>OY728153.1:106455299-107672799 GCA_963277665.1 Viscum album
ATAGTCGGTGTAGGATGTGGTGCTCCTTGAATGTCTGTATCATCCTCATAAAGCCTTTACGGAACTGTGCATCAGCACCAGTGTTTGGTATGACAGCTGGTGCCATGATGGGCATGATGGGAGGATCTACTCATAGTCCCCGATCTTCTATTTCCAGTGTCTGATCATATTCATGTACCCGGTGTACAACTGGAGGACAACTTGGTGAAATTAATCTGAAAGGTCAAGATCACAGCTCAGTTCAAGTTTATCATAGACAACATCTATTATATGAAAGACGAGAATATGGTAAGAAACATTCATGTTTTCAAAATAGGGTAATAGTACTTGTATAACCCCTACACAGAATGTTCCCATAATCATTTAAAATGGAACGTACAACAACCAATCTTGGTTGTGTAACACCCATACAAAAAACATGTTCCTTTTGAGTCACAAAATTTACATGAATATTCCCTACTTCCCATGTTCCTCTACACGGCATGAACTATTTAGTTCTCTCATGAGTAAAACAACACGGTGTGTTTACTCTAGACACGACGTGTACTTGTTTTCTTCCTTCTACCTGTGTTCTTGGTCACATCGTTGGATACACATTTGACTCTACACAGTGTGTAAAATTTAGACATGGAGTGTACACCCTATGTATTATCCACCCTATTATTGGTCACACGACCAGATACTTGGTTTTATACACACATCATGTACAATATATACACGATGTGTTCTACCAAATGTTTTTCAACCCTGTGTCTCTACTCACACAGTCATTCAGATGGTCAAGCCCTACATGGCATGTACTGATAGCACACAATGTGCACTTATGAAAATTCATCTCTTCCAGAACATTAGAACACATGCCGTGTGTTCACGATACCACATACCGTGGTGTTTGGGTTTCAAGACATTAATCCTATGAATCTTCTATAGATACCTTAAAAACAAAAAATTTTGTCCAAGGTGTGACTAATTCCAACTCATGAGGGACCACTATCCTATGAATCAATGTTTTCAATCTGTATTAATCTCAAAAAGCGATAAAATTTTATTAATGTTCCACAAGATCCAGAAAATTCTGATCCAAGAGGGCCCATAACACCTCAGGGATCAATGTTTGGCATCCATCAAAATGATATTTTAAATATTCCAACACACTATCAAAATTGCAGGTATTCTATCACAACATCTATCACAATGAAAGTCATACCTCGCACAACATCTATCCCAACAATATGAAATCAGTAATGCACCCAAAATGGAATGACAATAATGCATGACATGTGATCTATAGAAAGTGCCAATTTGATGCTTATGATGGCATACCCTCATCTCATTGGGTTTCAACAGAAATTGATCCTTAATAATATCAATGATAGTAACACAAACAATTGAGTCACCCAACGGTGAAATCAAATTAACTTAAACAATTTCAATACCAGAAGAAATGAAATATTTGAGTTATCATAGATTTTCCCTATACACGGGTTAACTACTCCTAGTTACATCTTATTACCAACTACATATTCCTTCTTATCACCATCCATATGCTTCAAATAGTAAGTCAAAGTAGAGAAGAAAGACATTAGATACCACTTTGTAATATCCGGGTTTTGAGTGCCTCCTAAGGGTGCCCCATACCATGTTGGGCACATTAACTCAAGTGCATTTCCCCAAACACTAGAGGATATCATCTAGTAATAAGGTCCAATGTATGATTGTGGGGAAACTGTGCCCTTATTTGGAGATTATAAACAATGGAATAAAAAATAAAAAATAGTAGTGGAAGCAATATTACCATACAATAGAAGTAAAATGTAGAAGACTGATAGTATAAAAACCTACAACCAATATAATGAAATGATGCTTGTCACATATATATAGGAAAACATCAGAACAAGTCACAATGTTCAAAATACAATATTGAAACCAAATTTAAAAAAATAGTAAACTCCAATAGCATAGCAAGCCTCAGTTTGGTCCCATGTTCTCCAGCTCCCATCAGCAATCAAGTAACTGATGTAGAAGGGTGCTTACCCTTATCTATACCTACAGCCATATAATCTATTTGGATCGAAGAGCATGACCCAAACAAGGTGTGAGACAAATCCCAGTAGGCAACCATCAAAAGATCTATTCCAAAGTTTTAGTGAATATATAAAGCAGGTAATATGAAAAAATGAAGCAATAAACTTTGAATTACTCAAAAGTAAACAATCCTATAGTTTCAATTACATTTATTTTCATTTATAAATTATTCAAACCATTTAATAATGTAACATCAGGATCTATCATAAGCTCTATATATCCCTATATAATTGTATCAACATATGTCTTAGAAGACTATCTAAATAACCTTGTATGATCGATTCCAACATGTGTTTTATCTTGGCAGACTCATCCCAATTATTTGTTGTTTCACAACTGATCCACTAGGAAATGCTCTCATGGTCTAACCCATATGGTACCACATAGTAAGGATTCAAGATAACGACGATCTAGGTAGCTCCCATGGTCAATACCCCAAGTCTATATAGCATTAATAATCATAAAAGACCCCTAGGTAGTTCTCACGGTCAATACCCCATGGTTCAATGTGTACACCAAGGACCTAATGGTCCAATGTAAATAAACATGGAAACCCCCGCGGTTTTCCTAGACCAAGGATCTCACTATCCATTGGAAGATCAATGAACACACACCAATTATAAAAATATCTACATGAAATTTAAACTATTACATTGATCAACATTAATCAAACAATAAAAACATACATCACATACAACCAATAAACTCTATCCTAATCAACTCTAGGAATTTTAAATAAGGTATGCCTCATAGGAACCCTAGGAAAAACGAACCTAAACTGTCAAACTAGGGAAACACACCCATGGGGTGTCCCATAAGCAAGGGTAAAAAATATTATGAATTGGGAATAACTATAAATCAAATAACTAACCCATAAATAGTATTAAACTACGTCACAATCTATAATACACAATACCCCAACCTGGGTATTTATCACATTAATAATATTTAATCCAAATACAATCGAATAATAGAACAAACCACCTACCATGATGTTGTATGATGAATACTCTCGAATTTCAGACATTGAATCGGCCTATAACGACGTATATCTACAAAAGGATAAAATAATTCAACCTTGAATAACCCATGAGCAGAAAAGAACCAGGAAGAGAGGATCTAGAAGAATAAATAACTCACTAGTGGGATTCTAATGCACCTGTCGGGGTTCGAATCAGACCTTGGATGGAGAAACGGGGTCTCAAACATAAATTGTCACTCCTAATCACTCATGGATGAACCAAGGTTACACGAAGGGGGTTTTTGAGATGATACACGACCTCGCTCCAACACATCAATTAAAAACAAAAGTATATTGTGTGTTAATTTGTTGTACACACCATGTACTAGTCTCAATCGGCTCCCAATTTAGGTTGTTTCCTAGGTATCATACGTGGCCATGTACTTAGCCATTACAATACCAGTACACAGCTACTCGAGGTAACTCGGTACATGGAGTGTACTCAAAATTACGACGTGTGTACTTGGTAAATTTAAAAATTCATCCTTTTCCCCCCAAAAACCCCAAAATAATGATCCATACCTAAATTGAAAATATTTTTTCTTATAGGTTTTGAGTAAAGTCTTGATAATCCAGACTCAGGGGAGAATCATCTTGAAAATAAGACAAGCCGTGAGATTGGGCTGTAACTGGAAGACCATCTTTTGGTAGTGGTCAGTCGAACATTGCCATGGGTTCTTGATACCCAAACAATGGATGATTAAGATTAGAGGGAGTTATAGAAGCATCATATTGACAACGATACCCATATAGTGGAAGTTGATCAAAGAATGGTTAATTCTATTTTCTGTATTAAAGGACCCACTATAGGAACCATTGTTAGTATTCATGTGATAGCGGGGATCCACATTGTGATTCCTAGAAATCATTGACCTTTTGTTATCCACATTTGAGTAATTTTTATGGAACCAAGAGTCCATCTAAAAAGAGTATGAGGGAAATGTTAGAATGATATCATAATGTCTTGACCTAAATAAAACCATTATGGGAAAACGACATCATGAACATCTGATGGTCCTTACAAGGACATGTGAACCACATCAGGGAGCTCGCGAATCCCATGATCTTCATAGGGCCTGTGGTGTGCATAATACTTGTATGGAATCACATAAATCATGTGGCTCCTTCTATGTCTCTTGATCACATGACCTGGAGATGGCCACACAAGTCACAAACAATTTAAGGATCGAGCCAGTAAGATCTCGTGAAACCGTTAAGGTGACCATAAATGTCACAGACGCAACCTAAGGAATTTACAAAAATAATATTTTTGGTTGAAGTGGATATGATCCTGATGGGAAATAAACCTTACGCAGGGGCTTTGGAAGAACAAAATCATAGTGATGACTTACGGGTAAGGCTCGTAGGTAGGGTTGGCGATAATGGTTTTCAGCAGAGTCTCATAGTAGTAGAAGTAAAAAAGAGCACTCTAGTGGAGAAGGAAACCCATGTAAAACAATTATCCTCTAACACATGTCTAAATTAATTTTACAGAATACCAAAGGTCACATGGTAGACTAATCTTCACCCAAAACACTAGTTCATGACACCACTAAGGACCCAGTTAGGAATTTAGTTTTCCTCCAAAATGAGTCCATGTCCCCATGGAATTCAGTCATAAGGGGGAATTTATTGAACCCTCCCAAATAATAATCAAAAATATCATAAAGGATTAAATATGTGAAGATGGGTAATATTCTACCCTATGATATATATGTGTTGGGGTGGTTGTAGACTCATGGAGCCTTTGAACAACCTGCGATCGCATTACTGTTTCAAAGTCACATGAAGTCTCTATAGCCCATGACAGGTCTCGAAGTGCCCCCTTTACTAAAAACCTCTACTCATATGACGTCCTCTATACAACCAATGACATCATGATGGTAGCCTAATGATCACCCCAAGAAAACAAGGATTTTCATTGGAAAACACCTGACAACCCACTCAGACTCCTTCAATAATAAAGAAAATATTACATTTGAAGGAAAGGTCATGTAGTCATCAAAAAAATAAGGTGCCAAGACATCATTGAGGATAATAAAATCTTTTGGTGACATAAAATCCAACTGAATAGACCTATGATCCATTCTTCATATAATAAAGTGTTAAAATGGAGGTGGCAAGAGGGGTTTGTGGTTGCTGAATGACATCTGACGCACACCCCTGAAGGCATGTAACATACCATGAACTCATGATGACTTTTCTAGAACGACTTGCAAAACTCCATTAGATTTTAAAACATTCCACATGGAATCCCTCATGTGTGCCTAGGAAACTCCATGGTAACTTAAGTAAAAAACGACTGGTCTAATCCATAATTTTGATAGACACTTCCCATATGATTCAACATGGATACCAGAGAAATCAGCCCCAAAGAGAGTAAAAATCATAAATATTACTCCTATTAATTCACTTGACCACCGAACCATCATTTTATGGAAAGAAAGATCAGAAAGGTATGCAGATATAGGTTTCACGGTCATTGTATGACATGTCTTTTTTACCCCAAATGATTCAAGAGACAAAACCAAGCCGCACAGAAACCCTATGGCTTGTAATTCTCACCCTATGGAGGTCTTCTACCTTGTCCAGGAAACTCTACGGTGCACCAAGGTATAACAATAGGATTTTCCAAATAGAAATATCATGCACCCTCACATGACCCATATTGGTCACTCGACGCATCAACAAAAAATAATGAAAATATCCACCACGTCACACAAGAAATCTCTCGTGACTCCCAACTATTGTGACATAATTTTTTTTGATAAAAATAATGGTGGTGAGAGGTGTTCACAATCACTGATAGGCATGTCACACACTCAGTTCACTAATGGAACAGTCCCATGAAATTCCATGTCATGTAACCATAGGTCATTTGAATTTCATCCAATAGGAACATTAATCATACAATGGTATTCATGAACGTCAACATGACCCAATAGAATACTCTAAACATGAATACATTAAAAAAGGTCGTAGAGACACTAAAATTCAGGCAACGTCATTGATGGAATCCACAATAAGGATGTGTGAAGCTACATGACACCATACTGCTTTGCTGACTCTAGCCTAGACTCTCCCCAGATACGCCACACAAACAGACAGGTACACGAGGGGTGGGGGAGCCAATAAATCCACCCCTACAAGAACAAGGGTTAGTTGGTTGGATTCTTGGTGATCGAATTCAAATTTTCACCATGCATGACAGATTCCCAGATCCTCATAGAGACTTCTCCGGGTAACTTATCACACGATTGACCATATTTTCATAAGGTAATATAATAGTAGAACACTGATGTTGTCATGCGCGAGGCATAAAGTGATTATTGTGATCATAAAAAGATCTCATGAAGGACTCATTATAGGACGTGGAAAGGACATCCAACAAGCCCACCAGGTCAGGTGAGACATAAGATAAACAGACACCAAACATGATCGAGGAATCCATTACACAAGGGTTGAAACCAAGATCAAAGGAGTATGGCTTTTGAAAAAGAAATTATTGCTGAGCTGAACTCACATTGCATGTATCACACAAGGACACATTACAACACTAGGACACATCATCCATATTTTATGAAACTCTATTGATGAACCATATAGGACATGAAAACTGATCTAGAAATGTCAGAGAAAGACACAATATTCCCCGCAAACACCATTTTGATCTCGCTAATCTTCTAGGTCCATCACCAGAACTTATGACACCCTATCAACATGTCACCTGACACATATAACGATGCTTATTCATGTCATCTAGGACTCGTGAGGGCTTCTAGATGGGACGAACGAACCCTCATGGATTCCTTAAGAAATGTCAGTAGAGACTCAATATTCCTTCCAAACAAGTCGGTAAGGGCATGTGATGTCTCTTAGGGGTGTTATCCAAGACATGTGACATCTCTCTATCCATTCTACCTAGGATCATGGAACGACTCCCATATGTGTCGAGCTAGGTAATGTGATGACTCTCAGGACATGAAAACTGAGTAATACAAAACCCCCCTTATAAAAGGGAAACAATTATAGGGAATCTCAGGAGCCAATAACAACATCCCTCTTCAATGTGTAAGTAACGACATAAGGGAACTATGATGACTTTGATTCCTGTCATATGCAAAATACATAGGCTATCTCATTTCGAGGACCAAATCCCATATTAATCATCCAAGGAGACCCCAATATCCAATTCCATAATTCAAATAAATGGAATATGATTATTATTATCCCTTTTTTCCAATAATGATAACAGATCATGCAGGAATGGGGGATTGCACTGATCTTTATATCTATACTATGCATCCCAGGGTCACAGGAGCCTCCATCTCAGTATAATCCCTCAATATTCTTGAAGTTCCAATGGCCAAAATACAACTGAATATGACCAACCACCTTACACTCTCTGCAGATTATGGAATATGTGACCTATGAAAAATGTCATTTCCACCATAACTAGGACACATATGATGCCATCCTAAGGCCCTAGATATGTACAAAACACCCCCAAGGACTTTCCCAATACATAGATTCCATATCCATACATGGTGTGGCTGATAACCCACTCCATCTCGTTTCCCACACCATTCATAGTTCACATGATCTAAGAGGGATGTAATGAGCACCTCATTTGGCATCATAAATAGGGTATCATCAGTGTGTAAGCCCTATCATAAAAAAAAACTACGTGGGTTTTGATTCCTACCATAACCAGGATATGTAACAAACCTTATAAGGGATCAATCCCATCCATAGAATATCGATCTCTTCTATATATAGGGGAAAATACAAGGGCACTTGGTCACATGGATTTAGCACACAAGTAGTCACCAGTTTCAAAAGGATGATGCAGAACCTCATATACATACAGATGGGCTCACCCATGAATTCTCGGACTTTTGAAAATAAAATAGAAATTCACACACATCCAATTTTCATGCTAACATACCCCACGTTCAAATTTGGAAGGGATTTGTAGACATATATAATATTTATAGGAGTCCATGAGTATGAAATCACTCCCCCAAAAAGATTGTGATGTGCACATACCCCCATCCTCTTGACAAATGTGGGGCCCTAAGTGTTGTCGTGATTGAAAACAATGAAGAACTCTAGCCTTTGGAAATATGTTTAGCACATAGTTCTAGATGGGGGAACCCTTCAGAGTTTAAAGGAAATGTGAAAATCCAAACGCAACAAGAGGGACCAATTTCCAAACAAGAATTTCTGATGAAAAAATATTTGATTATGAATAAAAGTAAAATGTTAAAAAATGATAAAATTCCAAGGAAATAAAATAAATATGAATGCAATCTCTAGAAATAAATTTATACCTTCTAAAAATACGCAAAATACCCCCCTTAAATGAATCCCAAAATTCATCAAATGTTAAATAATTTGGATATAGAGACAGTAAATTTATTTTTAGATATATTCTAAGACATTTGGCTTAAATAGAGGTGATCTAGGGATTCCAAGGGTCATTGAGGAGTAGATATCATTGAAATAATCTATTATATATTTAGTATACCCAAAAAAGATAACCAAAGCTGATGTTATGGATGTTTGACAGGACATAGAATGTTAACAAAGAAGGTTAAGTCGACTATAATCATTGTTTTTTCGTAGAAAATGGTGATCAATGGTTCATGGGGATGTCCAAGGCATAGATACTGTAAGAAGAATCAATTTTATTTTCAATATAGGTGTAACTGACACCCAGATCAGAAGTAATAGTCGTTTGAATTTTATGAAATTTGGTGCCAAGAAAAAAATTAGTTTCGGTGGCCTTCTAGGAATTTTATGGTGGATAAATAATGAAAACATTATTGATCTCAGATCAAACCTCAACATAATATATATCATTTCATAATTTTACTTTCTTGACAGTGGATCCAAAAAAGTCACCTAGATAAAATATTAGGGTTATTTGAAGTTCGATTTCGATGTTAATCTTTTTTCAAACTGTTATATATTTTATTCCTCTAATTATCACCTGATTTAAATCTCATGCTATTTTCGATCATTTCATAAGACCAGAATTGACTGGTTGTGGAGATAAAATGGGATATCAGATAAAAAATTATGTGAATTCATTGTTTTTAGGGTTTCATAATGTTTTTTTGCATATTATGATTTTTTAGAGTCATTATTAGTTTTTTGGGTATTTTGGGTACAAAGGGATTTTCTAGAGTTGTAATCCATTTTCACTAAATATATTATATAATATGTTTATTAATTTTTATCCTTATCTAAAAAATATTTAGAAATTTTAAATTATATTTATATAAATCTGAATATATTAATTTATTAATATTTTATTTTTAATGAAATATTTTTGGGAAATTTAACCTTTATTAATGGATTTTTTTGAAGCGCAGATAAATTTCATTATTATCAGAACTTTATTACTAGTGATGATAAAGGGGCCACATTAAATGAACTTTTTATCACTATTAAATACCAAATTTAATAGTGTTATTAAGAAGAGATGTTAACGAACCCCTTTAAAAGAACATTTTCTAATGTTGTGAAAGGGGGGTTTTAACAGTTCTTTTAGCTAGAACTGTTAAAACCCTAATTCTGTATGAAATTTTTTTTATTAGTGAGTTTTTTGAAAACCTAATAATATGTAAATTGTAGTTTTTTATTTTATTTGGCTTGAAAATTAAGAAAAAAATCGGAATTCTGTTAAATTGTGGCATGTTTGGGGAATTTTATGGGAAAGTGTAAACACTAAATTTTAGAATTTAAATTTTGGAATTTAAATTATAGAATTTAAATTTAAAAAATGATGTGAAATTGATTTAAAATTGTTATTTGAGTAATATTTATTAAACTGTTTTGATAGAAACCCATTTGTTTTATCCTATAAAAATGCATGATTTGAATAAAATAATATATTAGTTTTTAAATAGAAATAGGATTATTATAATGGGAAAAGGGTTGAATTTTTTTCTAAATAGTATTGAAATAACAATATCCATTATTTATTGTTGTTTACGAAAATGAAATTCAATGTAGATAGTGAGTTAGTATGGACATACACGTTAGGATGGGAATGCCCTAGAAAATGATTGACCCATTACAACTCAAACACAAACTTATTAGCAAATCATATGTCCCGGGGGATATTTTTTAGTCTTCTTTGGCCAGTGTTTTAGAGACGTGCATTCCCAATGATGTTGTCATTATATGAGTGTGTGAATATTTAAAAACATGGAACTATCATAACTCTTGAAAGATCACCATGTTTCTCATTTTTGATGATTTGATTCTAATTAATTTATTGAAAACAGTTTTAAAAATTCACTATGAATTTATATAAACTATTTCATATAAATTTTTATTATAAAATTACTTAGAAATATTTTCCATCAATTTAAATTTAAACAATTATTTTTTATAAAAATTAATTTTCATTTTTGTTCTAGTTTATCTAATGTTGAATTATTTATTTAGTTAATTATTTGTAAACTTTCATATGGAATTATTTGTTTAACCCTGCCTGGATTTTATCTCACACCTTATTTGTGCCTTTGGGTGTTTGTAGATTTCCTCCAACCATGTTTGAGCAAGAGGACATCACACCTTGGAAGTTATAGTTTATTTTTATCATTGGGATGGACTTTCTGAGTCTATTCGTACAAGGTTAGTTTATCCCATTTTCTGGTGCCTTGCAGTTGTACATTGGTTTGTTTCTACCTATAATAATTCTAGTAAAATTATCTATGTAGTGTTTTATTTTGTGCGTATTGAATTATATCTCATACTTCCATTGTGTTTGTGGAAAATTCATTACCACTTTAATATTGTGTGATTCGAGGTTCTTGGCATCACCCTGTGGGGATCGAGAATTCCCTTTCATATTTGTAACGATCAATCTAGTCATCAGGGTACCATGGTGTTCATGATGGTTCTTGATAAAATGGTATCACAAGTGCATGTTTAGCATAGTTCCTTGATGTTAGTATTCTGTTTGTGTAATATTATCAATACATAGAAGGTAATTGTTATTTTGGGCTTAGCCAAATCTCACTGTAATGTGCCTTAAGTCACCAAGGGTGGATTGGTAAAGGCCTCTCAAGGATTATTTCTAGTCTTTTCCATACATTTTATTTGGATAGAATGAAATCCAAATCATTTTTTCCGATATGATATGAATAATTTTCATATTAATCTTGTTTGAGTGTTAATCTGATGTATTCAATGTTGTCTTCCAATGTTGGGTTGAATCCTACCTCAAAGAAGATGTGAAAATACTATCCAAGAGGATTCAGTGGAAGAAGCTTAGAGAGAATATCCTCTCAGGTACTATAATATAGATTATGTTATTGTGTGTCTTTTCTAATCTCTTGTACGTAGGCCTACAATAGTTCATGTTTAGGCTATAGCTATGAAAACTATGAGTGATGTCTCCATGATTCCATATTTGGAGTTCCTTCACTAAATGTCACCAATATTACAAGGCTCTAAAAAATATTCGACCAGCTAAGTAATGGTTGATTGATATTGAGATTCTATTTGAGTTTTTGGAGATTCCGAATAAAATCTAAGTGAAATGATTCACCATTAATCTAGTAAGACATATTCGGAGATAGTGGGATAGGATGTTGATGAAGAATAAGAACAATGGATAAGATTTTAATTAATTTAAAGATATTTTCAATAACAAATTCTATATAGATCCTATTTTTGTCAAAGGATTTAGTGTTTTTTAATCCCAAACTTTCCGATAGAACCATGAAAGAGTTTGAAAATCACATTCTTGAGATTGTAAATATTTCTCCTAAAATTATGAAGAATGATAATATAAACAATCAACAGTTTGATATGGTACTTAGATATGATATTCATTATTAGGTTTTCTTGCTAAATATTTATTCTTATTATGAGGTGTGGCATAGATTTTTAATCATTGAAATGGACCCGGTTGGAAAGTAAGTGTTGATGGCAGTTCATTTTCATCTCGGTGGAAATTATTTTAATTCATTTAAAGGGGAGAGTATGAGTTATGATTCTGATAATGGTTATCAAAATCATAGATTTTATATAACACTTTTAGTTCCTTGAAGAGTCCCTTTTCTTTTTTTACTAGCATAGAAATCCTGGTCTCTCAAAGTGGATTTCCATTGAGGAACTCGAAATATGTGGTTCCTACAAACACACAGGCAACTTGAAGTTGTTTTCCCATATCTATTCTACACCATGTAGAGTCATGGGATCATCATCACCAAATACAATTATGGTTCAATCGTATTCTTCATGTAAAATTGTGTTCTAGCCATATAAATCTAGAATAATGATTCATTATGATGTTTAGGAGTCTCTGGGGGAATCATACTCATGCCCCATGACTGTGAGAGGTACCATCACTATATATTCATCATTAAAGATTTCTTTGTATGATATTGGTGCACATTATTCATTTATTTTAACTAATATTATGAATTTTCATAATCATGATATAGATATATTATCGTATGTGTAGGATATTACTTTTACCATTAGAACAAAGAGAGAATAGCCTCTCCATAGTCATTATTGTGTTGTCTCATTATCATATTTCTAGTTTTCTTGAGATTTTTATTTTTATCAACATGAAACTGAGTGAAATATTTTTTTTGGATGGATTAGATCATTGCTAATAATGTATAGAATTATTGTAATTTTCTACGAGTCTCCTTCACTACACATGATTGGATGGGTCTTCTCTTTCATGGATAATGGGACCCAAGGTAGAGTAGTGTAACATCCCTGTTCCAGAATCCACCCAAAGGTGCCCCGTACCCAGTTGGTCACATGGCCACAAGCGCATTTCCCCAAACTCGAGAGGTTTCCAACTAGTATAGAGGGCCTTGGGTGTGATAGTGGGGAAACTATTCCCTCATTGGTAGAGTAACATAGTAGAAGATAATAAATATACCATAGTCGAACCAGTAAATATCCAACAACAATAAATAGAGGAAGACTGATAAAGAAACAACTAGTGCATAAATTCAAATAAATGATGCATGATACATATATGTCTAGGAAAATATCCAAATAAGTCACAATGATGAAAACAGTACTAAACCAAAGATAAAAAGAAATATAGATGAGAAACTCCCCAAAATCTCAAGCATCGGCTTGGTCCCATGATCTCTAGCTCCAATGCAATCAAGTACTTGAAGTAGAATTTTTCTTACCCTTATCTATACCTGCAACAATATAATATGTTTGGGCCCAAAAGCAGGACCCACATAGGGTGTCAGACTAAATCCCAGTAGGAAACCACCCAAAGATATGTTCCTAATAGTCAGTGAGTATATGGCAGGTAAAAGTAAAGAAAGCAGTAAACCAGAAAGCACAATGCAATAAATAATCCATATTTTAAATCATTCAAATAAACACACCGCATGAAATAGTTAAACAAGAAGATAACACAACAGGTAACCCTCTATGATGTACCCACATCCCATCCCCTCTAGTCCTACCTAGAAACTCAAGAAAGTAGCTAAACACCTGGTAACCCTCTGGGAAGTACTCAAGCCTATCCCCTATAGTCCTACCTAAAAAGACAATCAACCATCTGGGCAATACACTCAGTCTCACCCCTCTAGTTTAGTTTAAGCATATACTCTCTAAGGAACCACTCACCATCAATCCCCCCTATAGTCTTGTATTGGTACTAAAGGTGCTCTAGGGAATCACCCAACAACTCATTCACCCTCTGGCCCACGTCAAGGAACTATAGACACACTGGGGAAGAACTCATCATCAATTCCCCTTGTGTTCTTTCATCGTAAATTATAAAGACTCAATGGAGAAGCCCTCATTGTCTATTCTCCCTATGGTCTATACACGAGGTTCTCTCGGCCCTGTGTAAGTCAACCAAGTGTATTAGTGTGTAATGGCCAAATTAAACCTCAAGAACTACTTTGATAGAGTTCTACTACACAACATGATAACCATATAGTATTCACACCATCCTACAACACTAGGCATGGGTAAGTAAATAGCAACCTAATAGAAAAACAAGACCCAATGGTCAAAACAGGTAAACAATGAACGGAAAATACAACCAAATCACAAAAATTCACCCTATTCTCAATCAATAATTATATACTCAGTAATACCAGCACAACATAGAAACAACAGGGTCAAAATGGTAAACACGCAATACCCCATTCAAGGGTATCGGGGGAATTTGAACATAAAACTCAAATAATTTCAACCAAAAGCCACAAACCACCAACCTCAGGGTTAGTAAATAAATATAAATGACCCTTGAAGCGGTAATATCCTTATAAAATTGTAGATCTATGAAAACACATAAAACGTTCAACCCACGATAACATGGAAAAGAGATCAAATAGGAAAATGATGCTCTAGATGAAGAGAGAGCTCACCGATGCGATTCCAACACAATCAACGGTGCTCGAATCAGAGGATGGATGGAGGATGGGAGGATCGTCGAAGATCCATGGTTGCTCGATGGTCTCGGAAGAATGAAACCTAAAATATGTGGTTTTTGTCCATCTGTCGCAACCCCGGTGCATATAATGAAATAAACAAAGTACACCGTGTGTACTTTTGGACTACACTGCATGTACTCTCCATTTCCATACTCCACTTTAAGAGGCCTCTAGTCACCCCCACATGTATGTGTATGCGGATACTACATGGATAGTACATGGCCTGTTGTGGCATCAAATTACAGGGTGTGTACTCATAAAGTACACGGCGTGTACTTATAAAATTTCCAGAAATTCCACTTTTCTCAAAAAACAATAAGAATGGAAAAACATACCTGAAAGAAGTTCCGGGTTCTTTAAAACTTTCCCCCTCAAATAAATTCATCTCCAAATTTCCCTTGCGTGTCATTGAAAAAGAACCCTCGAACAGTTCCAGCCACTATGCTCGTAAATCGGCCTCCCTCTCCCAAGTCTCGTCCTGTACTCGCCCGTGCTACCATAACACTCATACCAGAGGAACAGACCAACCATGGAGAACCTTTGTACTACGATCCAAAATCCAGATATGATGCTCCTCAAATGATGAATCCCCGTCGAGGTCAATTTTCTCAGGTTGAAAGACATGAGACGTGTCTGAAAAGTAATGCCAGAGTGGAGAAAAGTGGAATACATCGTGCATAGCTCGATACCTCGGAGGTAACTGCAACTGATAGGCAACCATCCCAACTCTCTCCAACACCTAAAATAGCCGGACATATCTCTATGAAAGATTACCATGTCTCCTAATCCTCTTCTGTCCCAACCTTGGTGTGACATGAAGGAAAACCTGTTCTCCAACCTCGAACTTTAGAGGTCATCTTCACTGATCAGCATAAGACTTCTGTTGAGACTGTGCAATAACCATCCTCTATCGAATCAACTATGTCTCTTATGAGGACTCCTAAATAAGATGAGGTCCCAGCAAGACTACCTCCCCTGCCTCTAGCCAACATAAGGGTGATCGGCATGGCCTAAAGAACAAAGCCTCATAAGGTGTCAACTGAATAGTTTCTTGAAGACTATTGTTTTAGGGAAACTCCACAAGTGGTATATGATTTTCTCATGAACTTCCAAAATCTATAATGCATGCTCAGAGCATATCCTCATTCTCTTAAATCGTATGCTCGGACTGGCCGTCTGTCTGGGGGAGGTAAGTTATACTCAAAAGTACCTGTTTACCCAAAGCCATCTGAAGCCCCTCTCAGAACCGAGAAGCAAAACATGCATCCTTATATGAAACAATTGAGTGTGGAACTCCATGTAGATATACAATCTCTTGGATGTATAACAATCCGAGCTCATCAACATTGAAGGTCTCCTTGATCGGCAAGAGGTGAGCAACCTTCGTGAGTCTGTCAATGATGACCCATACAGCATCATTCCCTCGAGGTGACATCAGAAAACCTGTCTTGAAGCCCATCACGATGTCATTACACATCAACTCGGGAATGGGTAACTGTTGTAACCTACTGACAAGTAGAACACCTCCTGAAGAAACCTGCAACATCACTCTTCATACCTGGCCACAAATACTGACAGTGTAGATTACGATACATCTTGGTGATGCCAAGATGAACTACCCAAACTGAGGAATGAAAATCCCATATCAGCTCCTCGCGTATGTTTTCTGGAACCCATATGCATCCTTAGAAATGCAAGATCTCATCCTTGCCTATGGTCCATCCCTTACTAGGGTCCTCTCCTCACACGCTTTCCTGTAGGACTAGGCCTTCATAATCTGATAGTTGCCTCATTCGAACTCGATCCAGAATAGTAGAGGTAACAGCTACAGAAGAAATAATTGTCTGCCCCTATATGTCGTGCAACTCAAAATTCATCTTAGAGTACAGATCCATAATCTTCCACTCACTAGAGGCCTACTAAACTACCTATATTTGAGTCCTCATGCTCAATGCATCAGCCACTACATTTCCTTTTCCAAGAATATAGGCATGCTCAATGTCCAAGGATTGTAGGTACTCAACCCACCTGCGCTGCCTCAAATTCAGATCATGCAACGTGAATATGTACTTGAGACTCTTGTGATCAGTGAAAACCACCAAGTGCTCTCCTAGAAGATAATGTCTTCAACAATGTAAGGCATGAACAACAACTGCCAACTCAAGATTGTGCATTTGGTAATTCCTCTCATGTGGCCTCAACTACCGAGACCTTTACGCAATTACTCCATCTCCCGGCATAAGCACCGCACCCATCCCTATACCAAATGCATCACAGTATACAATATAACTCTTTCTTATCTCTAGAAATACTAGTATCGGTGCTGAAGTCAACCACCCTTTCATTTCCTAAAAGGATGACTCACAGTAATCTGACCATAAGTACATCACCCCCTTCTTGGTCAGATATATTAGTGGTGCTGCTATGTGAGAGAAGTCTTGTATGAAACATTTATAGTATCCAACCCGCCCTAGAAAACTCCACACCTCAAAGATGTTCTATAGCTACTCCCATGAAACTGCACCTCTGACATTCCTTGGGTCTATTGATACTCCCGCCTCTGAGATAACATGACCCAAGAAGTGAATCTGGTCCATCCAAAGGGGGCACTTTGAGAGCTTAGCATATAATTGATTCTCCCTCAGTGTACTCAAAATGATCTCAAGATGGGTGGCATGGTCGTGTCCAGTGTGAGAGTACACCAAGATATCATCCACGAAAATCACTATGAAGGAATCCAAGTTTGGATGGAACACTCGGTTCATCAGTTCCATGAAAACTGCGGGAACGTTAGTGAGGCCGAACGGAATAACCAAGTACACATATAGACCGTACCTGATCCTGAATGCTGAAAGAGGTTTATCTGATGGTTTAATACGCAACTGATGGTAACCAGATCTTAGTTCAATCTTCACGAACAGCTGGGATCCTTGAAGCTGATCAAAGAGATCATCAATCCTAGGAAAGGGATATCGATTCTTTACCGTCAACAAGTTCAGCTTCTGATAATCCACAAAAATCCTGAGGGTACTATTTGCCTTCTTCACAAATAGGACAGGCGAACCCCAAGAAGATGTACTGGGTCGGATGAAACCCATTGCCTACAACGCCTCCAACTACTTCATGCGATCCTGAATCATAGGTGTTGCAATCCTATAAGGAGGAATGGACATCGGTGTTGCCCTTGGAACAAAGACAATCGAGAAGTATACCTCAAGCTCTAGAAGAAAACCTGAAAAGTCCTCTTGAATGAAATCTCTGAAATGATCCACCACTAGAGAAAAGTCCAACTGTGAAGTCCCCTGGTCATCCAGATAAATACTAGAAATCCGGGATGTAACTCCTCCCTTCCAATGATTCTCTGGACAAGTTCTGGTCGCCTGGACATTCCATTCACCCCTATGAAGAAAAGATCCACCCTCTGGTGAAATGAAACTCACCTTGCGGCGATAACAGTAGACGATTTCCTAGAATGGAACTAGTCAGTTCATCCCGAGAATGATATCATAGCCTATCATCTTTAGGAAATAGTGGTCCCATAAGAAGTGAAATCCACCATCCTATAGAGGGCACTCTCAGCATTGATATACACTAGCTGTTCTAGTCCCCAACTGTGTGTCTAGCATCAAGATATCGGTAGAAGAAAAGATGTAGAGCCCAAGGCTCTCCACGACATAAACATATATATTTCTATGGGAAGCCCCTGTATAAAAAGGATAAAAAGTTAAAAATAAGGCTTCTAAGATCATACCTCATATGGTAGAATGTCTGGCATCCAGCTCGTGGTGGGTCTTCTCTACCGCAAAAGTTCGGCCTATACTGTGGCCCAACGACCTTACCTGACCATTCTGAGCTAATCTGCCCTTATGTCACTGAACACTAGGCAACTGCATACCTCTTCCACGACCTCCACCTCATCATGAATGGTTGGAAGAACTCTAGTTCCCTGACTGGTGAGAAACTGGTTGTGCTGCTCATGAACGAGGAGTCATTGAAGAACCCATGTCACCAGCTACTGGAGAGAAGATATAATGAACCGCTGAAAGTGACCCAACATTCTGCATGATTGGCACTCCACGTGGAATTTTGGGAAATTTGGCCACGTATTCCCACTCCTTCCACACTGGAAGCAAAGAACCTGGATACCAGAAGAAGAGTCTCGCCTCCTTGGATCACCGTGAAAAGACACCCTACGGCTGTTCCTGCTATCAGAAGGTGGAATAATAACCCCTGTTGTCGAGCCTCTCTAGCTCACAACTCTAGAATCCCTCATATTATGCTCCGTGATCAGAGCCTAGTATACTATAGAAGTGACAGAAGTCAACCAAAATATGTCCACCTGTGATCGGATGTCATGCCTCAGACCATACTTAAACTTACTTGCCATGAAAAAAATGATCACCTCTTGAAATAGGCATGAAGTGTTGCACCTCGGTAAATCCAGATGAATAATCCATAATAGAAAGAGTACCCTGCTCCAGAATCATACAGTCTCAAGCTAGATTGGACCTCAAAGTCTCTGGGTAGAAGTAGTGAAAGAAGATGCACTAAAACTCGTCCCATTCCATAACCTCCTGGCGTCCTTCCTATGAGATCACGTCTCACCACCTCTTTTCATATTCCTAAAGCATATATGTTGCAAGCTTGACCCTCCTCTTTGGAGGCATCTCCAGTTGCTCAAAGATCATCATCATGGATCCTATCCCTAACTCTACATCCTAAGGTCCTCCTTCCCCTGAGAATGTGGGAGGATGCAGAAGCTGGAAGACCCACGTCAAATCAGCCATCAACGGGCCAGGAGGCAGTGCTCTCTGAAAGGTATGCATCATCCTCAGAAATCCCTCCCTGAACTATGAATCTAAAACTATATCAGGTACAATGACTGGTGCCAAGGCTGGCACAACGAGAGGATCTGCAGGTGGTCCCTGATTGACCATGTCCTATATCTGATCACCATCTGGAAACTGGCACACAACTAAAGGACGTCTCGATGGCATGACACTACAAGGTCTATAACTTATATTAGATCAATATTAACAAGGAATGAAAGAAATAGTGTAAGAAGGGAACATGAGAATGAAATCACTCATGTTTTACAAAACATGACTATAAGGCGTGTACATTTACTACACAACGTGTTCTGTGAAATCATTCACATGGGTGTGTACTTTTATCGAGACTAGTCGTGTAACACCCCAAACACACGACATGTTTTCCCCACACACAACGTGTACTTGAGTCCCCTTTACCTTACCAAGCCCTTCTACATTGCTAAGCCACACAACACTCACCTAAGGCAAGAATACACGGTATGTAAAAGTCATACACGATGTGTACTAGAAAACCTTCATCGGGCCCATGTTGTTAGTGACACGGCCAGACACACGGCTCACACTACACGGAGTGTTTCAGATGGAAATGGCGTGTATGTGAAAGGATAACACCATACCATGTTTGTAGAGACCCATATTTGATGTACACTGACATTACATTACTTGCGTGGAATACTTAATACATGAAAAACAGATGCCCAAAGACCGTATTAGTTTAGTGCCTTAGGAATCTCAGAACATAATCATCAAATCATTGTGAAAGATCTTCAACATCTCCCATAAATATCTTCCCCTTTGGTATTCTAACCTAAAACAATTCTTTATATCCTGGGGAAAAGAAAAAATAAAAAGTGTTAGCTCAAATTCTCATTAAGGGTAAACATGGAGAACTTAAAAACAATCCATAAACATTTGAACGTAAAAACATGAACATAAAACATCAAAATATTTGGAAATGACATATATCATGGTAGTAAATAAGTCATAGATCATAATGTAACATTAATGATGATAAAATAAAACAATTAATTGTGGAAAACCATAAAGCACATTATATTATTTCCATAGTAGCAAAGGCATTGCTTCCAAGACCATCATAGCGGACAAAGTCCCTTACTGAATCGATTTCACTCCTCGTTCCAGTCCTGTATCACTAAACTAGATTAACTTGTCTTTCCAGCCATATCTATCTAATGAGATATAAATATTTACCCAATGAATTAGAGAGAGATATATGTCCCACCCATCTCTTAATTAAATCATTCTTACGTGTTCCATAAAATAATCATAAATCATTCATTATAACCCAAATTATAATATGGGTTTCATAAACATCATCCCATCATAAAATAATCCATATAAAAAATTGTGATTCATTTCATCTTAAGAAAAATCAAACCATGTAAATAATAGAGACATTATACTAGAAACATAAACATACTAAATAATTTCATCTTAGATGGATAATAGATTTGATAAAACAATTTAAATGAATTCTTGAAGAAAATATTCTTTCTTTTTCAAAATCATTTTCTTTTTATGAAATGCCATGAAATTTTAAAGGAAAAAGATTTTTGTTGAAAATAATTATGAAATCTTGTAGAGGAAGCTTCATGAAAATAAGGCTTTATGAAACTATAAAATTATTTTCATGCTGTATTAGTTAAAAATCATTCTCCTCATACTTTTAACAGAATATTCAAAAAGTACCTTATATAGTAACCAAAGGAAAGATTCTTTCCATACAATGTGGTAAAAAGTCAACAACGGGTAAAAATGACTTTAAAATTACATGGAATAACATTATAAATTTTATGAAAATTTTTTAGAAATCATGGACATGAATGATAAAATAACCCTAGTAAATACTTATGTAAAAGCAATCTCGAATAAAAATGAGATTTGCAAAATTATCCCTTAACTTAGGTACAATTTCTTCCATACGTGTCCGAAACTTTTGTATAGTGTTTTTAAAAATATTATTAACTTGTAACATAATGATAATATTATTTATTATATCATATATGATTAACTTATGACTTTATATTACCATCTCTTTTGTAAATTCTATGTTAAAGTAGTGTTTCGGGTAAAATCGTTTCTTTTTTCGTATGTGTTTCAACATGTTGTTCCTGATATTATTAATTATATCCTGATTTAATTAATTCCTTAATTTAAAACATGATTTATGTATAATATATATTCATCATATAAATATATATAATAGATCGATATATGGAAGAAAATACACCGTTCATGGAGACGGTAGTCCGTACGTATGCATGAAAACTGTTTTCATTTCCTTATTGAATTGAATGGAATTAAGTAAATGAAAAATATATGTACATAAATCCAGTATCATTATTATGTAATATATTTCATTATTATTTATTATATATACATTATAATCATACTTTAATGGTTAATCAGAGAAAATGAATCTCATCGCGTCCGTAGAGACAGTAGTACGTATGTACGCACGAGCGCCAATATCATTATTTTGATATTAAAATCATATATAATAGGATGGTATATCATATATATAGAATCCTAATAATTTTATATTTATTATTTATATCATTTATACTCGTTATTATACCCATCCAAAAGATGAAATGTTTGAATAACAAACTACACCACGACGTGTAGATGGTAAGCTATACGTATGCATGTGTGGTGTCTTTTTCATTCATTGGATAGATAAAATAACTAATATGGTTGTAAAATTTTTATAATAACATCACAGTTTATATAAGATACTGAATTTATTATTTCAGAATGGAAACAACAAAGAAGGAGGAAGTAAAAGAAGAAAGCAACTTGAAATATGTGGTGAGATATTTACCTCTTCTTCGGGTTCTTCCTTTTGATTTGATCAAAAGGGCTCATTATGGTGGCTTTATGACTAATGAATTCCTCCAGGATAAAGGGAGTATAGTTTAAAGGGTATTTTTTCAGGGTTTTGTCGTTCCAAATGGCTTTGGAGGTGTGAATTAGAGAGAAGTGGGAGTGCCCTTTTATAAGAGGGGTGAGGGGTACCTTAGGAAAAACTTAAAATAATATTTTATAATAAATTCATATTCTTCTTATAATGGATCTAGATTGACTTATTTCGAGTTTAGGTCAGGTATTGGTCGAAATAATTTCAAACAATAGGTTTTAGACAAGTTTAGATTACCATTTTAACCTTATCATTTAGATTTAACTCTAAGTTAAATAATTTAACTTTTACCGTGTCTTCTTGTGTTCTTACACTATATGGTTAATAAACATACTATAAAATGCCAATCGAACCCCAAATGGTTTCTTAATGTCATTTATATTTTTATATAAGTCTTTTGGCCAAACCATAGATTTTTTGGACTATTATTTTATTTAATAATATAATATTTTTAAAAAAACAAATTTATGTCAATTTTGACATTATTTAGTATTTTTTTTTCTAAATTCATAACAGCATTATTACTTCGAAACCAACTCATCTAACCATCCCTAATATGTTATATTAACCTAGAAATTTAGTGTAATTCATAAAAAGTCGCAAATTGCATTATTTTGGGTATTTATAATGTCAATTATGTTAATATTTCATTAATAAGGTAATCATTGCATCATCACTGTGTAATAAATAAATTATATTATATAATGTCTAAAAATTATAAATAAAATACCATTATGTAGGGAATATTTTTAGATTTCTAATGAATATTTATAATCAAATATATCTTATGAATAACCGTATATTAAAAATGTTTTAGTTATTAAACATTGATTTTAACTATTCTAACTCTTCTTTAAATAAAATAATAATAAATGACTTAATCTAATAAAAGTGGACCTAAAGGGTAATATTTTAATCATATTGTTGTTTTTGGTCGAATTACAATTATCTAATAGAATTAGGACTTGTGTTAGGGTAATAATAATATCATTTTTATCCTTAATTACCCTATTTACTTTTAACTGTGGTAAGTAAAAGTTAAAAGTTACTATTCACCAAAAACTATTTCTATCTCATTGAACCACATATTACTTAATATTATCAACCATGTCTCTCGGATTTTTAAATTCAACTCACAGAAGAGGTTAAATTATGTTTTATGTAAATTTGAAATTGCTCTTAGGAGGTGGGTAAAAGAGAGTAAAAAGTTCAATAAAATTTTTATATATCTAAAATTATTATAAAATGACTCCAATGAATTACATTGAACATATATAGGTATTATTTATCTATTTTTACCAAAAATAAATTTGAATAAAATAAATAATTATTTAAATATAAATTTTTGTTTTAAACTATAACTCAGTGTGTTTCACTATTCATTAAAAATTGAACGTTTTCAGAAAAATAACAAAAATTAACCCAAAGATAATATCGATATTCCATATCCAAAAATGAAGTCAATTTCCAAATAAAAAATATATATAATTTGAAAAACTGAGTATTACTATTCATAACAGCTAGTTTATATAACATTTTAATAACATATCGTTGATTATGAAACCCGGTATTGCGTACTACACACTCTATCGAGGAAGGTCGCGATTATGTGTAATGCAAGACAAGACAGGTCTTCCTGTAGCGAAATATCCCATTGGTGTTTCGTATAACACAATCAAAACTTATTTCATTTATACATTAAACAAAATCAATACTTAATGTTGTGTAGAATAATTTCCACAACACGAACTTGAAATTGTGTGTAACACGAGCCAAGAATAGTGTTGTGTATACTGAAATCTAATACGTTGTTGCGTATAGTATAAGATAATCGTGGTGTAGTATAAAATAGAATACATCAAAGAAGATAAAAAGAATATATCTTATAAAATGTCAGGGGTTACATTCTACCCCCTTTTAAATGAATTTTTCCCTCGAAATTTTTTGAGGTTATAAATCGTTTACTAGAAAGTTTCATTCATAGAAACCCGCATCATAAAAAGGAATACTAATAATTAATTTTAAAAATTGAAGTATGAAACGTAATGGTTTCCCAAATTAACTCATCACTGGATTTCCACATAAGAGAACATAGGTGAAAATATGGATATGGAAGAGAAATGTAACCATCATGTTCTGATGAAGAGTGGTAGAGAACATGGCTTTGTAAAATCCCACAATCACAAAGCCATAAATTTATGATGATCTAAGGTACCATCTGATTCATCGAATATGAGGGTACATGGACAACGTTTTTGGTATTCAATATCATTTCCCCAATGTTGATAAATTTCTACACAATGAGAAATAATTACTTGATATTAGTGTAATATCATCGTTGCTCATTCCATGAAAAATTTCCACTTCATCTCTTATTTAAATAAATTAAGATGAATTTTTCTTTCCTGAAATGTTAGCAGATCATATGATAAAATGATAGGTCATTCCACCTCTCTCAAACAAAAGGTTAGAAAATTATATTAAATATACATAAGTCCATAGATGGTGAGGTTAATTGTATATGATTCTAAAAATGGACTTCTACTTCATATATCATAACACTTAATAATTTAAAACGAATTTATACTAACAATGGACTTTCTGTAGGCCAGTTGTAGCTGATAAAGGCCTATCACACTTTAGTTGTGGGTTTGATTCCCGCAGCCTTGTCTGACGCGATGGATTGTCACCCATCTTACGGGTTGTCCCTTTTCTAAAACTATACTATTACAACATTCCAGAAATAATATCAAAAATTTCTAGCCTTAAACAATACTCGCTGATGTCCAACTTAATGCATTCCAACCTTTAGGCTTATCGTAAATACTTCTGTCCAATCTCATAGTTTACAGAAAATGACTACTAGAATGGTCAAGTACCAAGCATGTGAATACCATCATTTATCTCTCATATATCATAAGATATATCTTGTTGGTCACATTCCAAACATGTGAAGACCTTAATCATGTATTATCTTGAAAAATTAATACCCATTGAACCTTAGTGAAAACATGAATGCTATCAAAAGTTAACACTTTCCACATACCAAAATACACAAAATTATATATACTCAAACCATGATATAACTTTTTACTTATCTCAATCATGAGCTCATTAATACTATCAAACATATTATTTTCTCCTCATCCCTTCATTTTGTGCATATCATCTGCTTTACAAAAATATTTCAATCACTTTTCATGGTTACTGGTACAATATAATTATTGAAAACCACAATAAACCAATACATAGATTTTCCAATATACCATAAAATAACCTCAACAACATTATTCTTCAATACCAATACATAAACACTTTAATTCAACCTCTTCAATTATTGTCATAGAATAAGTCCTTCCTTGATTTAGAAGTAACCTCTTAGGTCAGGGCATTGAGTTGTTAATTCCCATGTTCTCAACAGATAATACATTGAACTCCATAACAGTTTGTCACTCTATGACCCTTCTCTTCACATAGTTAACACCTCCCCCTCCATTGGATGTATACATCAAGGTTCTTCTTTTCTTCTTCAGATATCTCAATCTTCCTTTCTCTATGATCCTCACCATGCAAACATGCATAAAATTCCATCTTCCTCTTATTTTATGAATTAGGAATACCACTAATGTTCACCTTTTTAATCATATATTGTGATGACTGATTCATCATAATCAAAAAATATTTCTTTCTAGGCATTACGAAATTTTGTTTCTCATAGTCACCAATTTGTCCATTGGATTCAATGTTGACCCAATTTCTTCTGGTTATCTCCATTGACTAAAACCAAAAACCTTGGTGCAAGAAATAGTTAAAATAATGTGGAACCACATAATTATAAAAATTCACTTATTGTATGTCTAACTTATCACACATTATTTAATCCATGACACCCTAGGTTCACCCAAGGTTATTCATGAGCGTCAACATAATTCTAGGACTATAACCTATAATGATGCAAAAACATAGGGACATCCCTAGACATACCATAGAAATATCTCTAGGGATCACATTAAAGTTTTCAGATCCTAGTTTCTAATTGTTAACTAAACCTTCACTCTGATACCAATTGTAGACACACATACTTGACTTATATAGACATTACATTACTATTGTGGAATACTTAATACATGACAAACAGACGGCCAAAGACCATATTAGTTTATTGTCTTTGGAAATATAGAACATAATATTCTAATCAAGGTGAACGATCATCAACATCTCCCATAAAGATCTTACCCTTTGGTTTTCTTACCTAACACCTCTCATTATATCCTGGGGAAAAGAAAACATAGAAAGGGTGAGCTCAAATTCTCAGTAAGGGTAAACATAGAGAACATAAAAACAATCCATAAACATTTGAATGTAAAAACATGACCATAAGAAATCAAAATATTGAGAAATGACATAAATCTTAGCAGTACATAAGTCATAGATCATAAAAAAACATTAATCATGATTAAATAAAACATGTAATTGTGTAAAACCATTAAGAACATAATATGATTTCCCTAGTATCCAAGGCATTGCTTCCAAGACCATCATAGTGGAAAATGTCCCTTACGGAATCGATTTCACTTCTTGTTCTAGTTCGGTATCACTGAACCGGATTGACTTTTCGTTCCAGCCTTGTCTATCTCATGAGATATAAATATTTACCCAATGCATTGGAGGGAGATATAGGTCCCACCCATATCATAATGAAATCATTCTTTCATGTGCTACAAAATAATCATAAATCGTTCATTACAACCCAAAGAATAATATGGGTTTCATAAACATCGTCCCATCATAACATAATCCTTATAAAAAAATGGGTATCATTTCATCATAAGAAAAATACAACCATGTAAATAATGGAGACATTATACTTGAAATATTAATATACTAAATAATGTCATCTTTGATGGAAAATAGTTTTGATAAAACACTTGAAATGAATTATTGAGGAAAATATCCTTTCTTTTTCAAAATCATTTCATTTTTACAAAATGCAAAGAAATTTTAAAAGAAAAGGATTTTTGTTGAAAAAAATCATGAAATATTATAGATTAAGCTTCATGAAAATAAGGCGTTATGAAACTTTAAAAATCCATTCATGCCGTATAAGTTAAAAAACATTTTCCTCGTACTTTTAACAGAAAAGTCAAAAAGTACCTTATATGGTAACCAAAGGAAAGATTCCTTCCATACAATGTGCTAAAAAGTCAACAAAGGGTAAAAATAACTTTAAACAAACATGGACGAATAAGAAAAAATTTATGAAAACATTTTTTGAAAACATTGACATGGATGATAAACATAACCCCTGTAAATACTTACGTATAAGAAATCTCAGATAAAATGAGATTTAGAAAACTATCCATTACCTCATGACTAATTTCATCCGTACGTGTCCGAAACGACTTTATAGTGGGTTTAAACATATTATTAACTTTTAACATAACCATAATAATTTTTATGATATCATATATGATTCACTTATGACTTTATAATACCCGTTCTTTGTAAATTCCATGTTAAAGCGGTGTTTTGGGTAAAATAATTTCATTTATCGTATGTGTTTCAAATTTTTGTTCTTGATATTTTTACTTATATCCTGATTTACATAATTCCAGAATGTAAAACATGATTTATATATAATATATATTAATCATATAAATATAAATTATATATCTATAAATTGAAGGAAATACACCGTTTATGGAGACAGTAGTCCGTACGTACGCATGAATGCTGTTTTCATTTCCTTATTGAATTGAATGGTATTAAGTAAATGAAACATATATGTACATAAATCCAGTATCATTATTATTTAATATATTTCATTATTATTTATTATATATACTTTATAATCATACATCAATGGTTAATCATGGAAAATGAATCTCATCGCATTCGTGGAGACGGTACTCCGTACGTACGCACAAGAGACAATACCATTATTTTGATATTAAAATCGTATATAATTGTATGGTATATCATATATACAGAATCATCATAACGTTATATTTATTATGTATATCATTTACACACATTATTATACCAATCCAAATGATGAAATGTTTGAATAACAAACTACACCCCGACATGGAGACGGTAAGCCGTACGTACGTACGTGTGGTGACTTTTTCATTCATAGGATGGATAAAATAAATAATATGATTGTAAAAAAATTATAATAACATCACAGTATAAAGTTGATACTGAAGATATTATTTCAGAATTGAAACAACAAAGAAGGAGGAAGTGGAAGAAGAAAGCAACTTGAAATAGGTGGTGAGATATTTACCTCTGCTTCTGGTTCTTTCTTTCGATTTGAACAAATGGGCTCCATAGGTTGCTATTATAACTATAGGAAGACCTCTAGGATGAAGGGAGGATATTTGAGAGATATTTGGGCAGGGTTTGGCCGAGCCAAATGGCTTTGGAGGTGTGAATTAGAGATAAGGGGGAGTTGCCTTTTATAAGAGGGGTGAGGGGAACCATTGAAAAAACATAAAATATTATTTAATAATATATTCATATTAATTTTATAATGGCTTCAAGGTGACTTATTTATAGTATAGGGTTAGGATGGGTCTAAATCCTCTCAACCAATAGGTTTTATAAAAGTTTAGGTTACCATTTTAACCTTATAATTTAGATTCAACTTTAAGATAAATAATTTAACATTTACCGTGTCTTCTTGTATTGTTACACTATATGATTAATAAACATACTATAAACTGATAATAGAACCCCAATTGGTTCATTAATTTCATATATATTATTATATAAGTCTTTTGGATGAACCATTTATTTTTAGGACAATTATATCAATTAATAATAAAATATTTGTTTTAAAAACTCTTTTATGTCAATTTTGACACTTCTTGGTATTTTGTTTTTTAAAATTCATAACAGCATTATTAATTAAAAACATATTCATCTATCCAACCCTAATATGTTATCATAACATATAAAATTAGTTTAATTCATAAAAAGTCTCATATTACATTTATTTGGAAATTTATAATATCAATTATGTTAATATTTCGTTAATAAGTTAATTATTGCATCATCATTATGTCATAAATAAATTAAATTATATAATGTCTAAAAAGTATAAATAAAATACCATTATGTAGGAAATGTTTTTATATTTCTAATGAATATTTATAGTCGAATTTATCTTATGTATAACCCTGTATTAAAAATGTGTTAGTTATTAAACTTTGATTTTAACTATTTTAACTCTTATTTAATTTAAATGATAATAAATGTCCTAATATAATCCAAGTGGACCTAAAGGGTAATATTTTATTCCTAAGGCTGTTTTTGGTCTAATTACACTTATCCAATAGAATTATTACATGTGTAAGGGTAATAATAATATAATTTTTACCCTTAATTACCCAATTTACTTTTAACTGTGGTAAATAAAAGTTAAAAGTTACTATTCACCAAAAATTATTTTCATCTAATTGAACCACATTTTACTTATTGATATATACCTTGTCTCTCAAAGTGTTGAAATTCAACTCACAGAAGCGATAATATTGGGTTTTATGTAAATTTTAAAATGCTCCTAGGAGGTGGATAAAAGACAATAAAAAGTTCAATAAAATTTATATATATCTAAAATTATTATAAAATGACTCAAATGAATTACATTGAACTAATATAGGTAATATGTATCTATTTTGACCTAAAATAAATTTAAATAAAATAAATAAATATTTTAAAAAAATCAGTTTTAAACTATAACTCAGTGTTTCCACTATTCATTAAAAATTGAATGTTTTCAGAAAAATATCAAAAACTAACCATAAGCTAATTTCAATATTCCAAATCCAAAAATGAAGTGCATTTTGATAGAAAAAATTTATAATATTTTAAAAAGTGTGTATTACTATTCATAACAACTAGTTTATATAATATCTTAATAACATATCTTTGTTTAGTGAAACCCAGTATTGCGTACTACACATGCTACTGAGAAAGGTTGTGATTGCGTGTAATGAAAGCCATGTCAGGGCTGCATATAGTGAAAGATCCCTTTGGTGCTGCATATAACATAATCAAAACATATTTCATTTTTACATTAAACAAAATCTATACTTAATGTAGCGTAAAATAATTTCCACAAAACGAATCTGAGATTATGTGTAACATGAGACAAGAATAGTGTTACGTATACTGCAAGCTAATACGGTGTTGCGTATAGTACAGGCTAATCCTGGTGTAGTGTATAATAGAATACATCAATGAAATTAAAAAAAATATATCTCATAAAATCTTGGGGTGTTACAGAGTTGTTCGTGACACGGCCGAGTACCTAGGTCAACTTATATAGTTTGTTCAAGGTAGACACGGCAAGTACAATAAAGGGTGACACCAACCTGTGTTGTTTGTGACATGGAAGGGTACTTGGGTCAGACTACATGGCTTGTTTAGAGGGCAGACAATGTGTATTAGACACAACTCGGACAACCTATGTTGTTAGTGATACGGGTGGGCACAAGGTCGACTCTATACGGCATGTATGGATGATACACGGTGTGTTCATTCCAGACGTTCCTCAACCTGTGTCTCTGCCCACATGGCCAATGAAATAGTTTAGAGACTAAGCGGCATGTAAATAAGGTACACGGTGTGTACTTAAGAAAATAGTTTCTTAACGAACAAAAGAACACACAGCGTGTACTTAACATTACACGGCATGTATCTTGGATTTTTCCGGACAATAAGCCTTAAAAACTTCTCTGAATCTCAAAAAACACTAAAACAAGCATTGAAAGTTCCAAATTCTGATCTATGAGGTCCCATACTCTCCGCGAATCAATGTTGGGCATCATATACACATAATAGAAAGGCAAACCAGAAATGATCGACCAAATTCCGGTCCCTAAGGGCCCATAATACATCAAGAACCCATGTTTGGTGTTCATTCAAGAATATATCTACACAAACAAAACCCTATCAAACAACTGGTATTTCTATCACGACAACTATCACAACAACATGCATATTTTACACATCATCTATTACAAAAACACGAAATCACTAATGCATCTCAGATGGCATGACAAAAAAATGCATGACATGTGATTTCTGGCAAGTGACTATATGATACATGAGATGGCATACCCTCATCTCATCAGGTTACAGCAGAAATAAAACCTCACTAACATCAACAGTAACAGAACAAATCATGTGAATCACTCAAGGTGAAAACAAATCACCTGTAATAATTGCAATATCAAAATAAATTTCAATTAAACGTGGTAGATTGGCTTTTCCATGTACATTGGTTAGCTACGCCCAGGAACAGCTTAATACTAAGTACCAATTCCATCCTATCCCTATCTAAAGCTACAAAAAGTATGTCAAGATAAAAGAAAACCCTCTAATACCACTTTGTAACATCCCATTTCCAGAAGCCACCCAAAAGTGCCTCGTACCCGGTTGGTCACATGGACTCAATCTCATTTCCCCGAATGCAGAGACTGTCGACTAGTAGCGAGGGCCTTGGGTGTGATAGTGGTGAAACTATTCCCTCATTGGCAGAGTAACACACCAGAAGAGAACAAATATACCATAATAGATGCAGTAAATATCCAACAACAGTAAACAATAGAAGACTGATAATGAAACAACTGGATCATAAATACATATAAATGATGCATGATACATATATGTCTAGCAAAAGAGTCAAACAAGTCACAATGCTGAAAAAGTTCTAAACCAAAGTACAATTGAAAAATAGATGAGAAACTCCTCAGTATCGCAAGCCTCGGCATGATCCCATGATCTCCAGCTCCAATGCAATAATATAAATGAATTAGAAGGGCACTTTCCCTTATCTATACCTAAAACAATATAATCATTTTGGGCCCAAAAGCATGACCCAAACAGGTTGTGAGACTAAATCATAGTAGGCAACCACCTGAAGATCTGTGCCTAAAAGTCAGTGAGTATATGGAAGTTAAAAGTACAAAAATCAGTAAACAGGAAAGCACTAAGCAATAAACAATCCACAGTTTAAGGCATTCAAATTACCACACGACATGCAACAACTAAACAAGAAGATAACACAACAGGTAACCCTATGAGAAGTACCCACATCCAATCCCCTCTAGTCCTACCTAGAAACTCAAGCAAGCATCTAAACTCAAGGTAACCCTCTGGGATGTACTCCAACCCTATCCCCTATGGTCCTATCTAACAAGACAAGAAACTCTCTAGGCAGTACACTCAGTCTAACCCCTCTGGTCTAGCTTAAGAATAGACTCTCTGAGGAAGCACTCGCCATCAATTACCCATATAGTCTCATATCGGTACTAAAGGTTCTATGGGGAAGCACTCAATGTCTCATTACCCCTGTAGCCCATGTCGATGAACTACAGACATGCTAGGGAATCACTCATCTTCTATTCCCTTTGTGGTCTCGCATCGTAAATTATAAAGACACTCTGGAGAAGCCCTCATCATCCATTCTCCCTATGGTTTATACACCAGGCTCTCTAGGCCCTTTGTAATTTAAGAAAGTTTAGTAGTGTGTAATGGCCAATGTAAACCTCATGGACTACTTTTCTAGCATTCTACATCATAACTGGATAATAGTATAATAGTCATACAATCCTTTAACACTAGGCATGGGAAAGTAAACTGCATCCAAATAGGCAAACAAGACCAAAAGGTAAAAACAGGAAAAACATGTATGGGCAATACATCCAAAGCACAACAATTCACCCTATTCTCAATCAATAATCATCTAATTAGGAATACCATCATATCATAGAAACAATAGGGTCAAAATGGTAAACACACAATACCCCGTTCAAGGGTATTGGAGGAATTTGCACATAAAACTCAAACACATTAAACTGTAAGGCACAAACTACCTAACTCGGGGTTACGAGATCAATATACTTGATCATCTAATCTTGAATCTCCTTAGACCATCGTAGATCTATGAAAACGCATAAAACGTTCAGCCCACGATAACTTGGAAAAGAGAAGGAATTGGAAAATGATGCTCTAGAAGAATAAAGAGCTCACCAAAGTGATTCCAACACAATCAACTGTACTCGAATCAGATGACAGACGGCGGATTGATGGCTTGTCAAAGATCCGTAGATGATCGGTGCTCTTGGATGAACAAAACCTAAAAGAATAGGTTTCTTTCCATCAGACACGACCCCAGTGTGTTTAATGAAAAAAAAAGAAAGTACACAGAGTGTATATTTCGAGTACACGGTGTGTACTCGCCTTTTCCATACTCGCCTTTAAGTGACCTATAGTTACACCCACACAATTGTGTATGCGGTAACTATAGGGCCAGTTTACAGCCTGCTGGGACTTCAAAGTACACGACATGTACACATAAATTATATGGCATGTACTTAGAAAATTTTCATAAATTCCTCTTTTCTCCAAAAATGACCGGAAAGGAAAAACATACCTGAAAAGAAGGTATGGGGTCTTACAAGTAGATCCATACATTTTTATACAATGTTATGGAATATAATATATACATTCAATTTTTATCTGGTGAGAGAATCATTTTGTGGTTATCTCCCTCCAGTTTTTGTCGAGTTTCCTGATATTTTTCTTTCAGACTTATCTAGTTTTCCACCATTAATAGAGTTTAAGTTCTTTTTAATTTAGTTCCTAATACTCAAATAGTATTAATTCCTTCTTATTATATGGAACTAGCTGAAATTAATGCTCTGAAGACTAAATTGCATGATCTTTTAGTGAAAGGATTTATATGCCCTTGTGTGTCACCATGGGGAGTGCTGGTTCTCATTTTAAAGAAATTCAATTGGTCAATTCACCATTCCATCAATTATAAAAGACATAATAGATTCAAGATAAATAAAAAATAGCATTTACCACATAGTAATTATTTTTTTGACCATTTTAAAGAGGATAATTGGTTCTCGAAGATTGAACTTTGATTTGGTTACCATCAGTTGAGAATAAATGAATCTGACATTGCTAAAACTTCCATGGGGAGAAGGTATGACCATTATGAGTACTAGATCTTTCTATTGGGTCTAACAAATAAACCTATTGTATTTAGTTAATGAATTAAAATTATATTCCATAAGTTTCATAATACTTTGGTGGTAGTCTTTTGATATAAAATCGTTATTTACTCTATATTTTAATAGGATAATGTGTGTTATCTGAGAGAATTTTGAGATATTTTTGGAATTCAAAAAAATTATAACATGATTTAGAAATGATATTTTTGGATTTGGGATTTCATTTTTTTGGAGAACATGGATTCATAACATTTTTTATCAATTAATCTTGATATGTTCAATGATTTTATAACATGGGGACTTCCATGAAATATTTTCAAGATTCAGAGATTATTATGTTTTTCGGGGCATTATATCATGTTTTTAAAGGAATTATAAAAGTTGGATTCTTCAATTCCAAAACTAACATTAAAGGGAGTAAATATTGATTGTGAAGAGAAATTTCATAGTTATGTTTTTTTGAGATGAAGCTTTTTTGAATAGAATATTGGTTTTGACTCTTACAAAGGCCAAGTAGGGCTATGTGATCTTTTATGATGCATAAAGTTCAGGTTTGAGATGTGTTATAATGCAAGGTGATAATGAAATTAATTATGAATCTAAAAATCTTAGTACACTTGATATGTATTACCCCAATCCATTACCATGAACTCATAACTTACATGAATTCTCTAAATAGTTGGTGGCATTGCCATTTTGAAAAAAGATTTACCGTGTATTCCAAACATAAGAGTTTGAGTTAGATATTATCTGAAAAAGATTTTGTTATCTACCCAAGTCATTGGGTGGAATACCTTAAATATTTTGACATTTATATTTATTATACCCTGAAGAAAGGTAATGTCCTCATAGATTCTTTGAATAGGAATCTTCTAACCCAGACCTTGAAGGAATCATTTGATGAATGGAACATAGTGGATCTTTTTTTGAAACATCATATTGAAGTCTGTCAATTTGGGGTCAAGTATTCCTTAGACAGTGTTCACATGACATACAATATTATTGGGATGCTTCTTTAGGAACATAATCTTGGTGATGAGTTCTGTAGCATTAGAGACTCTCTTTATGGCAAAGAGACCATTCATAAGTGGTTGTTCTCTATATAAATTGTTATGTGATATCAGAATTGTTTTTTTTTGTATTTTTATTGTTCATGAAATATGTTCTGGAGGATTTCCATAATTACTAGTGGGAAGTTAACATAGGAACCACAAAAATTTTCCAAGACATGGGACAAAAATTCTAGTGGAAATGTATGAGAGGTGGAATTTATGATTTTCTCTATCATTAGTATACATGAAATAAGATTGTGATCAAGAACCAGATACCTTGGGGTCTTCTTCAAGAACTCCCACTTCCACAGTGGATGTGCTATGAGATCTCTATAGACATTGTGGTTGGGATTCCATATATCCAATGAAATAATACTATGATATGGGTTGTGATTGAAAGGCTGGCCAAGTTGGCTCACTTCATAACAAATCATGATACCTTAGAATTTGTGGAGCTATTAAATATCTATGTGAAAGATATTTTTCATTTTCATGAAGTTATATTTAATATAGTATCGAATAGATATTCATGGTTTACTTATCATTTTTGTAGAGGCCTTTAGGAGGCAATGGGATCTCAGGTTTGTTTGATCATGACATTCCATCCGCAGTCTGATGGCCAGGTAGAGAGATCTATATAGAGTCTTGAGGATATTATTGTCTCCAACATCCTTGACATTGGTGGAGATTAGGATGACTATATGTGGCAGGTTGATTATTTCAACAACAATATTTACTAGTCATCGATTTGAATGGCTACTATGGATACCTTCTATGGCTAGCCTTATAAATATCCTTTTTTTGATATAGGTAAAAGTTCTTTGGTTTGACTGATCATTGTTCGCAAGACAACAAAAGTGATTCAGTTGATTCATTAGATAATTATAATGGCACTGATATGGTATATGTCTTCTGCTAATCGTCACTATAGGACATTGAAATTTGTAGTGGGTGTCTAGGTTTTGTTGAGTGTTTCACCTTGTTTGGGTCATCAATGTATTGGGAGTTAAGGGAAACTTGGTCATGTTTTTTGGGACTATTTGAGATTTTTGAGTAGGTGGGAAAATTGGATTACCATTTAGCATTTTAGGAATAGTATTCATCGATGCATAACATCTTTCATGTATCCCAATTATGAAATTATCTTTCTGATCAATATCATGTTCTGAACTGGAGTGATCTTGACATTGAGACTAATTTATCCATGACAGAGACTGTAGTCCAGATAGTAGATTCTGAATGCAAGGTAATTTGTGAGAGGATGATACATTTTTGATGTTCTATATAAGAATGGTTCTAATACCCATGATTTGTGTGGGTAGGCAATGATGAGGGAGGTGTTGCCTCCTCTTTTTGACATGGATGCTTCTAAATAGGATTTATGGCGATATAATGATTATATGGTGGGGAGGTTGTAACATCATATTATTACTTTTTAGGTTCTAATAGACCCCTATTTTTATAAAGATATGGTTGGATCTCAGTTAGGGGTGCTTCGGGGGAAATAATGGAATAAATTGGAACTTTTTGGGCTATACACGGTCGGTGCATAATATGCCCAAATTGTCCAACCAGCTAATACAACCCATGAAAATCCACGCAGTGGGGGTTATCACTGTTATCACATTGTTTGAAAAAAAAAGTAACATCCTAGGTGAAATTATTTATCACACTACCACAAAACATGGTTTTTGTAGTGCCACCCTTTCTCGGTGCTAAAAAAAACCCTGATAAAGGGAAATTTTAACGGTGCTAAAAAAGTATTGTTAAAAGTTACATTTTATCACATATTTTTTTATGGTTGATAAAGGCCCCCTTTATCATCACTTTTTTAGGTCTGTTAAAGGGGCCCCCTTTATCAAAACTTTTTTAGTAGCTCTAATAAAGGAGGTGTTTTATAAGCGATTTTATTCCTAGCGCTGATAATGATTAAATTTTGAAAAAATTATTTCATCAAAGAATTATATATTTATATATAAGTATATTTATGTTAATATAAATATAATAATTATTTTTTAAATATGTTTTATATCGATTTTATATGTGGTAGACGCAAAACGGACACCCGAAATAGAAATTGTGGCAGTTTAGAGGGAATACGGACCTTATTATACCTCCATGAATATTAAAATGTGTTCAATTGGACATCGTAGGGTAGATCTAGTCATAATCATCCATTTAATATGTGGTTGAGGAAAAACGGACTCCCAGAGTAGAAGTTATGGCAAGATGGACACTCATAGCCCAACTTATGACCTTCTGGAGGGATTTTGGGCCTTTTTGGGCTGTGGAGAATTTGAAAAGGAGTTCAAGTGGTCACTAGTGTATGTATATTTTTAATAGTTCAGATTTGATATGTGGTAGAGCCAAAACAGAAATCCCATGCAGAAGTTATTATCATTTGAAATTTTGTGACCCTCCTAGCGCCTAAAAAACTATAAAACTCTCAAATCACTAAAATGGGCGTAACTTCTTCTTCGGGTGTCCATTTGAGCACCACGACCAACAAAATTGTAGCTCTTGAGATGAGTGGGGATCATGTACAATCGAAACCATGAAAAATATCAATAAAATAGAATATATATCAGTTATACCACTCCATAAACAAACACCAACTTCAAACAACCATAACATTCACAAAGGGTGTCTGTTTGGGATCTACCAAATATAAAATCAAAGGTTGAAAAAAAATATATGCATTATATTGACTCGAACATAGTTATTATTTGGGTTGGTACCCTAAAACTCCAAAAAACCATCATAAGGCCTCTGAAACATCATTTTCTTGTCTGGTGCCCTATCAATATTTTCTTAACGCGACAAGAACTCTTGATACTTCTGTCTATTTGGACTCCTCCACATGTGATGTTGTATTTCATTCCATTAGCTTAAGTATTACTTTTCACGGAGCTGAAATGGGCACACGGATCTTATGATATGATCGTTTCAATGACTGTGGTTTTCTAGGTTTTCCAATCCCCCGTTCCTGGCACTTTTGTCGTGTCTTCTATTTTTTCAAACAACTATATCATAGGATATACCTGTCAATTCTCCCTCCACCACCTATCAAATAAAACATCATTTGATGATCTTTGATTTTACTAGTCACAGAGCTAGAATAGACTCTTGGATCAGAGGTTTTCATCGTTACCCTGAGTTTAGGGTTTATTTGTCTTTCTGAATGTTTTTACAGGTTTTAAGGGTTTATCCATTTTTTACGATATAATGTGTACATGTGCATGTGTGTGTGTGTGTGTCTATTTTCACGTCTGTATTGACAAGATGTTAAATATTATCTATATAATCTAGACATATGTATATACATATTAATATATAATATTTTCAAATATATATAAATATGTATAATTATACATACAGATATATATAATATATATGTGTGTGTGTGTGTGTGTGCTGTATATATGTATTTATTTATTTATAAACACACATAAAATGCATATTTTATAAATGCATCAAAAATTCATCTTATAAATATATATTAATATACAAACAAATATATTAATATATAAATATAACTATATATATCTTAATATTCAAATATATATATATATTAATATACGGATATATATATTAATATAACTATATATATTAAAAATAACTATATATATATCTGTTTATATATTAATATATATATGTGTTAATATATATATATATATATATGGGTAAATATAACTATATATATATATATACTAATAAATGAAGAGAAAAACAATATGGTGGAGTGGTAGAGGATTAGGGTTCATAAGCAACAGTTCTCGAGTTCGAATCTAGGGAGAGGTAGGTCATGTGTTTGGGTGGAATAACAACTAGCAGTGTTAAATGGGGGTGGAGGCACTGTTAAAGGGTGCGAGTGAGGGTGGGGGCTTGGGGGCATATAGTGTGGAGGTTAGGGTGCTGTTAAAGGGGGTTGGGGCGCTGTTGGAGCATCCTCGAATTGCAATAAAATATTATTTAATGATTTTTAAACATTTATAAGCACTCAGCAAAAGCTCAGATAAAAGGAACTTTTATCAGTGATAAAAAAAAGTACTAATAAAGGACCCTTTTATAATTGCTTTTGTTGAGAGCTAATAAAAGGTCCCTTTTATCAGTGCTTTTTAGAGCGCTGATAAAAGGGCTCATTATCAGTGCTTTTCAGAGGGCTGATAAAGGGGACCCCCATTTATCATTGCCTCAATTAATAGAACTTTTTAGCAAAAATAATGCCCTTTTTCTATCTCTGATAAAGGACATATTTGTAGTAGTGACCCCACCAGCAATGGTTCATAGTTAGGGAGTACAGTTTGAAAAATAAAACTGCCCCCATTAGGGAACCATGCGTGAAGAATTTTTTATTTCAAACATTCATTTAAAATACTCGGACACCCTTTTTATCACACTCTCAATAATAAGTTTTCCTAGATCGTCTTCCAATGTCATTAGAGATCTCAAAAACCCATTTTTTTCTCCTATAAACCCTTTCAAGGGTGGATCAATTCTGGGAATCATTTTTTCGATCATTTCCTGGTATGTCTCCTATCCCAGTTCATTGTCTCCAACTTTTTTCATATCCATTGCATAGGGTTTATTTGATCATTATGTTGTTGGATGATCTAATCTATATTTTTATATATCTTGAATCAAGGTTTCATTATCTTAACTCCTTTTGTGATGTTCTTCATCAAAGTTTCTCATTTTTAGTGTTGTTCTTGTGATCCCATGACCTATAGTAGGTGGTTATGTTTACAATTTTACAATTGATTAAAACTAAAATTTCATCATTTAAATTAAATTGATATCATTTTTACTTTGAAAACCTAACTATATGTAAGAAACCACATCTTCTTTTCAGGTTTGTTTTTCTTTTTCAGGTCATTTTTTAGGAAAAAGGAAATTCTGGAAATTTTCTAAGTCCACACCATGTACTTTATGAGTACACATCATGTACTACCTTGCCACTGGAGGCCGTGTGCTGGCCATGTCGTAGAAACACACATAGATGTGTGGGAGTGACTTAGAGGTCACATAATGTGGAGTATGAAAAAGGTGAGTACACACCTTGTGCTTCAAAAGTACATGCCATGTACTTTTTTTTATTAAATGCACCATGGTTGCGTCTAATCGTCAGACTGCAATTCTTTAAGTCTCGTTCGACCAAGAGCACTGTAAGGCAGCAGATCATTGACGAACCCCCGAGCCTCCATTCATCCTCTGAATCAAACACCATTTTCTGCGTTCATTGCATTGGTTATTTCCCTTTTCTTCTTGAGCCTCGTTTCATGATTTCTCTTCTCTCGTGAGATATCGTGGGTTGAACGTTTTAGACATTTTCATAGATCTTCGACGTTCTAAGGGGATTCCAGCTTCAAGGATCACATATAGCAATCTCATAATGTTAAGAATAGTGGTTTGTGCCTTTCCCTTCAATGTTTTTCAGAATTATGTGCAAATTCTACCAATACCCTTGAATGTGGTATTGGATGTTTACTATTTTACCCCTGTCTTTTGCCTTCCATGATTTTATTCTTGTGTAGAGGTAATTTTGATATGAATAATGTTTATTTCTTTGCTATGTATATATTTCCCTTGCATGTTCTTTTTACGACTGTTTGGTCCAATTTAGCCAGTTTGGCTGCCCTACCTGTTTTCTATGCCTATTACTATAGGATAGAGAGTTTGTGTTCTGACATGCTTGATATGATGTAGAAAGGTTAGCCAAGTAGTTCTGTAGGTTTACATTTTCCATACTGCACGGTTATGCTCGTTGACCTACACAGGTCCATGAGAACCGAGTGTAGTAGAGTATAAGGGGAATTAACCATGTGAGTTTCTTCAGAGACACTTTTACCACTTTAGGCTATAAGGGGGATAGACTATGTGATCTTCCAAAGAGAGCCTAAGACCAATTGGGGAGATAAGGCGAATTGACCGAGTGAACTTCCCCAGAGAGTGTCCTTGATTAATTTAGACTATAAGGGGAATTGACCATGTGATCTTCCTCATACAGTCTTTGTTTTAATTGAACGACCTAGGCTATATGGGGAATTGACTTAGTGAGCTTCCTCAGAGAGTCCGTGACCTAGGGGAAATAAGGGGAATCGATTGTGTGAGATTCCTTATAGATTCCTTAACTACATTAGAATATAAAGAGAATTGACTATGTGATCTTCCTCAGAGAGTCCTGTTTTACCTTTGACTATAAAGGGAATTGTCTATCTGAGCTTCCTCAGAGAGTCTTTATGAATTCTTATAACTGAACCAAAGAGGATAGGCTATGTGAACTTCATAGAGGGTTACTATCCTTGATTGATAGTTTTCGATTTGTGAAACCTTTTACTACTCCGCACATTCATATTTACTGTTTCATTTACTTTTACCTGTCATATATTCAATGACTATTAGGCACAGATATTCAGATGGTTGCTTATAGGGATTTAGTATCACACGCAATTTGGGTCATGCTTTTGGGCCCAAATAGATTATAATGTTGCAAATATAGATAAGGTAAAGTGTCCTTCTACTTCAGGTACATGATGTTCTATGGAGCTGGAGAGCATAGGACCAAGCTAAGGCTTGCGATTATGAGGAGTTTATATAATATTTTTATCATTGGTTAAGAACTGTTGTATTCCAGCATTGTGAATTGTTTAACTGTTTCCCTAGAAAGATGTATCATGCATCATTTTATATATATATGTGCTCTAGTTGTATATTATTCTAGACTTCTGCTATTTACTGTTGTAGGATATTTACTTCTTCCACTATTGTTTGTATTTTTTTACTTCTGATGTGTACTCTATCAATGATGGCATAGTTTCCCCACTATCACACCCAAGGACCTCAATACTAGTTGGAAGCCTCAGGCGTTTGGGAAAATTAACTTGAATCAATGTGTCCAACCGGGTACGGGGCGCTTCTGGGTGGCTTCCGGAACCGGGACATTACAAAGTGGTATCATAGGAATTATTTTCTCTTGATTTACTATTTGGAGAATTAAGCTTGGGATTGGACGGAATATGTACTTGGTAATAAGATATTCCCAGGAGTAGCTAACTCGTGTATAGGGAATATCAAATCTACCTCGTTAATTGCAATTTTCCAAGTTTTTCAATTGTTACAGTTGATTTGGTTTCACCTTGATTGATTCACTTTATTTGTGTCATTATTGTTGATATTATTGAGGTTTTATTTCTATTTCAACCTGATGAGATGAGGGTATGTCATCTCATACATCATATAGAAACTTTCTATAAATCACATGTCATGAATGTTTTCCATACCATCTAGGATGCATTAGTGATTTCACGTTGTTGTGATAGATGTTGTGTAGAATATTCATGTTGTTGTGATATTTTCCTTGATAAAAATACCTACTATTTGGTAGGGTATTGTTTGGTGTAGATATTTCTTGATTGGATGCCAAACATTGGTTCTTGAGGTGTTATGGGCCCTTATGGACCATGATTTGGTGAATCATTGCCTTGTTTTACATGTTATATTGTGTAAAAGAAGCCAAACTTTGATTCAATGGGAGTATGGGCCCTCACAGATCTGAATTTGGCACATTCAATGATTGTTTCAGTGTTTTTATGGGTTCTGTTGTAGTTTATGAGGCTTACTGTCTGGAAAAACTCAGAATACACGTCGTGCAGTGTTAAGTACACACCGTATGTTCTTCTATTCGGGAAGAAATTTTTTTTCTTAACTACACACCGTGTACTTTATTTACACACCATGTAGTATCTAACCGTGTCATAGGTCGTGTGGGAAGTTATGCAGGATGGATAAAGTCTATTAGGAACACGCCGTATACCAGTCGAACACGTCCTGTAGTGTTGAACTTATGTCCGCCCATGTAACTAACAACATGGATGGATAAAACCATAAGCTACACACGATGTGTCCACCTTGAACACACCATGTAGTCTGACCAAGGAACCCAGCTGTGTAACAAACAACATAGGTCAGTGTTATCATTTCACATACATTCCATGTCTATCTGGAACATGTTGTGTAGTGTGTTCTATGTGTCTGGTCGTGCCAGAAACAATGTCGACTGGGTGAAGCTTGTCTAGTACACACTGTTTCTACCATGTACACACCATGTATTCTTGTCTTAGGAGATCCGGGTTGCTTAACCATGTAGAAGGACTCTGGAAGGGGAAGATGATTCAAGTACACACCGTGTGTTAGGATAACATGCCATGTGTTTGGGGTGCTACATGACCAGTTTAGGAAGGAGTACACACCCATGTAAATGACATAAGGGAACACACAGTGTAAGAATTTTACACGCCGTGTATTCATGTTATGTAAACATGAGTGCTTTCCTTCTCATGTTTCCTCCTTACACTCCTTGTTTTCAGTCCATGATAATCTTGATCTAATTTGTGTGTTTGACCTTGTAGAGTCAGGACATCGAGACGTCTTCTAGTTGTACACTAGTATCCAAGAGGTGATCAGACACAAGACATGGCTCAACAGGGACTACCTACAGATCCTCCTGTTGGGCCCACCTTGGCACCAGCCATTGTACTTGACATAGGTGCTAATTCACAGTTCGGGGAGGGATTTTGAGGATGATGCAAACCTTTCCGGGATCCCACCTCCTACCCCATCAATGGCTAAGTTTACGCATGTCTTCCAGCAACTGCATCCTCCCACTTTCTCAGGGTAAGGAGGACCTCAGGCCACAGAGTCATGACTAGAAGCTATGCTAATGATTTTCAAGAATTTAGAGATACCCCTAGAGAAGAGGGTGAAGCTCGCTTCTTACATGCTCTGAGGATCGTCCAAGAGGTGGTGGGATGTGATCTTATAAGCGGGCCACCCACTGAATATGGCTTGGGATGAGTTTTGGTGCATATTTTATGATTACCTATTTCCGGAGACCTTGATGGATGATCAATCTCAAGATTTCTTGAGTCTAGAATAGGGTACTATTTCTGTTATGGAGTTTTTATCTCGCTTCACAGAGCTGCATTATTTCACGCCTCTTCCAGGAGGTGATGATTTGCTCCTTGCACAGAATATTGAGGATGGTCTGAGGCACGACATCCAATATCATGTGAACATCTTTAGGTTGACTTCAATATCTTCTATGGTCAACCAGGTGCTGATCATAGATCTCAATCTGAGGGATTCTGTAGCTATGAGCCAGGTCTGTTTGACATCCAGAGTTTGTGATATGACATCTCATAGCAGGAAGTGGTAATGGGAAACTAAACAAGGAGATTAGAGTAGGAGGGATGCATCTTCAGGTAGCCAGGTGGTGTGCTACCAGTGTGGGAGAAGTGATCATACAAGTCCACATTGCTCGAGAGTCCCTGTGGAGTGCTGATCTTGCTGCAAGATGGGTCATCTTCAGTGCTATTGTCAGTTATTCTCACCAGCAGATGCTGAAAGGGGTTCTTCTATGACTCTTCATTTGGGTGAAGTGCTACCAGTTTCTCAACAGTCTGGATACGAGAGTTCTTCTTGCTATTCGGGCCAAGGTGGAGGTCATGGTCGTGGTAGTCAGTCGCTAGTTCTTCAGTGACAGTTAGGTGGATCAGCTCAGAGCGGCCAGGAAGGGTCACATTGTCATGGAATAGGCCAGATTTTTTCATTAGATCAGATCCAGCATGAGTAGGATACTATACCCTCCACAGTTTGAGGTACGATCTTAGTAGCCTCAGTTTTAGCTTCTTCTCTTTTGGAAATAGGGGCATCCCATATATTTATTTCTATTGATGTCTTGGAGAGCCTTGGGCTCTGCATCATTTCTTCTACTGATATATGGACTCTAGAAGCTCCGTTAGGGACTAAAATGACTACTGTACATCAGTTCACCGAGTTCACTCTACAAGTTGGTGGATGTCACTTTCAGTGGGACCTCTATGTCCTAGAGATGACAGGCTATGATGTCAATCTCAGGGATGGGTTGGATATGTTCCTTCCATGTAGTTGTCAACTGTTATCACCTTAGTGAGTGTTTCATAACACAAGAGGGTGGATATTTTCTTCATAAGGGAGAATAGTATGTCCAAGCGAGCAGAGCGAGTCCAGAGCATCATGGGTTGGGTGGAGTTACAACCCAGATTGCTAGTCTATATCTGGATGACCAGGGGACTTCACAATTAGACTTTCCTCCAGTGGTGGATCGTTTTATATATGTCCTTCCAGAGGACTTTTTAGGATTGCCTCCAGAGGAAGAGGTAGACTCCTTGACTGATCTTATGCTAGGAGTGGCACTGGTGTCCATTCCTCCATATAGGATGGTTATACCAGAGTTTCAGGATCACATAAAACAGTTGGAGGAGTTACAAGAAACGAGTTTCATCTGAACTAGTTCTTCTCCTCGGGGTTTGCCTTTACTTTTTGCGACAAAGACAGATGGATCCCTCAGGCTTGATGTGGAATATCGGAAGCTGAACCTATTGACGATTAAGAACCGATATCCCTTGCCTAAGATTTATGATCTCCTTGATCAGCTTCGAGGAGCCCGAGTGTTCTCGAAGATGGACTTGAGGTTTGGTTATCATCAATTGCACGTTCGACAATCAGATATACCTCTTACAACCATCTGGAGTAGGTATGGTCTATACGATTCTATGGTTATGTCGTTCGGTCTCAGGTATGAGCCTACATTTTTCATGGAATTTATGAACCGAGTGTTCCATCCATAATTGGATTCCTTCATGGTTATTTTTGTGGATGATATCTTGGGGTACTCTCACACTTGACATGACCATACTACTTATCTTGAGATTGGTTTGAGTATAGTGAGGGAGCATCAGTTATATGATAATTTCTGAAAGTGCCACTTTTGGATGGATCAGATTCAATTCCTGGGTCATATTATATCAGAGGTATGAGTATCAGTAGACCCAGAGAAATTGATATCAGTAGTTTCCTTGGAGCATCCGAAGAACTTCTTTGTGGTGTGGAGTTTTCTAGGGCTGGCTGGATACAACAGATTTTTCATAAAAGTCTTTTCACGCTTAGCAGCACCAATAAGAGGTCTGAGTAAGAAGGCTGTGAAGTTCTTATTGTCAGATTCTTGTGAGTCTGCCTTTCAGGATCTGAAAGGGATGTTTACATGAGCACTGATACTAGTCTTTACAGAGCCGGGCAAGAGATATACTGTTTACTATGATGCATCAGGTATCGGGTTGGGAGCTGTGCTTATGAAGGGAGATGGTGTTTTTGCATACGGGTCTTGGTAGATGAGGCCACATGAGAGGAATTACCCAACACACGATCTAGAGTTGACATTTGTTGTTCATGTCCTATGCTACTGGAGAAATTATCTTCTCGGAGAGCATTATGTGGATTTCACCGACCACAAAAGTCTGAAGTACATCTTCACTCAGTGTGATCTGAATTTAAGACAGTGGAGGTGGGTCGAGTACCTACAATCATTTGACTTTGAGCATGCCTATGAACCTGGGAAGGGTAACACGGTGGCTGATTCATTGAGTAGGATGACCCATATATAGGCAGTTCAGAAGTCCATCAGTTTATGGCATCTTATGGATCTATTCTATGAGATGTATTTGGAGGAGCATGAAAGTCAGAGGAAGACATTTCTTTCTTCAGTAACTGTTACCTCTACTCCTCTAGATCGAGTTCGAATGAGGCAGCTATCATATTCTGAAGGCCTGGTCCTAAGGGAGAGTATTTCAGGTGAAGACTCTATTCCTGGATTTACCATAGGCAAGGATGAGATCTTGTATTTCCAGGGGTGAGTATGGGTGCCAATAGAAATACCTAAGGAGATGATGCGATATTTTCATTCCTCAGTATGGGCATTTCATCTTAGAATCACCAAGATGTATCGTGATCTACGCCGTCAGTATTGGTGGTCAGGTATAAATTGGTACGTTGCCAGTTTCGTCCTGAGGTGTTCTACTTACCAGCAGGTGAAGGTGGAGCATCAGTGACCAATTGGACTTTTACTGCAGTTACCCATTCCTGAGTGGAAGTGGAATGACGTCGTGATGGACTTAGTGACTAGTTAGTCGATGTCACCTCAAGGGAATTATGCAGTATGGGTTGTCATTGAAAGACTCACGAAGGTTTCTCACTTCATGATGATCAAGGAGAAATTTAGTGTTGATGAGTTGGGATGGTTGTACATCTTTGAGGTTTTACAACTTCATGGAGTTCCACTCTCCATTGTTTCAGACATGGATTCTCATTTTACTTATCTAGTATGGCATGGGCTTCAGAAGGTGTTGGGTAAACAAGTACTGTTGAATATAGCCTACCACCCTCAGACAGATTGCATGTCCGAGTGTATGATTCAGGTTTTTGAGGATATGCTCTGAGCATGCATTCTGGATTTTGGAGGTTCTTGGGAGAAGCACATACCTCTTGTGGGGTTTTCCTACAATAATAGTTTTCAAGTGACTATTCATATGGCCCCATATGAGGCTTTGTACAGTAGGTTATTCCAATCACCCTAATGTTTGCTGGAGGTAGGATAGGTAGCTTTGCTGGGACCTCTTCTTATTTTGGACACCACTGAGCAGATAGAGTAGATTCAGAAGAGGATGGCCACTACATAGTCTCGACATAAGTCTTATTCTAGTCAAAAGAGATGACCTCTGGAGTTTGAGGTCTGTGATCAGGTTTTCTTACGTGTCACACCGAGGTAGGGACACAAGAGGAATATGAGACATGGTGAGCATTTATGAGGTATGTAGGGCCGTTTGTGGTGTTTGAGAGAGTTGGTTCGATTGCCTATCGGTTTCAGTTACCTCATAGGTATCGGGCTATGCATAACATATTCTATGTTTTTCAGCATCAATGCAACTTCTTAAACCCGTCTCATGTCTTTAATCCCGAGGAGGTTGAGCTCAAAGTGGATGTTTTGTTTGAGGAGCATCCTATCTGGATTGTGGATAATAATAAAAAGGTTCTCTATGGCTGGTCTATTCCTTTGGTACGAGTGTTATTGCAGCATGTGCGGGTGTAGGACGAGACTTTGGAGATGGAGGCTGATGTACGTGCTTAGTGGCCCGAGCTATTTGAGGTTTCTTCTTCTACGCTACCCTAGGGGAATTTGGTGATTAATTTTTTTAAGGGGTAAAGTTTTTAAGAACCCAGATCCTATTTTAAGGAATGTTTTTCCTTTTCTGGTTGTTTTTGAGGAAAAATGAAATTCTAGAAATTTTCTAAGTACACACCGTGTACTTTTTGAGTACACACCATGTACTTCCTTGCCACAGGAGGCCATCTGCTGGCCATGTAGTAGCCACACACATGGAAGTGTGGGATTGACTTGGAGGCCGCTTAATGTGAAGTATGGAAAAGGCGAGTTCACATGGTGTACTTTTTTTTCATGAAACGCACCAGTTTCATTCCTAATTTCCAGAATGCTCTTCTTTTAGTTCATGTTCAACCGAGAGCTCTGTATGGACTCATATCTTTGACAAACTCATGATCCTCCATCCGTCCTCTGAATCGAACACTGTTGGTAGCATTGGAATGACATCAGTGTGTTCTCTCTTCTTCTTGAGCCTCATTTCGTGATTTCTCTTCTCTCGTGAGATATCTCGGGTTGAAAGTTTTAGAGATTTTTTAAGATCTTCGACATTATAAGGCGATTCAAGCTTCGAGGATCACATATAGAGATCTACTAACGTCAAGGTAGGTGGTTTGTTCCTTTATGTTCAATGTCTTTGAGTATTATGTGAAAATTCCACCAATACCCTTGAACAGGTTATTACGGGTTTACCGTTTTACCATTTTTGTTTTCCTGCCATGCTTGTATGCTTATGTAGAGGTAATTTGGATATGAATAGGTTTGATTGCTATTATTTCGATGTATTTCCCTTTCATGTTTAGTTTATGACCGTTTAGTTTACTTTATCTAGTTTGGATGCCCTACTTGTTTTCCATGCCAATTGCTCTAGGATAGAGAGTTTGTATTTTGACATGCTTGATATGCTATAAACTAGTTAGCCATGGAGTTATATAGGTTTACTTTGGCCATATTGCACAGATATGCTCATTGACCTACACTGGGTCGTGAGAACTTGGTGTAGTAGATTAGAAGGTGAATTGACTGAGTGAGATTTCTCCTATAGTTTTTGAGCACTTTAGTCAATAAGAGGGATATACTATGTGAGATTACTTAGAGAGCCTAGGACCACCTTCGGCTATAAGGGGAATTGACCAAGTGAGCTTACTCAGATAGAGTCCTTGATTGCTTTAGACTATTTAGGGAATTGACCGTGTGAGGTTCCACAAAGAGACATTGTTTTAATTGAACGACCTGGGATATAAGGGGAATTGATTGAGTGAGCTTCATCAGAGAGACTGTGACCATGGGGCTATAAGGGCAATTGGCCATATGAGTTTCCTCAAAGAGTCCCTGACTACCTTAGACTATAAGGGGAATTTACTGTGTGAGTTTCCTAAGATATTATTACTTTAACTTTGATTATAAGAGGAATTGACTGTGTGAGCATTCTCAGAGAGTCTTTCAGAATTCTTATAACTAAAGTAGAGAGCATAGGCTGTGTGCACTTCATAGAGTGTTATTGTTCTTGATTGATTGATTTCGATTTTTGGATCCATTTACTATTGAGAACATTACTTTTTAATAATTTCGATACTTTTAACTATCATTTATTCACAGACTGTTAGGCACAGCTATTCGGTTGGTTTCCTACTTGGATTTAGTCTTAAGCCTTGCTTGTGTCATGATTTTGAGCCCAAACAGATTATATTGATGCATGTATAGATAAGGGAAAGCACACTTCTACTAAAGGTACTTGATTTGATGTGGAGTTGGAGAGCATGGGACTATGTTATGGCTTGCGATGCTGAGGTATTTATCTACTTTATTTTGCACTTTGGTTTAACACTGTTGTATTCCATCATTGTGGCTTGTTTTACTATTTTTCTAGATAGATGTATCATGCATAATTATATATATATATATATATATATATATTCCCTCCAGTAGTTTATTATTCTAGTCTTCCACTGTTCACTATTGTTGGATATTTACTACTTCTACAATTGTATGTATTTGTTTACTTCCACTGTATACTCTTCCAGTGAGAGAATAGTTTCCCCACAATCACACCCAAAGCCCTCGATGCGAGTAGACAACCTCTGGCATTTGAGGAAATGCGTTTGAGGCCATACAACCAACTGGGTATGGGGCACCATTGGGTGGATTCTGGAACCGGGAGCTTGCATTGTATATAAATTGGAGTTTTAATTTTCATTGTAATTAAAATTTGGAAAATAGTCTAATTGTTTTAATTTGAGGCATGTATGTCGAATTTGAAGGAAAAAATGAAAAATATATCATGGAATTTAAACTGTTAAATAGAATTTTGAAATTTATTTGTGAAAATGATTTCAAATTGGTATTTGATTAGAATAAAATAAATTGTTTTGAAACAAAACCATAAGTTTTATATTGGAAAAAGTAATGATATGATAAAAATCCATATTGGTTTTTAAAATGGAATTCAGCATATGGAAATGGGAAAAGGGTTGAATTTCATTTTAAATCGTTTTGAAATAAAATGCATATTATTTACTATAGTATGAGAAAATGTAATCCTAGGTAGTTAGTGAGTTATTCAGGATAAATGCACTAGGATGGTAATTCCCTAGGAATGTATTGACCCATTTCAATGCCAACACAAATGTATTGTTAGATCTTATCCTCAGTGGGATGTTGGTTAGCCTACTTAGTCCAGTGTTAGAGAGACATGTGTGGACATTCCTATTATCCTCATATTAATTTTTAAGGATACCAAAATCTATAACTATAAATCATCTTGAAAGATTACCATTTTCATACTTTTTTTGATTTTATATATATTACATTAATCTAAACTATTCTACAATTTCCATGTTAATTTATAAAGAAATAAAAATTTATATATATATTTAATAATACATTTTTTTAGAACTATTTTCCATAAATTCAAATGAAAATAATTATTTTCTATATATACTATTTTGTAATAAAATTATTGTTTATTTAAAAAGGAAATAATTATTTGGTTTATTATTTAGGAATATACTTATAGAACCCTTGGTGAGACGCAACTAGGCTTTCAGCTCATATCCTACATATGAATTTGTGTGTTTGTAGATTTCCACTTGCCATGTTTGAGTAACAGGAAAGCACCACCAAGTGGTGGAAGTGGTTTTTTGATCTTTGGGCATGAATTGTTTTGTATATTTGGATTAGGCTTGTTTATCCCATTTTATCCTACATTGTGGTTATACATTGAGATTTTTAAACATGTTTGAATTCTAGTATTGTTCTCTCTATGGAGTTTTATTTTGTGCATACTTCATTGTATCTCTTTCGTCAATTTTTTGTGGAAAATTCATTCACACTTTCATATTGTGGGATTCCAGGTGCTATTCTCCTACTAATGGGGATCATGAATGACTATCATGTTATGTTAGGATCGGTTTGGTCATCAGGGTACCAGGGGGATTGGTGCAGTTTGTGACAATTTAAGGTTATTATATTGTTTCTAGAAATTCTAAATAAATTTTTATACTGAATATAATTTCATAAATATCAAAATATACTTTTATTTTCGTTAATATAATTATTTTTAGGTATGAAGACACATAATTGATATTTAAATGTAATAACTAGAATTCGACAACATTCTTTTCTTTAAATATTATAAGGGCTATTTTTAGGAAAATGTTCATTAAAAAATTCTATTTGGACCATAGCAGGATAATGGCCAAATTAATTTCTTCCAATAATAATTTGGATGAAAATATATGGCCTTATTACACTTTTTTGAATATGATGATCCAGATTTACCCTTTACTATAGTGATCAATTTTACAATAGTTACTATTCATAATGCCTAAAATATAAGGAACCTATTTCCAAAATTTCCTCATCGTGTTTTAAAATATGAAATTAATTAAATAAATTTCAATATCTATAAGTGGATGAAATTTATTTTAATAAAATTGTTTAAAATTTGAAAAAAAAAATTAATGTAATTTTTTAACATAAAATAGATTTATTATTTCCCATGCATAGTAATAATATTATATAAATGTTAAAAATTTAATTTAATATATAACATATAAATTTATTTAAAATAATTAACCAATTTTTATAAATTTAAATTTATTATGGAAAATTGACAATGCATGCATAAAAGCATCATTTCAATAAAATGCCCCATTATAAAAAAGAAATTTATAACAAATTTAAATATATAATTTATTAAAATGAAAAAATGTATTTTTCTAAATATATTTGAAATAATATTAATTTAAACCATTTTAAAATAATGTTAAACTTTTCAAATGGTTGAAAAATATAGTTTCCATGAAAATTAGGTATTTTCACTGTTAATAATGGGTCACTTTAGAAAAATCCAAAAATATCTGTAAAAGAAAATTAGGAAAGGATGATTTAAAAAATTGTTTTATTTCTTAAAAATAATTATAGATGTTCTAGAAATTTGTTATAATTTTTTATCTCAAAAAAGAAGAAAACATTTTTTAAGAAAATGTATTTTCGAATCATAAAATAAATTTACTAAAAATTGATTAATTGTTTTAAAAAAAATTTAACAATGATATTTCATTTTGTAGGTCCTAAACATATATATTTCTTGATTTAGTTAATAATATTAATACACTATGATTTAATTTCTATGGTAATACAACCATATTTGAATAATAATATTTTGGTTTTTGTTAAGGCTTGGTGTTTTGTGCCATATACAATATTAAATATTGTGTTATTTTATAATTTCATGGTGTTAATGAAGAACACTATTTTAGGATTTCAGGACAATTATCCTTGAGTAATTCTAATTTTGTCACTTTTTAGGTTGTCGACATATTCCTATGATAACATTTTTTTTGTGAAGTTTTTTCTCATGTCATGCCTCAGTGTATATATGTATGATTCTTAACTCTTTCTGTACTCATTATATGAATGTTCACTCAAATGTATTATATATCATTGTGCTTTTATTTTATTATAACCTTACAAGGATTTTTAGTTCATCACTTTCTTTGGTATGTCTCTAGGTTATCCTATATATTATTATGAGTTTAAAGGAAACTTTGAATAATTTATTAAGTCCTAAATAATAATATTTTATTTTATTTTATATTAATGTCTTATTTGTCTAATTTCCCAAATAAATTAGGCCTATAAATGTTATTCTAATTTTTTATATATATATTTATGTTAAAAAACATTGAATAATAATTATTTTAAATATGGATTAGTATATTTGGCATCGAAGGAATGTAAATATATATTTTAGGATTATGACATGAATAAATTGGTAAAACCCTAGGGATATGTCAAGTATGTGAAAAAATTATTAAAATTTTCATTTTGTATAGGGTTAGTGGTTTTAATGTAATAAAATATATCTCTGGATACTATAAGTGGATGTGACTCAAGTATAGATCTAACATAGGGTAAAAGATACAAGAGGAATCATTGGTTATTTACTCAACATGTACCTTTTTCACGAATAAATATTCATTAAAGAATACTTGGTTGAACAGTCCTAGGGGATACAAATTGGTAAATTTTAATTGTCTTTATAAACCACTATAAAGGAATAAAATAGATTGTTATTTTAATAAAAATAATAAGAAAATTGGTATAGATAACATATATTAAGGAATATAGACTCATGAGATAGGGTTTAATATGTAATTTATTATATATTAATCTTATGTTTCCCTTTTATATTCCTAGTTTGTTTAAAAATCCTCACCAATAATTTTTCATTATTTAAGTAAATAGATAGATGTTGGGGGAACCCTTTCAGTGACCAATGTTATGGGAAAAATGATTATTTCCCACACATGATGCCTAATTTAGTGGGATTAGGAGTTGAGAACATCATGAAAGTTCTTTCTCAACTGAATCACTTTTTGAACAATTACCTGAATTGGGTGGAACACTCACTTCACCTTATTAAAATGAAAGTTTCAATCAATACATATATGAGAAAAGAGCCTCAAACAATATGTTCATCTATCAACCACATAATCATAGAAGAATGGATTAAATACATTGATATGATATTCCATGTCCTATAATGTTCCAGATATGGGATGGTTATAGTACTTGTATATTAAATAGAGGGATAATATAATCAGATTTGGATTCTAATAAATAATAAAAATCCCATAGAATATATTTAAGCTATATATTTGGATGAATTGAAGAAAATATTTTTCAATAAATATTTTTTTACACTCTTCATCTCAATATGGAGAGGTAATTCCATAGACCTAAAGAAAAGGAATTAAAATATATAAGATCATATGGGGAAAACATAATAAGTATTTCATGATATGTCTATGTATTTTTCATCATCCCTAAAAGTAAATATTTTTAATTCTTTATGAAGATTATGATGAGTCTGTGAAAATATTTTGAGATTGTGGACATTGATAGAAATTATGAATTTATATGTTCTTCTATGAAATTAGAAACGAATATTTTTGATTCTTAGTCGTCATATGGGACAGGATCTAAGAAGAGAATGAAAATGTTAAACTCTATAATACCATCATATAATGTTAATGGTGGAAAAATAATCCTATGTCTCATCTGTCAAATGTGTGGAATGAGTAAGCCAAGAAACTGCCTCAAGGGAAAAAGGATGTCTTTCACATGTATAAGGCAAGGGCATCAAGATAATTATTATTGAATGGATATGATGAATCCCATTAAAATATTCAAAGTAAAGATGATTCTTGTCATTTCTCACCTCATGGTTCATTCAATCAACTTCATGGAACATAAAAATTATGAAATTAAACTCCATAAGCCATGGGTTTTACAAGATAATCGATGATAACATCCTCCAAGGCTAGTAGAGAAAGGACGAGTATACGTTATCACAAATTTAGAGGTGGGTCATAAGAGTAGGAATATCTAATTTAAATGATTAATGCTATGTAAAATGGAATCCTTGATGATGTGATAATTATAATAGACAATGTTGATGTGTTCCCTGTAGAGTTTCATAGTTATCTTCATTACCAATAGTCTGGGTTCTCAATTGAACTTATACCTAGATCTATTCCAATACCCAATACTCTATATATAATTCCAACAATTTAAATTTGGAATTTAAAAAATAGATTATAAGAGAATCATGATAAAGAGTTTATACAACAATATAACATTTTATAAATGTGATTTACCTCCCCATATAAATGTTCTATATTTAGTAAATAGTATTATATATTGCACATAAAAAAAAATAAAGGAACAAAAAAATTAAAATATTAATTTGAGCATAATATTATGAAAATAATTATCACTATAATAATTTAAGACGTGACCATGGGATAAAAATTAGAAAACAAGATAATTATAGTATGAAAATTTAGATCTACATTATCCACAATAATAACTTCTCTCAAGAACAATAATGTAGAAATGATACATAATATTAATAATAAAAAATTCTTGTTGAAAATAAAAAAAATCATTATATAAAATATAAATGACTGAACAATTAATGAAATATATGCTATTTATATACTGTAGGGAACCTATATGGCCATTACAAATCTGACTATTTGAATAGTGATTTGGTGTTGGAATAGAAATATGACTGTTTGAAAAATAATCTAACAATTAGGGATTGTAATCTAACAATTATAATAGTTTACTTGCCTATGTATGTATAAATTAAAATAGGGGTGTCTTATGAAATATAAATATTACATATTTATATCAGGATAAAATTAAATATATGTTTTTTGAATTTTAAAATGAGGGTTCATATTTTTTTTAAACATAAATGTTTTACATCAATTTTTATAAAAAAAATAATGATTTAAAATAGATATTATTTCCAAAAACTATATTAATGAATTATTATTATGGTTTATTATAGTTATAATATTGTTTTATATTACCAAAATAAATTTTTATAAATATCAAAAGATGTATCATAATATGAAATTTTTTATTTTTCAAATAAATATGATTTTTAATTAAAAATAAAAAATTTCTTATTTAAAAAATTAATTTGGAAAAAAGTATTTCATTTTTTTAATTCACTTGTCAAAAAATTGTTGGATTGGTATTTTTTTATATTTTTCAAATATATTTTTTTGGGAACAATGAAATATGAAAAAATACGATATCTTACATAATTAAAAAAATAAATAATTTTATGAGTCATAAATGATCTATGTACACATTAGTTTGAAATCTCTTGAACCCATTACTATATATAGTCAATTAATATGAAATATTGTTATCCTTGACAAAAAATAATAAACTAATGAAAATAATGTCAAAAAACACCCATCTCATCCACTTACAAACATCACCCTTCACCACAACTTCTTCTAACAGTCTATAGGTATTGGATATTACCATAACTCAACAAAACTATATTATAATATCTCTACCTATTCCCTATAATCCATGTTCTCACTATTGACCGTCCCAAGTATGCTTAATGTACAACCTAAGAGGATAAAACCTATAGGAGGAGAAAATTCTCAACTAAAACTGATTCAATTTTGTTATTCTTCTACCACCCAACTGTTTTCCATAATCCATGAAAAAGTAACATTATTATCTATAATATACTATTATATTATTATGATGCTATAAAATCAATATTTTACCCTCATGTAAATTGATTCTAAAATTAAAATGTTGTTTATAATATGGTTGGATTACCTCCTCCATGAACAACGTACATAAATTTTCTCCACCCACCTAAAGGAAAGATATAGAAATATTAGTGTTACTAATTATGATGATAATAAGTATATTATGATGGAATTAATTTCTATAGAATGTATTGATAACCTTTTATTAACTAAAATTAATCCAGTTCCTGATGGTCAGAAAAACCACCTAAATGAACTAACCGAAAAAAGATAATGTTTTAACTAAATGATTCATCCCCATGTCAGAACACATATAGTTTTTTGGTATGATTCAAATTTATAGAGGCATACAAATATATTTCAACTTTTATATATTTTTTTTTATTCTTATTTTACATGGTCTTCGGTAATTATCCATAAGTGATCCAACCTCAAATCGATGAAATGAATTCCCTTTGAATAGTAAAATTAAATGTGACATCTCACGAAAATTGTTGTAAATAAAATTAATACAATTATAGAATATATTATTTTTTTTAATTTGGTAATGGTTATTAATTAAATTATTAATTTTATTATCGATGATATTAAGTGGAAGTGAAACACAATTCTAGAACTATGGTATGAGATCTCTCATAACCTACTTGTTTTTCTTTGGGTTCTAACTATTATTTCTAAAACTAACATTATATTACTATTTATGTTATGATATTCCTATAAATTCTATATATATGTCTCTTATATATATGACATCCTTATTCTTCCTTCCTTATATTGTGTTATAAATACCTGAATTTCATTTCTTAATGCCTTATATAATGTCAAACATGATTATGGGGAACTTTTCTATCCCTAGATGATTTTATATAAACATTTTAGAGTATTTATTTTCATTTATTATTTCATTAAATAATGGAATATTTAACATATAATAATTAAAACATTACCACTAAATTTAAAATAAAATTTCATGTTCATTCTTTCAAGAAAATTCATTAACCGAATAGTTAAAATATCATTTTGAATTTTCTTTTTTATACCAAATTCTTTACCCTTTATCATTACTATTTTTGAAAGAACAAAAATGTTGTGGCCTTTGGTTATTTATTATAATATGTCCATCCAAAATATTTAATTCTTCTTCTCTTTAGAATCCTTATGGAATATCCTTTGATTGTGGTGTGAGGTAAGATTATTAAACTCATTTCCTTTCATGTGTATTTAGTATGTTTATGCCTTACATTTTAATTCCATTATTGTCACACATAAGAATATACATATTATAATGGGTGTTCACATATTTCATTCCAATTTATTTTGTAATTATTTTTCTCTTGAGAAAATTACCATGGAATAAGGGAGTAGACCTTATCAATGATGGGAATATTTCCACCATATGGGGTTGTCTTAGAAGTTTTCATTAACATATACTTATTTCATGTTTTATGGTACTTCCGCAATCATATGTTTCTAGGAAATTATCATTTTATGTTATTTATATTATGAACTGATATGGGTTTTTAGGATCCATCTCTTTGTGATATGGTGTTATATATTTTAACTCATTTGCTATACGTTTTTATCATGTTTGTTCCCTTACTAGGCTGTATAGCACACCAAATTATTTTTTTGTATTATTTAGGATATCCTATATAGTTTAAATAGATAAAAGGGATCTGGGATATCATTTTTGATATTAAAATAATTCAATTTTATTTTATTTTATTATTCAATTTTATGTTCCTAGTTTTCTTAAAAACACCAAGAATCTTCGCCTTTGGTATGTGTTTATGAGATATTTGTGTCAAAAATCATGCGAAAATATGAGGAAAAGTTATCGATCACAATAGTTAGTATCAAAGAAAAGTATTGTTATTTTTTGGGATTAATAATATTGTATATTAGTTAGAACCCTAGGGATAATACAAAGTATAATATAATATCTTGAAAATTTAATAAAGTATAAAGAGAGTGGTTTCGATGAAACTACATTGCTACCATGATACTACATATTAGTGTTGATCTATCACGTATATACATATGAGTAATACAAATGAATAGTATCATTGGGTATTAACATGACCTACACCTATGGCATGATAAATATACCTTTCTACAAACCTGGTCTAACACTCTATTAGGCTATTTTTTAGAAAACTCACAAACTCTATACGAATAATTATAAAAGACTAGAATTTATTTTTATGTTAGAAAAAAGAATATGTAAAATTATAATAGATAACCTAGATTTATTCCTAGATAATCATAATCTAGTATAAAAAATTATTTATTAGTCATTCCTTCTAATTTCATAGTTTTGGTTTTGTTTTCTTATTAGTTTCTGTATTATCATCCATATTTTTCCTTTATTAGCTAATGGAATAAAATAGGAGGAACTATTCCAAAAATGAATTAAATTTAACATGTGACAATTTCTTTAACGTGATGTCTAAACTAATGGGAGTGATAGATGAGAACAACATGGTAGTATTAGTTCAACTGAATCTTGTTATGAATAATAACATTAATCATGTGGAACACCATCCATCTCCAAAGAAAGATATTGTATTTCTTGAGTCTTTTATGTGAAAAGGCCTCCAAAATTTAGGGTATATTCTAATAATTTCATTGCGCCAAAGTGGATTATCTTAATTTTTAACAAATTCATTATCTATAAATTATTGAAATAATTTAATATCATAATTTTCATTTATCATCTTAAGGGGATTGATAAACACTAGGGGGCTCTAATAAATAACCTGATGTCCATTAGGGAAATCAATTACATTAAATGATAAGGATTCAAAAAAAATATTTACCAATAATTAATATCCATGAAAAAACTATCTTAAAACATAGATGGTGTCCATCAGACTAATTAAAATGGAATATGAGTCTTTTGGGGAGTATGATGAAAACATCACAAGGCTTTCAAAGTTTGCCTCTAACCTTTTCATCAACAATGAATGTAAGGTGGAACAATTAGTTTCTATATTAACATTTTTTATAAAAAAAATCAATGTTGATTCATGAATATGATATATATGAATTTCAATTAAGTTTTTACCATAAGGTAGAGAGGGATATTTGTGACTCTCAGTCAAATCGTAGGGATGGAGATAAAATAGTGTAAAATGGGGTTCACGTTGGGAGGATCAATGGATAAATATCACTGAGTAAATAAAAACCTACATATCATGTGTTAAAATGTTGGTAGTGGAATCCCAGAAACTATCTCAAGAGAATAGGGATATGTTTAATGTTTTGAAAATAAGGGCATTTGGATCATCAATAACGAAATAATACAAAGAGGCCAATAAATGTTATAGAAGAAAATAATGTTTTGTCCAGCACTCAACATGCATTATAGTGTTTCAAATTTAAGGAACACAAACATTCTTTCATGCAATACCCTAATCAAAGGATTTTCCACGATAAACAGTGACAACAACTTCCAAGCCCTAGAGAGTAATTATGGGAATATGTTATCACTACTGTTGAGAAGGATCCCAAAAACATTATAATAGCAGGTATGCTAGTTATTCATTCATGAATACTGAAAATACTATTTTATAATAGTTTTATTCATTATTTCATATCATTCACGTTTAGTAGAACTATTAAAAAACCAAATACAATATATATGGTCTGAAATATGTGAGAACTGAAAATAGAGAAATTGTTGCATCCCATGTATATAATTCGTTCCCATTCAATGGTTGAGGATTGAACCTCTTAGAAAAATATTTTAACACTAACTATAGTATAATTTGATAATATTTTTGTTATGTATAAGTTCACCTTGAATAATGATAACATTAACTTTTAGAAGAGGTAGATCAATCTTCAAAACCCAGATCATCCTCTAATTCTATAGAAATTTTGGGGGGAGAATGAATCTCCTTTATAATCATCATAAAAATAAATCATATTTTTTTCTTATGAGTATTCATTTCTAACTAAAATTATTCATACATAAGTGATAATAATTCTTTAATACTTTCCTATTTTGAGGTAATATATATATTTATTCCCAAAATAATATCATGGTCTCCTTTTTAACAAATGACATTAGTTTTTGAATGATATTATTAATAGATATCTATATATATAACAGACTCCTTATATAATTTACACCATTGAGTTGGTGGAAGTAAAGAATATATTAAAATAAAATTTGTAAAAGGGATTCATATATGTGACTTATTCACTATGGGTTGTGTTGGTTCTCTTCATCAAGAAGAATTATGAGTCAATCCACCTCTACATTGATTATCAAGAACTAAAAAAATAAAAATAAAGAACAATAATCCAATGGCACAGATTGATGAATTGTCCAGTCAATTATATGTGTCCTAGTATTCCCCCATGGGAGGCCTTCAGTTGAGGTATCACCAATTAAAGTATAATAAGTATTATACTACCAATACTTTCATTATAACAATGTACTTACACTATGAGTTCCTAGTTATTCTCTTGAAACTCACTAATACTATAGAAATCATCATTGTCTTAATGAATAGACTATTTAGATCTTACCTTGAAAAATTTGTGGTATTATTTATAAATTCTATTTTAATATACTACAAATTTAGGAGGAATATGAGGATCAATTTAATATTGTGCTAAATACATTACAAAAGGTGAATCTATATGAAAAGTATAGCAAATGCGAGTACATGATAAAAAATGTATTGTTATTATGGAATTTTATCACCAAAAATGGGAAATCTGTGAGCCCTTATAATAAATAGAAAAATTTGAAGAGGCCCAAAAAATTTAATAGATATATATAGTTTCCATGGATATACTGGTTACTATCTATGATTTTTATGAAACGTCACACGATTTTGAATTCTACTAACCAAGATTACTCTGAAGGTAGTAATGATTTTCAAAATTAATGAATTAGAAGATGGAATCAATGAATTGAAAATAAGGTAAATCATTTCACCATTACTCACTCTACCCATAAGTGAGAATCCTTTTGTGTTATAAAAAATGCTTCAAAAAGTGATTTGGTTGTGTTCTGGTGATAAATGTCAAAATGATAGCCTATCCCCCATGTTAGTTGATAGTTCATCAGCCGAACTACCCAATGCATGTTCTAGACTTGGATTCATTGATATTCACATTAATGATTTTTTGGATTTATCTCTATGGAATTATGTGTGAAATATATATGGATCATAAGAGCTTAAATTATATTTACACATATAAGGAACCTAATATGTACCATTAAATATTCTTAAATCTTATTAAGGTTTAAGAATGTTCAATCCATTACATTATAAAAAAGGTGAACAAAGTTTTAGCTTCTCTAGTTATTAAGGATCACGTAACCATATAAATTATTATAATTGATAAGGATAAAAAATTAATAGACTTTGAAAGGATGTATATAGAATTCACAAAGGAAATAATATCTTAATTTATTTTTTGAATGACTTCCCAACCATATGTTCTAGATAAGATATAGAATGATTAATTAGTTGATTAGTAAAAACATAAGAATGTGTAATGTATAAGAAAAGGGAATCCAAAAAAGATAAAAATTGATAAAAAAGTGTTTTATGAATTTGTTCACAAATATGGATACCATCAAATCCATATGTAAAGGAGCTATTGAATAATGCATATAGATTGACCTTCTCTATCCACCTATGGAGTTTGGATATGTATTGATATCTATAATGTCACTATTGGGGGGGAAATAAGAAGAATAATAGAAAATAATATACATCAGTGTTCACAGTATGTCAGAATGTGATGGAAAAAATTAAAAGGTCTAAGGGGATGATGCAACCATTACCCATACCTATACAGAAATTGTAATACATCACTAAAGACATTGTTACTGGTCTTTCAAAGGCATACGAAGTTAATATTTCTATATTGGTTTTGGTGGATAGACATGCAATGACTAATACTATTATTTATATTCACGAGTAAATTCAACTTTATCCTAATTCAAGTATATATATCAAATAAGTAGAGATTTTTTATGGAACACCATTATCAATTGTATCTAATTGATATCCAAGGATAACCTACAAGTATTGGGAAAGTATCCTACATTATCTAAATGCTACATTGAACATTAGTGTGGTTTATCACCCACATAAAAAGATGGATAATATGAGTGGACTAGGGACATACTTGAGAAAGTGTAGAGAGTGTGCTTGATGGACTTAAAAGAAAAATAGGATCAACATCTTTCTCTAGTAGAGTTATCATAAAATAATAGTTTCCACTCAAGAATAAAAATTGATCCATATCAAACAATTTATGATAAGATATATTAAACAACTAAATACTAGGTTGAATTATGGGAACACAAGATATTGTGACCAGAAATGGTCCAAAAAATTATAAAAAATCTCAAGAACACTCAGCAATACATTAGAGCTACTCAATGTTTTTCGAAGAGTTATTTTAGAAATTATCAACATGTCCTAGAGTATAAGGATGTATATGAAGTGTTCCTCTAAATATATCCATGGAATAGAGTATTTATATTTGGTAATAATGGAAAGATATTTTCTAGGTACATCGTCCCCTCGGAGATTCTTGATCGCATCATTGGCACTCCCACTAACACTTTCTCAAGTACATGATCAGTTCGATGTATCCAGCTTAAATAAGTGCATACAATATCTCCCAAATTTAATATATTTGGAGGTGGTGCACCTGAAAAATGATTTATCTTATGGGGAGAAACTAGAAAAGAGAATTTGCCATAGAGACAATTTGTTATGCAATACGACAATTCACCTTGTAAAATTAGTGTAGAAGATCCACCAGTATAATGATGTGGCCTTGGAACATGAGGAAGTGATGAAGAAAAATTATCCTCATTTGTTTTTATCTTAGTGGGGGTGGGGATGAAATTAAAAGGATAAAATTTCATAAGGGGGAATAATGTAATGACCTGAAATTTGATCTATTTAATTTCCCTTCTTATATAATTGTGTCAAATTTAGTAATATATTATTTTATAATACACAAACTACACATTATAGAACCAAAAATCTTTAATTAAAATAATTTGAACAATAAATTTATAGAATAAATATTGATATACTAATAAAAAATATTAAAATGGGAGAATAATAAAAAATAAGATAATAATAATATGAAAATTTCTATATACTTAATCAACATAAATAACTACACTCTGGAACGACATTGTAGAAAGGAAATAAAATAAAAGTAATAAAATATTCATTTTTAAAATTAATATATGGCCATGGGATAAAATAAAATTTAATGAATACTTAATAAAATACGAGGTATTTATTTATTTATTGGAACCCATATGACTATAAAAATCTAACCGTTACGACAGTAATCTGATCATTAGAATAGAAAATCGGAATGTCTAAATAGTAATCAGACCATTACAAAGAGTATATTAACCATTATAATATTATAATCATTTATGAAAGTGTAAAATTATATTTAAATATCTTATTAAATGGAAATAGTATTTATTAATTTCTTGATACATGCAATGAAATGTTTTAAAAATGATAAATGAGTATTTGTATTTTTGTAAGACATAAATATTTTTTCGTGTTGATTTAAAAAATAATGAAGTATACGATTTTTTTAATAATATGGGATTATAAATAAATTTGACGTTTTATTATAATTATAATGTAATTTTAGAACTCATCATTAATTTTTCAACATTTCATAAAATTTATCATAATATTAAAATATGTATTTTTCAAAATGAAATTAGTATTTAAATAAAATATTAATATCTCATATTTAAGAAATTAATTTCAAAAAATAGATTAATTTTTTGTAATATACATATCAAAAAATGGATATGATAAATTTTTGTTTTTTGTATATAATAATTAAATTTTAATGAATAGTGAACATGAAAAAAATTGATGTTTAACATTATAAGATGAATACATGAATTAATGACTCATGGGTTATTTAATCACCTATTATTTAGAACCCACATGAACAATTTCATCACTATTTTTATTATTCATAAAAATTAATTAATGATTTAAAATAATCTTAAAAAACCGCCTCTTTTCCCCTCATTAATGTTACCACTTCTCCACACACATTATAAGCCTTTTGGTTTACCCCAAATCTTGCAGAAACCATCCTCAACGGTGTCCCCAGTGTTACTGAATACCATCCCCATAAGACTTAAGTGGTAACCTAATAGGAGGCATCCAAAGGTATAGTTAAATTCTCAACTAAAACTCTACTAATTTTATTATTCTTCTACAACCCACATATGTTTTCCTACCACCTAGACATTATAACATCAATATATTAAATAAATTAGTGTTATATTATTATGTTGAAATATCCATCTTCTTCATTTCAATCAATTTATTCAAAAATGCGAACTTTGATCATAATATGGTGGTTCGACCACCTTGAAGAGTAATTTAGATCATTTATCTCCACTGCCTTCAATGCTTGTTATTGAAATATTATTATTGTTAAATTATATTATAATAAGTATATTATGACTAAATTTTTCGAGAGTGTTTCAAAAAAACCTTGATTAAATAAAAAAAATCTATTATTGATAGTTTGTAAAACTGCGTAAATGAACTAATCATGTAATGCTATCATTTTTACTGAATGAGTCTACCATATGTCGAAACAAATACAGTTATTTGAGATGATTTCAAATTTCTGAAGGATATAAATATCATTTAATATCCCTTTGTATTCAAATTTCAATATAACGTCAATAATTATCCACAAGTGATCTGCCCTTAGGACCATGAAACAAACACCCATAGATTATCAAATTTAAAAGTGATATATCAATGAAATTTTTGTAAATTAACTTAACATAATTAATATATATATAATTATAATTATCTAATTAAAGAGAGTAATATTATTTTCAATGATTTTAATTGCATGTGCACAGTGATTCTAGAACTAAGGTAAGTGATCGGCCTGAACCAAATAGTTTTATTTATTTTATGACCATTCTTTCTCTAACTCAAAATATCTCACAATTTATGTTAGATAATTCATATAGATTATATATATATATATATGTATCCTTAATATATCTCTAGCTAATTATCTCTTCTTTTAATGAGGTTATAAATGATAGAAGTTCATTTTCAATTATTTCATTAAAGTGCAGATTTATTAAGTGAAACTTTTCTAACCCATAATAAATTTAAATAACACTATTTTAAATTCATTATTTTCATTTATGATTTCAATAAATAAGTAAATTATTTATGGATATTTTTTAGGTATGGTTTTCTAAGATAACTAAATGTTCATGCTTTCATAAAATGTTTTTAATAGATTCCAATAAACATTGTTTTGTATGTTTATTTCAATAACAAATTCCGACCCATTTACATAACATTATTTGACGAAAGACCAATATTTAAAACTATGGTTATTTATTCATATATAAACATCCAAAATATTTAATTACATCTTTTAATTGGAATGATTATGAAATATCATTTGATTGTGATATGAGGAAGTATTATGCAGCCTATTTCTTTTCATCTTTATTTGTTATGTTTATTCCATAAGTTTGGCTTCCACATGTGTAAAAAATAAGCATGAATATGTTGTGATGGGTTCACCCAAATAGAAATCTAATATATTGGGGAGAATTTTTATCTCATGATTTTATATTCCTTGGTCTAGGGAGTATGCATAATCCATGATGGGACTCTGTCCACAATGTGAGGTTGTCATAGTTGTAATACTTGATAGATGCATATGTTATGTTTATTATTTATTCCACAGTCAAAGGATGTCATGAACTAAATATCCCTTGTTATTTATCTTTTTATTCCATATTATTATTCATACACCTTTTATTTTTTGTAAACATGTTATGTATTTTGACTCATAGGTTATGATTTGCAATCAATTTTATTCCCTTAAAAATATTTATAGCTCAACCCTTCTATTTAGGTATCCCCCCCAGATATACTTTATAGTTTTAGGATCATAATGGTATTTGGTGTCATTTAATTATAATTAAAATAAATAAATTTTCATTTCTTTTCATCCTGAGAATTTATGTACCTATTCATCTAAAGATACTAGGCCTCTCTTTTTTTAATGTTTGATTCAATGAATCTATATTACTAAAACAAATGAAATAACATCATTTTTTGGGAAGAGGTGACCAATTAAATGGAATGTAGGCCATATGGCCATTAAATCCCATTACATGGCATCGAAGCCCCATATTTTTGCCCTAAATTCCCAATGGTGAATAGTATATCTACACTACCAAGGATTCTATAGTACCTCCACCTCTACTGTTCCTCATATAGTGCATGTTGTTTCCACAGTGTCACTGGTGCTACAATTTAACTTCAGCTACTGTTCTGAAATAGTACTTCTATAGTTCTTTTATAGTAACCTTCACCCAATTGGTTCAGAACCCAAATCCATGATGTATTATTACGAGCTTCCTTCCACTATGATATATCACAACTACATACGAGGCCTTTGAATTTTTGGGTTGTATATTTGAATTTTTATGTTAAAAATCATGAAATAATGTAACACAAGAGCCTCAATTATAGTAAGTGTGTAATTTCTTATAAATAAATTAAAATTCACTCTTTAATATTTCACATACAAAAAAATATAATTTTATTGGAAGAATATTTATTTTGAACGTACTTGGTCAAAGTAATCCAAGAATGAATTTAATAAAATCTCAATTAGAAATAACAGTTTTGGTATACCTGAAAATATATTTTTTAATGACTTCTAATTTTATAAATTTTAATATATTATGATATGTGTAATAACATATTTATTTTCTATCAATTTGATTGATATAAAAATATTCTCATTTGGGGTTAAAAGTGATCTTTTTTAATAAAATATTTTTACAACATAACGTGTTCCAATTTTAATAAATTAAGAAAATATTGAATGGTGAATAATTTTTATGAAATGTACACATTTTATATAAAAATATTGTAATTATAATTCGTATAAATATTATTAAAATTCATATAGGTTGTATAATATCATCTTATGCATTAAAATGCATCTAATAAAAACTGTTTTGACATGTTTTTCAAGATTATTTTAAAATTAAATTATTTCACTTTAATGAATTTAATTGGATAAAATGTATTATTTATTTTTAATCATCATATTTATTATTTTATTATAAGGTAATATTAATTTTTATTCATAATTAATTGTAAAAACAGAGAAATTAATTACAACATTAAATGTAATGTGGGTTTACTATGTGTTAATATATAAACAAAACATAAAAACGACATAAACGAATTCTTTAAAAAATGGTTTTTTTATTTATACAATATACTATTACTCTTAAAAAATGAACCATTTTGGAACAATATTTCCATGAAAGTGAAATGATTTTACTGAAATATATTGAAAAATTACAATTGTGCCACTCACCACAATTATTAAAGAGCACACCCTCCCATCACTTATTCACACATCTTATGCCATTTAACATGAAAAAAAACATCAAAAATATCTCCCCAAATTCCTCATCCACATTATAATGGTTCTTTAACTTACAAATGACCAAGCCTAAGGTCCTTTATAAGAAATCCAAATGAGGTTCTTCTAAGAGAAAGTAATTATCATCACCAAACTCTTTCTTTTTTTACTTCTAATTTTAAAACAATAAATTAATTAATTTTGATTAAAATATAATAAAAAATATATTAATTATAATGATATGTTATTATGTTTTTTATTAATATTTATCCATCTACATATCTATAAAATCGGAAACAAACTCAATGCTCATTTGAACAGTATACTACGACCTCATGAATAGATGTAATTTTTCACCATCGCCAACTCACATATATAGACATAATGATGAAAATAATTAATATATCATAAATTAATGAAATTTTATTGATTATAAAATAATAATATATCATCCAATTCACTACCCTTTCACCCATTAAGGATATGATAACATCACTCATGCATTCTTACAACTTACTACCTCCACGAAGCAATGTGATTCCTTTTACATGATAAAATTTTAACCATGTTTATAAACATTTATATATTGAGAAATTTTTATACTAATAACATTAATATAATTATTTAGATGATTTAAATTTACCTTATTTAAAATAAATAGATCTTCCTTGAGAAAACATGCCTGAGAAAATAAAGCAGTCAACACCAGAAATAAGGGTAATAATAAAATATAATTATTAATCAAGTGTCAAGATGAAATAATAAGACCATCTAGTATATTATAAATATTAATATGTTTAATCTATAAATAAATAAAATGTTTAAAAACACTTTATATAATATTATATCTTTTTCAACTAAAGGAATGTGCGAGGTAAGGGATTTCGTCTCCACTTTCGTTCTATTTAGACATACTTGTTATTAGGAACCTATTCACTGTCATGTGGTGTATATACTACCCATTTAATTTATTTTACCTGAATACATATTTAATAATGACAGTTATTTTTTATCTTCGAGTCTATATTTTCATATGGCTATTATTTAAAAGTCTCCATAGTGTTAAGAATTTGTTTTTAAATCATACTATTTGGGATTTCTCTTATTTCCGTTGAAAGAAACATATAAAATATCCTTATTATACTAAATATGGTTTAATATCACTTGAAATTTAATGAGGTTCAATATTTTATTAAAATATTTATCCTCATTCGTAGTTGAATCAATAAATGACATGTTTAAAACCAAAAGCTTTTTTATTTCAATTTTAATCAGACATAACATTATTCAATGTTTATATTTTTAATTTTTTTACAAAGGAAATTTTAATTATTCAAATAATTTATTATGTTCATTTTAAGAAATAATTTACTTTATAATGAATTAATTGAAAATTTCATATATTTTACAATTATTTCTCTATCAACATTATTAACCAAATTTCCAATGGACTGTTTTTAACGTATATAGCTTTACCAGACATACCTATCACTATATTTTTTTAAAAAAATTTAGATTCATATATAAATATTCAATGGGTTTAAAGGGATTTTTTTTATAAATAATAATTTTTATATATTTCAACAATTACATTATTTTTCCAAAAGATGTGATTTTAATTCATAAACTATATTCATTATGAACTGATAGTCATCTCTTATCACATTATAATTTTATGGTCATTAACTTCTCTTGAAACAATATATTTAAAATTTCAATTGAGAATTAATTTTATATTAAATATACATATTATATCTATCATGGATATTTTTATTTTATAAAGTATAAACCATTTTCACATAATGTTCTTCACTTTGAAAGCAATTTGATTGACTAGGAAAATATAGATATTTTTTCCTTATTCAATACAAATATTTCTTGGTGAATTTTTGTTATTAATTTAATTGATCATTCAATATATGCGGAAGGTACTAGACGAGACCTACTCGGTGTGGCCTAGTTAGAGATAGCCCCTCAATGCATTAATTGGTCTTCTGAGGCAAATCAGTTGTCCAAATTAAATTAATTTTCACTGTATATCTACAAATAATTTTACACTATTTTAGTGAAAGGTCAGGATAACATAGATATAATGATGTATGAGATAATGAAGTACACTATTAATAATAATCTTCTTTGAGAATTTAGTTATTATTACCATCAATGAATTGTTTTCCTTAATATTATCCATGGATGAATATAATGATTGATTTATTAATTAATTGGAATATGTTTTAATTTATTTTCAAATCCATTTTGTCATACATTATGTAATCAGAACATTCTTGGCTCTACATAATAATTAGTGATCATTTGATATCATAATTATTTTAGTTTCATTTCACAAGGATATAAAGAAAAACTATTTTATTGGTTACAAGGATACTGAATTTTTTTCATTACTATGATCAATATTTTATTCCTTGTGTAAAATGGGTATCATGTATGTATTTTTTCACTAGGAATACTAAATTGATTGGTTCTTTGGGATTTTGACCCCTTGAATGTAATACAATGTTATAATATAACCCCCATCTCTAGTTTACTATATTTGATGTTTTTATTGTTGTTATTAGAGGGATGTTTATTTGAAACCATGGGAAATAGATTTATGAGAACATTTATTAGAGAAAATAACCCTATGATAATCATTGAGGATATATGTAATTGTGGAGTAACATAGTAAACATCTTGAAAGTTTGGTATTATGTGGTTCATCATATAAATGCATCCCTACGTGGAAACATCACGTGGATTTTTTTATAGAAGCATATAGGGGTAATAACCCTGAAAGGAGTTGCTTTATGTATATCTGCGACATCATTCTATAGCACGTTGAGTGTTCCCATACTATAAATGTGGTTTGAAAATCATGAGGTATATGATTTTTATAGTGTAATTTTATTTAAATACCATATGAAGGATTTCAAAATATTTTTATGATTTAATGAAATCCCCAATGAAACCATGTTTAGGATTCTGAGATAAAAAATGCATAAATTTTCAATTTATGATAAGTGTTACACCTAATTAAAAATTCTACATTATGATCTAAAATTAAATATGAAATGAAATAATTCAGAATATTCCATTATTTTAAAATGAATCTTGGAATAAATACTGTTATCAACACTCATGGTCAATATAAAAAACTCTCTACTGGGCATGTTAACATAGTTGGTATTGGTGGGTTGCTGCCAGGAGAGTCTGTTGGACAACAAGAGTAGAACAGACGGGAGTATGTGCCCGCTTGTTTCTTTCCATCAAGTTGGATTGATGGAAATCTCTGGAGGGGGAAGAAGTAACAACCTTCTCCATGTTGATCAGATTTTGCCTCTTTCAGTTCTTATTGCATGCTCAGGTTGGAGGAAACTGAGCCGAACCCCTAAAGGTGATACCCTCATCATATTGAGGGCACACTACTACATGATTCTGGCGGAGATTGTTGATTGGAGCCCCCAGTAAGGACTCATGTCTCCTTGAATTAAGGCCATAAGTGACCTATTAATTCACATCCCTATAACATGGGAGAGACTAGTAGTTGTGATCCAGGGATAATGACCCAAAATAGTTGGACACATTGGTTAACACCGCCTACTTCTTGATCACTGGTCGTCACTCTCTGGACAACCACGGTGAATTATTGACTTTGAGGGATTGTCAAGAGGCCTCTAAAGTCATAATGGTACCATTTTGACAGTATACCTTAACTAGTGCATTTGAGACCCAGCGTTGAAGACGCAGAGTGGGTGATGTCGTCCTCAGAGCAGATGAGGATCCAGCAAGAGTAGTAGCAGATGCATTCACAGGTGTGAACATTAGATAATCCATTTCTGTAATGCAGAGAGATCTTGGAAACGATTTCCTATTTGATATAACAAAAATAATCAAGATATGTTTGACCACTACATCTTTTGGATGATCACATATGTTATTGATTGCTTTGTTGGACCTCACATTGAAGTAAATATGGGACTAACAAATAAGTAAAACATCATTTAACATGGATACAGATTGATGTCAGGTTCACCATTTTGATTTCCTCTAGAAACGTGGACGACCTTGTTTGTTTAAGGTTCAAACATTCCAATCAGTTTCTAACGGGTTTATTTGTAGAACCGGAAACATCTGAGGATTCTGTATCCATTTGGACCTACTTTCCAAAGGTAGGCGCTCATTAGTTGTGGACTCATGAGGCTTAAGAAACTTTCATTTGTTGAGAGGATGGGAGGTCGGACTCATCACACCTTTTTGGGGGAATTATTCTCTACTACGGGACTCTTTTTATAGATTTGAGTTATGTTCATGAATCCTTATTAATTTACCAAGTATGAAAATGAGATCTTCCTTTAGATATTGCAATCAATGTTTTATATATATAAGATTTATAGAATCTTTTATATGTATTTGAGGTTCTTCATCAATAGAGAATCATCCATATTTATTAGAGATTCTTAGTCAATGGTATCCTTCAACACATTATATTGAAATCTTTTGGTCATTATGATTACCATACTGGTTTTAAAGCTACTCAGTGGGGCACTTGAAGTTTAATGTTGTTCAGAAGGACATAGATTATTTTAGAGTTGGGATCGTACCCGCAGATAGGCTACCTACGAATCCTTGTTAAAGAGGAATCAGAACCCACATAGTTCAGAAGTTAAGATATAGTTTAACGTCATATGGGACAGAGGAAAATTAATAATTGATAGGATTGAACCTTCAAAAGGCATCCTACGTACTCCACTTTTAAGGCAGAGAAAAAATTCCACGTAGTTCAATTAATAATTGTGATATTTGCGTATGATTAACGACCAAAAGAGATGTGTCATGGTTACTTTTACACTCTAATCTCACATGATTCATGCTCGGTGTGATAAACAATAGGTATCAGTAAACCTGGTGATTTGTGCCATGAATGATGTGGTCACAAAGAATGATATGGGGATTACGTATGTATGATTTCCCAAATAGATAAATACCATGACTTACTTCAGATAAGAATCTCGGGAATAGGGTCAATAAAGGTATGTGTGCTTTATGGAGATTTGGATACTCTAACTTGGGACCTACTCCTAAGGAGGATTCCCAGATTAAAGGGGCTTGGGCTTACTCCTAAGGAGGATGCCCAGATTAAAGGGGACCTTAAATTATGACCGAGTTTTACTCCTGAGAAGGATTCCCAAATCATAAGGAAATTAGGATTGGGACTTATTACTGAAAAGGTGGCCAAACCTTTAAGGAGATTTGTTACATGGGACTCACTTCTAAGAAGGAGGCCTAGGTGATGGGAAATTTTGACTGGGGATTACTCCTAAAAAGTAGGCCCATAGTTTATTGGGACTTATAATTGGGTTTTATTCCTGAGAAGGATTCCCAAATCAAAAGAAATTAACACTGGGGTCTTACTCCCAAGAAGGATTCCCAGATTAGAGAATCTTCTGACTGGGGCTTACTCTTGAAAAGGAGGCCCAAGTTAGGGAACTTGGGGATTAATACTATGGGGGATGCCCGGATTAAATATCTTCTCATCTTAAAGGATGAGATTGAATTGATGAAATCTCTATCCTTAGTGACTTAATGTTATGTAAATCACAATTTTTTGAGATTTGTTCCACAGAATTACATTCAGATAAGGATGCCAACAAATAAACATGCCATATACGGCTTTGAAGAGGGTTTTGAAGGCTAAATATTGAAGAGGAGAGGTGGATTTGATGAAAACCGATGAATAGGTAGGAGGGGCACCCAAAAAGAGGGAGTCGCGCAAGTCATGTTTGGGCGCGCAAGTCCAGGTCGCGCAAGTATACTTGTGTGACACATGTGTACATGAGTGACGGTTAACCCATAAGGTAATTCTTGGATGAGACTTGGCTCAAGCCCTTATTATTATCCCTAAAAGCTTCCAAAAGGGTGGCGCGCAAGTTCTGTTCAAGGCATAAGGTGGTGCACATGTATGTCAACTTCCCTTAAGGGTTAGATGCGTAGGCGCACAAGTGTTGATGAATTTCAACACCTAGGCCTTGTTCCCCCTCTTTAGATTTTCCATTCTAGGTATGAAATTACTTTAAAAGTGTTCGGAAGACTTCATGAAAATACTAGGGCGCCGAGAGCCTAAATCTGAATTTTGGATTTTTCCCCTCAAAATGAGGGGCCCAAAAGGGGTATTTATTGGCCATTTAAGAACTTGGGAGAAAATAACATAGGGCGTGCAAGTCACTTGCGCGACCCATATGTGGTGTGAATGTATACTTGCACGACCATTGTAAAACTTGCACGACCCATGTTTAAACCAATCCTTGTTCATGCCTTTGTCAATTTTTGATGTTTCTTCAAAGCATAAATCTCTCTGTGCTAAAGGTATTCTCCTTTTTCAGTCATTAGACTCTATGTTGAAAAGGAGTGTCAACAATGTTCTTACCTTTTAATCCGTTGAAAACTGAGAAGGCTTCTTGTTCGTTCGTGTGGAATACCCCCACCGTGAAGCAATGTGATTTTTTTCATTTATGATATTCATAGATTATTATAATGATAGATTTAATAAAAAAATATTATTTATATGATATAGTAATGGTTCTATAAATTTTTTCTATTATTTGGATTTTCATTGTTCCATCGATCGAAATGTAAAACAACATTCACGCGTACATACGACTTACTGTCTCCATGAAAAGTTAAATTTGTTTTTCAAACTATACTATTATGGATGAATCTAAATTTTTATATAATGAATATATATGATATTTTTCTAATTATTAACATTATTTATATTATTAAATAATGTGGAATTTTCTATTACAAAAAACAAAAAACCCCAAACATATATAAAAAATGAAACAGATATCACACAAAACATTGATTTTAAAAAAAATTATTAATAAAATTGTGATAACTTGTTATAATTAAAACATATATGGTATTATATATATTATTAATGATTTGAAATATATTTATAATATATCTATATTTATTATTCATAATTTTTTAAGATGTACAACTGAGTTTGGATCTATGGTAAGGGGGTTTTGTATAACATTTATTTTATTAAATCTCATGACATACTCACCAAATTTTTATTTTATATGATATATATACAACCCATGAATTTATATTATGATTCACATTATTAAATTAATTATTATTTTCATATACATGTAAGGTTATTTATTTCATGGGTCTTACGATTCATATGTTACCAATGTGGTAAGTGTTTTGAGTTATAAACTCTTTATCTATCATGGTTATTTATTATTAAAAATCTAACAAATAAACATTATAATATAATTCTCAAGAAAACCATGAATATTCATATCATATTCTTTCATTTGATAATATATTATTTATTTCATTTTATCCTCCTTATGATATTAACATATTGAAATAATGTTTTTAATGAAAATCAAATTTAATTCTCTCTTCAGTAGAAAAACATTTTCACCCATATCTATGTTTTAAAAAAAATGTTGTGAAAAAGGTTTTTAATATTATTATATGATTTTTTGTTATATTTTACAAATTTTTTATTTTTTATTTTTTATGAATTAATCTCCCTTTAATTATTAAAATAATATACTTTTTGACATTTTACCAAAACTAGGAAGTGTATGTTTTTTAACATATATTGTATGAATAGAATTTACTGTTGTAACGGAAATTAAATACTATAAATATTCATTAATAAGTATAAATAGATATTTTCGATGAAATATATTTTCATAATATATTTTGATTTCTTATTTTTTTAATTTTTTATCGATGTGTAATGGGAATATTCACCCAAAATGTTTAAATGATCTTGCAATGGTATTTATATTCATCAAAGATAACAACCAAAATTTTCAATTTTGATTTAATAGGGATATAATACAAGGAAACCATCCTAATTATTTCCCTAGATTTTTTTTCAATTATTATATATTAATGAATCTCGTTCCTTTTCAATAGTTATTCTGTGATGAAATGATAACCTGTTTATGTAAACCATTTTTCATGGGTTCTAGTAGGATGAATATTTTATGATTTTATAGAACATGAATGTATGATTTTTATTATGTGTTGGGTGGTCAAGGAATAATATATCCCACCAATTTATTGGGTAAATATAAATTATATCAAGATACAAACAAAGTTATTATGGGGACTGAACCAAGTTTTGTAAGGGAATATATCAATAAATATAGTCAAGGGAGTGATCCATGACTTCTAAGATGGTTTGGGGAGTGAAAGAATTGTACTATAATAGCCTTGAAAGTTATCCATGACAACTCTGATGGGTTGGTGGGGGAACAAAATCCAATACGATAGTCATAGTAGTGACCCTTTATATCTATGATGGTTCAAGGAGTGAACCTAATACATTATGATTTTCTGATAAATGATCCTTAACTTCCATGGAAATGATTTTATTTTATTATGTGTATCCCAAAAACATGTGTCTTAAGAAAATGTTTTTCTCTTTTGGAATATGTTCATTGATTCATGTCTTATGAACAACTAATGCTTATGTAATGAAAAAAATTTATGATATATGATATGCATGGTATGAATTTAAAATGATTTGATCACGTTATCATACACTTAAGATCATGTTATTTTCAATTGGGTATTTGTATATCACTTCTTTTCCCTTACTAATCATATATGATCACCCATTATTATCATTCATTTTCCCAAAAATAATGATTAATATTTCTAATTATGACATGTCATAGAAGGATTATAGTCATGAAGAACTAAGTGTGAGATGACGTAGTTCCATTATTAAGTAGTTGTTTATGTATCCATGTTTTCAAATACACTGAACCATTATGATACTCTATAATGAATTTTTGAAAGTTATTCATTACTCATATAAAAAGAAATAACAATGATGTATGGAATGAGGGTTCACTATAGTATTCCCTAACACATTTCCTTAAAGAATGATTAATATATTTCACTATAGAATTTATTTATTTCTATTTTATGGTAACCCTCTTATGAATATTTTATTCTTAGGTGACATTTACCATACTAATTTCTTATTTAGTGTAAATTTAAAATTAGGATTTTTTAGAAGATAACAAAAATTGGGATTTTTTATTCTTTTTATTTATAAATGGCTCCATAATTTTCTCATACTCTGGTTATTTTTGGGTTTTATATCTTGTATCACTATTTAGATTTCTCCCTTATATCATTATTTACCAATTGAAAGGAAACAAAGAATATCTCTTCATTTTTTATCGGACTACTTCCCTTATCAAAAAAATTTATGTGGATACTTTTTAAAATGTCCTTATCTAGTCCTTAATAATTTTTGAATGTTAAATTCTTATCCATTTATTGTCTTTAAAAGTTTGATTTTTTTTGACATTTTCTATTTTACTATTTTTAATCAATATATTAAAACAATCTCAATATAACATTATTTATGTGAACTAATAATTCCTATTTTTTTTCAATTTTATGAAAATTTCTATTTATGTTTTGATATTTTTAAAAATAAATTCATACTCTTAGGTTTTATAAAATATTTCTATTCAAATAATTTTTTAAAATGATTAAAAAATTATTATTTCTAAATTTCTTTTCATAATTCTCAAAAGTAATGTTCTCCATATAATTAAATGTATTTTGACATATTTTTATACCTTAAAATGGAGATTGTTGAAGTGTTACCACCCACACTTATTTCTCAAGAAGTTTTATAAAAAGTTATTTTCTCTCTGTGGAGGGATCCATCACTACGTTTATATTTCTTAACAATCCACTACAAGTATTTATAACATTTATTCCAAATAATTTCAATTTAGAATACCCTATTTTCCATTTCTTTGATTGGATGGAATACGCCTGGATATAAAACATTAAATGATTGGGGAAATTATTTACTTCACTATATAACCTCTATCAATATGGTGTCAATACCATATTCTTATTTAAAATGTGTTTACTTGGAAATTTACTTAATATCATTGGATACCCATTTACGTTAACTAAGATTATCTTGTTGTGATTATAGATGGAATTATAAATGATTTACATTAGTGAATCCAATTAAATATAATGTAAAACCCATTTTATTTTCATGGGTTTTTAATGATATAATTAATTATTCATTCCAAGGGGCACTCATATTTTTGGATATTGATGGGTTGGGTCCTATATCAGCCTCCAATTCATTGGTTATGGATTCATATCTCATGTCATAATGATGTAGGAATATACAATACTGTTTTCACAATATAAATGTATTTAGATCGTTAGATTTGTTCACAACATAAAATGGTGGACATATATGGATTTTTCCAGCATTGATTTCCTATTGTTCTGTGTGTGACAAATTCTTATGATTATTTTTATGATTATGTTATTATTTTTGGGATAATGTTAATTGAATTTGGATTCCACACCATCTTAGTTCATTTATTATGTTATGAATTTCCTTATACCATGATTTATGATATAGGTTTTATTTGGAATGAAATTATTATATATCTAGATTATTCCAATATTCTCATCTTATTCTCAATTTAGATCTTTTATTATCATCACTTATGATAATAATTATTGATATTATGATCTCACACCCTTATTGGGTTTCCATTTCTCCAAGTCATGAATCAATTCAGCAGATATGATGTGTCAAAAATAGTATGTTTTCTGGGTAATATTTTGGATATATTGAAGACATATTATAGATTGATAAATTTTTTATAAAGTGGAAAACAATTCTCTAAGTTGAAAAATACATAGGGGTTGTTAATTTTTTTATTAATTCTATAAAACTATAAACCTAACAGATTATGAGAATATATAATAATGAAATATTTTCATTAAGTCTTGTAATTTTGAAATGTTCATGTACGTGCATTGCCATTATATGAAAACTCGGCACACCAACATACAAGTAATGAAAATCCAAAAACACCGTACCCATTTGGTCTTTATTCTATAAGATTCCTCATTAATAAAAGAGATATCAGCTCAAATTCATCTTAAAAACCCCACAATACAATTATAAGCTCTCAATATTTGAGTCTTAATAATCCATCACACCCATTGGTTTTTTTAACTATAAAGAATGAAGTCTTCCAATTATCCCTGAAAATACACATTGAAATAAATCATTATTAAAGAGATACAATATGGGAGTTCTATGAACCCACATTTGAAAATAACTTTAAAAGATTTTTACCATGGAATAATCCATTAACACCATCGCATCCTTCCACATAACCCAATAACAAATCATATATATCAACTCTAGAAGAACAGAAAGATAGAATTTTATTCCGAGTATTAATTATCATTTTATATTAAGTTATGTGTTCCACTTTAAAAGGTATACTTTTAATATAGAACTTTTTTCTCATCCTTTTCTTTAAATATTAGTTGGAACATCTTATTCAAAACATTAACTCCAAAATATACTACATCCATGATTGAAAACCCACATGGTTCTCTTTTCGATGATCTAATATGAAAGCTACTGATTCTCACATCATGAAATATAATTAAAATATTTATATTTTAGAGAATTGTTATATTTATCATTCTTGGTAAAACCCACCACAATTCCTTGTAAAAAATCTTGAACATTCAGATTACTCTTCTCTTTTACATCCTGACCTGAGGATAACACCTTCTAGAACACAAGTGTCCAAAAAAACAACCTTCAAAAAAACAATCTTCCATATATCTTTAGTAATCATGTGCTTGGAATATCCAAAATCTATCTTGGACCTACCCCACTATGGACCATGATCCACTAGGGTATTCCAACCTTAAAAATCCCATCATCATATTCCATAGAAACACTAATAGAAACCCACCATATATATTGAAAAGTGGATAACCTAGTCCCCACCTGTAGTAAAAATATTCTTGCATATTTCCTAAAAACACCCAACAACATAGTTCAACATGATCGATACTACCACTATTGCGATCTCACACTCAAAAAACGTGTGTACGGACACCATCATTGATCAATAGTGAGTAACATATCAAAAATATTCCACCCCAAGAAATGTTGTTCAAGTGAAACCTCTATAAACTAAACATGAGATTCCCTCCTAAGACATATCATCCACTAATCCACTATTATTCCACTCTAATCACAATAACATTCAAAAAATGAAATTATATTTAAGACATTTTATTCTATATGATTAGTTTAAACATGTCATGAATAATGGAATTCATAAATCATGAATATCATGATCTTACAATAGGAACTCGTTAAAAAAATTCCTTGGTATAAGTTTCATAAGAACATAGAAAATTAATTTGTTATCACTTAAAGAACAATCTGAATTTCATCTATGTAATTAATGTTAATGAATATGTCATCCTTCTATAAATAAAAAACCATAGGTCACTATCTAGGATAATTCATGTATTTCCCCATATACACAAGAAATATGTTTACAATTATACTCAATATAGAAATATACCTTCTCACCTCCTGCTGGGTTGTTGGGATATAAAATTTTACGTTTTTTCTAATATTATTCTAGCTAATTTGGGGTCCAGTTAATTTTTTACGGTGGTCCTCACCTCATTAACTCAAATATATACCACAGTCAATTCTAGTAATGTTATAAAAAAATCCATGTCAATGATAATACCCATGGTCTCATATATACTCCCCAAAATAATAGACACACTCAATTAAATTGTTTGAGTGAAATATAAAAACAATCATTGGTAATTTTCTATTAGATAAAATCATTATAAAGAGACACCATTGGAATTAACAACTCTTGAATGATGAGTACAGGAAAAATATATAACACCTAAGATGAACAGTAAGAGGGTCTGTGAAGAGAGAACACAAATCATACCATGTGAATTATAATATTTATCCTAACTATATCCATCCACTATACTCATTAACTTATAGTTTCAACTATCTACACTTTTTGGACAACAAGATCTAACTAAAGGTTGTGTAGTAGGAGAGGATCATAGTGTAATTCACCGCTAAGTGATCTTCAACCACAAGTTTCTCAATATAAATTGACTCAAATTAGTTTATTTTTCAAAAAAAATTATATTATATAATCTCAAAGTCTCCTCCAATATATAGGTCCATCCATGAAACCAATCTGGTTTTTATGGATAAAACACTAGCCTGCTCCCAATACCAAGGTTTATCTCTATCCAGAATTATCTACTACCATGGATTGATCACCATGGAATCCTCACTCAATCAAACTATCTTGTAGAATTATTCTATGAATAATTTCCATGGGATGTCTCATGACTTATTTCACCCTCAACAAGTACATCGACATAATCGCTATACCCTTTGTTGGGTCTAGGATTCTGTGAACTCAAACTATCTTCAACATCTATGGATAGAATTTCATCATTGATAAAGGATCATATTAAAACCCTGACAGAGCAATAAAATATTAGTTAGTGAAAAATATCATCAAATAATGTCTTATTCTACTATAGTGGGTGCTCAATTTGATAATCTATTTATGGATGGTGTGTGCCTAAACCGAATTAATCATGTGACTCACTTACTCCAATCAATCATATAATATATAAGGATCCGGGTTCTACAAGGATCCCTGAGTCCACTTCTATAAGAACTCATACAATATAGTTAGCTTATGGGTGGAATCATCTATTGTAATTACATGCTTTTCTACCAGATTTTTTTCACTAAGTTTGAGGATTCTAGAATCTACCTCTTCTAATAAGGAATGTACATATCTTAAATAAATTATTAAATTTGTGCCACATTATTCAACAGATCAGTGGTTAGAGGATCAAACAATGGAATTTACTCATCATAAACCATCCAATAAAAAAAGATTTCTTATATAAGGGCCATTCAATAAGTTGTACCGATAACAATGAGATCATATCTAGATGAACATACAGAGTAAGTTCATCATAAATCACAATTGGATGCTATATGATGCATCACATTTCTAAATAAACAATAAAAATGATTCATCTATGTTTTTAGTGGATCAACAAAATATTAGAGTCCTGGTGAATGGATACATTGAATTGCCTACAAACATTAGGTTCTAAAATCAGAAAAAATGAACTAAAAAATTGTTTAACACCCTTTCACTAAATTCGAAAACATGTCCTCACAAGACTAACAACAACAAGATCCATCCATTAAACACAACCACTGTAATTATATTCAAACATTACCCAAACAATTCAGTCACTACATAAGATGACTATAAGTTGAGTGTTCTAATAAAATCCCACCTCCAACACCAAGATGGCATAAACACCTAAGGGAGGCTGAAGCCTATGTCAAACTGTGATGGGAATATATATATGATGAAAACATTAACTATAAACTCTAGAAATATATATATGTAACTAAATTTAACAGAGTTATAATTTTCATGATAATTAAAAACTATATAGATAAACCTCCATAGAAACACTACATATAAAATGATCTCGGAGTATGATGAACCATGAGACATGGGAAGATCCTTATCATAGTATAGACTCCTTGGTAGATTTATGACTACAATGGTCACCACCATCATCATGAACTACCATGATCCATGAATTAAAATCATCAAACAAGAAATAAAAGATAAACATCAACCAAAATCATCACCAAATTTTACATCTTTAAATAAAATCAACACATAAGGGAACATACCCTACATAGGGGTGAATATAATCATACATGGTAGGAATCCATGATACCATAATGGATGAAAAAAACATTAAGGTAGCTCAAACTCTGTAACAAATGTCTAAATAAAAAGAATAGAAATAATCCAGATATTCTTATAACCAGAAGTATAAAGGATATACAAGTACACCATTTATCACAAATATATCACATGAATGACCATATCTCCTGAAAAAATAGAAATCACCATGGTATTGAAAATCTTATAAAGAAAAATTTTAGAGTATAGAAATAAGTCACAACTACAAGGTACCAAATTATTTCATGGGGACCTATATGATATAAAATATTTGTGTCATTTAGTCATACCATGACCCTAAAAAACCATATAATGATATTCTCTCCTTACTGAAATATACATTTCAATAGAGGGAGTACCACACCTTATCATATGTAATTACAACGTCACCATTTTTCTTGCATATCAAATAAAATCTCACCCTTTATAAGAATTATTATCACCCATGTGAGTATTAAACCCTAAATTGTTAACCCTCCTTCTATGTGAAGACCCATGTTCCATAATAAATCTACTGAAGAGTGGATAATTCCACCCACAAAAATGTAATATTTAGTTGATGGAGTAACCAACCCTAGTGGAGGACCAATGCCTCATCGAGTGGATCACATAAAAAATGGTATTATCTGATGTAGTGGGTATTGGGCCTTAATACCAAACATGTTGATAATATAATAAAATTATTTATCATGTGGGGTCTATATTAAAGGTGTATCTGCCCCATTCTCAATCATGAGGACCCACACTACATGTTGGTGAGGGATTAGTGAAAGTATGTAAAAATGATGTGAACTTCTGCCCAGTTATCAAAATGTCACCAGGAGTGTTCCTAACCCTATGTTTACAAAGTCACCATATCTAATACCATTTTTCATAATTATATATATAAAGGGAATATACTACTTTTACCTCCTCATAACTAATATTAAATTCTAAATATAGATGTAACATTACATTCTATATGAAAATAATTTTTTGGAAAAATGACTCATAGATGAAATCCATGTCTCGGGTAAGAAGTTATAAACATATTCATGTATGTAAAATGTAAATGAAATTTATTATGGTGGAAAAGGAATGTACCAATTTATAACAATCCTCATCATGTATTTTAATCCAGAAGTCATTTGGGGGAAACATAAAAATTATTTATGATAGTGTACATGATTAGTAATACCCATAGGTGTACTCAGAATTTTATACCACATCCCAAGACATAAATGGGTTCAGATACATAGTGTGTACAATGTGATTTGTAGTGAATATATGGCCAACTATCACATTAGGTGTGTATTTTTTATTTTTCATGTCATTTATTGGATAAGGGAAATTTCATGTACCCCTATCCCTCATTACGTATAGGGCCATACTGCTTCCTCAATGTCTAATCCAATACACATAAAAGTATGTGGTTGGGTGATACCTAGATTCTGTGCCAACATTAATCACCTTGAAATATTTAACTCAGATATTAATCTCGGTTTCCTCTCGTTGAACAATACATAATATTTTTCTTATAAGTACGTGTATTATGATCAAATCATTGACCTTTAGTTCTAAAAAAAATCATTAAACCAATATTTAACAATTCATTCATAACTAATAGGTCCCAAAACTATGTCATGTTCTTCTTCTACTAGTTTTTAACCTATGATGGTTTATGTTATCCTAATTTGAAGCCCCATAGGCTTTCCATTCCTAGTAAAATCACTTAAAACGGCTCAGAAGAAGACCTTTGACATCCATGACACAACATACTCTAGAAATCTCATGTTTTCACACCTCTCTAAAATCCTAAATTAGCTTTTAAATATCTTTTATTCCCTAGTATCAAATTTCACTCAAGATGTGTCCCCTCACAAACTAGGATACAAAATTTTCATCAATGCAAACCAATTTCATTGAACTACCATCCATTGAGAAGCTTAGACATGAAATAATGATGAAGAAGGGGAAATAGAATGGGAAGGAATAAAAATCTGGTGTTTGGTGTATTTTTCATCCACTACTTTTTCCATGTATTCGCTACATCTGGGGAATGTGAAAAAGAATAGAATTTAGAAAAATTAAAAAAAATAAAAAATTTAGGATATGAGATCATGATATACAAATAATTTTTCCCTTAATCTTGGAAAATAAAAAATATGTAGAAAAATAATTGAAATAATTATTCATATCTCATGCTCATATTAATTCTCATTGTTTACAATTACTATACAATACTCTATTGTTGATCCCTTAATGAATGTGAAAGTTAGGGTATCATATTCTCTTCGAATTTTGCTCTCCCATTTAGGGTTTATGGCGGATAACCCCAATTAATGTAGTTAAGGTGGAATAGATAGGTTAATTTTAGACTTTCATCAATAATAATTAAATAAATTATCTATAACTTTATTATTTAATAACACACCCCTGACTAGACTAATAAGGGGACCCAAGATGTGATCCAAATTCATAAAACCACTAAGGTTACCCCATATATTGAAAATAACAATGGTATTAAAATTTATATACTCTTGCTATTTTTGATATATCAAAATTCATTATTATGGGATAAAACATTATTTATTTAATAAATATCAAATATCACAAAAAATTAAAATTTGGTGGAATATTACCAAAATAAATTTTGATGGTAAATATCATGCTATGAAATCATCAAATATATAAAAACAATTCTACACAATATTAAAATGTAAATTTACCATCTTACTCATTAAAGAGGCTCATTGAATTCATTACTCTAAATTGTGCTAAGACTCAACTAGGAAAAAAATTCCTTATAGTTTTACAAAAGATAAAAAAGAACATCTAGAACTTCTCACTTTCTTGATAAGTATTTATTTACTTGGTAATATATGAAATAACTCTTAGATGAGCACCACATTAATAGAGTAAAGTATGGTTCCACTATTATTTGGTACAAAAAATTATTATGGATGTATCACACACATACAAGGATTTAAGAATGTGTTTTTGTCAAACTCCATTTTTTCAAAAAAACAAATAACATTTCATTATCTATGAAAATTGCACATCACCCAAAATCAAAACACAATTTTTTAGTACGCCACTTCCTTCGATATAACAAAAAAATGGATATATTATTATTGAATTTTTCCAAACTAACTTTTTTTCTAATATATTAAATGAAACATTAAATTATAGTAGATTTGAATTTATAAAATTAAATATGGAAATGATCATTTATAAATGATAATCTTATGTTTTATTCATTTTTTCCTTTAATACTGAAAAATCCTTGAGAATGGGGGGGGGGTTATATTAGAATTGATTATAATTTTCTTGCAAGATTAATATTTCATAAGAATATAATATAAATGGAAATGATCTATAATCTTCAGAACCACCCATTCCATAAATAATTTATGAACCTATACATTTATAATTAATAATCATAAAAAGAAATATTACTGAAATACATATTATTTGATAAATAATTCACACAAAAATGTAAGGATTATTAGTCTAGAAATATTTTTGGCACCAATATGTTTTTTACTTTCTACATTAAATTATAGTTTAAAAATAAAAATTACAGAAGAAACTGAATTATACAAAAAATGAATTTTTATATTTTTGACTGAAATTAATTATTTAATATTATTATGATGGAATAATATTGAACCATTCATAACGTTTTATATAAATTACTCGGATTCATTTAGACACTCAATCTGAACACTAGTTGTCTCCCCACAACTTACTATATTATTTTTATTTATAATTACCTCTAAAATAACACTAGAAATTTTATTTTTAATTAATTAATTTCATATTCCATGCGTGAATACAAAAGTATGGATTATTAAAAAAATATATTATAAAAAACTAATTGATTAGAATTCATTAAATAAGTATTAATCTTTACTCAAATAAATAATTTTCTGTATAGATAGATAATAATAATGAAATCACAAAAAATATCCATAATTTTTATGATATGGTAGGTCATTATTTTTATAAAAAATTGAAATATGAAACTATAGGTGGGGAAAATTGTTAATGTTTATAATATCTAGACAAGATTTCACTATGGAATTAGATAAAATTACAAGAGTTGTATGTTTTAATTTGGTTAGAGAATCCATGTCAGTTTCTAAAAAACATACAGATAATGAAAAAACATTAAAATCATATATGTTATATGAAACTATATTTTTAACCAAATTTTTCTCTCATAATATGTTAAACCAAGTAGAAGAAGAAAGGTTAATTTTCAATGGGTTGAAAATTTTATACTTCTTCGAAAAGGTGGTGAAGGAACATGTAATATACAAGAAATCTATATTCTCTATTTAAATATGGATTCCGTAACTTCATACAAGATCAATTTATATATTATTTTACAAAATCTTTTCATACCTGAGTTGTTAAGACAAAAATTCTTCTTTGATTCTTTACATGTACCTGGATTAAGAGACCCATTCAGCCAGATAAGCTCGAAAGAGAAAAAATATCTTCTTGGACATTTATTTATAACCCAACTATTACATGGTTCTATTTATAATGCTCAATTAATTATAAACTCAAACATTATTGTTAATAATTGAATCATTGTGCGACTTTCCTAATGGGATTAAAATATAATACAATTATTTTTTTTAAAACCTATAATATCATTCATTTAATATTTCATATTAATTTTCATTATATATATTTTTTGTTAATTTAATACTATTTCAATCACTGATTAAATATCATGATAAAAAATAAATGGGCCTATAAACTATATTTCTTCAATGAATAATTAATATCTTTTTAGATTTTTGGATTTTATATAACCCATTTTTTCCTTATATATCTTTGAAATATTTCTATCTTTATTTTTGGAGTTATTCCCTTTGACAGTGTACAATTTTGATGCCAGGTCTGCCAAGAATTAATTAAATAAAAAATTTAAATATATTTTATATTTTTTGAATGAATTTTATTAAGAAAAGGGATAACTCTTAAATGGAATATCATATCAAAAATTAAAGACCACAGTTGATTTTGGAATGTAATGTTTTCCCTAGGCATTACCTCAAAAAGATCAGTGTAGGGTGTTTGGAAATAGGAATTGATTCACATGTGTGTTTAGTTGAAATAAATAATCAAATTTATTTATATTAATTAAATTAACCAAATCTAAAAATCATACAAATCAATTATTATGGAAAATTTTCCAGGTTTTTCTCTAAAACCGTAATACCACTGATATACAATCTCCCTCTCCTTCATTAAAGAATAGAGATCAGATGTCGATGAATCTCTAGAACAAAGTTTAGTGAACAGAATGACTAATATCTATCATTAGAGAGTGTGTTATTTTCTGAATATTGATCCATTGTCCAAGTAGGACTCATCATTTTTGGTTTTAAGATCATTCAAATGAAAAATTGGAGCATAATCAATAATTTTTTTGTTATGCGTCAGTTGTGGAAATATTCATGTGAATATTTAATGAAATTTAAATAATTAATTCTTCTTTATCACCCCAGGTCTCCCAATAAAATTTTTTGTCCATAAACGTTGGTAAAATGATTACTAAAACCATGTTCTTATGATTTTATCCATCGATTCATCAAATTAATCACTAATTGAATTATAAGACCTTTGTTTAACATTTTTGGGTTGTATTGAGCTTGATTAGACACCCAGATTTATGACAAAATCATGTATGGAATATGGAATAATGAAACAGTGATGAATCATGGTTTTTTGGATTTAATGTCAATGTTTTGTTGATCTATGGTAAAAAAAGGACTTGGTAGAGTTGTGAGATGAGTGGAGGCATGATGATGTCTATGGGATTTCACCAGAATTTCCAAGATTCAATTTCCAGCTACCTAATGACTAGAATCTACCAGCCCGAGTTAGATCCATAATTTTTCAAAAGGAATGAAGTTGTGTCTGAAGACATTATGACTAGATCCAAATTGGAGAGATAAGATCTAAAGTTATGTGAAAATACTAACTACCACCATGTAGTTCGGAAGAACAGATGACCTATGACCATAAGATTGTGGTGCTAGGGTTTTTGGGAAAATATAATGATGGAACCACATGTATCCCACCTACAAGACATGTACTCCTCCCCAGGTGGACTTGTCGTTGGGTGAAGAAGCATTAATGACCCCATATCGATGGAAATGTACAGGTTCATGTTGTGTATTGAAGTACATGGACATGGCCAGGTGCACAACGTGTACTGAAGCACCAAAACATGGCCAACGAGAATAGCTATGGACCATGGGTGTCTTAGACATACCATGTAGTGGTACATAGATTGATATATGTGTAACTACAGGGACACATTTGTGTAATGATGTGGGACCACATTCCGTGGGGGTCCACTAAATGATCAGCTAACCTTTAGTTCAATTTTATGAAATATCATCCTCTCATATCTTCATAATTTGTAATCATATTTTAGCCTAAAAGTATGCTATCATAAGATATCTTTTCATGTAGAATAATATGGTCCCCTCTATTACTGATTTTGTGACATGATATGAGTTTTTTTATATTATGAGGCATATTTAGGTGATTCTCATTAATGGAAGTGATTTGAGGGATCACTAGTGGCTTATAGAGTAGAACCCTTTTATAGGGATATGAAATGGGTCCTCTACGTATTTATAGTGTGCAATGATTAATATGGGTTGGTCATGAGTCATGTATCTACTTTTTGAGTGGTACAGTTCTCATGTGGTGGAATGTGTCCTTGATGAAATCTTGGAGTGGAACCCTCTTGCTATGCTGGGCATGAGGCCTCAATCTTCTATTAAAGTGTCTCCCTCTTTCTAGTAAGGGAATGTGTCCTTGATTACTATAACGGAACCCTCCATTCAGGCTAGACATGGTTCATCTACTAACTTATTGATTGGAACCCTTCAGCTGGGATATGAAAGAGTCAAATATTAAATTATTGTGTAGAACCCTCCAATGAAGCCATGTCATGGGTCACTGACATTCAGGCAAGAACCTACTATAGATTTGGGACATGGGTCCTCCAGCTATCTTTTGAGTGGAAACCTCCTATTCTACCAAGGCATGGGTCCTCAACCATTAGATTATTTCCCCTTGATTGTGCAACATAATGGAGGGGTATTTCTAGACATGGATACTATCTTCTAGGTTTATATTTGATTTGTTTGGAATCATTAATGGAATTTTGGAACTATTTTTCAATAATTTATTGGGATAACCTACGAGGTAGAGATCCAGGTTTCCTCTTGTTTTGGGTTTTTTTTAAGAATGAATTTATTTGTAATCCAAGTCATTGGATTTTTTACTATTTTTCTTTGGGTTGAGATGTTAACTGTATATTCTAATCATGTCTCCTATTTCTCCCCATTTTACCTTTCATTATTCCATACTAAGAATGAATGTAATCACCAATTTAGGGGGTTTTCCTACACATGTCATATCTTATATAGACGATATATAGTTTTGAGGTGAATCTAGTGGAGATTTTGTATTCTTGATGCATTAGACCACATAAAATAGTCCTATCATGGAGATCCAAAACCAATCTCACTTAGTATTTTACATTCCATTTCCATCAGGTTGGGAAATCATTCTAGTTGGTAGTGTATTTTTACCGTTTACTTTTTAGTTTTCACTATCATGCTCTTATACAACCTAGAGGTATTACATGCTTCATTTATATTCTAAGTGGTTAATCTTTTTATTCTTATGTAACTTTACTGATGAACATTTATAGTTTTTTATTTAAATACTGGTACACTAGGTAATGGCATCCCATTTTGTATATGACATTAATTTCTTTTCATCACCCCATGACCTATAGTGTTGGGATTAGGGTAATTGAAACATGAGCCTTGGTTAGTGTTGGGTCTTGAAAAATTAGTATTGGAGGAGTTCATTTCGTAGATGATGCTTGGTGTAGTCACCTTATGAGGATATAGTTGGGATTTATGTAAATAGAATCAAAGTTACTTAGGTGTGGCTCTCAGGTTAGGGAACCCAGTGATGGTATGGGTGGCTGACATATCCATTCATTAGGACCATGACTACCTACTTGTAAACATGGAATATTGAGACATTATTTACCCCTAGAAGTGGTATATACATCATATAAGATTGAGACTTTGGTTGTTCTAATTAAGTCAGATCCCCATTATATATATATATATGATCATCTGATTGGGGTATGTCTTGATTTTATTCTATGATGCCACCTTGATGACAAGTAGCCTGGTTTCTAGTTTCATATCGTAATGACGATCTGATGTGTGATGAGTCCTCAATTCTAGGTCTATCCCTATATATCCTTCCTTTAGGAATATAGGTAGTATCCCTCTCACCATTCATGTATTATAAAAAAACCAAAAATTTAGGTTGAGGTTGTGTGCAGGTTTAGCACAATCATTGAGTTCCAACGCAAGTGGCCACTGTGGTTCCATGACAAGCTATATCCCCAAGTGTAAGAGGATGGGATAGAGTTGGTGTTTTTCATATTTATTTTTATTGTAACAATAATATATTAAGTGATTATGCTGATACCTATCATTTTCCATAGAGCATCTTGGCACTGGTGGAGTCTTGTTATCCTGATCGATGAGACGATTCTCTTGTGGCCTGAAATCCACATGTTTTTTCATTAGGACTATTAACTCTCTTATTTGTTGGAGGATAGAATTAATAAACATATAAAGCTAGAGTAGGGAGAGATGTATGTGGTTTGGTATTCCCTGAGGTTCACAAATTTTATTTAAGACTTCTTCTATAGGATCTAGGATGGCTACTTCCGAGCACAGATGGTTCATAAGGGACTCTATAAAAAAACTCCACTCTAGTTTGATTCCCTTGTGAATTTCATCCTATGATGGGGTGTTGTAGTGGGCACTAGTAACTGAGAGTTTACTTTCAGAGGGATTCCATGTAGCCAGAATTTCTATAAGGTAGCACATGGCTTAGTCATCTAGAGTATCAAGAAGACACCAACCAACCAGATCTCAGTGGAGGTGATCTTATGAGGATTAGGATCATGCACATGGTTACGATTAAAAAATAGGACATGGGTATCCTAGATGTGGGTGAATCTATTATTGTAATGGGAGAGGTCAAATGGAGCATAACTGCTCGACCTAATGTATTGAGGACCACAGTAAGATAGCTAATAGATCGGAATTGGAGTGGAAAATATATGACCATGGATCTCTTAGGAGAGGTCAGGGAGGTCCCCAAAGATGTGTAACTAGAATTGGAGGAGGATGAGATATCGGTGTTGGATGAATATATGAGACCATTCCACCACCACTACTAGTTGGCCCATATAAAGCTTTGGGAGCTGGTGGTCGAGGACGTGGAAAGCTGCAGGCTATGGAATCTTATCACCCTGTGACATGAAAGTTGATCAAATGTATGATAAAAATTTATTATAATATTGACATATTATTGGTAGAATTCCATTCGGGTGATTCATTCGTATCTATAAACCTAGTTAGAGATCTGAATCTCCCATTTAAGGTGATAACCCATCAACTTTGTCTTAAGGTTCTTACAAAGAACAATTCTAATTTATCTTTTATCGAATGGTAGTATGATATATCTCTTAGTGTAATGAGGATCACATGGTACCTTTTGATCATCACTATGGAACCCTATGACATCATCATGGGAATAGATGGGTTATCTATGCTCTAATCCAAGATTTAATTTCAGCACAGCTGAGTCATATGCCTTCGCAGTAATGGGACGACACTCTCCTTAGTGGATGACTGCATCATAATGGCTGGATGATTGGGATCTATGTGTAGGATCCTATAAAGCATAACCAATTAGTTGGACTTTATATCCCTTGGTGTTTCATGCTCTTTAGGTATCTAGATTCCATCATTCCTGGAGGATTATATAGAAATCTTTCCTAAGATATTTTTGAGATGAACCTTAAGGTGGGAGATGGAGTTTTGTATCTATGTGCATCCCAAGACTACTCTTGTATCATCTTAGGCATATTAGATAGCCCCTACTAAGCTCCAAGAGCTTCGGTTGTAGTTTCAGCGCCATTGAGAGTTGGGTTTCATCAAACCCAGAGTGTCTCTCTATATATCTGTAGCGTTAATCATGAAAAAGTTGAATGAGAGATTATTGATTTGTGTGTATTATCATCTGATAATCCTCTCCATAGTAAATAAAAATAACCCCTTACGATGGATTGACTACATATTTGATGTGTTTTGAGGTATGATATGGTTCTTGAAGATCTATCTAAAATTTGGCTACCCTTAGATGAGTATTCTTGAGGATAATATTCCAATATTGGCATTCAAATGTTGCTATAGACACTATGAGTTCCTGGTGATTCCCATTGATTTTAAAAACACCCACATCATGGTTATGGCTTTGATAAACCCAATTTTCCTGCTATAATTGGTAAGTTATTAGTTTTCTTCATTGATGACACACTCATAAACAGTGTGTAAGTGGAGGGGCTTGAAAATCACTTGAGGGTGGATCTAGATTTTCTTAAAGAACACCATATATATAGTAAACTATCGAAGGGACTATTTTCAATTCATGAAGTTCACTTTCTTGGGAGTATGATTTTTTATCCAGGTTTACCCATTGACCCATCAATGTTTGATATGGTGCTTATTTTTGATCCACCTTAGAACATGTCAAAGGTGATGAATTTTTGTGCATTTGTGGGGAACTGATTTAGGTTTTCGGCATACTTCTATAGGATTACAACCCCTTTGACTACCATTTAAAGGAAAGGAAAGCCTTTCACTTAAACGATGTTGTGATAATGAGCCTTTAAGGAGTTGAGGATATGGAAGGAGAGTTATCCTGTGTATTAATTATAAGAGGAGGGCATGGAGTACATGGATATTTTAGCTTTTGGAGTTGGGTACAACAGCATGTTGAGGAAGATGCATATGGTTATCACATATGGGAGGCAGTTTAGAACCCACTAGTAGAACAACACAACTCATGACCTATAGATGAATGTGGAAGTTTAATCCTCAATTATTTGAAGGCTCTACCGTTTAATAGAGTGCTTTATGGTTTAATCACAACATGAGAGTCCCAGGTACATCTTCACCTAGAGAGACTTAAACCTAAAATAGTGGAAATATATTGTGTTCATAGTTACTATGACTAGGAGATATTATATTGTTTGTGTAAGGTAATCATGGTATAATATTACCTTAGAAGGATGTCCCTTGTTATATTTTTGGAGGCTTCTGAGAAGTTGGATACCTCGAGGGTGACCTTGGTGGAGTATGAGGGCGTAACTTTTCTTCAGTCGATAGTGTTGACTCCTAAACATCTCAATCGTGTGAGATAATCCTAGTTGGGAGACATTTAATTTGAGTTCTTTCATTTCTAGAAATCTGTAAGGGATTAACCATATAGATATTCAGAATGATGGAATCATGCTATCTTTTTCTATGGTCAAACGGTGGTCCTAGACATGATTTGAGAGGATGTGATGGGGGAGTTTCATACATCTACATTAACTCTACATATCGTTGTTTCCATAGGTGAATATTCAATCATTAGTTGTTTTGGTGGTATTTAATGAGACAAAATGTGGTTGATTTCAAATCTGTGTGCCTCACTTTTTAGTAGGTAAAGGCCAAACACCAACTTCTGAAAGGTTTGTTGCATTCCCTAGAGATCTCGAAGTTGAAGTGGGATAGAATATCCCATGATTTTGAGCTATGGATTCTATAGATAGGGAAGGTCCATGATTCCATCTGTGTGATATTTTACTAACTCAGAAAGTTAGAACAATAACATTCATTTAAGAAATATATCTCAGTGCAGAGTTTGGGTAAGATGTATGTATGAGAGATTATTTCACATTAGGGTTTTACATGAATATTGGATTTGATAGTTATGTGTTTCTCACATCAAGATAGGAGAGAGGTACACAAGAAGAATTCTAGAACTAGATGAGGATGTGTACATCCTTTCACCCCCAGATAAATAAAAGGTCCTAGAACAATATCTAGTTGTTGGGGAATATGCTGAGGGATTGAATGTTAGACTTCAGTTGGAGCTAGGAGGATCTCATCACCTTGATATATTTTTCATTATACTACTAAAACCACTCTTCAATCATCCTGGAACCTTTAGAGGACATTTGTATGAGACCCTACCTTACTGCATTATTTTTAATAGAGACTACTGAGGAATCTCTTGTGGGTCCATAGTTGGTGCAGGTGATTATGTAGAAGGTCCAGTTCATCCATGAGTGGTTGAGGAGGGACTAGATTAGGAAGAAAACATACAATTGTTGACATACTCAGATCTCAAAATTCAATTAGGGAGACAATGTTTTCTTGAGAGTATCCCCATGATGATAGTTGTAGATATCTTTTCAGGGAAGAAATCTATCCTCAAAGTTCATCCAGATGTTTGAGATCATGAAAATTGTTGGTGGGGTTTCTTACCGCCTCTCCCAACCCCCATAGATGGAGAAGGTGCACAACCTATTCCATTTTTCCCAATTGAGGAAACATGTTCATAAACCCACACATGTTATTTACTAGGTATAACTGGACATTAAGGGTAGATCCAAATGAATCACCTAGTGATGATCAAGGATTGATAGTAGAAGACCTTGCATAGACAACCCATCCCATTGGTTCACATGTTGTGAAGCATGGGAATCTGCTAGAGTGATTCTGGGAGAATGAGAGAAAAATGTGGTCCTACTTTCGTAATCTTTTTCTTATTTTTTTTCTTTTCAAAAATGGAAATTTTGAAATAGGAAATGATGTGATGACACCACTTTTTTCTTTTAATACATTGATATATATATATATATATTATGACAGAAACTGATATGGAATGCGATTTCGAGGCCTGGTGTTCCCAGAAATAATTTTATAAAAATATTAAATATATTTTATATTACATGCATGTTATTTCGTTAAGAAAATGTGTTAAATATTAGACTAAATATTATATCATATATTCAAGATCATAGTTTAGTTAAGATCACACTGTTTAACCTATGCACAAAATAAAATAAGTCAATGTGGGGTGTTAGGAAATAACAACCTTTGGTGGGTCCATTTAGTCAAAATAAATAATGAAATTTATTTATTTTAATAAAATTATCATAATCTAAAACATCTATAAATCTGTAATTATGGATATTTTCATAGGGTTAGCTGTATAACACTAAGACTAATGAGAAAATTTTTTCCTCTACTCCGTTAGAAAAATGATTTCATATAATGAAGAATCGATTGATCAATGTGAAATAAATGCATTGAACCCTCCCAGTTTTTGATGGGAATGTTATTCGATGATTAATGATCCAATATTCATGTTAGATTTTTCATTTTTGGTTTCTGCTTCATTTGATTCAATTGTTGAGAATGATCAATCCCTTTCTTTGATCTACGCCAACTGTGAACATTTTCCTGTGCCCATGTATTGATATTTAAATTTTTTATTCATTTATTGTCACCCCAATTAATACATTTGAATATGTTGGCCAATAACGATAGGAAAATGATTATAAAACCATTGTTCTTATAATTTTCTCCCTCGATTCATCACATTCTTCACTGATTGGCATATGAGGCCTCAGTTTGACATTTGTGGTTGTCACTGAACCCAATCAGACCCTCTATGTTCATGGTAGAATAACGTACAACATATGTATTACTGAATCAGGGTTGGAATAAAGAGTTTTTTGGATCATGGGTGAATGGTTGGTTGATCTGGGAAACGAACTAGAACATGGGGCGTCGAGAGAAGAGCGTTGGAATTGAATTGAGTACGATTTCACACCAGAACAAAATATTATTCAATTTTCATCCACTGGATGGAAATAATCTACTAATTGGACCTAGATCCATCATTTTCTAGAGAATGAGACCGAATATATAATTGAAATCAATATATATGAAGAACGATGATCATATCGAATGTTCTATAAAAATGTGACTACACACTATGTAGTTTTGAAGAACATGCCACCTGTGACCCCTAGGCTATGACATCTAGGGTTTTGGGAAATGATAAATATAGAACTATGTGTATCCCATATATATGGTGTATTCTCTTCCCCAAGAGGATATTTCATGTGGTGGAACACATGGGAAACACCCTATGCATAAGGACATGTCCAAGATTACATCATGTACTAAAGTACACAGACATAGCTATGTGCATTCCATATACTGATGTACACTGAAGCATCAAAGGTGAAAGAGTAAGGACCCCATGTTTCTTGGACATGCCATGTAGACTCCTTACATGGTGTGCAGTGTTACACGATTGATGAACTGTGTACCTACAGGGAAAATTCCAGGTGATGCAGAAGGACCACATTTTTTGGGGGTCCCCTAACACTCCGTGTAACCATAGTTTCCATTTTAGGAAACATAAAACTCTTATATATCCTTTTTTGGACATTAATTTTGGCTTGTGAGTAGCTCATCCTGATTTTTTTCATGTAGAACATCATGGTGCCATCTTTTTGAGACATTAGAATATGATTTGATATTTTAAGGGAGTGAAGTTTATTTAGGTGATTCTCAATGATGGTAGTGATCAGGAAGGGTGACTAGAGGATTTTAGAGTGGCGCCATCTTATTAGGATAAGACATGTGTCCTACACCTATCTATACAGTGAAAACCTCTTACCGGGCGATGCATGGGTCATCTATCTACATTTTGAGTGGAACCCTCTTACTGGGTCGGGAATGGGTCCTCAAATGACTCTTGTAGTATAACCCTATTTTTGGGAATGGCTTGTGTCTTAGATCTACTATTAATGTGGAACCCTCCTGCTAGATAAGGAATGGGTCATTGACTACTAGAGTGGATCCCATGAGCTTGGCTGGGCATGCGTCCACTTCTATCATCCAGAGTGGCACCCTATAACTATTCTATACATGGGTCCTATATCAATATATTGTGTGGAACACTCCTATGTAAATAGGTCGTGGTCCTTCTACAGTCATTGTGTAACCATCCTATAGATATAGGGAATGGATCCACTAGATTTCTTCTTAATGGTACCCTCGTCTTATACCACGACATAGTTCCACTACATAGTGATCATTAACCCTCAACAATGTTTCATAATGGTGAGTTGTGGCTTAAATTGGATGTTATATTATGAGAATAAATGTGAGATGTAGAGCATCATTGATGGTGTTCTGGAACTGTTTTAACTCTATTCCTGGGTTGGGAAATGAGATGGAGATCCCCTTTCTATCCCGTTTGAGGTATTTTTTGAGAATATTTATAATTTTAATCCATGTAATTGTATTTTTTACTCTCTTTCTATAATTCTCCGACCCTAGTTACCCATAGTTAGTGCATTATTACATAACATTGGCATTATACTAAGAATCATGTCCCGAAAGACCGATTAGTTTAGTATCCTTGGAAGTGCTAGATACATACATAAGTTTTACATTACATCATGAGATAAAAACATTGACAAAATTTTGTCCCTTTGGAACACACTTATATCCCTTTCCATGTCCCAGAATTTCAACCATAAAATACTTCTTCACATCCTAGGAAAATTAAAACATTGAAATGGGTGAGCTTAGATGTTCAGTAAGGATAACAATATAGTAAAAACATCATAAATAAGAATAAACATTTAAGACAATGTATAAAACTAAAACAAAATCCTTTTAAATCTAAACTTCTGCATAATATGGAAAATATAAATCAAATAATTCTTTTCAATTATTCACATGGATATTCTACTTGTGGAATAATCACATGTAATATCAATGGCTACTTTCATAATGAAGGAATGCATAATGTCATACATTAAAACCAAATTGTCAAGGCCTCATGCCAAGACTACACATAAGATTTTGTCAAGGCCTTGTTCCAATAAAATAGTTTGTTTCATGAGACATACCGATGCATAGAAGAGCAATAATGGGATCTACCCATCACTTACTAAGGAAAATGCATTTCTCATATTAAAAGGTTGAAACATAACATAAACATTCATATTTAAACTATCATACAAAATGTTAATACATTAACTATAAACCATGAATGGTATAAAAATAACACATCCAAAGTCAAACATATCACAAAACCTTAAATACAATATGAATATCTGTATCATAATAAATCAACTTGAATCAGGTATAAAATCCATTAAAGGATGTTGACAAAAAATGAAATCAAAACTATTTGAGAGAAATATCTCTTTTGATTTTGAAATAATTTAAAAGTCATGTAATTATAAAAAAAATTATTTTTAAAATATTCTTATAAGCTTGTAAGGGAATATTCAAATGTGTTATAACAGCATATAATAACTGCATCCACTGTATATGTTAGAAAAACATTCTTACCATAAATATTCAAAAAGGTCATAAAGTACCTTGTTTGGAAAACGACGGAAATATTCCTTCCAATTTTTTTTAAAAAGTCAAACAAGGGTATAAATGAATATAAACCATAGTATATTATATAGTAAAATATTTTCAAAATAAATTTTTAAGAATAACTGATGTGGATGGTAATGAGGTCCCAATAGACATTTACATAAAAACAACCTCAAATAATAAAGAGATTGTGAAATTAACCCTTACCTTGTCATTTTCCTTGGTCGAAGGTACGTTAACCTCCTATATAGTAGTTAAATAACTGTAATTAAATTATAAAAGAACCAGATACATAAATATGATATAATATTTGATCATTTTATATAGATTTTTAATATCATTTTAGTAGTGACATTGTGTCAGGAGTAAACTGATTCGTTTTCCTTTATATGCTTTGTTACGTAAGTCATGTTAGTTATGGATAGGATGTATTTGATTTATATAAAAAATTATATAATGTTCTTAAAAATTATTTTTAATAATCAAATGAGTATTATTCTTGAATGGTTACGATGTGTAATGAATCTCATCATGTTCATGGAGATGGTAATCCATATGTACGCACGAACGCTACTTCCATTTCATTTTTTTATTTTAAATGGATAGAAGACCAAATGATACATAGGTATATTATTATTCAATTATAATATAATATCTTATATATATTATGTATGTTCATTAACACCATATTTTATATGTTCCATGAATTGTATGAATGATTCATTACACTTTGAGAGGGCGGTAGTCCGCACTTCCTCAAATGAAATTATCGTATATGTACAACATGAAAATAATAAATGTATGATATAAACAAGAATCACAGAAGATTATAGATAAAATAAATATCATATATATCATATATAATAATAGTTCCATCATAATTTCCACAATAACATGTGGTAGTAGAATATTGATCAATCATCGTTTCGTGAGGATGTAGTTTGCCATCCCGAGAAACAATATGTTATATACCCATTAGATGGATGTGTGTGTAAGTGTAGGTCAAATAATTCATTTAAAAACAACCTAGTTTATTTAGGATACATGTTTTTTTATAAAATTAAGGAATAAAGAAATTTTATAGGGTTTTAGAAGTAAAATAAAAGAAAATAACTTAAGAGAAGATGTTACCCTTAAATCGGGTAACTCCCTTTGGTTTGAAGAAAAATGATTTTGTGAAGTGCCTTATGCCTAAGGTAAGGATAATAAGAAGAAAAGAGGTATATAGGGAGCTTTATAGGTCAGAGGTTGGACATGTTTCAGTGCTTTAGAGTTTTAATAAATGGGTTAGAGTTTAGGTCTTTTTGTAAGGGGGGAGGAGGGGCTCTTTAGGAATGCTTGAAAATATTATTTTATTATATAATCATTTTCGGTTTCTAAAAATCCAAAACTCAGTAAAGTCGGAGATTATATGACTCATCATAAAAATAAAATCATCTAGTAAGAATTCGATAGGTTTTGTATATTGTTTTATTTTTATAATCTCATTTATTTAAATCATTCTTTAATGAGGTAAACACTCCATCATTATTGTGTCATAAGTAATTTTATTTATTCGATATCTAAAAATTTAAAAAAATACCATGATATAAGAAATATTTTTAGATTTCAAATGAATCTATATAGTTGAAAAGATAACTTATATAACCCCTTGTAAAAATTATTTTAAAAAAAGATATATGTTTATATCATTTTTGTTATTACTTTAAATTCATTAATATAAAGTGGTATCATCACTCTCCAGTGGCTCCATGGGGTCCCAAAAACGACCCAAGGATTCCCATGGTCAGTAATATATTATAAAATAAAAATGGGATAGATGTTAGGGTAATTTAGTATTATTATTATAATATTTTTTACCCTTATTTACCAAATTTACCCTTTAACCAAGGTAAATAAAATATTTAATGAAGTAAATATTCATAATGTCTATAAATAAAAGATACATATTTACATGATTTGGACCTCTTGATTCAAAATATGGAATCCATTTTTCCAAATTCAAAACACATTAGTGGAAGAAATTAATTTTAAAATAATTCCTGTTGTCAAAACTAAAATCGTGTTTCTAAGAAATGATAACTATCAATAGATTGACACTTTTTTATGTGCTGTTTAAACGTGAAATTACATACAATGAAATAAATTATATTAAATTATAAAAATATAATATAATTATACTTTAAAACCTCTCAAAATTATAATTTATCACTATAAATTATTTCGATTAAAAAAGTGTATACAATTATAATTTGGTATTTTTTACTATTCATAGAAAATTTAAAGTTTTCAGAAAAGTACCAGAAATTCACCCTAAGGTAATTTTGATAATACGAATCCAAAAATGAAGTCATTTTTGAAAAATAAAATTAATAAAATTTTAAAAAGTGGGTATTACTATTCATAACTGCTAGTTTGATTGGTCGTGGTGTGTTAGAATCTCGTAGTTACGTACATCGCAAGCTAATGCATTATTCAAAAGGAAATGTATTGTGGATGCTTGGGGTGTTACATTCATTACTACTTAAAATAATTTCATCCTAAAAATTTCTAGAATACTACTCCAAAAAAATATTCGGGTGGTTCTTCATCATATGTTCCTCAGGTTCCCACATTGCCTCTTCCATCTTATGATTTCTCCATAGAACATTAACAAGAAGAGTCGTCCTGTATCACAACACTTCTTCTCTGGAATCAATAATTTAGATTGGCTCTTCACAATCAGATGGATAGGGTTCCAGTTCTATTTCTACATAGGTGAGTACATGCATTGGGTTAGGCATATATTTTCTCAATAGTGATATGTGGAACACATCATGATCATTAGAGAGACCTAGAAGTATTTCCTAATGATAAGCTACAACTCCAATTCATTCTAGTATTTTAAAAGGTCTGATGTATATAAGAATTAATTTTCCTTTCATACTAAATCGTATAACACCCTTCCATTATGATACCATTAAGAAAACATGACCTCCTACATAAAATTCCAAATCCTTCCTTCGGTTATCGGCATAGATCTTTTTCCTACTTTGTGCTACTTTGATGTGGGTTTGGATAACCATCACCTTTTCCATTTCTTCCTCAATAAGTTCTAGGCCTAAGTGTATTCTATCACCAACATTATCACAACAAGTTTGTGGCTGACATCCCTTTCCACATAAAGCTTCATATGGTTCCCTCTGAATATTTGAATGGAAACTATTGTTATAGGAAAATTCTAACATAGGTAAATATTGACCCCACATACCTTGAAAGTCAAGGTAGTAAGATCTGAAAATTTCTTCCAATGTTCAAATAGATTATTTTAATTTTCCATCACTTTGAGGGTGGTAGCAAGTTCTCAAACGAAGTTCAGTATCCAAGGACATTGGAATAATATTCTAGAATTTTGATGTGAAACTAGGATCACGGTTAGAAAAAATATATAGGGGTACTCCATGAAGTCTTAAAACTTCATTAATATATAGTATTTCCATTTCTTCATGTGGTAAATCTTCTCTTATAGCAAGAAAACGAGCTGACTTGGTAATACAATCAAGAATGACCCATATTGCGTCATCCATTCTATGATTCTTTTGTAGCCCCAAAAAAGGACATCGTAATATCATCCCATCTCCACTCATGTATGGGATGAGGTTGCATGAATCCTCTATGATGTTGTCTTCTAACATTCACTTTTTGACAAACTGAACATTTGGAAACATAATCAGTAATCTCTATCTTCATGTTGTCCCACCAAAAATGTACCTTCAAATATCTATACATATTAGTGCTACCAAGGTGCTAAGAAAAATTGGATCTATGAGCATCATCCAACAATTCCCTTTTTATATCAGGTATGTTAGGAACGCAATGCCTCTTCCCAAATTTCAGAATCCCATCTTCTTATACGAAGTTGATTAATCTCACATCATTCACCGTTTTAATTTTCTTCAGAAACTCTTCATCATTTGATTGAGGACTTATTATCCTTTCTAGTAAATATGATTTAGCAACCATTGCAAAAAGTATTGAAGTTTCACCTTCCATGATTATTCCCATATCCATATTTACTAGATCCATGAACAAAGGATCCCTTTCAACTATCATCTTATTAAAAACTCCATGATCCATTCAACTCAAAGCATCTGCCACCTTATTTTCCATCACCGAGTGGTAGGGTATAATGCAATCATAATCCTTGAGTAGTTTGGGCCCTCACCTTTGCCCCAGGTTGAGTTCTATTTATGAGGAAATATACTTTAAACCTTTGTCATCAGTAAAAATATCACATTTTTCACCATAGAGATAGTGTCTCCATATCTTCATAGAATATATTATAGCTTCTAATTCAAGATCTTGAGTTGGATAGTTTTTTTCATAAATTTTAAGTTGTTGTGATGCATATGCAATAACTATATCATTCTGCATAATGACATAACCAATTCCTTTCATTGAAGCTTCACTATAAATACAAAACCCACCGTTCCCCATTGGTAGAATCAATATAGTAACATTTAATAATCTTCTCTTCATTTCATCTATGAATTCTTTACAATATTTTTTCCAGACAAATTTAACCCCTTTACATGTGAGTTGGGTTAAGGGGTTAGCCAATCAGGAAAAAATTTGGATGAAACATCGATATTAACCTGCTAAACCAATAAAACTGCATACCTTAGTTATACTTGTTGGTGATGGCCATTCTTGTATTTCTTTGGTCTTGGAATGATCCACAAAGATTCCATCCTTAGAGTCAATATGGAGAAGAAATGAAATCTTCTGAAGGCAGAATATACACTTGCTGAACATCCCATTTTATTCATTTCTTCCAAGAGTCTTTAGTATAGTGGGCAAGTGATTTTTATGATCATCTTATATTTTGGAGTATACTAATATATCATCAATATATACCACTACAAAGTCAGCAAGATATTCCTTGAATGAAATGTACATTAGATCCATGTACACAATGGGTGCATTAGTCAGTCCAAAAGGCATTACTGTAAACTCGTAATGCCCGTACCTGGTTTGAAATGTTGTCTTTGGAATGTCTTCCTTCATCACACACAACTGATGAAATCTATACTAAAGGTCAATATTTGAAAAATATTGAGCTCCATGAAGTTTATCAAATAAATCATCAATGCGAGGTAGGGGATACTTGTTATATATTGTTTTAGAATTTATCTCTCAGTAGTCAATTCATAACCTCATAGGTCCATCTTTCTTCTTAAAAAATATAATAGTTGCTCCCCATGGAAAAACACTAGGGTGAATAAATCAATTATTACTAAACTTTTCAAGTTGTTTCATTTTCTCCACTAATTCCATAGTGCCCATTCTATATGTGGTCTTCGATATGGGCCTTGAACCAAGAATTAAATCAATGGAAAAATCAATTTCTCATTCCAAAGGATGTCTAGGTAAAACCCTTGGAAATACATCAACATATTCTTGTACAATAGGTACATCCTCTATTTGAACATTCCTTTCCTCACCCACAGTTATTTAAATCTATTCGTCCCCAATATTTGAATTGAGTAGAGATAGAAGGGTTTGATCTTGATATTATTTAGATGGTGATGTTTCTACTCTAAAGATAAGGTATTATTTATCATCATCAAAATTTGTAACCTCATTCTTCTTAAAATAAATTTTCATATCGTGGACCAAAATCCAATCCACACAGAGGATTATATCAAATTCAATCATGGGTATGATGATGATATCAACAAATAAAGAACATTTATATGCCCTAATGGGGACTAATTCACAAAACATTATTGCAATTATACTTCCATTAAGAGTTCGAATAATAACTCATTTGATAAATTAATTTGGAAATATCTAATTTTCATAGCAAACTAGGATGATATGAAATAATGAGATAAACATAAATCAAATAAATGATTTGATAAACATGAGGATACTATTAAATTACATGCCACCACATATTTCGGAGATTTAACCTTAGTAGTAGTGATCACATAATCTTCAAAATTATCCCTTTTCATTTTCTGAGGAATATTACCTTGGTGCTTAGGACATTCATTTTCATAATCCCCCATTTCATTAAAATTGTAGCATTCACCATTGAGAACCTATTTCTTTCCCTTGCAATCAGGATATTGGTGGCCTTTTCACCACAGTTTTAATTGACTCCCATTCCAGTTCAGGAAAGTACTGAGGTGTTTCTTCCCACATTTACTATAGGATGAATATTGAACCTTTCAATTCTTCCCCTTATTTCTATTTCTAGAGTTACCAACTGATCACTTCTTCTCTAGTATTTCTTTAGAGTCGTAAGACATAATGAATTCCTTTTCTGTCTTTATAGCACATGAGAGAATATCATCCTATGATGAATAGGATTGTGAGACTAATTCTTGATGGAGAAATTGCTTTAACCCATTGATGAATTGATGAATCATACTCCTTTTATTATGTATATAATATTCAGCATTCCTTTCTATCCTTGTAAAGTTACCCTCATAATTTGCGACATTCTCATCCTACTTTTTCCTGAGAAACATAAATTTCCTTTCCATATATTCTCGAAGGTCATAAAGAAAGTATTTTTCTAGGAAAATATCTTTAAACTACCTCCATTCCATATTTTATAATTCTTCATCTAACTTTGTGTTTTTAATTAATGACCTCCATTGAACTTCATCTCCCCTTAGGTGGTAAACATCCATGAAAACCATTTTACTTTAGCTTCCCCCCAAAGCATGAAATATTTTCTCTAAGGAACTTATCCATTTCTCAGCTACAAATGTATTGGTTGTCCCATTTAATGTTTGTCATTTTTGCCTCATGAATCTGCCTAACATTGATTTTCCATGTTTCGGAGCAGGGTTCTCTATACGAGTAAGGATATTATTCATTACCGAAGTGAGTTTTCCCAGTATGGTGATTAGATGATCATCACTAATTGTATCACCAGCTCCACTATAATTATCTTGAGTATGAGGTAATCCTTACATGGATTACATGCGTTGATACGATTTCCATTCCTTCCAAGATTCTCTATTTCTAAACAATGACATAAACAAGATTAGTTTACAAATCTCAATACATAATTCCAAACTTGAAAACCACTTAACATAAATTGAAAAATTTATATACATAATCCATAATCATAAAAATGTTTTCTTTGAGAAGGTATATAATCATTAATCCTTCATAATGGGTTGTAAAAAAATTTGAATTATCTTAAGCATATCCCCTGGGAGTGTCATAACCAAGAGTGAAGTAAGGCACATTGTCGTGTTCCAGGATAACCTAGGTCAAGCCCAAAACACATTTTCAGAGTTTTCACTCCTAGGTACGACTGTTCCTGAGTTGCCTCTACCTGGTCATATCCAAATAGGGATGTATTTCTTGGAAAATACACAAAATCTCTACATTACAAAAATTATATGAAGTTCTTCTATTCTAATACTCAAAGTCTATCTTAGGGTAATGTGCTGTAATTAGAGTTTATCAAAATCTAGTTTCCAAGTATTGTACTAAACTTCCTCCAATACCAACTATAAAGCTGAGACCCTATTTACCTAGAGTCAGTTCATTATTACAAAACATTTTCAGAGAATATAGCTCTGCAATCACCCGGCGTTGCGCTAGGATTCCCCTAGTATCCACAGGTGACTCAGGGAATATTTTCTTCATTTCCTCCCCATTATCCAATAAATTTGGGCATCAGTGGTTCTTTTTCTATCCAGATCATGGAGTTGTGCAATGATTTCCCAATTTCTCATCCCCATCCAGGTATTCCCTCCCTTGTTCATCCTGGTTGTCCTCGATCGGTGTTGATCCTTCTTTGGATCTCGTCTTCTCTGATGTTGTGGCATCGGTGGACTTGGCGTCTTGAGATTCGTGGATTCGCCTGCAGATCTCTGGTGGTGGATTTGAAATCCTCAACTCTTGATCTGGTCCCTCGACCTGGTCCCCTTTCTGCGTCACTTGGGGTTGCTCATTCATGGAAGATGGATGTGTGTCGCTCCTTTCAACTCTCACTGACCCTTGTTGCCTTGATGCGCCTCGATGATGTACCGGAGCTTTGAGGTTTGTCTTTTGGCTTCCTTTGATGATTTTTTTGTTGCACATTCGGATGCTCGGGATCATCCTGGGATATGCTTTACTTGCCGTTGCTGCTCTTGTGTCACGCGGTTGATGAGGTTTGCGGCTCAATTTGGCTCAGCACTCAAGGGAAACTTTTTTTACTTGGGTGGGTTTCTTAGGGGATTGGTGTGGATGTGGTTTTGGTGTGGCTGTCTATTGGATCTTGTTCATCCGGCGGTCTTCTAGTTTCGATCTGTGTTAGATTCCTTCAAATGAGGTTTTTCTTTTCAATTTGGTTGTTGGTGGATTTGGAAGCATTGGATTCTTCCTCATTGCATTTGGATAGCGTTGATGCATCTTGTAGTGGATGTCGGGTGGGCGACCTCGAAAGAGGGATGGGTGTGCGGACACCCATCATCAGCCATTTGTCCGTTTGGATGGATGGGAACTATGTCTGATCTTCTGCACAATGTTTTTCTTTCTGGTTTTTTCTTGCATCAGGTTTACAGTGCTGTGTTTTTTCGCATGCATTGTCGGGTGGGCGGCTCGAAAAAGAGATAGGTGTGATGGCACCTATCATCCTATCTTCCATCAACAGCTCGGTGTGGATTGGGAGAGTGCACTGCCGTGTTGTGTTTCCAGCACGACCCAACTTCTTGGAAGGGGGTGAGGCATCTCCTTTGACGGATCTCACCATGCATGGTCTGGAAGAGGGGGTGATGAAGTTCTTTCTGATGCTTTCTTTTTTTGTCTGCTTCCTTTATGTCTTCAAATCCTGGTATAAACCTTCGGGTCCTGTTTTATTGGAATCTATGCCATTGTCATGTAATGGGTTGCCTCTTCTCCCAGTACTTTTAAGAGGTTTTTTTTCTGGATAAATAAACAGGGTCTGCCCTGCAACCTTTTATAAAAAAACATAACATTGTCATGAAATAAGGAATCATGTCCCGAAATACCAATCAGATTAGTTGCTTTGGTAGTACTAGATATATACATAAGTTTTACATTACATCATGAGATAAAAAAAACTTCAACATTTTGTCACCATTGAACACACTTATATCCCTAGGCATATCCCTACAGATCAAACATAAAATATTTCTTCACATCCAAGGAATAATAAAACATTGAAAGGGGTGAGATCAGATGCTTTGTAAGGATAAAAATATAGAAGAATCTTCATAAATAAGCATAAAAATTTAAGGAAATGTATAAAAAAAACAAAATCCTTTTAAAAATAAACTTCATCATAATATAGAAATGGTAAAAAAAAGAATTCCATTTAATTATTCACATGGATATTCTACTAGTCTAATAATCACAAGTAATATCAATAGTTAAGTTCATAATGGTGGAGTGGAAAATGTCGGACATCATAACCACATTGTCAATGCATCAAGCCAAGACTACACATATTATTTTTTCACAACCTTTTACCAAGGAACTAGTTTGTCTAATGAGACCTACCGATGCATCGAGGATCTATATCAGGCTCCACACATCACTTACTATGTCCAATGCATTCCTCATATGAAAAAGGTTGAAACATATCATAAAAAATCATTTTAAAACTAGTATACGAAATGTTAATGCATTAATCATAAACCATGAATGGTGTAAAAATAGCACAACCACAATCAAACATAAAAAAATATATTATATACAATATGTAGGATTTTTATCATAATAAATCAACATCAAACAAGTTTAAAATCCATTAAAGGATGTTGACATATATGAGATCAAAAATATTTTAGATAAATATATCTTTCTATTTTGAAATCATTTAAAAGTCATGTAATTATAAAAGAAACCATTTATTTTGAAAATATTCTTTCATGATTTTAAGGTAAGATTCAAAGGATTTATAATGGCGGAGAATAACCGCACCCTCCATATAAGTTAAAAAAATATTCTTACCATAATTTTTTGAAATGGTAATAAAGTACCTTGTTTGGAAAATGATTGAATGATTCCTTTCAAACCATTTTTTAAAAAGTCAAACAAGGGTATAAATGAAATTAATCCATATTCTAGAAAATTAATAAAATTATTTGAAATTCATTTTTAAGAATCATGGATGTGGATGACAAATAGGTCCCAGTAGACACTTATTTAAAAACAACCTCGGATAATAAAGAGATTGTGAAAGTAACCATTACATTGTACTTTTCCTTGGTTGAGGGTACATTAACCTTCTGTATAATAGTAAAATAGATTTTATTAAATTATAAAAGAAACATGTACATAAATATTATATCATATATGATCTTCTAATATTTGTTTGCTAATAATATTTTAGTAGTTTCACTGTTTCAGGTGTTAACTGATTCGTTTTCCATTAAATGTTTTGTTATGTAAGTCATGTTTGTTATGGATAGGATGTATTGGATTCATATCCATAATGATATAATGTTCTAAAATATTATTTTTAATAATCAAATGAGAAATATTTTTTAATGGTTACGATGGTGAATGAATCTCATCACGTTCACGGAGACAGTAATTTGTACATACACATGAACGCTACTTCCATTTCATTTTTTATTTTAAAAGTAATGAAGACCAAATGAAACATAGGTATATTATTTTTACATTATGATATAATATTTTATATATGTTACATATGTTCATTAACAAAATCCTTTATATATTCCATGTATGGTATGAACGAGTCATATATCTTTGAGGGGGCGGTAGTCCGCACTTCCTCAAATAAAATTACAGTATACATACAACAGGAAAAGATTAATGGTATGGTATAAAAGAGAATTATTTTTATATCATATATAAAATCAATATCATAAATATCATATATAATTAAAGTGCCATCATAATGGCCACCATAAGAGGTGGATGTAGAATATTGACCAATCATCGTTTCGTGAGGCAGTAGTTTGTTGTCCACAGAAACATTATGTTTATACACATTAGATAAAGGTGTGTATAATTGTAGTTCAAATAAATATAATAACAATATCCTAGTATCTTTAGGATACTAATTTTGTTATGAAAGAAAGGAATAAAGAGATTTTAGTGGGTTGGATAAAAAAATAAAAGAAAAGAACTTAAGAGGAGATGTTACCTTTAAATCGGGCTACTCTCTTAGGTTTAACTGAAAAGGCTTCCTTGAAAAGCCTTATGCCTAAGGTAAGGCTTATAAGAGGAATATAGGGATGTAGGGAGATTAATTGGGTACAGGATGGTTGATTCATGGGGATTGAGAGGTTTGTGAAATGGGTTAGAGGTGAGGGCTTTTAATAAGGGGGAGGAGGGGCTCTTTAAGAATGACTGAAAATATAATTTTATTATATAATGATTTTCGGTTTATAAAATTACAAAACTCATTAATGTAGAAGATAAGATTACTCATGTTAGAAATATAAATATCAAATAATAATTTTACTGGTTTTGTATACTGTTTTAATTTTTATAATCTCATTTATTTAAATCATACTTTAATGAGGTAAACACTGCATCATTATTGTGTTATAAATAAATTTATTTCTTTGATATGAAAAAACCATGATGTAAGAAATAATTTTTTAATTAATATGAATATTTATATTCGAAATTATACCTTATATAACCCTTTGTAAAAAATTTACTAAATGATATATGTTTATATAATTTTTTTCTTTACTTTAAATTAATCATTATAAAGTGTCATTATCACTCCCAAGTGGCTCCATGGGGTCTCAAAATCGACCCAAGGATGCCCATGGTTGGATATGTATGATCAAATAAGAATAGGACCATTGTTAGGGTAATTTAATATTATAATAATAATATTTGCTTACACTTATTTACCAGATTTACCTTTTAACCAAGGTAAATACAATATTTACATTAGTAAATATTCAAATTGCCTAAAAATAAAAGTTACATATTTACACAATTTGGACCTCCTGATTCCAAATATGGAATCCATTTTTTGAAATTCAAAACATAAAAGTGGAAGAAATTAATTTAAAATTAACTTTCATTGTCAAAACAAAAAAGCGTGTTTTAAGAAATAATAACTATCAAAATATTGACACTTGTTTATGTTCAGTTTAAATGTGAAATTATATCCAATGACCAAAATTATATTAAATAATAAAAATATAATCTACTGATACTTTAATGCCACTTAAATTTATAATTTATCTGTAAAAATTAATTTGATTAAAAAAGTTTTTTTTAATTAAAATTTTGTATTTTTCACTATTCATAAAAAATTAAAAGTGTTCAAAAAAGTACCGAAAATTCACCCTAAGATAATTTTGATATTATTAATTGATAATTAAAGTCCATTTTGAAATTAAAATTTATAAAATTTCAATATCGGGGTATTACTATTCATAACGGATAGTTTGATGGGTCGTGGTGTGTTAGAATCTCAAAGTTGCGTACAATGGATGCTATTGCATTATTCAAAGGGAAATGTACCATGGATGTTTGGGGTGTTACACTTTCTTCGGGATGATCATTTTGATATCTAATATAATAATTCCACTTATTGCTCTACAATTCACCATTTTGTGTGTCTGACTAGGTATGTATATACCCACCCCCCAATGGGTTCGTCCCATACACTCCATGTCCTATGTAGTCATTGGATAGGACAACAATGACTACATAGGGGCTTAAGATTGATCGTGAATTGAACCGCATTCGTTGGTCATATCTTGGAGATCTAGAGATGAGCACTCTTAGAAATTTACATTCCTATTTTTTAATGTTGGGACATATTTTCGGTTATGTGTGTATTTTTACCAATTACTTTTCAGTTTTCATTGTCATACTTTTGTACACCATAGAGTTTTTTCATGAAAGGTTTATATTCTATTTACTGCCTCTATTTTATTATTCCTCTACACTTCTATATAGTAATGATCAGGTGTGTTCATACTGGTACAATAGGTAGAGGCTACCTCTTATGATATGCCCATTTATTCATGTCACCACACTATGGAATATAGAGGTGGGTATGAGGTCTTTTTGAATCGAACCCCAATTAGGGCCAGGTCTTGAATCGTTTTTTCGATATATTCATGATTAACAAATAGGAAAAAACAATTTCCAACCTAAAAGTGGCTGGATCATCCAATGTAAAGGTCTACTTACCGTTATATCCTAATATTAATTTTATATAAAATATGGCTAGAAGTTCTATGTTATAACCTTATATAACATTGAAAGATAGAAAAAATTATTTTTTAAAATTTGTAAATATTTCAAATATGATTTTAATGTTAAAGAACATAGAAAAGATAACCATCAATATAATAGATGAACTTCAAGAACATGTTCAATAGAAATATATTTTTGAACATTTTGGTGAGTTTCTTATTTGACCAAGAGAGGTTAGTGTAATTTTTTAAAAATATAAAGAAAATATGGTAGCTCATCTAAATATAATAATATTTAAGATATCCTACAAACATGAAAAACAGAAAAAAAAGCCAATGAAATTAAAGGACATGAAACATCATTGTATTAAGTCAATAAAATGAATGAAACATCAAACAAAAAATAAAAAAAATTGTTTCATAATAAGAAGATTATAAATGTATTATATTATTTGAATGGTATCAAGAAGGAACTAAAATTAATTAAATTTGAGTTTTAAAATAAAAAATATGATCTTGAAAAGATAAAATCAGTATTTATGTAGAGTAAATTGAAATTAGAAAAAATTAAGGTTAAAATGAGAACTAAAAACAAATAGAAATTTAGAAGAAAAATAAAAGTCCATAATACAAAGGAACAAGGCTGGTTCAACATCATTAATCTATATAAGAATCTGTGAATGTAGAGAATCCACTACCTTGTAAGTTACATCATTTCCTATTAATTATAATTGGAAAAGGAAATGAAATATAACAAAATAAAATGTTCATGCCTCTTCTAACTCTCTTTCTCCACAACTTTTTTAAAATTCTGTTAAATCCAATAAGAAAAATTAGAATCTACTTCAAAGAGGTTTAAATAATATTCTACTCATATTATGGATCAGACAATAGAAACAACTATATCATCATTAAGATCAACAATCAGAAGCACATTTAGAATCATATTGAATCAGAAGTCTAATGAAACCATAAAAATTTAAAGAGGTACCTATAGAGTAATGTATAAAATAATATCAAAAATATTCATCGAAAATTGTTGATGATTATGTGGATCAAAGGTGGATTATGGAATTTAAATTTTAAAATGTAAATAATATTATTATCTTTCAGAAATCTAGATCATGAATGATAGATCAGCTAGAAGGTAATTATGAAGATACCAATTTTGTTTATCAATTGACCTATAAACTATAAGAAAATGTTATTTACTATCTAAAAAGATTACATTGAAGAAATTTATTATTAATGATGTTTTATCTCTTAAAAAAATTCATTATTGAAGATTTTTTAATGTTAGGATTGCAAGATAATGACATGTTATGAAAAAATTATGAAGTGAGAAAAAATTCAATAGAAGCCTCTATTAAATTAAAAATGATCACACATTTAAGAATTATGAATGAACAAAATCATGATATTTTATTACCTAAATCATAAAAGGATATTATAGGTCATATAATTAAAATAATTTAATATATATTAAATTATAATGATTACTAGTTTTAAACATATAAACTATTATGTAAAATTATCAATATATAGAAGACAAGGACATATAGATTCAATTTGTGTAACCTGATTACAATGATTTAAATATTATATTTGATACAATTAAATTAAAGAATTAGTCACTTAAAAAATCATAATAACAATATAAATTACATATGTGATAGAAATAAATTTTGAATTAACATGATAAATATAACACCAAATCTCTTACTATACTCCTCTTAAATCAATGATATTAACTTTTTTATTCTCTATATTATAAATTTTATTACAAATATTTTTCTGGCAATAAAAATTAGGGATATAGTTTTGGATGGTATTTTTTTCTCAGAACACATATTCTGAAGTAGAGTTATTTAAAATGATTTGGAAGAGTTCTTTTCTTAAAATTTTAATAAATTAATTGAACCTAACTTTATAAAAGTCTATTATTGTTATGAAAAAGGGTGAAATTTCTCATTCATTATCCTAAAATTCCATATATAGGATCGTAATTTCGATAAATGACAATAAATTATATTTTAAAATTATTTAAAGTGACTTTATTATTTTTGTTTCATAGTGTTTAACCAAATAAATATAATTTATATCCTTTATAATTTTTCAAATTTTGAAATACTATATAGAGTTTTGAATCTAGTGTAAATAGAAAAAAATTACAATGGTGTATCTGAAGTATTTATAGTCACATCATTTATCCAAAAAATTATTGATTTTATTCACAATAGATACCTACAAATATAGAATTGAGATTTGACGCTTGAGTTATTATATAAACAATTTTGAGAGCTTATCATAAACACTATGATTGATAGAACATGTGTTTTTTTAAATTGATCATAATGATTCATTTTTGGGAGGGTTATGTAAAATAATTTTATTTATAGAGGTAATATATTTTATTCCAATCCTTTATGATCTAATAATTCATAGGGTATAGACTTTTTTCATCTCATTTATTACCAAATAAGTTCTAGGGATTATATATTATAATTTTGATCGTTTAGATCAAAGACGCGTAACATAGACACCACTTTCTTTTAATTTGAATATAGATATTACAAAAAACCTAAGTTTTAATAGAATAAGTTCTAGGTAAGAAATATGTATAGAATTCCTTAAAAAATTATTTAAGGAGAATTCAGGTTTTAGTCTATAACATCATTGCTTTGTTACTCATTATTCTTATTATTATTATTATTTTATTTATTTATTATAGTTAATTTTTTTCCCTTTTCAACTATTATTTATTCTACTACGTGTTAGGATATTTTAAGAAGTGTTTTTTCATCAAATACATTACTAATTTTGTAATAATTATTTTAAGGGAATATATTCAGTAACATAATAGAGAACCAAGTAGTTGAACTAGAAGGTCGAGATGTGGGACATCTCATAGAAACATAATTATCATAACTAATTAATGAATTGTGTAAGTACAGCATGACTCACATATGATTAACTTATAGGGTTATATAAAAATATTCAAAGGGTTATAAAATATTATCTCTCATTTTTCACTGTGGTTTGAAAATTTATTGAAGTGCATCTTCTAAATGCTGTTACTAGATGGAAGTTTTCTCGTATACATTAAAAGATAGTGGAATTTAACTAATGTGATAGGTTTGTGATGCTAATATATCATCCAAAATATATATTTTATAAATAGTACAAATGGGACAACTTTTTTACAATAATAATCAAATATAAATCAAATAATTTTCCCACTTTTTTTGTTTTTGAATATATATATGTGTTCAAGGTGATTAAGCATGATATGTGAGAGCATATTTCCTTCATTTGGATGTTGTAGTAATGTTCAAATAAATTATATAACTTTTGACCTTTTTATATAAGTTAGGTTTTTGAATTTTATTTAAATTTGTATCCTCAACACAACAAATGATATATGAGATTTTCCTTACACTTATAAAGGTTCTTTATTTTATATTTTTCATTTTTTATGGTGATTAAAGAATCAAAAAGAATGGTGTTTGAATAAGGTAATATCCAAATTGATAAGATTTATTCTTTATAATTTTTAATCTATGTAGATAATATTAAATATTGTGTTTATTAGAAAAAAATGATTTTATATTTTAGGTTATCAAGTGTGAAGCAATGGAAAAAGATGAAAGGGAAATACTTGACTAAAAAGCACATTGAACTAGTGTATTCCATTTAATATCTACGAGGAAAATAAAACTACATAACCTATGGTGAATCTTAATAAAATAATCACAAAAACAATCCAAAATAAAAATACTTATTCTTGTTGTGATGAAATTTCAATATGAGGACATTAGAAGAAACATTATTGGGTGATCGTGTCCAAAAAATTCAAAAGGATTCAGAGTCAAATAGAATCCATGAATGGGGATTTTTATGAAGGTGTATGGTCCTAATTCACTCTATTATCACATCCATAATATTAGGATGTAATGGTTATAACTATTAGTGACTCAAATGAAAAAAAAATCGGTATTTGAAGAGATCTGAGATCTAGTCCTGTATGAGGTGATCTTGAAGAAGGAAGTATATATTGATACTACAAAATTTCCAAGACATAAATTTGGGAATATAGTTTTTTAGAATGAAAACATGACTCAAAATGAGAAAATAAAATATGAATAAAATTTACGTGAAGCCGGTTAGGCTTATACCCACATGATGTTATTATTGGATGAAAGAGCACTTGAATAAAAATTATATAGAAAGTAGTTAAAATTTTAGAAGTTATTATTGTATTTGTTCTTATAAAAATATGATGGATGGAGATGAGGGGATTTTATTTCATTTTTTATGTCTATACAATGGATCATTAATCTATAAAAATTATTCCACTCAAACTCTAAAAATAGGAGCATGAAAAGTTATATTTCTATAAGATTCATCAATGTACATCTTGTGGACGATGAAACACTCAAGATTTTTGGAAATGGGGTCCATAATGTCCCAAAAATTAGAAGACACTTTTTGGAGTTACAAGATTTGTATCACATTTCGAACATAAGGAAAATTTTAACTTTGGTTCCTCAATAGTATGACATGAGATTTTATTTGAGTTCTAATAAAGGTGAATAGAATATATCTTGCTCTTACTTGGTAGTGGGAAAATTGGTAATGGATAGAATATTGTATCAAACTTTTATTTTAGTAGATATAACATTTTCCATCATAATAAATTCAATATTTCAATGTGGTCGAAGGGCCTTCTATGAATATTAGGTGTGAAAGGGATGAATATATTAGTTATAAATGAAATGTTGAAAATTAATCAAGTAGATCATGGAACATGTGAATATATAATCCATGGTAAGCACAAGATAGTTTCTTTTGATATAGAAAAAATAACATAAGTTAAGTAGAATATAAATATAGTGTGTGTGGTGGTATCGGGGCCAACACCATATCAATATTAGGGTGGGAAATTTAGTTTCTTACCATCATCAATGATATGATATGGAAGATGTGGTTGTTATTTTTTATGAACATAGTTAAGTTATTTGGATAAATTTTTCAATGGAGTTCATTTTTATAAAGAGTGGATTATTTGAATGTTATGATCATTTATTTTGATAACATTCATGAATACAGAAGTAGATAGTTTTAGTGGTTTTACTAGAGTAAGTGAATCAATTTTGAAAATATGGTTCCTTAATAATTGGAACTAAATGTAGTGTTTTAGTAAATTTAATGGACATTATGTGATATATCTAGAAGCATGACTATTTACTCATTTTTTATGGTAATGTTTTCTATATGCTTTCAATTGTGTATCATACCTCATCAACTGGAGTCCTTCTACTATACTATGGAATAATCTTCTAAATGATTTGTGGATCATGATAAATTTTTTTGTATCCAACCTTTATTTATTCAAGTTTTTTTCATATATCTATGTTTATTCCAATACAAGGGAAAATTAGATGCAATGTCATGATCATGAGTCTTTACAGTTTATGGTATATAAGTCTTTGATTTTCATATCAAGGATAATGATCATTGAATGGTCATCAAAAATAAAAAATCAAAGAAGAGATACTTTCGAGGGAGCACAACCAAAAATAATATATATATATATGTGTGTGATATCAATGAATTGCCATATGTGGATGATTGTCTGAATGGATTTACAAAAGATCTTGTCAGTTCAATAATCACTAATGATATAAAAGAACATGATAGTCTAAAATGAGGTGTTTTATATAGAGGTCACATTATCGATTTTAAGGAAATAAATAATATACCAAAATAATTTGGGGGTATAAAATCATTTGTAATTAATTTTGAAGATTAAATACTAGATAGAGCACCACCATTCGAGTTGTGTCAACCAATGGGAGTCATAAAACTAGTGAAAAGGTATGGGTTTGAATTAAATTATGAACATCAAATATATGTTGTGGATATTGGAATCCCAAAATAGGTTTCAAGACTCAATGATTTAAAAATGAAGAAGTTTGTGATGAAGGAGGATATGGACCCCATTGTTTCCTCAAGAACGAGGGAGATTTTTGAACATTCATTGGGAAATAAGAAACTGAAAAACATGTATGTTTACTAACTAATATGAAAAGTTGATGGAATTAAGTGGTATTAGGAAATAGTATTTTTAAAAGGGTTCAAATAGAAGTATGTAATGTACAATAGTGATATCTTCTCATCAATTATTAAACACACATTGATATGGATGGTTTGTTGAATGGTTTTAGAATAATTCTTGTATGTTGAATTGCTAAATGTAAAATATTCATTTTCTTATGTATTCATAAATGAAGAAATATATAAGGTGAATCCAAATTACTGAAATTGTCTAAAATTAACCTAGTGTGAAAGCTTTAGTGGAATCTGTATGGGATTAACCAATAAGATAGGTAGTTGAACAAGTATTCTGATTCCTTTATAGGAGAATTATTTTTTATTCAGTTGAACAAAGATCATTTTTTCTTTAGGGAGGTTTTTAATGATGGAATGCTCATCATAATTCTCTTATATATGGATGAATAGTCATGTTGGTTTCAAATGTTAAAAATATTTAAGAGATGATGATTGAGTTTTCCATATGATTTTAGATAAAGGATCTTGAGGAAGCTAAATGGATGTTGGGGGTAAATATTTGGAGTGATTGAAAGAATGAATGTATGATGTTGTTATAGATAGAGTATATCTCAATGAAATTATAATGTTCTTGAATATCCACATCCCAACCAATATCAACCCCATTAGATAGGCATTTCAAAATATCTAAAGGGAGTGAATTATTAAAGAAATATGAAGCTATGTACATGAAAATGTTTCCTTTTTAACAAGTAATTTGAATTTTGATATATTCCATGATTTTCACTCACCCAAATATTATTCAACTAGTTAGAATACATAGAAGATTCATGGATTCGTTTTTCAAAGGGAATTGGGGTGTTTTAAATTCATTTCTCTAGTATCTCAATGGTTTGAAAGCACCTGACCTAGGATACATTAAAAATTATATTCTACATGTTAATGTTTATGAAGACTTTATAGGGGATATAAACAAATGTAGAAGTCCCAAAAACTTTTTGTTTTCCTATAGAGGAATTTCCATAAGTTAGATATTTAGATAATATTCATTAGGTGTACTATAAATCACATAATAAGGGTATATTTCTATAATTAAATAATGAAAGTGTATGATATGGTTGAAGGGATTGTCAATTTTACGTAGAATAATGAAAGGGAATTTATTTTTATTCTACGATAATCTAAAAAAATTAATCTTTCTATGAATCCAGTTTTTTACTCTATGAAAAAAAATCAACAGAAAATCACTTCATTAGGAAACTCAAGGTTGAATAAGTCTTTATGTTATTGAAAATAAAATCAATTCATAATCTAGAGGATATTTTAATAGATTTATTTGAAATGAAAATTATAAGGATAAATTATTCTTTAGTTGGACTTGGGTAACCAAAATGAAGGAAGAGTCCCACAAACACTTATTGTGGTAAGAATAGAGGATGGATGGACATACTAATTGATCCATGGACACGATGGTAATATCAAGAAAACAATTCTCAATTTATAAATCATTAGGTTTATGTGAGAATTATTATTTAGATAAGATATTGTGTCATTAAAATTTCTTGTCTCTATATGATATATTTTATGACAATATTTATGTGCATTTAGTGGAATAAGGAGGTCCAAAAATAAGATAAATTGTGGCAATGCAACTACCATATCCTGATGATTAAGTGTTGCAGGAGTGATACACTCACTAAATATTAACTCTTATGTATATTTAAGAACCATAATATGATTATGTAATATTATCTCCCATTTTTCAAATAGCTTCTTGAATTTTAAATTGGTTTATCATCAGATATATTTAACTAAATGGAGGGTTCCCCACATAGATTAAAAGATTTAGGAAGGCATCTACATAGATGGGATGGTGGGGGTACCATTTTTACTGGTGGATCTAGTTTATAATCACAAGAGTTATATCACATGTTTTTAATAATGATAACATTTCAATCCTATAATCATTCATTTCCATTAGTAATAAATAGAAAGGGTATTTGTCCAATAGAGAAGGAGGGTGTTCTAATCCACATAAATCATTTATGTTGTTTCTTTTTTTGGGAGAAATTGTTTTCCTTTTTCTTGAGTATTATTTTCTATAAAATTTGATTGTGATGAATTAAATTTAGAGTGAGATGTTGTTTCCTAGTTACATCATTTATTTTTTTAGTGGATTGATATTGAACTCATAAACAACCTACCATGTTCAGTATGTTAGGTTCAATAAGGACTTCCAAAATTTGGTTCTACAACACAACATTATAATACTATGTTTAGTTATTTTTTTAGTTTGTAGTTTTATTATCTTCTAAATTCATTACTATAATTTAGTTTCTTCTATATTATATAGTTTTAAGTGACAAAAACTTATTCCCTCCAACGTATCACTCATTTATGAGAGAATATTTTATAATATTGTTAAATTCATTAATTCACTCCAATCCTCAAACTACCTTACAAGGATAATAGGGAATTCATTTATTTTAATTTTGATGATATATTCTTATCGAACATATTTGATTAATAATAATCATATTCACTTTTATCTTCATTCATATTTGGATACTTAATATCAAAATATCTCATTCATATACAACTAAAAGAATTTAAAATGTTTTTTTACCAATATATCTACTTTTTTCTATCAATTATGTTTATGGTTGATTGGATATTATCAAATTCCCTATCAATATTATTGTTTTAATCTAAATTCTTATCTTATTCATTAACCTCTATAGAATAATATACATTTTTATGGTTTTTAATGAAATATGGTTCTCTCACTTACTTTTTATCTTGAAATATGTTCATTACTGACATTATATGCTACCAAAACACTCTATATGTCATCTGGAAAAAATTATTTCAAGTCATGCTCTTGGAGAGATGAAATTTTTATATCAATATTAACTAGAAAGATAAAAACATATCTTGGATGTCATTGAATCTTCTAGTGTTACTTCAAAATATTTTATATAGCTCATGAACTCATTTAATCTAGTAAATAAATAATATACTATTTTACATTCAAGAATACTTCTATATTAAAATTATTCATTCAATATTTGAATATATAAATCATTAACTCCATAATTTCATTCCTGAATATTCCTTGGAATACCCAAATTTCTTTCTTCTATATTAATCATTATAAAATTAATGAATTAATTCACTAAATGATAGGAAAATATTTCATTTGATCGATGATTTTGATATTGATGTTATTTCTATCCACCTATCTCATAATGTGGACCTTCAATAATTATTTTTAAACAATTATTTACAATTTATACTCCATCTAAACATGATTACAGTATGTATGGAAGCATTATATCCTTCTAGAAATTATTAATTTTCCAATAATATATAGTATCTCCTTTTATATCCACAAAATTAATAAGATATATGATGGTTATAAATAGTTTAGTTGAGTTCAATAGTAATAAAAAAAATATTATAATCCTAATTTTAATGAAACTATTTTATTTATTTAATTAATAACATGAATACCATGATATCCTTAATTATAAAAATAATAACACAAATAATATAGTCCCATAAGCATTAACATTGTGAGGGATGACTCATTTAATGAATATGTTTTATAATTTTTCTAATAATAGCCATTATCAATGACATATAAGAATTACAATAAATAAGTTCTCTAACATTTATTGTTTGCACATAATTTATTAATGTTTAACAGTTTTATTCAATGAACTCTGTTGAAAATATTACAACCATAGTGAGTATTTCTACACTCAATATTGACCATTCTGAACAAAGTTTTATATCCTATAGATTCAATATATCATACATTACTATAAAATCTACTAGTATCATAAAATGGATACAAATATTATGTTTTATCTAGGAAATAGTGTGGATAAAAATAACAATGAACATGAAAATTTTCATCTTGTAACAATTAAATATTTTTCTTCAAATGATATATAAAATTGAGCTTTTAATTGCTAATATGTGTTTTTAGTATTTTTACAATAGTGCCATAATTACTATCTTCCACTTAAATCATTAGAACATTGAAATTCAAGGAATAAACACCTATCTTTGATCATCCAGTACAATTTTTTAAATTATTCTATGATATCATGGTGGGTATATTAGTGTCAAATCATCAATAAATAAGAAGAAACATAATGAAACATTTCACAAGAAAAGTAATCCATCTCCCTCTTCAAATTAAATTTCCAATCACCACGTGTTAAGGATGCCTCCTTTAATAATTGTGTTGATGAAGAAATAATCTTATACATTTCTTTTCTTATCCTTTTCCTTATTTTTATTACATCATTATATGTCTATTAAATGAATTCTACACTTCTCTCTAGTATCTTATATCATCTTATAATTATAATTTTGAATTTTATAATCAAAAACATAACTTCCATGTAAAATCCCATAAATTATCACATTATTTTAACACTGTATAATTGTTTAAGTATTCACATAACCTTATATGTGGTTTAATGATGATAGAGATCAATTTTAAGTTGTCACATGCAACACCAATCAAGATACATCATCAAACAGATGAAATATATTAAAATTCTATAGATTTGGTTATAAGAAATTTATTGTTGTGTAATAATTGTAGTTACAAAATGGATAATCTAAACAACCTCTAAAACTAATACACTCTTCTAATTCATTATTTCATATTATTTACACTTTTTTATGAAATTTGGACAACCAAAATCAAAACATGTTGGTTGAATTGGAAAAATCATGGATATTAGAGGATTAGGATCAGGGTGAATATTAAATTTTTGGGAAATTGGACCATTGGATGGGATTTATGGAATAGGTTTTTTGTTTCGTAAATGAATTTTGGTTGTGTATTTGTGGGTTAAAAGGCATAAAAAGAAATCAAATGTATTTTATTAGTGTCTGATTCACATGAGTGGTCGAAAAAGGATATTGAACGCCAATTGAAGTATATTGGAGTTCTAAAATTGGACATGGAATGGGAACTAAACCACTAACCCTGCACTGGAATCCTAGATATGGTGCATCAATCCCTTGGTGGTATCATCATAAATCAGGTGACTACTAAAACAATATCAAACATCCTAGGTGAGATTTTTTAGTTGGGTAACAGTAATCATTTGATGGCTCGATCATGACTAGATTTAATTATAAAGGAGAATAATGGAGGGCCATTTGGGTGGATCATCCCAAAAAATACTTTTTTATTTTCCCTATTTTTAAGAAGGATTTTATTTTTATTTTTTACATTTTAAGAACTAGGATTTTAAATATTTATTTTTTCCTCTCATTTTGGGTTTTCATATGATTTCATATGGTTACTATTTTGTATTTAATGATTAATTTATCCGAATTCTTTTGAAATCCATCCATTATAAATGGTATTTTCTCATAATACCAAATTAAGAAAACATAAGGATTACTGTAATTTTTTTCATGCCATGTTCCAAGAAGCATGTCAACTTATGGAGATTCCTAATATTTTTCCAATTTTAAGTTTAATTTTTTGAAAATTGATATTGGAAATTTAGTCTTATCCCAAAGGAGAACAAAAATCATTTCATTGTCTACTAATATGTATTTTCCATGGATTATCTTATAAATTTTCATTTCAAATCCTTTTACGGATTATAATATTTGAATAAATTATGATTAATTCATTATTAACTTCTATAATTAATTAAATAGGTTATACAGATTATTGTAAAGACTCATGTGCATAAGGAAGATTATCAAAACATAATAATGGATCAGTGTACTATTATTTATGGATTAACTTAGAGAATTATGTATTTTTTCCCTTTTATATTAATCAATATATTTTTTATTTGATATTTATGATTTTATGCATACAGTAATTTTTGTGTTAGTGTGAATCAAATAAGGACCAAGAGTGTGTGTAATTTTTAGATAATTTTGTTGAAACAATTAATTGTAAGAATGACTGTTCTATATTAGGTTTGGTGATTTTATGATTGATCAGAAACCATATCACCATGGGACCATACAATAGATAAATATGATAGACCCCCAAAAAGATATTTCAAATTGATATAAGTTTGGATATATTAGTGATGGGATCTTATGTGTTTATGATAGAGGTAAAACAAGGGTCGAGCACAGTATTTTCCTTATCGGTTGTTATCAAAATTATATATACACTATTTATGTTCCATGGGATTTACCTAAATAATATTCTTTGGAAATTGGGTTTTGATTGATCATGGATGTCCTTGAAAGGGTTAAATTATCCTAGTGAATAGGCTCACTTAGGGTTTTCCACTATGGTGGTATGAAATGATAGTTCCCCCTTGTCGATTCCATTGAATATTAAAATAATAAAAAACCTTTTTGGATTGTGGTAACTTTATTAGAAAAACAAAAATGATTGTTATTTCATGAGCCTTAATCTGGAAGTTGTGAATTGATTATAAAAGCATGGTGTATGTTTTGATTCATGGTAGTTTGATGTGTTGGAATGAATATTAGTTTTGAAAAGGGATTAAAACATGATTGGTATGAGGAATGTGTTCTCATACATTTAAAAATTCATGGAACTTTATTATGAATTCAATATAGGTGTTCTAATGAAAACAAATGTGATGTTCTTGGGTTGAAGGCTAATAATTGATTTGGGTACATACTTTGAGGATAGGGTGGGTTCTATGTTTTGTGTGACGTGTAGCTAAGTGATTCATCTTGTTAGGAATTGTGATTTCAGTTTTTCATGAATATTATTCAAGGTAATCATATGAATAATGGAGATGCTAAAGTTTGATTGGTGCACAGTGTTAGGGATGAATAAAATTGGGGATGTGAATTGGGATTACGAAGAACTGAGGGAGTGGTCTACTAGTTAAGAGTATATAATTTGATTGAGACATTGTCTTAGAGATCATATTTGGGATGTATATTTCATGTGGTGTTTTATTTCATTATCCTTACATGGAAATGATCCAACATTATTATTAGACAACATATCTCTTTTGATGGTGGTTTGGTTGATTTATGGATGCCTGTTATCTAGATCCTCCATATAGTTCATCCAATTCAATGCCATTGACTGTTTCTTCTACACATTTCTTCTTAAGTCATATTTGTTATTCCATCCCTATATATGGTTTTTCATATGATGAATTTTATTTAGGTCATTATCCTTATATTAATTTCAATGGATATATCAAATTTGTATCTATAAACTATTTGGGTCTCCTTCGGGTATAAAACCCACAATTCACTAACAATTATTGAAGTAGGTAGGGTCAAGCATAATGATATCCTCGAATGAAAATAATGGTTTATATTCATTTCATTCACTTTTAATATATTTATTTTTTAGTTCTTTATACATAAACTAATTTGTATATTGGGATATATAATTGGGTGTTTTTTAGTGTCATACTAAATTTTTAACTTATACCCTACATTTTCACCTCATTAAAAGTTTAATCCTTATATTTTATATGAAATATTTTATATTTTACATTCCCAATGTTTTAATTTTTTTTATTTTTTGGTCTTATTTTACTGTCATAATTTCCCATAACAAGAAACTTATCAATATACAAGGGTGGTGATGCCGAAACCCTTTATAAATGAGTGAATGGGGGGTTGTCTCATACCATACATTGACTAGTTTTATAGTCTATGACTCTCTTATGTATTCAATACACATTCATGAAATTATTCCCTGAAAATTTGATTATTTTTCATGGCTAAATTTTATTGACTAACAATACGCAATTATGATGAAATTGCATATTGGAATTATATTATCTCTCATTTATTCCTTGTTTCTTCTAAACTGTAGTTATATATATATATATATATATTAAAGAAATTAGAATCATGTGAAAGGAGGTGGGTGAGATGTGCACATGGGATCATGTCTATAATAATACATTCTTCTATATTCCTATAAAATGAATCAAAAATCATTTAGTTTTGTGATGTTTAAGGAGGCACATCCAACATTTTTATGTCTTATAAAAAATCCCCAAAATATAACATTTATGTTTTTATATCCATGGATACTTCTAATAAATTTAAAATCATGTTGAGTAGAATAACATGTGAAGAGTACCAATCATTGGGTTAGTGTGGGAATTACGGAAATGTGGTATATATTAGGTTACTATAGTTGATGATCTAGGTGAAGTTATATTAAGAACAATGAGAAGAATATTGAATCAAAATAATTGAGAAAACAATTAGGAGAATATTTAATCATGAAATTCAAGGAAAACAAGAGGGTAATATCATATCAAGACATACATGGAAATCAAGAAGAGTATATAAACTGAAGAAATGTGAGGAATACGTGAGGGGAATGATGTCAAATGAAATATGAGGAATATAAGTGGATAATATCATTTAATTTCATAAATGTAAACCAGAAGAGAATATCAGTTAAAGGTGTTATCTGGGATCAATTTTTGGGTTATAGAAATTAAAACCAAAATTTTGTTTAACCCAGCTAATAAAAATCTTGATGGGACTCTTTATTTTTCATGTGGGTCACTACTAGAAGGTGATGGATTTTTACAATGTCATAATACCATAACCCATTATTAACCCCTAATGGGGGCTTGGGGCAGGGAGACCTTGCTATATACTAAAGGGTTCCTAGATAAGTGGCATGGAATAATGGTCACATAATTGTACCCTTCAATTTTGGGTGTCACTTAAAATGGGGTTCTTGGTTCAATGGGAACACATGTGGTGAACACAAATGTTCTAGATTATATGTTCTTTGATAACCAGGTGGTATAGTGCTCAATTAGTCTGGTGACCAGGTTGTTAGTAACTGAGGTGGTTAGTGCTCTGGTGTTCTAGAACAAAGAAAAAAAATCTAATTAAGAGAGAATAAGCTTTATATTTTTATCCCATCACCCAATGTTTTAATTTAAAATTCTTCTAATGGAGGGTTATTTTCAATAATTCTCTTTATTTTTTAGGTAGGCATGGAACTTTATCTTCACATCATACATTCTTCTAAAAAAAGGTGTTTCGGGTTACCTTATAGTAAATCCCATGTTTGGGTTCAATGAAAGAGGAGATCACCACTAATAATCCCTTTTTATTCCTAGGTATCACTCAAGGAACCTAAAAAATGTACATTTTATGTCACATGGGAATGTATATAGCATCCCGCCTTTTTATAACATAAACTTTCATTACATTACACAAAACTGAGGATCTTTAAGGTTTAGTGTCTTGGAAACTAGGAACATAATACATGAAAACAACATAAATCATTCTTCTTAAACACTTGAAAGGCTTCTCCTTAAATTCATCCTAGGATCATTACTGCATCTCATAACCTGGGGACAAACATCAAAAGAAATGTTGAGCAGAAGGCCAAGTAAGGGAACAAGAGAAACATTTAACATGTGAACATGAGACACATCAACTATGTCATGAAAAAGAACTTTAAGGCATGAGAAAGAAATCATGTGGCATATCATAATAAAAATAACATTTTTCATAACTTTAAGATGTGGCTACATCATTTAACATAGTCAATCATGAACATATCACCAAGATCCATCCCCAAGGTGTCATTTGAAAATTACCAAGGTTATTCACCAAGATATCATGAAAATTGTAATCTCTAGTTGTTACATGATTACCCAATGCATTGGAGCGCTATCAGGGTGCACCATTAAATTTGTATTTATTATCATGGGAGCCACATATATCATAATCAAACATTTCATAAATAACCCATATAGAATAAAATAAATGGGTTTCATTTCATAATCATAACGTTTTAAAAACTGCATTAAAGACATGATCTTAATGTCACTTTAATCCCACAGAAAGGGAAAGCGGGTCCCATGTATCTAAATACTAGAATTTTAAATAGAATCTTTTGATATATATGTGAATAACCTTTTTGAAATAAGATCTTTTTTTATTCACATTATAACATAAAATAATTTTGAGAAAAGAGAGAGGCATTTTGAGACGAAAATTCTGAAGCATAACGGCTATGTTTTGGGGTTTTAGAAAACATTGAAAGGAGAGGGGAAAAGGGTCAAAAATTAATAAATGACCCATAAAACAGTATAGGGACTGAATAATAAGGATACATGAAAATGGTAATGAAATTTCACGGAAATACCATTTGAAATGAAAAATATGGAAGGAAGACAAAAATTAGATTTCACTTATGAAAATTCGGCAGCCTAATGACGTCACTTAAAACATCTAAAAATGGATTGACGAGATCAAATAGGGTCTATAATAATATGAAAATAAATGATCAGTATGATATATATAGAGATCATACCCCAACATAATGAAAAGGAACTTGAAATACTTGACCAGAAAATATAACTTGAAAAAGAGAAGGGTGAACGAATCCCTTAAAAATTTGGCAGCCTAACGGCGTCACTTAAACATAAAAAAAATGAATTGATGAGCTCAAATAGGGTCTCCCATCATATGAAAATAAGAGTTAAGTATGATATATTTAGAGATCATACACCAACATAATAAAAATAAACTTGAAATACTTGACATGAAAATAGATCTTGAAAACGAGAAAGGTGAAAGAATCCCTTAAAAATTCGGCAGCCTAATGGCGTCACTTAAAATTCAACAAAAATGAATTGATGAGATAAAATAGGGTATCTCATCAAATGAACATAAATGTTCAGTATGACAGATTTATAGATCATACCCCAACATAATAAAAAAGGAACTTGAAAGACTTGACATGAAAGTAGAACTTTGAAAAGAATGAGAAGGGTGAAAGAATCCCCTTCAAAAATCGGCAGCCTAACGGCGCCACTTAAACATTCATAAAAAGAATTGATGAGAGAAAGATGGGGTCTCTCATCATATGAACATGAAAAGGGAAGTAATATGAATATATAAGAACATCCTCCAACATAAGAACATGGAGTATAAAATAATTGACATAAAAGAGATTACTTGAAAAGAAGAGAGAGGTCGGATCCCTTACCTTAAAACGTAACTCTTAAAACTAAATGGTTGGGACCTTGAGGGCTTGGGGAAACCTTGAGAGGACTCCTTGGGAGGTAATGAGACTAGAAATTCGTTGGGGGAGAGTGGGGAGTCGAAAGGATGAGAGGATTGATTGGTATTTATAGGGAAAGTGAGGGGACAAGGCATTAATGGCCAATGGACACCTCAAAAGTGGTTTTCTCAAAAGCATGGTCCCTCCCATGGTACATCCAATGGAGTTAGGCCACATGGGGCCCCTAATACAATAATTCATCACCTTTGATCGTCCAACCCATAAAATATCTCATGGCATCATCATGACACAGTTATGATGTCATTAAACATACTGAAACCCTAAAACAGTATTTTTACTATTCACTAAAAATTCAACTTTCTCAGAAAAATCCCAAAATTTCACCTTAACCAAATATCGATGCTCGGATTTCAAAAATGAACACCATTTTATAAAAATAATTTTCTAAATATTTTTAATTTAATTTTAAAATAAATACACTATTCACCGAAAGTTCATTTTTTCAGAAAAAAACCGCAAAAATTACCTTAACATAATATCGATGCTCTGAGTTCAAAAATGAAATCCATTTTATAAAAATAATTTGGTAAATATTTATAATTTAATTTTTAATTAAAAAACACTATTCACCTGAAAAAACTAATACTTGAATAATAATATATGAAACCGTTATTTACCATTTTATTGAATCACATTACTTAATCAAGGTGCCTAGATTATATTAATACTTTATTTAAGTGAGATTACTAATCTATTTGGTCACATTACTAATCCTAAGCATAAAATCACTATTCATAATTTACTATTCATCAAAAATTAAGTTGATCTTATTAGACTTTAAATTTCATACTGAACATAATTGTAGAAGACCATTTTTTGAAAATCATTACACATTTTTAATTATTTAAGGTTTACATAAACATTTTTAAAATAACCTTTTTCTAAAATTCATCAAAAATATGCATACTATATTTATCCGGTCATTTGAAAATTCATAAACATTTTCACAAGAAGAAATACCATTTTTTATTTAAAACAAAGGATTACACAAGGCAGTTACGGGTCCTTACATAGCCCCTTATCACACCAGCATAGGACCTAAGTGTAAGGTGTGCTAAGGAGAGAGAATTCGAGGGAGGCTCAGCCAACATCGCACGAGTAGTAATTTCTATCAGTTTGAACTTCTTGCGAAAGCGATTCCGTTCTAACTTCACACAATGAAGTTCGGCTTGGGTTTGGTTCAGATCAAAGCCTAGTGGTGCTACCTCATTCTCAAGTTCTGTTAGATGGGCTTCGATCGGTCCAAGACTACTAGGTGAGGCCATCGAATCATATTTCTATAATAATTAACCAAGATTACTTGTGTTTAGAGACAATAATAAAAATGTTTAGTTTCCAGCGGTTATATTGACCAATGGTCATATAACAGTCAAAACCCAACAGTCTCATTTTAATTATACTCATGTTATCAAATGAAACATTTTTGTTGAGTAAAAAAAATAAAAAATAAAATAACACACAAAATTAGGAAACAAGATTTATTCAAAATTTCAGGTCGTTACAATCTTTCCCCCTTAAGAAATTGCGTCCTCGCATTTTTTAAAATGGGGTTTTGATATTTCATTGAATGTCCCACATCGAAAAAGGAGTCAGTAAAACTATTACTTTAAAAGAATGAAATGGAAGTACAAAGGTCACCCAAGTTAACCCACACAAGGATTCCATGTAGGAAAACATGAACATAGAGGAGAAAACAAAGGGTCATGTTCTGAGGGATAGTGATAGAGAACATGATTTGGAGAAAGTTAACCATAAGAAAATCCCAAAATTATGATGTGTGTAAACAGTCTTTGATTACCTAGTAGGAAACGTAAACCAACAACATTTTTTATTTACATTTCTTTTCATAATTTTGAGAGATTCATTTACTACATAGAACAAAAATATAGGGAAATATACCTACCTTCATGTAGAGTTTCATCCTTTAATAAGTTTCTACCAAAACTAATCTTTTCTCCAAATAATGAGAATTCAAAACTACTTGGTCTCATCAAAACACAAGAATAATCTTCTAGAGAATCACGTATTCCACAAAAGAAAAACTATCTATCTTTAAACATTTATCCCAAAAATAGAAAGGGTAAGATAAAAAAACTCTTCAAAAAGAAAGATTCCCATAGGAAGGGAAACTACTTTTAAATCTTCAAAGTTCCATGGTACTACCTAGAGTTCATAATAGACCATTCCGTAAGTAACTGTCCTTAAAATTCCTCAAAATAACCCAAACTAAGATTGAAACCCAATACAAGAACCACTTGATAACATAGTCTTCCAATATAAACTTTATCGTTCATCTCCAAACAACATCATCCACTCCTAACATCTTATAACCAAAGTAACTAACCTAAACATATTTTCCCAAGATAGGTTAATCATTTCAATAAGTAACCTATAATACCATAAGTTCACCTTAAATTTGATGATTCTTAAAAATATAATTCAACCTTTACTCCTCAAAGAAAATACCGTAGTAATCTCTTTACCTCGATCAAATAAGGTTCCCAAAATAGTGAACGTCTTCCAAAAATAATAATCATCTTTTAATCCCCTAATCATCTCTGTCATATTAATACGGCAATCGTCACATTTTCTATCACATTGGTTGTTGGGACATGAAATTCCATTTCCCACCATTACCTAAGAAGAGAAAGTATAATTAGGCGCTTAAATAATTATCCAATAATCATGAAAATGAAATTAAATCATATAAGGATAAATTGTAGAAGAAAAGTATACCCTAACCTGTGATCCCCTAGGTTTCAAACTAGGTTATCCATGATCATATATCCTTTTTTGAATCTTTATTTTATTTTATCTTTGTTCCTTTAATAATGGTTCATACTAAGCTTATTAATTTACCAAAGCATATCCCCCGGGAGTGTCGTAACCAAGAGTGCAGCAAGGCCCGTTGTCGTGTACTAGTTCTCGTTTGAGTCTAGCTCAAAGCGGTGTTTTCGGGTTTTACCCCTATATACATCTGTGCCAGAGCCACCTCTACCAGCTCGTATCCAGACATGGATGTATTTTCTTGGCATCCCCTTACTCAATACTCACCAAAATACCAGGAAGATTTCCTATATATAAACATTTTTATAGGCTTCTTCCTAAAGTTTTCATATCCTAATTTCCACAAATAACTAAACCATCCTTTTATACCCACTATATCATCCCGCCTTTTAATAACATAAACTTTCATTACATTACACAAAACTGAGGATCTTTAATGTTTAGTGTCTTGGAAACTAGGAACATAATAAATGAAAACAACATAAAACATTCTTCTTAAACACTTGAATGGCTTATCCTTATAATCATCCTAGGATCATTACGGTATCTCATAACCTGGGGACATACATCAAAAGAAAGGGTGAGCAGAAGGCCCAGTAAGGGAACAAGAGAAACATTTAACATGAGAACCTGAGATACATCAACTATGTCATGAAAAATAATTTTAAGGCATGATAAAGAAATCAGGTGGCATATCATAATAAAAATAACATTTTTCATAACTTTATGATGTGGCTACATAATTTAAGGTAGACAATCATGAACATATCACCAAGGTCCATCCCCAAGGTGTCATTTAAAAATTACCAAGGTTATTCACCAAGATATCGTGAAAATTGTAATCTCTAGTGGTTACATCATTACCCAATGAATTGGAGCGTCATCAGGGCGCACCCTTAAATTTGTCTTTATTATCATGTGAGACACATATATCATCATCAAACATTTCATAAATAACCCATATAGCATAAAATAAATGGGTTTCATTTCATAATCACAATGTTTTAAAAACTGCTTTAAAGACATGATCTTAATGTCACTTTAAACCCATGGAAAGGGAAATCATGTGTCATGTATGTAAATACAAGAATTATAAATAGAAAATTTGGATATATATGTGAATAACCTTTTAGAAATAAGTGCTTTAAGTATTAACTTTATAACATAAAATAATTTTGATAAAATAGAGAGGCATTTTGAGATGAAAATTCTGCAGCATAACGACTATGTTTCGGGGTTTTAGAAAACATTGAAATGAGGGGGGAGATGGGTCAAAAATTCATAAATGACCCATAAAACTGTATATGGACAGAATAAAAAGGATACATGAACATGGAACTGAAATTTAAAGGACATACCATTTGAAATGAAAAACATGGAAGGAAGACAAAAAATAAATTTCTCTTATGAAAATTTGGCTGCCTAACGGCGTCACTTAAAACTTCTAAAAATGGATTGACGAGATCAAATAGGGTATCTAATAATATGAACATAAATGATCAGTTTGATAGATATAGAGATAATACCCCAACATAATTAAATGGAACTTGAAAGACTTGACCAGAAAATATAACTTGAAAAAGAGAAGGGTGAACGAATCCCTTAAAAATTCGGCAGCCTAACGGTGTCACTTAAACATCAACAAACATGAATTGATGAGATAAAATAGGGTCTCTAATCATATGATCATAAAAGTTAAGTATGATAGATTTAGGGATCATACCACAACATAATAAAAAGTAACTTGAAAGACTTGACATGAAAATAGATCATGAAAACGAGAAGGGTGAAAGAATCCCTTAAAAATTCGACAGCCTAACGACATCACTTAAACTTCAACAAAAATGAATTGATGAGATAAAATAGGGCCTCTAATCATATGAACATAAAAGTTCAGTATGATATATTTATAGATCATTACCCAACATAATTAAAAAGGAACTTGAAATACTTGACATGAAAGTAGAACTTTGAAAAGAATGAGAAGGGTGAAAGAATCCCCATAAAAATTCGGCACCCTAACAGCGCCACTTAAACATTCTTAAAACGAATTTATGAGAGAAAGATGGGGTCTCTCATCATATGAACAAGAAAATGGCAGTAATATGAATTTATAAGAACATCCTCCAACATATGAACATGGAGTATAAAAGAATTGTCAAAAAAGAGATTACTTGAAAAAAAAGAGAGGTCAGATCCCTTACCTTAAAACGTAACTCTTAAAACTCAAAGGTTGGGACCTTGATGGCTTGGTGAAACCTTGGGAGGACTCCTTGGGAGGTAATGAGACCAGAAAATAGTTGGGGGAGATTGGGGAGTCGAATGGATGAGAGGATTTCATGGTATTTATAGGGAAAGTGAGGGGACAAGGCATTAATGGCCAAGGGACACCTCAAAAGTGGTTTTCTCAAAAGCATGGGCCCTCCCATGGTACTTCCAATGGAGTTAGGCCACATGGGGCCCCCAATACAATACTTCATCCCCTTTGGTCGGACAACCCATAAAATATCTCATGTCATCATCATGAAACAATTATGATGTCATTAAACATACAGAAACCCTAAAACTGTATTTTTACTATTCACTGAAAATTCAACTTTCTCAGACAAATCCCAAAATTTCACCTTAACCAAATATCAATGCTTTGATTTCAAAAATTAACTCCATTTTATAAAAATAATTTTCTATATATTTTTAATTTAATTTTAAAAATAAATACACTATTCACCGAAAATTCATTTTTCATGAAAAAACCGCAAAAATTAACTTAACATAATATCGATGCTCTGAGTTAAAAAATGAAATCTATTTTATAAAAATAATTATCTAAAATTTTATAATTTAATTTTTAATTAAAAAACATTATTCACCCAAAAAAAACTAGTACTTGAATAATAATATATGAAACCGTTATATAACCATTTTATTGAATCACATTACTTAATCAAGATGCCTAGATTATATTAATACTTTCTTTAAGTGAGATTACTAATATATTTGGTCACATTACTAATCCTATGCATCAAATCAGTATTCATAATTTACTATTCATCAAAAATTAAGATGATCTTATTAGACTCTTATTTTCATATTGAACATAATTGTAGAAGACCATTTTTTTAAATCATTACACATTTTTAATTATTTAAGGTTTCCATAAACATTTTTAAAATATCATTTTTCTAAAATTCATCAAAAATATGTATACTATATTTATCCGGCCATTTGAAAATTCATAAACATTATCATAAGAGTAATCCCTTTTTTTATTTAAAACAAAGGATTACACAAGGCAGTTACGGTCTCTTTACATAGCCCCTTATCACACCAACATAGGAACTATGTGTATGGTGTGCTATGGTGAGAGAATCTGAGGGAGGCTCGACTAACATCGCATGGGTAGTAATTTCTATCAGTTTGAACTTCTCGCGAAGTCGATTCCGTTCTAACTTCACATGATGAAGTTCAGCTTGGGTTTGGTCCAGAGCAAAGCCTAGTGCTGCTACCTCCTTCCCATGTTCTGTTAGATGGGCTTCGATCGGTCCAAGACTACTGGGTGAGGCCATCAAATCATCTCTCTATAATAATTAACCAAGATTAATTGTATTTAGAGACAATAATCAAAACATTTAGTTTCCATAGGTTATATTGAAAAATGGTCATATAACAGTCAAAACCCAATGGTCTCATTTTAATTATACTCATGTTTTCAAATGAAACATTTTTGTTGAGTATAAAAAAAATAAAAAAAAATAACACACAAAATTAGGAAACAAGATTTATTCAAAATTTCAGGTCATTACAATGTGCATGTGTATATATGGGCACCCAAATTACTATATATGTAAATATGGATAAAAAGTTTAGGGATCACATTATATATGTTGTACTTGCATGGGGTTTACCTATGTTTGACACTAAATATGAAAGTATTAGAATCCATGGATCTAGGCATGTGCATGAACATCCATAAAAATCCATTATAAAAGTTCAACATCAAATGATCATAAATATTTTTATTTCAATATGTTCTTGATTCATGCTGGGTCAAATTGGGGAATGTGAATCAATATAGACAACTAGATTTATAGTATCGAAATAACTGATATCATATGAGGGGAAAATATATTTCTGATGTTCTAAAAATGTTTATAGTGACCACAGAAACATTTTATTCAATAAATGTTGAAATCCTTGGCATACATATATTTAGAGGTTTTCACCAGCACATAAATGGATTGGGTGATATTTTTTAAGGGTCCTCACCCCACATTACATGACCAGTCATGTGGAACTTGGATATCCTATTACTATTTTATTTTGTGTGTGTGACACTTTTTCTCTTTCAACTCATCTCATTTAATCCATGTGGGGATCATATTATGGTCATCATTGATAATTGAATCACATATTTTTTAAACACTATAAATATCCCACCTTTTTTATTTGATTTAGTTGGAATGAAAATATTATTATCTTGAGTAATGAGGGGTTATTTTACCAAATTTCATGGGTATAAAGTATCCTATTAATTCTATATCATCAATCATTTTCTCCAAAATAGGATCATATAGACTCAAGGATTTCATGTATATAATAGGAAACATGAATCATGGATTTTTATATCACTTATTAAAATACAGAACTAAAGTAAATTCATTTCCCCAGGAGGAACACTAAACATGAGACTATTGATGTTCCATAAGGAGTAATCCAATTGAAGAATTTGGTGTCTCTGAGATGAATACACAACTCAATGATTTATATGTGGAAGTAGAAATAATTTACTCTAGGAAATTGATGTCACCAAGAGGTATACATGACTCAAATTTTTTTATTCCAATTGGAATTATCAACTTAGGAATTTTGATTCTATAAAAGAATAATCGACTCCCTGGTTTTTGATGTCTCAAGAGGCATAATTAAGTCAATGCATTTGACATCCTAGTGTATGGTTAATGGATAATAACATAAATTATATTTTCTTTACAATTATTATGATAGTAGAGGGAATCAAATGAAAATGAAATTATTTTCAACATTCGATATAAGATTTTTGGACACCATTATATATATCCAATGAGGATAGGAATCAAGAAACATGTAGATCATTAAAATTTAATGTCAATGAAAATTAATCTAATATAAAAGATATAATAAAATTGGTATATCCATGTTTCAATTTATTCAATAATAACTGATTTGAATGGGAAAACTCATACACTATTAAATCAGACATAGATTGGGGTATTATGTAAGGGAAGTATGTCGCATAGAATAGGATATTATATTTAGTTAAAGTTCTTTAAATATGGACCCTAGTGTCATGTGATTTAAGGTCTTGTGATGAGGACCTTGGACACAATGATAATTTTCCAATAGGAAATTTTAACTCAACGATTTTGGGTTTCAAAGGGAAGAATCCCAATTCATGGAATTTAGGATACCAAGAATAGTATCATGTTTTCTGAATTTGTGGTATGAATAGGGGAGTTTCCACTTATAGTATTTTTTTCTTCAAAGAAAATGATTACCTAGATATTAAAAGATAGAAATATTGGATTTCAAAATATTTCTTTGACAATGGGTATGATGTATTAATGTTTAACATAATTGGTATTTGAATCTACTTGAACATCTGAGTAATAGAAAAAATAAATAATAACATAAGAATAAATTATTCAATGGGTTGTGATGAACATTGAAAATAGTTGAATGATGAAATCTATATGACCACTCTTATATTATACTAAATTAGTGCTTGGTGTAATGTATGACCTTTCCTCTCGGTATACGAATGTAATAGAGTTGGATAACTAAATAAAACTAACACTATAATTTAAATTAATAGAATTTTAATAAAACAGAATATCTTATAACATGATGTGTTTTCATATGTGTGTTGTTAATGTTACATTGTACATATAGTACATATTGTATTAATATTTTATAAATATTCCCACTATAATAATAAATTTCATGTGATATGAATGTACTCTTAATAATATATCATTTGGTCAGCATAACATATATTTCAAATCATTTAGATTATGATTTCCTATCAAGTGATGGATTCTCATAAGCATATTATGCTTCTTCATATGATTTTCTCACATGGTAGTCTCAAATAAATGATGTTTTGAGTGTATAAATATCAATTGGAATTAAAAATGTAATATTATTCATATTTTTATGTGTATAGATGTGTATTGGCCCTTTTACATGAGATAATTACTAATATATTCCATGAATCATGTAGTTTCATATATTGACAAAAAAATTAGCAGACATAAACTCACAGTGAGGTACGATATGTAGTATGTGTCATAAGATAGATGAAATTAATAGAATAATTCATGAAAGGATCTTCTCCTTATGATTTAATCAAATATGATATATTTAGACCATAATTCGTAATAGAACTATTAGATTAAATCCATTTCCATGGTAGTTCATTGAAAAGTAGATTTCAAGGAGTCAAAGAATACTAATCAACCAGGTACTTTGATGAACCATGTCTGAAACCTAATTAATGAAATAATTAGATGAAGGGATTATAAAAAAAATTTAAGCATTCATATATGATTTTTATCATTTTGAAATTAACATCCTTTTTTATAGGTTCTTTTTAGTGTAATTAGACATCAATCCTTATCTTTTTAAATCTTCACCTAATGCTAACGAGAAAGGTGCCTAGAGGGTCACACACTATGTTTATCTAGAATCTCATTTAAATTATATATGAAATTAATTTTAAATATAAATATTATTCTCATTTTGAGGAATATTAATTATTCAAGTTGTGTTGTCCTTATGTATTGATTATATATTTATTTAAGTTTATAATATTTATATGTTAATTATTGAATAAATATTAATTCAAATGTCAGTGAATATAATATTTATTTATCACTTCGTTATTATTACCAATGTAATAAATAAATATTTAAAATAAATATATATTTAGTCAGGTGATAATTAATATAAATACTTATTTAAAACATTTATCATATATTGTATTTATTTAATTATATATTGAATAATATAATGGGATATATTTATTTAAATAAATATTTTCTATTCATGTTTATATAGATGTTGAGGTGGATTGATGATATATTTTAATGTTTGGAAATAGATTATATATTTTATTTAATATTATTGAAATAAATATTTCTTTATTTATTTTAGAAATTATGTTTAGTTATCTGTGAGCTAGTACATTTCATAGAATATAATAATGATATTATGAGTATTCGTTGACATGGGAATTACCTAAAATAAAAAATTTGATTGGGTCCCTCTATGAAATTACTAATTGTATAACACTAATTATATAATCGAATTTATATCAATTTTAGGGTTATGGTAAATGATGTGTGCAAGGGGTTGTCCTTAGAGAATGCTCTCATGACTAATAGAAGCACTCAATAACTCACTAAAAAACTTGAGATATAACACTCTTCCTCTCAATCAATAATTAGATAATAATTGGTAAATATTTCAAGACTAAAATATTTCTTTTTCATGATTAACAAAAAAATGAGGCATGAACATGGTTACTCCATACTATCACCTAATGTACCAACGAATATATTTAGAGATTCATAGATCATGTGATGATACTTCTATTGGAATTATAGTTTGGATTATCTTACTAAAATAATGATTTAACTACAAGATAGGATACTGATTTGGTCAACATCAATGAAATATTTATCAAGCAAAGATAATTCTTGATTAAATTAATTATAAATTAAATGTAAGATGATCATATCTATAAATAATATATTGTTAAGTTTAAAAAATTTATAGTATTTTTCTATTGAATCCAATTAAAAATTTATTTCGATTAGAACCTATTGATTCCATTTCAACATGGATCATTCAATTGGTATCATAGTTGTCATATTATAATTTAAAATGGATTATAAATTTGTGATGAATTTCTTATTTTGTTTGTGATATTTAATTTATTTTATTTTATTATTAATTAAATAATGTCTATATTACATGATAATTCAATTTCATATGACCAATAATAATACAGTAAAATAAAAATAACTCCTGAATATCTCATTCATAGATGTCGTAAATTCTAGCAACAAGTAATTGACACGCTTCAAGTAATTGAAAAGAACAAACATTTTGTTCCCTTGGACAGCCATATAACCATGGGTTGTAGAAATCATTGCATGTCTTGTAAGATATGTATGTGCCATTTTTACACATCGCATGTTGATATCATGTTGGAACATTTCTAAAAGGGGTTTACGTTGTATGTAGTTGGTGTAAAAACTTTTGAACCTCACTTGGTTGGTCCCCATATAAATCATGGATGTCGTGTGGTGAAAGTACTTTATGTGTAATTAATACAAACCACATATTTATTGTGTGCTGAGAAAAAAACATCACATCAAGTGACTCACATGTATCTTGATGTACACACCAAGTAATTGATGATAACCCCGGAGATATGCTCATTGAGTCCCTAGGAATGTAGTGTGGGTAGCTAGAATTGAATTACATTCAATGTAGTAATTTATTCATATCATGTTACTTTATCCAACTCATATAATGTACATGATTAGATAATTCTGTGTTTGGATTCCACATATTGAATAATAAGTTAATTTTAAAATTAGCCTGCATTGTTTGGATATGGATATACTTTTTGTCTAATAGGATTTTATCACACCAGGTACCTGATGGGTGATTTTCAAAAAATCTAATGGAATTAAAATATTTGATAGTTTTTCCTCTATGTTATTATATAAATACACAATGTTTGTCGTCATTTTTCATGTTTTGTGCTTCATGATCATCTCCAGTAGACCATGAAATGTATATTTAATGTATGTTGTGTGCTCATACAAGTATCGTAGACTATATTGAATTAATGATAAATCAATGTATCGTGTAGATATCATGACACACAGTTTATGTCTGAATGTTAAGTACTTACATTGGACATGATAAAGATTATACATAGTGTTAGTCACACATAAGTTTGTGTGATGGTAAAAAACATGTAATAGTTAAATTCCAAAAATCGGATTAATTAGATACTAAAGTTTACACATCATGATAACTCAAGTAAACATCACGTAAAAAAATATCAAATCAAAATAATAATATTTTATAAATAATTAGAGGATTGGAATCTACATTACTTTTTGGATTGTTAATTTTTATAAATAAGGAATGTATTTATAATATGATTTATTTAATAAATTTATAAATTTATATTAATAAATAACATATTGAAATGGATACTAGTATGTTTTTAATTTATGTTGTTAATTATCACGAGATTTACAAAATAATGTATGTCTTCAATTTTTTTAATTAAATTATTTATTTTTTAGGATATGGGATTAATTTAATTTTAAATTAATATGAAGATTAGCGTATCATCTCTTCTTTCTTATTATGTTTGTGTATTCATATCGAAGTTTTATTTTATGTAATAATAAACCATATATATCCCTTATTATTTAGTGATTACATTAATTTTAAGTCCCCCAAGGGCCATAAATGAGAGATTCCCTAAGAGGTGGGGTGAATCTATGTATGGAACTCATTCCCAATTTAAACACTTTTCAATTGAACTATCACTTACCTATAAATAATTACCAAATAATATGAATGATAGCCTCTATTTTTATTGATAAAATAATTATCTAATCACCTTTTCACATGCCTATACATTAGTGAATATTATCGTTGAGTTTTCTGCTCCTTTTTTAATTTTTTTGTTTAGAATAGAATAACATGAGCTTGAGATAAACTTAGTTATATTACATGGTTCACCAAAATGTTCTAGCCTAAGAAGCAAGTGGTTATGGTCTTTTAATGAAATTAAATAATGTCACAGCTTATTGTTTTTTCTAGGTAACTCTTTCACGGGTTTACTACCGTTAAATTATTTATAAATTAAATGTGAAAATATCCTATCTATAAATAATATAATGTTTGGTTTTTCAATTTTGTTATATTTACCTGTTTAATCCAATTACAAAATTATTGGGAATATATCCTACTGATTCTATTCCACCCTATATCCTTAAAATGGTGTCATAGTTTTCAAATTAAAATTCCAAATTATTTATTATTTTGTGATCAACTTCTAGGTTTCTTAATGATATTTATTTTCTAGTTTTTCATTATTTAATAAAACTGTATTGATAACATGATCATTCAGTTTCATATGGCCATGAATAGGACTATAAAATATTGATAAATCCAGATTATATCCTCTTTAGGGGTCTAAAATTCTATATACCAGTAAAAGACACACTACATGTAATCGGAAAATTCACATTATATTCTATTGGTCAACCATAGAACCATTTATTATGGAAATCATGTCATGTCTAGTAAGTTCTCTATGAAGAATTTTTACACATCAACTATTGATCGAAAGTTGAAACATATATTGAAAGGGTTTAAATTATATGTAGCTAGTGTAAACACTATGGAACCACACATGGTTGGTCCCCATATAATTCGTGGAAATCATGTGGTCAAATTACATTATGTGTAATTAATACTTACCAAATATTTATTATGATTGGAGAAAACAATATCACATCATATGAATGAAATGTAACTTGATGTACCCACCATTTAATATATGATAAACAATGAGATATACTCATTTAGTCCCTAGGAATAAAATACGGGTATCTAGTAATGAATTACATTACGTGTAGTAGTCCACACATATCATGTTAATGTGGCCAACTCATGCAATGTACAAGCTGAGATAAAAAGTGGTATGAGTCCACATGGGGAAAACTAGTTAATTTTAAAAAACATATGCTACCTTAAGTCTGTATGGATATACATGTTGTTTGATAAGGTTTCTCTAACTAGGTACCAGATGAGTGATTTTCAACATATCTAATGGAATTAAAATATTACGTAGTTATTTTTATATGTGAATATTTAAATACACAATGCATATGGTCATTTTCCATGCTATGTTATTCATGATCATCACCAATAGATCATGACATGTATCTTTAATGCATGTTGTGTGGTTATACATGTATCACAGACTATATGGAATGATGGATAAAACTGTTTCATATAAATATCACGACCCACAGTGTAAAAATGAATTTGAGGTATGTACATAGGACTTTATAAGGATCATACGCAGTGTATGTAACACATCCAATTGTGTGATGGAAATCATCATGAAATAGTTAAATTCCAAAAATAAGTTTAATTATATACTAAAGAGTACACATCACGCAACATAAATAAACATTATGTACATAAAAATTTGAAATCTATAAATAATAACTTATAAAAAATTATATATTATGGGAATATCTAGGACATTTTGGATTATTAATATAGAAAATTAATTAATTATTTAATAATATGATTTATTTATTACATTGTTAAATTTATATTAATAAATAACCTATTGATATGGGTAATGTAAACTATTAAATTCATATTGTGAATGAGCATGAACTTGACAGAACTATAAATGCCTATGTTTTTCATTTAATAGAATTATTTTTTATATTGGATTTGGGATTAATTAATTATTAAATTAATTTTATGCTTAGAGTATCATCTCTTTCTTCTTATAATGTATGTATCTTCATGTCCAAGGGTTATTTTATGTAACCCTAAACCCCAGATATCCCTTATTATTTAATGATTTAGTGAATTTTATGTCCCCCAAGAGACAAACTTGAGTGAATCCCAAAGAGGCTAGGTGATGTATGTATGGAAATCATTCCTAGTTTAGAAATTTTTCATTTGAACTATCATTTACCTAATAATATTGACCACATAATAAGAATGGTAGCCTCTATTTTTTATAGATGACATATTTATCTAATCACCTTTTCACATGAATATCCATTAGTTAATATTATCAATTTTTTTTCTACACCATTTGATTTTTTTTGTATAGAATATAAGAAATAAAGCATGATATAAACATATTTTTATTACATGGTTCATCATTATTGTCTAGTCTAAAAAGCATGATATTTGCATTATGTTATTGGAAAAAAAATATAATCTCACAACTTGTAGTTTTAACTAGGTCACTCATGCCTAGGTTCACTACACTTATATGTTTAATGTGGATACACAGTCTCTCTAGGATTAATTCCATCACATTTACCTCTTACTGTCAATGATTTCAAAGTAAAATATAGTTTTATATTAGGAAAATGAAAATGTCACCATATTTTTATATATAGTTTCGATAATTCTCTTTCATGGGAAAAATCATTTTCCACATGTGAACTAGAAATCCACCACAAGGTCTACCCCAATGTGGTTACTTCCAATTTTACATTTTTTTGGAAACATCAATAAAAATACAATGCAATATGGCATGGCCTATAACATTCCATCTTCTCTAAATTCAACCATATCTACCTCAATGATATAGTGATCACTGGTTTTTCCAAATTTTTTACTTTGTTAGTTTCTATCCACGATCTCCCCTTTTTTATAACTTTTTTGACATTATTCCTTTGATGTTAACTAATAAAATATCAAAACCAATTTTTGAGGACAATGAGTCTAAAACAAAAACCATCAATCATGTTGTTTTCCATCTTCAATGTGTATTTCCAACAAGTCCATTTTCTCACGATCTCCATTTAAAATTGTCAAATAATCAGCAACTTTTAGAGTTCCAAAAATCTAATATATTGTCAAAAAAATCCAACATACACCCTTAGTAGTTCTAATAATATCCCGATTTGAATTTCATTGACAACATAAACACTTATTCCTCCCCCTTTGGAAGTAAAATCAAATTCATGAACTAATCCAAATTCATATTTTACCCCCATTAATGGTTGAGTTATATAAGATGAAATATCCATCATAAATTCGGTACACACTTCCCATATATCTCCCCTTTTGTAATTTATGTCCTTGTTTTCCCCATTGGGAAATTTTTCGAGACTCCCTATGGTATTATATTCCTTAATATAAGATAGTGAAAAAAACAACAATGTGATACCTCTTTTAAAAAAATTCTTTCATCCTTTGGATTTAACAACATATTGATTAACCAAATACTCTATTTCCATTTTTAACAATATCCGGTTAGACTAACCAATTATATAATTATTTTTGATGACATACTCTATGATTGATACAGAAAATCAAATACATCCAGTGAGTGACATTATTTGTCTAGGTTTAGGTTATCAACAAAACTTGTATGCCTACTCATTCTATTATCAATATAGGAAACCATAGTATTTGTTAACCTCCATAATGTTTTCTATTTTATGCACGTATACTAATAAACCCATAATAGAATTTGATGTTTTCTTTTTCCCAGTGAAAACACAACATGTGATCTCATCACATCATCACTCAATCCATTATTGAATATCCATTAAATGATATAGTGTTAATACAAACCCCTTGTAGAATTAATTAATTTCAATTGTAAATATAAATTTGGTAAGCGCACTTGATCATCAGGTTATCAAATACATTCAAATGTTCTTCCATTCAATGATGAGGCTCGATAGACATTATAAATTCAACCCAATATCCAAATAAGTATTCATCTCTTATCAACAATTATCAAGATAATTTGCATCTAGGGTATAACACATGATGCGAAAATAGTTTCTTATTCAATATCTATCAGTGTCCAATATAACATGATTTTACTGTAGTAATTGTTGTTAAGAATAAATAAATAAATTTGATCTTCATCCATGTAGATGATTCATGATTCCTCTAATCCTAATTGAGGCATGATTCCATTTATCCCAATGAAGATATATATATATATATATATTATTTATAATAATATCGGGGGAAATTTCAAATATGTCTTTGAACCTACTTGTTTTTCAATTCAGGTCTCTTCCCTGCAATTTTCAGATAGAAAATTATATACTTTGGATTTGTAGCCTACTCAAAATTCAAATCATTCAGCATGTTCTTGTTTTTCAAATTTAACCTAGGGATGCATTGTTCCCTAGAATATCAAACCTCTGCAAATAGTATATAGTAATAATAAATAATACAGGTGGATGGGTAACTCCAATTTCATTATTTTTAGGAATATGACTTGTCATGATAGACCAACCCATTACTTTTCACCTTTCCTTTTCACCTTTTATAATTTTGGTAAAATAATTACAGTTTCTCATCAAACTCATATATTTCGTAGTCTTCTCTAATAAATAGATATATTAACCCTTTTACAATGGATATTCTATCAGTGAAGCCAATTTCACAAATTTTTTCTTGGATATGATAATTTTTATCCTTATTGAGATTTGGAATTTTTACAATTTTGAAATTTATTACACCAATTAAAATATCTTCTTGTGTTACATATACTGGGGGATCTCATAGAGATTATTTATCTATTAATGAACTATTCCTATAAGATCCAACTCTCTCTTTTTAGTTGTTTTATAATACCACTTTAGCATGCCTCTTCTTTAATATCCTTGAGTTCCATCTTAAACACCTTAATTTTCCTTAGTGGATTCTCTATCACATGTTCTTAAACCATTCTCAATGATATATAAACTTCTTTATTTTTTACATAATTTACTTCATTCCAACCTTGATAAATTTAATGACTAAAGTATTTGGATTATTAATTAACCCTTTGTTGAATATCATATTTCCTCTAAAACATTAATCCTATTTTCTAGTTTGTAGATCTATTTCTCAGATAAACTCTTCCCATATATATCATAGGAGTGTAGTACCTTGTTATGATATATTTGTCATTCCATGCATCATTATATCTAAAATACATGTTCATGTGACTATGGTTAGAATAGTTGAATCATCTACCATTGTAATAAATCATATTATGGTCATTAATTTATTGAAATGATGGAATGAAATGTTTTATTTCACCTTTGGGGTTTCTTTATTTGATGAACATACTTTTAATTTTTCCAAGTCTTATAAAAAAATAGTATTTTATAAATATATTCTTTTGGGAATCTACTTTTTCAATTTTTCCATTGATATTTTTTCCATTTTTATTACATACTAAAGTTCTTTTAAATTTTTAGTGTTACCACCATTCCCTAAAGATATTAAATTTTTAATTTTTTCCCCATTTTTAATTGCTTTAGGGGTAACCTTACCTATCTCGAATGCCTTGAGGCACTTAGTTATAATACATTAACATGAAGTACCCAAATAATTGACAACACAAGAACAGTCCCTCCATAGAATAATTGATAAATTAACCCATGTTTATAACCTAATAAGGCTATAGATCAATAAATTCCTCATCTAGATATGAACAGTTTCTGGTAATGATGGTTGAATCTATCCCCTCTCATTCTTCCAATATGGTAGCACTGTAATGATGTGTTTTACTTCTATGAACCACACATATGAAAAATAATATTTTTGATTCTATATTGATTTTTTTTTTCCAATAGATCTTCTCCACGACCCGCTATCATAGGCTGGGTCAGTCTATCCACCATTAAGCTTCTCCTTTGTTGCACGAATGACCCCCTTCAAAGACACAAGTCGATGTATCCCCTAGAAGAACCATCGAATAACCATTAATGGTGGAACTATTAATTGATAGATGACCCATCACCTTTTCCCACGTTTAACACTCCGACCCAAATCCAATGCATTATTTATATAAATTAGCATGATTACAAGGAATCAAGTCCAGAAGGACTGATTATTTTAGTAGTCTTGGAAAATAGTTTACATTAAAGAACATAACATTAATACATGTAACATAAAATATAGCATAGATAATCATTTTAGGATAACCTAATTCCCCTATCTTAACAATGAATATCCATCATAATTCATTTCTTGAAATCTTGGGAAAATAAAATATTTCAAAGGGGAGAGCTTAGATGCTTAATAAGGATGAACAATATAGCGGAAGCTATCATAAATAATGATAAAATTTTATCGAAAGGTATAAAATTGAAACACAAGCCATTTACTTATAAACATCATAATAATATGGGAAAGATATATCAAATAATTCCATTTATTTGTCCTCGTGGATACTCTAATAGTCAAATAATCCTATGTAACATCAATAACTAATCTCGTAATGATGAAATGTATAATTCCAAACATCATAACCACAAAGTAAAGGCCTCATTCCAAGACCCTAAATATAAATTTTATCACAACCTGGTACCAAGACATTATTTTGTCTCATGAGACATACTGATTCATCAATGGAATATGTTGGCCCCGCCTTTCACTTACTAAGTCCAATGAATTCCTCATATGAAAAGGGGGAAACATAACATAATCATTCATACTAAAACAATCATATTAAATTCCAATACCTTTACCATAAACCTTGAATGGTATCAAAATATTACCTCCACTATAAAACATAACATTACACATTCAATTCAATATGAAATATTGTATTAAGATGAACCATCATCAATCAAGAATAATATCCAGTAAAGGATGTTGACATGGATGAAAATGTTTAGTAAACTCTTTGAAATATATATCCATTTTCTGAAATAATTTGAAATTTAAAAAATATATATAGGAATTCATTTAAAATAGATTTTTTAATCAAAGTGTCCCATACCAATATGAAACTTTATAAAGGAATTAAAATTTTAGAACTTTCATGTTCGTATAAATAAATCCTTAAAATCATTTTCAATATATAGACATTAATTATATATATTTAGAAAATTAAATATTTAAAACAATTAAAATGATGATCTAGTTAAATATTCCCTTCCATAAAACCATATAAGATTTCTTTTGAGAACATTTTTATGAAAATTGTTCATGGATGATAAATATGTCCCAGTTAATACTTACACATAGACGATCACTGATAATAATGAGATTGAGGAATTAACCCTTAACATGTACATTCCTTTAGTCGAGGGTAAGTTTAACTTTTTTATAAAGTACATAGTATTTTATAAAATTATTATAGTACCATATTAATATTTATGATATAATACATGATTAATTTATGACTATATATTTCCCATTTAATAATAATTTCCATTTTAAAGTAACATTTCTGGTAATAATCGCTTTCTCTATCGTATGTGTTTTAACATTTTATTATTGATTGTATCACATAGATCACGATTTAAATACATCGAAAATATAAACCATTATATATATGTATCATATATATTAAGAATATAAATATGTATAACAGATAGAATATGAAATGAAAACACCGTTCATAGAGATGGTAGTCCGTACGTATGCATGAATGTCGTTTCCATTTTCTTATCGTATAGTATGAGATTAAATAAACAAAATATACTTAACCACATAAATATATATTATTCTTGTAGAATTATTATTTCATATATTTCATATATAATAAATATATGTATTTTTATAAATACTCTTGAATGTTGATCGTTGAAGATGAATCTCATCGGGTCGTGGAGACAGTAAATCGTACGTACGCACGAGGAAAATATCATTCTATTTATGGTTAAATAGTATATAATTGGATGGAATATTATATATAAATAATAAATAATATGTTATATTTATTATTTAAATCAATTATACTCATTATTATACCCATCAAAATAAGGAAGTCTTCAATAAAAATCTACTCCACGACGTGGAGACGGTAATCCGTATGTACACATATATGGTGACTTTGTCATTGATGGGATGGATAGAATAATGAATATGGTTATACCATATTTATAATAACATTTTAATATGTATAATTTATTGGAGTTATAATTTTTTTTGGAAATAACAAAGAAATAAGAAGTAGAAGAAGAAATGAACTTTGAAAGAGATGATGAAATATTTACCTATTCTTTGGGTGCTTCTTTTTAATTTGAAATAAAGGGCTCTGTAGGCTAGCATTATGATCAATGTATGGACTCTAGGACGAAGTGACAGTAGTTGGGAGGATATTTTAGTAGGGTTTTGTTGAGAAAAATGGATTTGGATGTGTGAATTTAAGAGAAGGGGATGCCCCATTTTATAAGAGAGGTGAGGGGAACTTTAGGAAAATATTGAAATATTGATTTATTAAAAAAATATTTTTGATTTATAATATCTTGTAATATATTTATTTCTATGATATGTTGTCTATGGGTTACATTCCTCTCAACCAATAGGGTTTATTCAATTTTAGGTCACCATATTAACCATGTCTTTTAGAGTTTACCCTTAGTTATCTAGTTTTACTTTTACCATGTATTCTTGTATTTTTATACTACATTGTTAATATAGTTACTATAAAATCCAAAAAGAACCTAAATTGGTTCATTAAAGACATATAAAACATTATCTATGTCATTTTTTAAAATAGTATATTTTTAGGTCTATTAGATCATTTAACAAAATTGTATTTGTTTTAAAAACTCATTTTTGTGAATTTTTATACTATTTGTATCATGACTTATTATAAATCTCTAAGAATTTTATTCATTCAAAAAAACTTCTTAAATTAAAATATATAATTTCAAACCCTTATATATATAATTTCTATATTAAATAAAAAGATTGAAAATAAATTTTTTCCAATATTAGTATTCTCATTTATTTAAATATTTAATTATTAAGGTAATCACTACATCATCATTGTGTCATAAATATATTTATTTATTTGATATCTAAATATAATACATAAAATACCATGACACCGAAAATATGTTTTATATATTTAATAAAAATTTATAGTAAAAAATATCACTTATATATCTCAATATAAAAATTATTTTACTAAAACATACATGTTGAAGTAATATTTTCCTTATCATTAAATTAAAACTTATTAAAATTAATTTTCACACACAAGTGGCTCCATGGGGACATAAAATCAACCAAATGATGCACATGGTCATAAATATATCATAACATAGTGTTAGGACATGTGTTGGTGTAATTTAATATTATTATAATTTTATTTTTTATCCTTAGTTACCAGATTTACCCTTTAACCATGGTAAATAAAATAGATACCGAAGTTACTATTAATAATGTCTAAAAATAAAAGATACATATTTACACAATTTGGAACTCCTGATTTCATATATTTAATCATTTTTTCTAAATTCAAAACACAAAAGTTGATGAAATTAATTAAATATTAATTCCCATTAACAAAACCAAAAATCTTGTTTTTTAAAAATAACAACTACCACAAGATTGATTTGAGTTTATGTACAATTACAATGAAAAATTACATTCAATGAAAAAATTTGGAATAAATCATAAAACATTTATCCAATTACAATTTAAAACAAATTTAATGTAAAATATAACTATGAAAATAAATTAGATTAAAATGTAGTTTTGAATTAAAATGCAGTATTTTTAACTATTCATTAAAAAAATGAACTTTTGTAGAAAAATAACAAAATTTTTCCCTAACCATATTTTGGTATTATGAATTCAAAAATAAATTTAATTTAACCAAATAACATTTTTAGGAGTTTCATAAATTAATTTTATTATTGTTCAAAATAAGACATAAAAAGTAGTTCTCTAATGAAAATAGTTACTCTAAATATATGACTATTTTAACAAAGCATATACATTTAATTATAAATATTATTATTTATTTTTTAAAATTATAAATAAAATTTTAAATTTATTTTTTAATATTGATATTATAATATTTAATTTATAAATAAATATATCTTTTAAAAAATTATGATACAAATGTGTTGTTTTGCAGAAACACAATCTTGCATATAATGCAAGCCAAGTTAGTGCTTCTATAAATATAATCTATTAAACAACTTTAAAGAGAAAAAGTATGATAAAATATTGGGGTGTTACATTCTCCCCACCTTTAACAAATTGTGTCCTCACAATTTGAAATTGTTCTTGAAAAATAAATTTTTGAGAAATAGAAAATACCATTGTGGAAAACCCACATCAGAAATAGTGATAATAAAATTTAGCATTAATAAGATGGAAAGGGAAATGAAGAAGTAACCACCAAACCAGGATTTTGAATAAGAGAACATAGGTCCCAATTAGAAACACATAATTGGAGGGAAAATGTAAATATTTATAGGTAGTGATTGAGGTCATCAATTACAAACAAGTGAACAATAAATGGAAAATTGAGGACCTCAAAGCCATAAATCTATGATTATTTGAAGTATCATAGGTTCAAAAAAACATAAGGTATTATGATAACACATTTTTTTAGATACATTTTTTAAATATGAGGGATTAATTTACATTCAAGATAAGAACTCAAGAAAACATACTTGATTTCATTACCTATCTTGATCAAAATCTCATCATTTTATTATGCTAAGATCTATTTCAAATCCATCTCTTAAACTAGGAATTTAATTTTCAAAATTACTTTTTAATGCTTGAAACACATTTAGTAAATAATTTGGCCCACAATTATTTCTTTAATACTCTATATGTTTACTAAAAATAAAAAATGTTATGTCATAGTATCCAATAAATTAATCTTTAACCTCAAAAAATATTATGTGATAAAATTTCTCTATTCCAACCATTTGACATATCAAATATACATGTGTCCAAACTCACAATCCAAAAAAAATTATGGGGGTTAAACATAATGAAGATCTCTTTTTTCATATAATAACATATGACTACCTTCATCATGTATTCTAATAAAACTTTGAAACACCCTGAATTACCATAAAACATTTTTGAATATATTCATGCTCCCTTATTCCTTATAGAAGACAGTATATACTAATTAAATGCAAAAATTTTGTATATTCCGTCAATTATGGAATAAATAAAAAATTAATTACTTCCATGGTGGTCATGAACATCTAAGATAATGTATCCTAATCCATCATATCTTTTTTCAAAATCAATACCTCAGTATCAGAACCATGTTAGGGTATATCTTTCCCTCAACAAATTATTTTCCCAAAAATATTAACATTCTATTGAGTCGGATTTCATAGAACAATACAATCCCAAATACATAATGAAACGATACCATAGTATACTCATTATTTATTTCCACAATTCATATTACCATTAAATCGTTGATACAACACTCCAATGACATAATTCTTCAATACAAAAAAATACATTAATTATTCCACATCGACTTTAGTGACATCTTATGCTTGACCTTGATCCCTTGGATTCTTATAAGAAATATTTCCCTGAGGCTTAGGAAATTGTTTGCATAATGAACCTTTTCAATATAGTTGAAACACTGAATATTATGCTTTTATTTCTTCCATTTCCATTATTTTACCCAATGACTCTTTTCACCACACATATAACAAACGCCCAGTCATTTCAAGAACATCACTGGGTGATTCTATTCACATTTATCAGAAATGGTTAAATACTTATTTCCCTTCTTCCCTTTATAAATATTTCTCTCTTCCATCCTCTTCTTCCCTAGCTTCCCTCAAATTCCATAGAACTGAGATAATTCTTTACTTATCTTATCAATATAAGATACTATTTATTTATATGATGATAATACATGGGTTATTATTTCCCTTAGAAGTGATGGATTAAGACCATGAATGATACAATCCTTATTATTCTTTTGAACATGTACATTGTAGGTTTAGTCATTATTTTTACTATGATCCATTTATAAAAAATTTCAAACACTATATTTGGTTATCAATCATAACTCATGATTCCAAACTAGTGAAATATTTAACATAAATTGAAAAAAAAATTATGCTTACCTAATCTCATAATAATAAGAATGGATTCTTTGCAAAAATATTTAATCATAAATACTTCATAATGGTTTTTAAATAAAATATGAATTATCCTAAGAATATGCCCTGAGGGTTTCAAACCAGGTGAGCTGTAAGGCCTGTAGTCATGTACAAGGTTACCCCGAGTCAGGCCTGGAACATGTTATCGTACATTTCACCCCTAGTTACATCCGTTCTAGAACCATGTCCATTTTTAATATCCATTCAAGGATTTATTTCTTGTAATACTAACATAATCTATAAATTACTAAAATTATATGAGTTCTTCTATAATAATTTTCAAAGTCAATCATAGTAAAATGTTTTCAAATCAGTGTTTATTTAAATGTTGTTCCCATGGTTATTGTTAAAATTCATTTGATACCCACTTTAACTCACTGACCCCATAATTCTAGAGTCGGTGCATTATTTTAGTACATTGGCAAGATTACAAGGAATCAAGTCCCAAATGACTGATTAGTATTGCATTATTTGAAAAATAGACAACATAAAAGAACATAACCTTACAATATCTATCATAAAATATAGAAAAGATATTTCTTCGAGGATGAAATTATTCACCTAGCATAAGCCATCATATCAATCATAATTCACTTCTTTGAAACCGGGGATAATAAAACATTTGAAAGTGGTGAGCTCAAATTCTCGGTAAGGATAAACAATATAGAAGAAGCTATCATAAACAATCATAATATATTATGTAAAGGTACAAAAATTTAAACACAAGCCCATTAATAATAAAATTCATCACAATATGGAAAAGATAAATCAAATAATTCCATTTTCTTATTAACATTGATATTCTACTAGTCAAATAATCACATGTAAAATCCATAACTAGTCACATAATGATGGAATACATGATGTGAGACATCATAAACACAAGGTCAAGGCCCTGTGCCAAGAACCTAAATTTAAATTTTATTTAGGCCTTGTGCAAAGAAATTAGTTTGTCTCCTTAGATCTACCGATTCATCGAGTAGAAATAGAGGGCCCCACCCTTCACTTACTATGTCCAACGCATCCCTCATACAAAAAGGGTGAAACATAACATAATCATTCGTATTAAAACTAGCATAGGAAATGATAATACTTCATCCATAAACCATGAATGTTAAAAAAATAGCACATCCACAATCAAACATATCATAACTCGTTAAATTAAATATGGAATATTGTATTATAATAAATCATAATCAATAAAGAATAATATCTTTTAATGGATGTTAATGTAGTTGAAATTGTCATTAACCTCTTCGATAAAAATATCCCTTTTCATGAAATCATTTAAAAGTTACAAAATATATAAATGAAGTAATTTAAAAAATATTTTTGAATCAAAGTGTCACATACAACTTTGAAATTTTTTAATGTAATTTAAATTTTAAAACAATCATGTTCATATAAATAAATATTTAAAATCATATTGGAATTATGGACATTAATTAAATTGATTTATAAAAATTAATCTTTAAAACATTTAAAATGATGATATAGTTAGTGATTCCCTTCCATAAAACTACAAAATATTAATTTTTAAAACATTTCTATGAAACATAGACTTGGATGATAATAATGTCTCAATAAATAATTAAAAATAAAGAATTTAAGATGGTTAAATGCGTACATCTAAAAATTTCTAGAATGGGTGGCCTTTTCCCCTTATCTAGATGGCACAATAAAAGGAATTTGGGCAGATATTGTAGAAGGAACTAGAAAATCTAAAGGAAGTATCTCATTTAAAGATTCTTTGTTCAAATGTAAGGAAGAGGAAGAAAATAATTCGATCTCAGGTGATAGTCAAATAGAGAAGGAACTCTCAGCTCAAGCAGTGGCTAATGATAGAGTAAGGTAAGAGATACATGCTCTAAAATTGATAAAGGGTAAGAATATTATGGATGTTGTGACCTCATATAATGTAATGGTCAATCAGAAAAGTATAAAATTATGGCCCACTACATAAATTGAAGTTGGAATGCTCTATAGCCTTGAAATTCTATGAAATTAAATAAAGACCCTATTTTTCCATCACATGGACATGCCTTAGTTTGTTATTCCAAGAAAAATCATTCTCGATACACCTCAATATTTAAGGTTTCGAGTGTACACAATGACTTTTCACCCTAAACCTTGTACTATTTTGTATTCTCCTCTCCCATTCATATTGATCCCATGCCTCACACCCCCTTGTGAGGTTACATGATAGAGATATTATGCATCCTTATAAGGCCACCACCCATGAAGTTGGAACTAGGAAATACTATATCTTTAAGGAAAAGGTGGCTTAGTCCACTGACAACCAGATACTGGATAATCCAGATGACTTACAACCAAAATAAGGTCTAATACCAATGTATAACATTGCATCTCCATTTGAGAATGTAATTTGTAGTGTGATCATATCTAACACTTTTGATATTCTCACTACAAATTGTGAAAAACTGGATCAATGAATGATGATCCCTCTACATCTACATCCATTGTTGTGGAAGGATCTACGAGTGATGATGGTGGTGTGGGGATTCAAGCACGAACTGGGGAGAGAGGTCGATATCCTCATGGAAAGGGTGGAATACTGACCTATCACAACATGAGTACCCACTCTAGAACCGGGTGAACTCTTTTTCTCTATTTTATGAAGTTACTTATGGTTATATTTGGTAACCTCTACTTTTTACTTTTTTTTTGTTTCAATAAAGAGGACTTTGTGCCTCAACCATTTTTAAAAAACATAAACAATCTCTGATAAAAATGAAATTGAGTAATTCACCCTTACCTTGTACTTTCCTATAGTCGAGGGTATGTATAACCTTATTTATAATGACCATAGTTTGTTATTAAATTATACCAAAACCATATTCATATTTATGATATCTTACATGATTTATTTATTACATTATACTACCCATTTAATAATAATTTGCATGTTAGAGTAATATTTTTGGTAATAATCCCATTCTCTATCATATGTGTTTCAAATTGTTATTCTGGATTGTATCACATATATAATGATTGAAAAACATCTATAATATAAAATATAATTCATTTATCATATATTTTCAGAATATAAATATTTATAATAAATAGATATATGAAATGGAATCGCCACTCAGGGAGATGGTATTCTGTATGTATGCTTGGATCATTTCTGTTCTCTTATCGTATAGTATAGAAGTAAATGACATATATTTAAATACAGAAATATATATTATTCCGTTATAATTGTTATTTTATATATATCATAATTAATATATATATATATTTATATATATTCTTGAATGGTGATCGTTGAAGATGAATCTCATCTGGTTGTGGAGACGATAAGACATACGTACGCATGAGCGACAATATCATTCTATTCATGGTGAAATAGTATTTAATAGGATGTTATATTGTATATAAATAATAATTAACATGTTATATTTATTATTTACATAAATTATACTCATTATTATATCCATAAAACTAATGAAGTATTGAATAACAAACTACACCATGACATGAAGACGGTAAGTCGTACGTACGCACCTATGATGACATTTTCATTCATTGGATGGATAGAATAATTAATATGGTTGTTTCATATTTATAATAACATAAAATTATGTATATGGAAATTGAGTTATTATTTCAGTATAGAAACAAAAAATAAAGATGAAGTTGAAGAAGAAAATAACTTTGTAAGAGATGATGAAATAATTACTTCTTCTTTGGGTTCTTTCTTTTGATTTGAACAAAAGGGATCTGTATATTGGATTTATGATCAATGTAAGGAATCTATGTTGAATTTATTTTATTTGTGAGTATATTTTAATAGGTTTTGGCCAAGCCAATGGGCTTTGGAGGTGTTAATTTAAGAGAAGGGGATGTACCCTTTTATAAGAGAGCATAAGGACACTTTAGCAAAAGATTGAAATATTGATTTATTTAAAAAAACAATTTCTATTTCTAATTGCTCAAGATGGATTTATTTCGAGAATAAGGTGGGTATGGGTGAAAATCCTCAAAACCAATAGGTTTATACTTGTTTTGTTCACCATATTAATCATCTATTTTAGACCTAACCCTTAGCTAAATAGTTTAACTTTTACTATGTCTTCTTGTATTTTTATACTACATGGTTAATATAATTACTATAAAATTCCAAGAGCACCTAAAGTGGTTCATTAATGACATATATAACACTATATAAGTAATTTTGTTGAATCTAAAATTTTTAGTACTATTGTATCATTTAATAAAATAGTATTTGTTTTAAAAACTCATTTATGACAATTTTTATACTATTCATATCATGACTTTTTAAAAATCCATAACAACTTGATTCAATAGGAAAACCATCATTAATTAAAACATAAAAAGACATAATCACCCCAAAAATTAAATTATTTCATAAAAAGTTTCAAAATAAATTAAATTTAATATTTATATTCTCATTCATTTAAATTATTCATTAATATCTTAATCACAACATCATCATTGTGTCATACATATATTTATTATCGTGATTTAAAAAAATTATAAATAAAATACCATGATTTAGGATATAGTTTTATATTTATAATTATTTTTTATTGTCAAAAATATCACATAGATAACTCCATATAAAAATTGTTTTACTTAAAGATACATGTTTAGGTTATATTTTTCTTCACTTTAAATTAAAAGTAATTAAATGTCATTTCACACACAAGTGGCACCATGGGGTCCTAAAATCTACCCAAGGAAGAAAATGGTCAGAAATACCTCATACAATATGGTTAGGACATGTTTTAGGGTAATTTATTACTATTATAATATTATTTTCTATCGCTATTTTCTGGATTTACCCTTTAACCATGGAAAATATAATATTTAATCAAGTTACTAATCATAATGTCTAAAAGTAAAAGTTAGCTATTTACAAAATTTAGACCTACTGATTCCAAATATGAAACCTATTTTTCAAACATAAATACATAGATGTTAAAGAAATAAATTAAAATTAATTCCAATTGTCAAAACCAAAAAGAATGTTTTACAGAAGTAGATACTACAAAATTATTTACATGAGTTTATGTCCAATTTCAAGTTGAAATTACATCCAATGAACAAAATTGTATTAAAAGATAATAATATAATATAGTTATACTTTAAAACCAATTAAAATTAGAATATAACTATACTAATAAAATATATTAAACTGTAGTTTTGAATTCAAAACAAGTATTTTTCATAATTCAATAAAAAATGAAACTTAACAGAAATTTTAAAAAAAATTAACCTTAAGCTAATTTTGATACTGGGAATTAAAAAAAGATGGTTATTTTACAAATTTTTTTTTTCTTTCTTAAAATTATTTTATAATTGTTCAGAAAAAGACATAAAAGCGTAGTTCTTTTAAGAAAATTATTTCTCTAAATATATAATTATATTAACAAAACATACACATTTCATTATATATTTTTTTTATTTATGTGAAAAAATTAAAAATAATATTTAAAATTTATTTTGTTACTATTCATATTACAATATTTAATTGATAAATAAATATAAGGTTTAAGTAATTATAATTCTAATGTGTCGTTTTGCTAAAAGTCAATCTTTCATATAATGCAAGCCAAGTATGTGTTGCATGAAATATAAGCTATAAAACAACATAAAATAGATAACATACTATGAAATATTGGGGTGTTAAACCACGTGTCAAGGAAAACCACTACTGGAGTGAATCTACATCTTTTAATTTACAGTGTTAATCTTCCCCTCGTATTGTTTTATTTTATTATATGTTTCATTCAACTTAGCAGCCATCACATTCAATTCTAATATGGCTTCATTTTTTACCTATATCCTTTTTTCTAATTGAGTCTTGATATTAGTAATTATTTTCATTAATTACTTCTTTATAGCTACTTACTTTATGATCTCTTATTAGAGATCTTTAATAATATTTCATTATTCCTTCATCCTAAATCCCATTTTATTTGTGTCAAACATTATGTCAACCTATTCTATTTTTGTCATTTTATATTTTAAGTCCAAGTACAAAACCATTTCATAATAAACTAAATGAAGGACTTCTCAAAATCTCACCTTTACTTCTAGTATTGGGATATCCTCTAGGACACATTATAAACATTCCAGGGGGTTTTAACCTTATTTTATGGTAAAAACATCCACAATGTCACCACTTATTTTCATCTTTTTTATAGAGTCATAAATTTCTTGAACACATACATTATATAGTCCAAGGATACTATGAGATAATATAGTTTTTTTATTACTTATTAACTTTGTTTGAATGTTCTTCATTTTAGTTCAATTATTCTTCTTCTAATTACCTTTTAACGTATAGATTTGTTCACTTGTTTTTTGTCTCTTGACTAGTTTTCCATTTTTGTACCTTTAAGACTCTCCAATTTCATTCACATATCTTCAAAGAACATTAAATTTAAAATATTTTGAAATTTATCTACTTTCAGATCATTTATTAATTCCTCCATTTCACAAGAATAAATCTATAAATTCCTTTGATCTATATAAATGATTACTCCATATTGGATTACAAGATAAATTACATTTAGAAGAACTTCATGAGGAATAACCACTTATTCTTCTTATTATTATATAAACAGCAGCATCAAATTTGATGACTTATTTTCATATTGAAAATAATCTTTCATAATAGATTTCAATCCTTTTGAGAACATCGAATAAATTAAAATAAAAAATCAATGCCTACTGATAATATGACATCACTATGATGTTAACTATAGGTGTCTCAAGGGACTTATATGAGAGAAAACCTAATAAGTGGAGAAATTTGGGAATAAAACATGTTCCCATTTTAAAAAAAAAATCCTCTAAACATTAACCACACTAATTATATTAACCTCTTATTAAGAATGGTTACCACCTTTTAATCTTGATGAAACAATGATCTAAATAATATTTCACTTGACTGGATATTAATGAATATTATATATGATTTTTCTCCCATTTTTAATTTTTATTTGAAGAATATAAGTATGAAATCAAAATTGGGACACTAATATTTACTCACTTCACAAGTAGGGGATACTCCAAGTGGTATGCGATTGATAGTGTGTAAATGTAATGAATAACTATATGATCACTACATGGGGTTTCTTCCATGTCACTTCTTCTTTGTTTTACATTCCATAAAATATTAGGTTTTCTTTTCAATCTACCTAGGATCACATCCCTCAAACTACCCTCCTATACCTACTATATTAAAAAGTAAATAATGTATCCTCACATTCTCATAAAAAATCACCTTATTATTAATGATTACATCGAGTTTATGGTAGTGAAATTTACCAGTTCAATATTTCATCAAAAGTTTTTTTTGAAACTTTCATTGAATAGTTTCATATCTTATTCCATAATAAATATAGAAATTCCACTTTCCATTATAATGATTGGATCCTATTATTCAGTACAATTTAGTGATTCTTTTTCCCCCTTCAATAAGAAAATGATCTGTAATGGGTTCCAAAATTTAATATGCTTTGTTATAGCCTTTTATCAGAAATTACTATCATTATATATTGAAAAAATTTATTTATTCTTATTTTTATCAATTTTGGTCAATCTACATATTTAATAATAAGATCTTATTATAATAAATTGAACAAATATTGCACTATAATTGGTATATAAAGGCATACCATTCACTCATCTATGATTTCCATTAAATATATAGTAAAATATATACCAGCCTAGTGCCATTATTTATCTTTCCTATGTAGCCTGAATTTAATACCATTTAATACCCTAATTAATGCTCTATAAAAACAATTAAATCTATTCTTGTATCATTGCCTAAAACTGAGGAACATTATGTATGAATAATTTAGGAACATTTTTTTAAATTCTATGTTTTATTACCCTATTTGGTGCAACACTTCTAAAACACCCAAAAAAATCATTTCTTCGGGTCACCATAGTGTGGTTTATTACATCTCTAAAAAATGCCCTTTGGAACTCAAAGATTCATTACTATTTAATCATTATTTTCAAATATTGTAGAGATTCCATAAGTCCATTTCATCATCCAATGTTAAAACATTCACCATAGGAACTAACATGTCCATTTTTGGCTCACCATTTCTCACTAGTGGAACTTCATCTCAAAATGCACAATAAAACACTCAATATCATTACAAAAAAACATGGAAATTTTTTTCATTACCTAGTTCAACTTCTTTTTTCATGGGATAACCATGTCTAGCTCCATGATATCATTGTCCTACCCTATTTTATAAAGGGTTCCTCCTAGACCACTACACCAGTGAAATGGTGTTGTCCTCCTTTAACATGTTTTTTCCACAAGTCCATTTCTCGAACATCTCTATTATATATCGGCAACGAATCATAATCTTTTAAGGTTCCATAGAAATTATATATATTCAAAAAATCAAACACAACCCCTTAGGGGTTCCAAAACTAATGCAAATTTAGGACCTCTAGGTAGAAGATAGTATAAGACTAACCCGAGGTGAAACCAATGAAGGATGTAAAAAATATCAAGGATTAATGTTTCCACTCAATCCAATTATATACTCAAAGACTTCTTACACTATGGTCATGGTCTAGTTAATATTCTATTTGATAAACCAACCAAAATTTCATGATCACATCACATGTCAATTTTATTTCTTCAAGGAAATGGTTATTTATTTATGTCATATATATATTTACTAATTAAACATGATAAAAAATTGTAATGAAAAATAAAAAATAATAATTTTATTATAAATAATGTTTTTATTACACATAGATGTTTAATTATATAAAATTCACAAAATATTAAAAAAATAAAGGAAAAAATAAATAACATTTATTTGTAATGATAAAAAAATCCTTCAATAAAATAATAACTAGATATCAAAAATTGTTACATGAGATTAAATGAATCAATATATTAAAATATTAGTCTATAACCTATTGGAATATATTAATATATTTTGGTTTCCAAATTGAATGTTTGGGTTACCCTAATATAGTTATAATCAAAAATATTTTCCTCTTAAATAAATGGTTTGACAAAGAGGAAACTGATGAGAAAATATAATTCAAGGATTTTAGAATTGAGGGGTTGACTCAATTAATCATGGAATCACGTGTTAACTTAGTTTTAAAGAATATATACCTAAATAACTTAAAATTTTGATACGGCGTTTTTATGGTATTTTAAAATGGGAATAAATATCCTTTCAAATATAATATTCATGTGATTGGATATTCTGAATCCAACAGTGTAAATACCCTAACCCTATTATCCTAAAGATGGTGGATAATTTATTACATTATCTTGAGATATAAGGAATCACATCTTAAGGTACTAAATAGTCTATTGGTCATGTTATACAATATATACGTTAACATGATTTTACAATTGATGTCATGAAATAACGCATAATATTTTCTTTCAGAATTCTATAATTTCTTTAATTATATCCCCGCATATCAGTAATAACACACTTTTGGGAATTGTATGGAAAGGGATCATAAGAACGGGGTGAGATATAATGTTCAGTAAGGGTATGCGTACTACATAATCAACTGTGAATAATTGTGTAATAATCAATATGTAAAGGTAAATAACTGAATAAAATTCCATTTTATAAATAACTTTATCATGGAGAATAATATTGAAGAAATTAATAATGATCAAATAATGTCATATAAATAATCCTTTCATCCTGAATATTAACCATAGATATTCTAAATAAATGAATAACTAAGTCGACATCAATATCTTATATAATAATAATAAATTCATAATTTTGGACATCATAAACATATCATTAAGGCCTTAGGCCAAGACATCATAAATAAATGGAAAAGGACTCAGGTTAATTCAGAAGTTACATTATCTCATGAGACCATTCATTGCATCATGGGGCTATTGTGGGATTCATGCATTATATACTATTTCAATTTAAATCCTTCTATAAAATTTTATTAGAAAAATAAACACAAAAATCATAATGATTACATTCATATAGAATGTTAATAATTATTCCAATCAATAAACATAATTATAAACAATTAAGAGTAATATGGTGAATGGTATGAAAATTGAACAACCGAAGTCAGACTAATCAAAAACCATATATTGGAATAATAAGGATGGTATTATTACATCATATCATCAGTGGAGAAGAAGTGAGATAAGGGTTTTTATCAATGATAAATAGAAATACCATAAAAATTTATTATTTTTTTGGGAAAATACACTTTTCACTATGAAAATCATATTTAAAAACATTAAATTTATAGAATATTATAAAAAATGTTTTCTTTTAGATTAACTTTGTAAAATTGTAAAGGAATCATCCAAATAATGAGTGCTCATAGTGGAAGGTAACTCTGTACATATTGTATAAGATAAAAAATACTATTTTAAGACTGATGTAAAAAGTATTAACGTAGCTCATTCTGAAAATATCAAGAATATTCCATTCAAACAATTTTTAAATAATTATTACACGTGTAAAAATTTCATTAACAAATAATTTAGATATTGTTAAAAATATTTTTTAAAATATTTTCATAAAACATGGATTTTAACATAAAATTGTTTTTGAATAAATAAATACATATAGTTTGTTATTCTTTAAAACATTTTCTCAATTATTTTTAATACCCTATATATTATAGTGGTACTATTAAATGAAAAGTATAAAGACTTCTATTCCCCAAGATTCTGAATTTGAGAAGAAGATTGAATTTTTGGTCTTCAAGGCTAGTGTGGGGTAAAATGTTCATTTAACCCATTCAAATGATCTTGAATAAATTTTATGACAATTGTTTTGGTCTCAAAATAGTCATTTTAACCTAGGATCAAAGTTTGATGAAATTATGAGCTATTAGAGTTTTTGTGGAATATTGAATATTAAATAAATTAAATATTAAATTTCCTATGTTACTTTATGTGGAGATATCATTAGAGTAGAGTGTCTGATTGATATTATGACTTTGTGATTAAATCCATAATGCGGTGTTTTTCATACATTAGTACAAAACTACTCCGGGTTCCTGGACTCAAGCCGATTGTTTAAATTGGAAATTAATTATTTAATTAATTATGCTAAAGCATCCACCTTAAGATTCTCAAGAATCAAAATAGAAGGAGGAGAGTTTTTTTCCTCACATGATTCCTAGAACGAGAGGATAAGTGGTAAGAGATTCCTCTAAACTATTTATATGGATGTTATTAGGACCAAATCAAGGTGCAATAGATTTTGAGAGTAGATTTTAACCTGAAGGTTCAATGTTTACTACACGAGGCATGGATTTGTTTTTGATTTATATGGTTGGATCATAGTAGATTAATTATTTTCATGTTTTATATCCATTTTATAAATTTTAAATACACATTGAGGTTCAATCTATACCTGATCATGGAAAATGGGGGTTTCAGGAGGTTAACATGGGTTTCTTGTTTGGAAACCCAGCCTACACAGAATGTGGTTTTATAAGACACACCACATGTCATCCTTATTCATGGAAGTTGGACTTTTTAGAAGTGCACAACATGTAGTAGTAGTACAAGAAAATTTACCTAGCAATGTGGTAGATTAAATGGGAATATGAAGTTTGGAATATATACGTTGTGAGCTTGGGTACACACCATGTTGTAGGAAACGGCCTTGTAGACATGTACTTGGGTCGACACCCCATGTGAGGGGTACATAGACTAAAAGTAGTATAAAGGAAGACCCTATATATTCCTTATCCTTATATTAGTACATAAGAAGACCCCATGTACACCCTAACCATATATTAGTACATGAGAATACTTCATATCTACCATGCCCATATATAAGTAGATGTCTATGTTATGGTTTGAGATTACATGTCATGTACTCAGTAGTGCACACCGTGTACTTTTTCCAAAACTGTTTCTTTGTGTGTTTAATGCCCTGGAGTCATTTTAGGGATTTATATTAGTCCTTTTTTGTTTTTTTACTAGATCAAATTGGTGGAACCCTTGTGGTGATTTTAGTTATCCTATGTTACATTTAGGGGAATGTATGTTTTGACAGAGTAGTTTTCCTCCAACAAAGTGATTTCATCTATCTCCTGAAGACGAGACATGGGATGAGACATGGAAAATATTGATGAGAATGAATAGATTATATATCATGTGTTCTTCTGTGACCCTAATTAAAGTTGGTTTGATATTGTCCTTAAATAGTGGGATATAGTTGTTATATGGGGTGGTGGATAGGTTGGGTGTATGTTCCCACATAATGTGGTTTGTAAAGAGGATGGGAAAGATGATTTTTACCTTATGAGGTTTTATTATGTTGATTCCTCTAAGGTCTTGATATTCTAGAAACTATGTTGAAGGATATGTTACCTTGATCAATGGGTGATGGACCAAAATCATGGTTGTTACAGTGAGTCTTGATTTACGCCCACAAGTCAATTGTGATATGTTTGGGATACCACTTTTGGTTCTTGGTTTGCTGATATGGGATGCATTGGTTGAGAGAGTTTTTGAGATGGTCCATAGGGTCGGATCTGAATATTTTTGATTAGGGATGTTGGATAGAATTATTTTTATATTTACTGATAGTTGTTCATGGTTTGAGTGCTGGACTATGGCTCAAAAACTGTTCTTTGTTTTTTGTGTATAGAGGAAGTGATGTTAAATATATATATATATACATTAGAATATGTTATGTACTGAAGTTATAATAATCATGATATTTTTTACCATAATAATGATATAGTTTCTATGAGTTTAGGTTCCATACTAACACTCTAGGCACCATGAGATTATGTGTCAGAGTTACCATCGAAGAACGATGAGATTAGGTTTTGGACTAAAACTCTAGGAACTATATTATAGGCTAACAGACTGAAACTCTACATCAAGGGATTGGGTGTTGTACTGACACTCTAGGAACCTGTAGTGATATGTATTCTATATGGATTATGATGTTGGAAAGATGTTATGAATCCCCATATTTTGTTTTGGAATAATGATATAGAAACCACTAATACATAATATTTTTGGGGGTATGGATTGTGAATTGATTATTTTCATAAATGGTATGAGTCCAAAATATACTCTCTAGGTATTGATTATATGATGAATAGTAGTACATGTGGATGGATGCTCTATATCTAGGGCAAGGTGTTGGACTAATGCTTAAAAACGATTGTGTTATCCACTTGGATGAGATGTTATGATGATTCTCAAGGATGTGGTTTCTATTCATCAAGGGATGAGAAAATGAGACTAACGTGTCTCGGAACCATATAATAGATAACTGATAATGATGCAAGGATGTGGTGGAGGCTCTTATGGGAGTACATACCATGTGTTTTTTACGATTCAATATCATTTAGATGTGCTCAAGGACACCATGACATTTTCTGAAGAATGTGTGGGTGATCAATGTCATGGAATCAAGGATTTTTAGTGGTTTTATTTTTATTTATTCCAGTTGTGTTTTTCATATTCTAGGCATATTTCTCGAGCATGAACTAATATAAGTTGGTTATAGGTTAACCATTTGTGGGGTCCATCTGAGATTTATTTCTCACCCCTGTACATGCACCTCAATGTATGTGTGGACCATATTTCTACTATTAGGTTGATAAATGATGAACCCTATATTGGGTAGACACCCATGATTTCAGTGTTGAGAAGGTTTCTACTGAGGAGTCTAATGATCAGACTGGGGAAGCATGATAGGGTAATGGATTTTAGATCTCGGTTATGGATTTGTTTCTTCTAGAAATGGGGATGACCTTGTTTGTTTATAGTTCAAACTTTTCAATCGGTTTCTAACAGGTTTATTCGTAGAACCAGAAACATCCAATGATTTTATATCCATTTGGACCTACGTTCCAAAGGTAGGTTCCCATTAGTTGTGAACTGATGAGACATATGAATTTTCATTGGGCGAGAGGATGGGAGGTCAGACTCATCACACCTTTTTGGGGGGAATTATTGTCTACTCTGGGAAACTCTTATAGATTTGGGATATGTTTGTGAATCCTTATTAATTTTCCTAGCATGAAAAGGAGTTCTTCCTTTAGATATCATTGTCAATGATTGATATGTATAAGATTTAGAGAATCTTTTATATGTATTTGAGGTTGTTAGTCAATATAGAATCATTCTTATTTATTAGAGACTCTTATTCAATGGTATCCTTCAACCCATTATATAGAAATCTCTTGGTTATTATGATAACCATTCTAGTTTTAAAGCCACTTAGTGGGGAAATTGAAGTTTATTTTCTTTTAGAAGGAACAATATTATTTCAGAGTTTTGATCATACCCACAGATGGGCTGCCAGTATATCATTTTTTAGAAATGGAATCTGAACCCATGTAGTTAGAGTGAAGAAGTGTGAGGTTTATGCATGATTAATGACCCAAAGAGAAATTTCATCATTACATTTACACTCTAAGCTCACGTGAGTCATGCACAGTGTTAGAAACAAGAGGTATCAGTAAAACCTGATGATTGTGCCACAAAATATGAATTTATAACATATGATGTGGGAATTATGTATATATGACTGCCCAAATAGATGAATATCGGGACTTACATTAGGGAAGAAACCAGGGAATAAGGTCCATAAAGGAATATATTCTTAATGGAGATTTGGATAGTTAACATAGGACTTAACCCTAAGAAGGATACCCAAATTAGATTAGGGAACTTGTGAGTGGGGATCACTCCTGAAAAGGAGGCCTCAGTTAAGGGGAACTTGTGACTGGGGCTTACTCCTGAAAAGGAGGCATAGATTAGATAACTTCTCATCATGAAGGATGATGTTAAATGAAATAAAATCACTAACCTTTGTGACAAAAAGATACATAAATCACGATGTTTTGAGAGATATTCCATAGAATTCCTTTCAGATAATGAATCCAACAAAGTAACCAGGGCATAAATGACTTTGAAGAGGGTTTTCAAGGCTAAATCATGAAGAGGAGAGGTGGATATAAAGAAAATAGTTGAATAGGAAGGAGGGGAACCCAAAAAAAGATAGGCAGGCATGCAATTCCTGGTCGCGCAAGTATACTTGCATGACATGGGTGTAATTGGGTGATGGTTAACCAATAGGGTAATACTTGGGTGAGACTTGGCTCAAGCCCTTAGTATTATCCCAAAATGCTTCCAAAATGGTGGCGTGCAAGTTCTATTGAAGGGATAAGGTGGCACACAAGTGTGCCCATTTCCCTTAAGGGATAGACACTTAGGCGTACAAGTGTTTATGAATTTCAACACTTTGGGCTTGTTTCCCCAATTTATATCTTCCATTATAGGTAATAAAATACCTTAGAAGCGTTCAGAAGACTTCATGCAATGACTAGGGCGCCGAGAGCTTAAATATGACTTTTGGATTTTTTGTCCTCAAAATGGGTGGCCCACAAGGGGTATTTATAGTGTATTGAGGACTTTGGGAGAAAATTGAATGGGGAACACAAGTCACCTGCGTGACCAATATGTGGCATGCAAGTATACTTGCACGACCATAGTGAAACTTGTGTGACCATGGAGAAAGAAATATGTGTTCATGCCTTTTGTCAATTTTTTATTTTCTTCAAAGGATGAATCTCTTTGTACATAAGATATTACACTTTTTCATTTGATAGACTCTGTGACAGAAAGGAGTTTCAACCAAAGTCCCCACTCAGAGTTGGATCTGAAAAAGGAAAGAGGATTTGACTTTGAGGTAAAGGAGAAAACCAAGGAATTTTTGGCATGTAGGTTTTGAGTGCGCAGGTAGCAGCGCGCAGGTTCAAGCCATGAAGGGTACGATGCACAGGTAAACTACTTTTCATATAAATATGCAGCACCACTTTCCACAAAGCACCTGGCTTTGATCACTTTTGATCTCTCAGCATGCAAGTTGATTGGCTTTCATTCATTCACACAGGTTCTTTTGTCCACAGTTCATTGTTTCTTTGTGTCGCACTTCTGCAGAGGTATTTGGAGTTGTGTGGTGATACCTGCGCGCCCATACTTGCGCGACCGGAATAGACTTGCGCGCCAACATGGGACTTGCACGCCTTAATTCCGTAGCCATTTTTTTAATTTCTTCCCATATTTTATGAAAAATCAACTAACTTAAGAGTTAATTATTCAAACATTGTGTAGATTCAAAGGCTCCCAGATGAATTAGAATGACTAATGAGCTGACTAGAAAGCAGATTGATGACATGATGAGTGTCGTTGGCCCTGAATATTTCAATATCTACAACAACACTCTCCCAGATTTGGCCAAGTACATGAAGAATTATCATCTTAATTTCCCACAAAGTATTTACCTGCCTCTGTATGGTCATGGTCATCTGCAAGAGGTCAACATTCCAGAGCTAATGAACTATCTCCCACATTCTTGGATTCAAACATACACCAACTTTTCTTCAGCAAATGTCTCAGAAGGAGGATCATTTGTTAATGCTGGAACATTGGAGAAAGCCTACATAATGCATCATAGCCCCTGTGCCCTAGATCAGAAACCTCACAAGCCTGAGTTGAAGCCACATTGTTATCCCACAATTTTATAAAATTCTCAGATGGATCAATCCAAAGGCTAGAAGAAGAGTTGGGTCTTCCGTCTTGGAGGAGGTGTGAAGCTGACTTGGATGTGGTCATATTGGGTGTGACAAACCTGGGCAGAGTTTGTCGAGGATTTGAAATGATCCTCCATATATGAAGTCTTCTGGGATGGGCAGACATATGTATACAGAAATGATGACTTTTTGCTGGGGCTAATAAACCTCTGGAGCCCAGAAACCAATCCATTCCATCTAATTCATGGAAAAGTAGGCATCAATTTGTGGTATGTCTACAAGATCTCAGGGGATCCAATTTTGGGCAATATGTATGATGAATTCATCCCCTCCAATGTGACATGGAATGACTCGGAGAAGACTCCGGATTTGGCTCGAGAATTATTTAAATTTTTTCACAATCTCAAGAATTCAATGTCCACCAAAACTAATTTTAGAAAGGATATTCATCCAAAGGAGTGGATGGATATGTTTCTTACCAAGAAGAAGGAGAATGCTCCCACCTGTACTCATCCTACTAGCTTCCCTAGAACAGAGAAGAGGGGTGTTATTGGCACATTCTAGCCGACTCTGGAAGTGGGAGAGATTGAAAAGTGGGTGTACGAAGTGAATCGGAAAATCCTAGAGAAGACTTGCCTTGTGGGATTATTAGATTTGTGGATCAGTGTTTATCTTATGCCAGTTTGGGATCCGAAGGGAGGCGTCTGGCCAGGGACCATTGTTGTTGCAGCCAAGTTGGATGAGAGGGTTTTGAAGGCTAAATAATGAAGAGGAGAGGTAGATTTGATGAAAAGAGTTGAATAGGCATGAGGGGCACCCACAAAAAATAGGCAGGCGCACAAGTCCTGTTTGGGAATGCAAGCCCTGGTCGCGCATGTATACTTGCGCGACATAGATATAATTGGGAAATGGTTAACCAATAGGGTAATACATGGATGAGACATGTCTCAAGCCCTAGTATTATCCCTAAAAGGTTCCAAAAGGGTGGCGCACAAGTTCTGTTGTTGGGATAAGGTGGCACACAAGTGTGACCATTTCCATTAAGGGTTAGACACTTAGGGGCGTAAGTGTTGATGAATTTCAACACTTATTTTTTGTTTCCCCTCTTTAAATCTTCCATTCTTGGTATGAAATTACCAAAAAAGTGTTTGGCAGACTTCAAGCAAAGACTAGGGTGCCAAGAGTTGAAATCTGGCTTTTTGATTTTTCGTCCTTGAAATGGGGGCCCACAAGGGGTATTTATAGGCCATTGAGGACTTTGGGGAAAATAGAATGGGGCGAACAAGTCACCTGCATGACCAATATGTGGCGTGCAAGTATACTTGCATGACCATAGTGAAACTTGCGCAACCATAGTGAAATAAATCAATATTCATGCCTTTGTCAATTTTTGGTGTTCTTAAAAGGATGAATCTCTTTGTGCTTAAGGTATTCCCTGTTTTCATTCATTATACTCTGTGATGGAAGGGAGTGTCAACATGATTTTAGTTTGATATATTGATTGATGTATTGATTTTCAATTAATTTGTTTTTGTATATGTGACTGACCTAGTGGATAATCAATGTTTTGTGTATGTCCTTGTTTTTTTTCATTAATATATTTCATTTTATTACAGCATGTTTCAGTTTCCTTTAATTTATTGATCCACATTCTATGATGAGTATGACGTTTAGTTATTTACATCTACATTGTCACTATGATATGGGGGTAGAGTCTTCTAATTGTTCCACCTTAGAACCCTAGTGATATTCAAAAAAACTCTGTCATACGAGGAGGTGTTCTTGAGGACTTTTGGTGAACAATATTAGGGAACTAGTTTTAGTGAAACCATTTCCAGGACCATACAATGTGGTATCAAAATTGTTACTTTCCTGTTATGTTTTTATTTGGGCTGGTAATATGTTGATAATGGAATGTCTTAGTGCCCATGATCAATATCATCCAGTGTATGGTGAACACCATTTCTAGTAAGAAGTCTATATTACTAGGGTTATGAATGATGTTATCGGTCTTTGATGTTACAATTGTATGTGATTTATCCATGGGTGATGAACAAAATAATTGTATTTTATTACTTATGATGTATTTCAAGATCTTGACCAATTGAAAAGAGTCTTGAGATTTGTTATAGACTCAAGGAATATAGAGTTTATAGGAATTGTAGGAATCATGATTGGGATATAATATCCAAAAGTCATAGGCCTACTAGTGTGTGATTTTTGGGATTTAGCTTTAATTTTATGTCTTGTGAATATATAGTGAAAAGATCAATTATAAGGATGATGATTCTGTCCTAGTTGATAGTAGGTGAAATGAACATGGATGGTTAGTGTTGTATAAGTAGATGACCATTGGACATTGGTGGTTGGTTTTTTTCAAGGGTGTTTATATGGCCTGGTTCTCCATATAACACAATTATGTGAAGATTTTTGGAGATGATGGGTGGATTTATTTGTGTGAGGTTGTCTTGGAATATGACATTCTTCTTATGTGAGATCAAAGGGATGAGTATTTTGGTATGATGATGTTGTTAAATGTCATGATAGAATCGTGTTTGACACCTAGTGTGTGGCATACTTTTGTGAGCGTTATTAGAACTAGTTGGATTGACCTAGTGACATGATTTGATACATTACATGTGGGGATAGGTGGGAGAGCCAAGTGACCATATTTTACAAGAATCCTTTTAGGAAGTTAGTGTCATATATATTTTTATGGTTCTACATAGAAATGTGTTATTTTGTGAACATGAGGCACGTGTGGATGCTTTGGACTTTTTAAAAACGTTCACAAATGGTGAAACCAATTTTGAGGTTCTGTTTTCTGGATTCCTTTTCATTTGATAATGAACACTTCTGTGTTGGTGATTCAAACATGTGGTTTGTTTCATTATGGGAATATTAACTCAGGTGTCCATCCAAGGTTTCAGTTGTGCAAGAATAGTTAACCTAATGTTTATGAACATTCATAGTTGAACATGATATTGTCAAGGTTGTGTGGATAGAGTTGTTGAGCTAAAAATCATAGGATGTGACTTTTTGGATTCAGAAAAGGTTTTGTGGTTACAAGAGTGTGTAATAGTTAAATATTGATGGAATATAGGAGAAACATGTGTCAGTGATTTGGTGTGTCATTGGGATTGTAAATCATATGTTCTGATAGTTTACTCTTGATGTATTTGAGTTGAGGAGGTAGGTGTGAGTAGTCTAAGAACTGGTGTTGCTGTGATGAGATACTTACAATAAAGGAGGATTGACGGTTTTGAATGAGTTTGAAATTTCCCTTTAGATAATAGTGACATTTGAAATGTATGAGTTTGTGATGTTTTTCATCATCAAAATATCTATGTACTCCTAGTACATAAATGATAATTTCCAGTATCTTGACACCATAATGTGTATATTGAGAGAGCCTCTGATATACTACAAGATATATAGATTTTTTCTTGGGTTGATTAGGGGATTACTAGTATATTGTGTTGATAGATTGATCTACCTATAGTTATGTGGTGGGGATTTCACCATTAGATGTATGTGAGTGTGGTCCATGTGATAGATCATATGTCAAAAAATACCAATGGGTTCCATTCTGAAATCCTGGAAATGGGTGATAGTTGATGTTTTTTCTTATCACTCTGTTAGGGGAAATACGTCCTAGTCCAATTATGAGGATTGATTTTGATTAGGGGATGGACTATAAAAATGGTGTTCACTTGTGATGAGACATAAAGGATACTCATTTTATGGGGAATATCATAATAGTTTTATTAATGTTGAACTCATGTAGATATCATCATGGATTAAATGGGAACCACATCAAGTGGATCAATAGACTACTAAGGATGTATTTTGATTGTTGGTTCCGATGGTGGGAAGTGTTGTGCGTTAGTAGTAAAAACTGTGGGTTGAGTTCTATTATGTGGATCACCATGTGCTAGATTATTAGTTTTAATGACATTGTGAAGTCTAAAAATTGATGGGTTTAATTATGTACTATCTTAGTGGGTTTATTATAGTCGAAGGTGGTCTCATGACATTGGGATGAGTTGAGAACATTATCTATGGAGTTATGAAATAGAACTCAGTTGTTATCCTAGATTAAAATGCATCGGGGTGAGTACGTGTTTATCAGTAATGTGAGTTGGGATGTGTGGTTTTAAGTCAAATAAAGATTCCCGATAATTAGAAGGTTTATAGTGGGGATATTCTAAATAGGAGCATATGTTTTTTTTGATTTTGAAGTAGTTTGTGAGGTAAAAAGGTCATTCCCTTCATCAAATGACCTTGAATAAATTTTCTGATCACTATATTGGTCCCAAAAGGGAATTTATTCTAACATAATGTTTTTGTGGAATTATGGGCAGTTTGAGTTTTGGTGGAACATTTAATATTTAATATTTAATAAAATAAATATAAAAATTTCATCAGGAGTTTGGGTGCTGATATCATTATAATGGAGTGTCGAATTTAGATTCTAACTCTGTGGTTGTGTTCTGAATGAGGGGGCTTTCTTAGGAGAGGTATAAACCCACTATAGATTCTGGAACATCGGTCGAGGGTTTAACTGTGAAATTGTTTAATTAATTAATTGAATTAAAACATCTCCATTCCCTGATATACTCACGCATTATAGAATAATGTGTTGTGGTTTCTGTATTATGTGACTACTAGACGGCGAGGTGGAGGGGGAGGATATTCCACCAACCATTTTCCATGTAAGAGATCAGGGTGAGATTGAGTTGCAGTTTCTTCTGGGAGAATATTTGAACGCGAATCTTTAGTGTTTATGCCACAAGGTAGGCTGGTTTCTTTAGTTTTATTCTCTAATACCCCTTTATTATTTTTTCATGTTTTATAGCCCATTAATTACTACTAAATACGCTGGGTGTGTTGATCATTACATGATCAGAGAAAATGTTGTTTTTGGGAATTTCACATGGGTATCCAATCTGGAATCACTAATTACACAATGTGTGGTTTTAGGATAACACACCATATGTTCACCTAATTTGGGGAAGATAAACTTTTTTGTTGTATAGACTATGTAATTTAATTGAACATCATGACATAGTACATGTAAATGCACCAATACATGTGGTAAAGTAAATTGGAAATTAATGTTTGGAAGTTACAAGATGTGTACAATGGGTGCATGTTGCATAGTAGGACATGGACACGTGTCCAGGTACATGGGAAGAAACCAAATTTCAGGAGTACATAATTGTGTATTATTACAAAGGAAGACCACATGTACACCCTATCCATGTAGTAATACTAAGATAGTTCACATGTATACCCTAACCATAAAGTATTACATGGGTTGAAACTATTTCTACTCTCCCAACTTCCTTCTCTTAATCCTAGAAGCCTCACTTTGGGCAGAAGTCTTCTCAAGGAATCCTTTGGCTCAAATCAAAAAGAGTTACCCGATTTTGAGGTAATCTCTTCTCTTATGTTATTTTGTTTTATTTTGCATCTCCAACCCCTTAAACTCTATTTATTCCTTTATTTTGTAACAACAACAGTATATAAAATATACTAGGATGTTTTTGTAAGAAGGATTAGAGCTACACTTACACACACCTACATCTAATGGTTAAAGAACATACTGTTTCTGTGGATGGAAAATTTCTGCCTCACGAAACGATGATTGTTCAACACTCATATAACACCTTCAAATGTGGCCATTAATATGTCACTATATTTATATATGATATATAATATGTTTATGTTTTACTTAAGCTTCTGTATTTTTCATTTATTTCATACCTTTATGGTATCCATTATGGGTAAACGTGATATCTTCATTTTAGGAAATGCGGACTACCGCCCCCTCAAAGTGATTTGAATCGTTAATTCCATATGTGGGATGTGTAAAGGATGGATTAAATGATATTATATATGATATTATACTGGAATTGTAATATACCTTTATATCATTATGTTTCATTCCATTAAATACGAAATAGAAATGAAAGTAGCGTTCATGCGTACGTACGGCTTACCGTCTCCATGAACGGTGCATTTCATTTATTACCTCTAAATGTTACGTAATATTATGAATGAATGTATATACTGGATATATATAATATATATGATATCTAAATCATGAATATAATTCTAGATATAATGGATATTTCACCACATGAACAAATTGTAATTATAAGAAGTTTATTTTTGACTCAAGTACCTAAGATCGACAAAACGACCTTTATAAACATAAATAATTACATAATGTTCATGACATGGTAGTAAGTTATATAAAAGGAATAATGAACTTGAAAAAGGTTCTTAAGAAGTTAGATATTAACTCTAGTTTATTATTCAGGAGGTTAAAGAGCAGTCGAGTCAAGTCGGACACGAGGTAAGGGAATTTCTTAACCAAATTTCCATTCTTTGGGTTAATCTCCTACTTTCTAATTATGTGATGATATTATTATGTCATATCTTGTATTTTTTAATTTCTTTATTAGTAATTATAATGAATACAAATAATATATCTATTTTATTTTAAATATGATCTTTGTAAGGACTTTTTCTCAATCTCTTTTCATTGATGCATATTTGGTTTTATACACAAATTTCATTTATACGGTGTATAAACCCCTTTGAATTTTACTTTTTTTCAAAAGGAATATTTTATACGAAGCGGTTTTACTAAACAACAAAAAATAATGTTTTTCTTACGTATGCGGTGACAATGACTTATGTGCTGCCGTGACCATTATTTGAGTTTCGACTTCCTCGACAAGCCATTACTTTTTTTAAAATGAAAAATAAATACAAGTTTTAATTTTATTTTATTTTGGTATTGAAAATGGTTTTGAAAGTGTTTTTATTATATCAATGTATTGTATTGATATCATGTGATTGAAATGTGGAAATTTGATGTTTCTTTTATGCATGTTTTATGTGATACGATTATGTTATATGATATGTTTAAACCTATTCACATGAGAAATGAATTGGACTTAATAAGTGATGGGTGGAGCCCGCTAGAGCTCCTCGATGCATCGGTAGGTCTCATGAGACAAACTAGTGTCTTGGCACGAGGCCTTGAAAAAATCTTATTGTAGACATGGCACGAGGCCTTGGCTACGTGGTTATGATAATCTAGCATTATGCATTCCATCATTATGAAGCTGGTTATTGATATTGCATGTGATTATTCGACCAGTAGAATATCCATGTGAAGAAGTAAATGGCATTATCTCATTTTACTTTTTCCATATTATGTTGAAGTTCAAGTTTAAAAGGCTTTTGTTTTAGTTATACATCGCCTTAAATGTTTTTGTTTATTTATGAATGCTTCCGCTATATTGTTATCCTTACTGAGCATCTGAGCTCACCCCTTTCAATGTTATAATATTTTCCAGGATGTGAAGAAGTATTTTCTGAATAACCTGCAGGGATAGTCAGAAGAGGATATGAGTGTGGACTATGGAGACTTTGTTATTTTAGTTTTTCACTTTACGATGTAATGTAACATTTATGAATGTATCTAGTGTTTCCAAGGCTACTAAACTAATCGGACTTCTGAGACTTGATCTTTTGTGATCATGCCAATGTTATACAATAATGCACCGACTCTGGGTAACTAGGGTCGGGGTGTTACAGTTGGTATCAGAGGCAGTTTAGTACTAACCTTGGAAGCTAGATTTAGATAAACTCTGATTAGAGCACATAGCCCAAAGATAGACTTTGAGGATTAGTGTATAAGAACTTCCTAGAATTTTGGTATTATAGAGATTTTATGATTTTTTCGAGCAATACATCTCTGTCTGGATACGAGTAGGTAGAGGCAGCTCTAGAACAGATGTACCTAGGGGTAAAACCCGAAAACACCGCTTTGAGCTACACTCGAACAGGAACTGGTGCACGACAATGGGCATTGCTGCACTCTTGGTTACGACACTCCCGGGGGATATGCTTAGGATAATTCTCATTTTCTTTACAAACCATTTTGAAGGGTTTATGAGAATATACTTTCTCAAAGAAAGCTTTTCTTTTTACGATTATGGATTATATCTATAAGTTTTTCAATTTATGTTAAGTGTTTTACAAGTATGGAATTATGTATTTTAATTCATAAAATAATCTAGTTTATGCCATTATTTATAAATGGAGCCTAGTGGGAGGAATAGAAACCGTATCAATGCACGCACTCCGTGTAGGGATTTTCCTCCTGCTCAAGATAATTATTGTGGATCTAGAGATAAAATTGGTGCTAATCAAATTATTACCATACTGGGACAACTCGCTCGGGTTATGAATAATAACCTTACTCGTATGGAGCACCCTGATCCGCAACATGGAGGATCAATGTTAGACAGCTTCATGAGGCAACAACCACCAACATTTAATGGGGGTACAAATCCATTAGTAGCCGAGAAATGGGTAAACTCCTTAGAGAAAATATTTCACGCCTTGGGGAGTAGTGAAAGGGAGAAGGTTGTCATGGCAGTTTACCGCCTCACTGGAGATGTTGATCAGTGGTGTTCATTGATTCAAAACACAAAGGATGATGATGAGGTATCAAATATGTAATGGAGGGAGTTCAAAGAGATTTTCCTAGAAAAATAATATCCTCGTGACCATCGAGCAGATATGGAAAGACAATTTCTGAGTCTGAGACAAAAGGAGAATGAGAATGTCGCAAAGTATGAGGCTAACATTACAAGGTAAGCGAGGCATGAGGCAGATTATATACGTAACCCAAGAAGTAAGATCGATCGTTTCTTGGATGGGTTAAAACCATTTCTCTGTCGAGCATTATTCTCACAAACCTTCTCGTTATACGAAGATATTGTCTTGTGTGCTATCAAGACAGAAAAGGAATTCTCTATGTCTTATGACAACAAAGTAAAGCAAGAGAAGAAGAGAACGGTGGAGCAAGATATAGATAAAGGGAAAAAGTGAAAGAAGGATTTTCCATTATGTGATAATTGTGGGAATAATCACCCCGATACATGCCTAAAAGGAATGGGAGTTTGTTATAAATGTGGAGAAAAGGGTCACCAGGCTCGTGATTGTAAGGGAAAGAAAGGGGCTATCAATGTTGAATGCTACAATTTTAGGGAAATGGGGAATTATGCAAATGAATTTCCTAAGCGTCAGGGAAACTTACCCCAGAAAAGGCCTAGGGATCAAGGCCAAGAATATGTTGTTACTACAGTTGAAGTGGAATAATTAATGTATTGGTGCTTTTGGACTCAAGGATTATATTCTAGTTATAAGAATAATGTGATATATATAAGGATTGTACTACAGTACTTGTTGCTTTCCTTATGGTTTTAATATGATGTAGGTAATCATACTTTTAGTATGTGAAAATAAGAGAAACCTTACATTGTTTGGGGAATCTAATGTTGAAATTGATTTTGGAATTTAAGGACATTTTAGAGAAAGTCTGGACGGAGGTATTTTGGATAACTATAAAGGTTTGAATGGATTAAGTTGATCTTTGGTTAGTATTGTTTAAGGTTAAAACATTTCTGAAGACAATTTTCTAATATTATAATACTATAGTTTTAGGAAAAGGACAACCTGCAGGGTGGGGCATAACCCGTCTCGTCGGACAAAGCTGCAGGAATCGAACCCACAACCATAGTGCGACAGACCTTTATTACCTACCACTAGCCTATAGGAAGTCCCTAGTTATTAAAAAATATATTTCCTAATCTAAATGGTATGTGGTAATATTTAGAACCTTATACAATTAGGATAAATATAATATTTTTGAGTTCTATTATCTTTTTGAGTGAAAGATGAGTTTGTGGTAGAAATTAGTTGAAGGTTGAAACTCTACTTGTCAAGAATAAACACATATATACCTATCTCTTATTCTATGAATAAATTAATTCTTAAACTTTAGTAAAGGGATATTAAAACTAAAAATGTGTTATCCTAATACCTTATGTCTTGTTGAACTAATAATATTTTAAATCAACATAGATTGAAGGCTTTTAGGCCCTCAATTTTACACTTGTTTGGGATTAATGACCTCAATCACTCCCTACAAATATTTACGTCTTTCCTCCAATTATATGTCCCTAATTGCCACCAATGTTCTCCTTATCAATATCATAATTTTGTGGTGACTTTTTCATTTCCCTTTCCCTCTTATTAAGGCTAAATTCTATTAATCTTATTTTCGATGTGGGTTTTCCACAAAGGTATTTTCTATTTTAAACCTTTTATTTTCAAAGAAAAATTTCAAATTGCGAGGACACAATTTATTAAAGGAGGAGAGAGTGTAACACCCCCAGCTTCCACGATACGCCTCTCTTTCAAAAATGCAATAGCTTGCATTGTACGCAAGTTCGAGTTCTAACACACCGCGACTAATCAAAGTATCCACTATGAATAGTAATAACCACTTTTTAAATTATAGAAATTTTATATTTCAAAATGGACTACATTTTTGTATTTGTAATATCGATATTATCTTATGTTGAATTTTTTGTAATTTTCTGTGAACTTTCAATTTTTTATGAATAGTGAAAAATACTTAAAAACATCTTTTTTAATAAAAATAATTTATAGTGATAAATTATACTATTGAGTGGTTTTAAAGTGTAATTAGAATATAATTTTATCATTTTATCTAATGGTGGTCATTAGAATTAATTTCACATTGAAATTGGACATAAACAATTGTCAATCTTTTGATATATATTGTTTCTTAAAAACACGCTATTTGTTGTGATAGCAGGAATTAATTATAAAATTAATTAATTCAACTTATATTTTTGAAATTTTGTAAAATAGACATCATTTTTGAATTTGTAAAATCAATTATAGCTTAGGGTAAAATTTTGGCATTGTTCTGAAAAACTTTAATATTTGATTAATAGTGAAACCACTAAGTGGTAGTATAAAAAACTGATTTTTCATTTAAATGAAACATTACCACTTCTGTGATTTGATTTTCAAAAATTAGATATACATGATTTTCATTAAGATGTAAAATGTGGTTCAATGGGGTTAAAATAATTTTTTGGTGAATAGTAAATTTTTAGTTTAAATAATCGCGATTAAAGGTAATTAGTGAAATTTAAGGTAAAAATGATATTATAAAAATATGAAAATACCTTTAAACTTGTACTAACCCTATTGTATGAGTACTGGACGACCAAAAAAATACATGGGTCAACTTTGGGACGCCATGGAGTCACTTTGGTAGGAAAATGACATTAAAAACGTTTTATTTAATGTTAAAATAAAAATGTCACAAAAATAATATGTTTTACTAAAACAATTTTTAAATGGGGTTATACAAGTCAAATATTTGACTCTAAATTTTCATTAGAAAGATAAAAGTATTTCCTACATCATGATATTTTTTTCTAGAATTTATAGACATTATATAAGTTAAATTATTTATGACACCATGATGATGCAGCGATTACCTCATTAATTAATGATTTTAATAAAATAAAAGGATAATGTAAACTCTAAGAATTACACTTGTCAAAAACCTATTAGATGATTAGATTTCAAACACTTATCACCTTATCCTCGAAATATATCATTGTGGGACCATTAGAATCCGAAAAGCATGTCATAATAAAGTACCATTTCAATCTTTCCAAGAGTGCCCCTTCTCTCCTCTTATAAAGGCCCCCACCTCTACCACCTTATTCACACATTCAATCCATTTGGCTCAGCCAACCTCGGCCCAAATACTCTCCCAACTTCCCTCTCTTAATCCTAGAATCCTCACTTTGGGAAGAAGTCTTCCCAAAGAATCCTTTGGCTCAAATCAAAAAGAGTTACCCGATTTTGAGGTAATCTCTTCTCTTATGTTATTTTGTTTTATTTTGCTTCTCCAACCCCATAAAATCTTTTTATTCCATTATTTTTTAACAAAACCAGTATCTTAAATATACTAGGATGTTTTTATAAGAAGGATTAGAGCTACACTTACACACACCTACATCTAATGGTTAAAGAACATACTGTTTCTGTGGATGGAAAATTTCTGCCTCACGAAACGATGATTGTTCAACACTCATATAACACCTTAAAAGGTGGACATTAAGATATAACTATATTTATATATGATATATAATATGTTTATTTTTTACTTAAGAATCTGTATTTTTCATTTATGGCATACCTTTATGGGTTCCATTATGGGTAAACGTGATATCTTCATTTTAGGATGTGCGGACTACAGCCCCCTCAAAGTGATTTGAATCGTTAATGCCATATGTGGGATGTATAAAGGATGGAGTAAATGATATTATATATGCTATTATACTGGAATTATAATATACCTTTATATCATTATGTTTCATTCCATTAAATATGAAATAGAAATGAAAGTAGCGTTCATGCGTACGTACAGATTACCGTCTCCATGAATGGTGTATTTCATTTCTTACCTCTAAATGTTACGTAATATTATGAATGAATGTATATATTTTATATATATGATATTTATGATATCTAAATCATGAATATAATTCTGGATATAATGGATATTTCACCACATGAACAAAGTATAATTATAAGATGTTTATTTTTGACTCAAGTACCTAAGATCGACAAAATGACCATTATAAACATAAATAATTACAAAATCTTCATGACATGGTAATAAGTGATATAAAAGGAATAATGAACTTGAAAAAGGTTCTTAAGAAGTTATAGATTAACTCTAGTTTATTTTCCAGGAGGTTAAAGAGCAGTCGAGTCATGTCGAACACGAGGTAAGGGAATTTCATACCCCAATTTCCATTCTTTGGGTTAATCTCTTACTTTCAAATTATGTCATGATATTATTATGTCATATCTTGTATTTGTACTTTCTTTATGTGTACTTATAATGAATACACATAATAGATCTATTTTATTTTAAAAATTATCTTTGTAAGGACTTCGTCTCAATCTCTATTCATTGAGGCATATTTGGTTTTATACACAAATTTCATTTATACGGTGTATAAACCCCTTTGAAATTTACTTTTATTCAAAAGGAATCTTTTATACGAAGAGTTTTTACTAAATGAAAAAAAGGAATGTTTTTCTTACGTATGCGGCGACAACGACTTCTATTCCGCCGTGACCATTATTTTATTTTCGACTTCCTCTAAAAGCCATAACTTTTATTTAAAATGAAAAATAAATACAAGTTTTAATTTTATTTTATTTTGGTATTGAAAATAGTTTTGAATGTTTTTTATTATATCAATGTTTTGTATTGATATCTTGTGATTAAAATGTGGAAATATTATGTTTCCTTTATGCATGTTTTATGTGATACGATTATGTTATATGATATGTTTAAACCTATTCATATGAGGAATGCATTGGACATAATAAGTGACGGGTAGAGCCCGCTATAGCTCCTCGATGCATCGGTAGGTCTCATGAGACAAACTAGTGTCTTGGAACGAGGAATTGACAAAATCTTGTTGTAGACTTGGCCCGAGGCCTTGGCTACGTGGTTATGATAGTTTGGAATTATGCATTCCATCATTATGAAAGTGGTTATTGATATTGCATGTGATTATTCGACCAATAGAATATCCATGTGAAGAAGTAAATGGCATTATATCATTTTACTTTTGCCATATTAGGTTGAAGTTCAAGTTTAAAAGGCTTTTGTTTTAGTTATACATTGCCTTAAATGTTTATGTTTACTTATGAAAGCTTCTGCTATATTGTTATACTTACTGAGCATCTGAGCTCACCCCTTTCAATGTTTTAATATTTTCCAGGATGTGAAGAAGTATTTTACGAATGACCTGCAGGGAGAGTCAGAAGAGGATATGAGTGTGGACTATGGAGACTTTGTTATTTTAGTTTTTCACTTTATGATGTAATGTAACATTTATGAATGTATCTAGTGTTTCCAAGTCTACTAAACTAATCGGTATTTCGATACTTGATCTTTTTTGATCATGCCAATGTTATGAAATAATGCACCGACTCTGGGTAACTGGGGTCGGGGCGTTACATAGAAGGCCCAGGAACCACAAGTGATATATATTGTGTATGAGGTAGAATGATTTTTAATGCCCTGTATTTGGGTATTAGGTGCTAGACTAACACTCTTGGAACCACTAGTACATTGTTTTCATATTGATATAGATGGTGTAACAATTAAGTACACCCATGGTATCTGTTTTATACCAAATATATTGGAATTGATTATACATTGGAGGATATGGATTATAAACTAATGCATTACAACTTGGTTTATGTTTCAAAATAATTATCTATGTAGTATTGGGTGAGAAGTTTAGGTGAGATGTTATACTAATGTTCTGGTTTGGGGTTTTACTGCTACATGGGATGAAAACACGAAACTGATTCATCTAGGAACCATGTAATATATAATGGGTAGTGTTGTTAGTTTTTTTGTATAATTAGATATGTGAGTAGGGCCCCTATTTTTTGGGATTCGTGGTCATTGAAAAATTCTCATAGGAACCCTGACTATTGGTGATGTACGTATGGTTGATCAGATTCATCGACTTGAGGATTAATACCGCTTTCATTTCAATTTATATCAGTTCTGTTTCGGCTAGGCTGAGAATATGGCATGAGGATGCACTTATAGAAGATGGTTATAGGTTCACTATAGGGTGGAATAATGAGATTTATATCTCACACCCTATTCAGGCACCTTGATGTATATGCAAACCATATGTCATCTAATTGGTTGATCATGGATGCATGATGGATATGTTGGAGGGACCAGATTGCGTTGTTAAGAATGTTACATTAGAGGAGTCTTATGGTTAGGTGAGTGTATCTCAATAGGGAACTAGATACATGGTATGTTTTATGGATAGAATTTTTATGTCAGGTCTGATGTGTTTAATTTTAGTTATTCTTCATTTACATGGGATCTTCCTAGTGATATATTGATGTTGTGTGTATGCCACGGCTGTTTGGGACATTATTGTATTTCATTTTATTATAGAATGTTTCAAATTCAGTTTATTTATTATTATGAATTCCATATTTTTAATCTTGTTTAGTTATTTACTTATTTTTTTCACTCTAAAATGTGGTTATAGTCTCTGCATATTTCCACCATAGACCTCTACTACTAGTCAGCAGCCTTATGAGTACGAGGAGGCACGCTTGAGGTATTTTGGTGAGCCAGCACAATGCACCAGTTTTAGTTACACCTAAGTAGGTATGTTACAAAAATATCAGGAATAACTTGAGAAGAAGAATATATTTTTTGTTTCATATATATGATCCAAATAATTCCCACATGTTAGACTTAAAAATACACCATCCTGAATAATGATGAGATTGTGAAATAAACACCCACCACATTGGTATCTTTTTTATCACAAGACCCCTAGAAAATTAAATAAAATTAACACATTATTATGATTATGATAAATATATTCCTGATAAAAAATATCTTATGGGAATTATATACACCATTAAAAATAAATACATGGTTAATGTGGTAGATGTCTCACAACATTTAATGTGATATGAGAACCCCTTACCTCAAGTCAAATTTCCTTCATTCGTGTCTAAAAATTATGTATAATAAATATTAAATTGCTATAAATATATTAATGGACCATACACAGATTTATCAAAAAACATATTATTTACTCTTAACTTTTTATCACCCACTTATTAACTATTCTTTATTAAAATTTCATTTTCCTGTGATAACTAGTTTGTTTTTCCTATATATTTTTGTTATTTAGTTTATATCAATTTAATTTGATCATCATTAGAATATATATTGAATATTAACCATGAAATAAAACTTATATGAGTTCATTATATTATAATTTTTAATATTATATAAAATTTAGTGATAAAAATGATTTGAGTCATTTATAAAGATGGTGGGTCATACGTACGGATGAATGTTGTTTTCATTTTTTTCATTGGATGGGATGAAAGAAAATATTATAATATTTATACTTTATGGAATCATTATAATATATATATATATATCAAATACATTTTCATAAAATCTATCTTTATTACCATATGTTAAAATAATATGAAAAATGTTTCTTATCGAATTGTGGAGGCGGAAGTCCACATGTACGCCAGACCAATGTTATTGTTTTACAACATATTGATGGGTAATAGGTTATATGAGATGTAATAACTAAATAAAAATAATAATAACATAATAAATATTATATATAAATTTTAGTTCCATAATTATATCCATCTTCATGAAATGTTGATGAAAAATGAATTTGATTAGCAGATGAGGCGTTAGTTCATTTAACACGTGATTCACAATTTCATTTCCAATTTGATGGAAGTGGATATGGATTTTGGTTATTCAAATATTATAATAATATATTAGTGTATGAGATATACTAGTAATATATTTTTGTCATATTTAGAGAATGTTTTAAATTTTTATCAGAATAAATAAAATGCAGACGAATAGTTAAGAACAATAACTGTTCTTCAGATAACCTCTAAAATTTTATACATAAATCTTTCCAATAATGATTTTATGATAAAAACATGGAATCTTGGTAATGGGGTTGGATTTAAATAATGAATTTAGTTATGTATTTTCCAACCATTATATAAATTAATTTGTTTAGTGGATATGAGAGGGGTTCCCTTTGATAAGTGTGAGAGATGACACGCTTTAAATTTTTTAAGATAATAAATTACACCCACATTTCCACATAAACAAGGATAAAATATGGATCATTATAGAACCATATATGAGATAAGTTATAAATATTTCATTCAAATAAAAAAAATATATTTTTTTCATTTCATCCCTGATCTTCTTAGTTTAACCCCTGGTAAACTCCTTTTAAAATAAATGACGGTAATTAATTTTTTCTTTTGTAATTATCCATTATGAAAAACATTATTTTTAAATTATTATATAGTATGATTTTTTATTATTCCATAAATGGAATCAACTATTATAAATTATATTAATAGATTTCATTGAATTTATTTTTAAATTAAACCCACAAACATGATGAAAAAATAATTTCCCAATGGAATGTTTTTTAAAAATGTAAAATGTTTTTTATCTAAATTCAATATATAATTAATTTCAATTACCAAACATGTATTAAATAAAATATAATTTTACTAATTTTACTCTTAATATATTTTTGAAATAAAATTTACCTTTTTACTTCTCTAAATTAAAAGTGGATTTTCAAAAGAAATAAGTTATTTTACTATTCATAAAAAATATATTTTTTAAAATTATTATGAGTTGAATCTAATATAATTTTGGGATAATTATATAAAGAATTATTTTCAATTTGTGAAACATATTTTCAAACACGTGGAAAAAATAATTTTAAATTAATTTATCAAAACATGATAGAATCATTTTAAAAACATTTTTAAGCATAAAATTATATTTATTTTTAGCTAATTATTATAAAATAAATTATTGGAATTAAAGAATATTATATTGAATATATAATATAAAAAATTAATTAAAAAATTCACTAATAGTGTTTAAACAATTTTATTAATATAAAATCATATTTTGTGTATAAAAACAATTTTTTGGAAAATATTTCTATTAAATTCATATGATTATTTTTCTTATCAAGTGGTAACCAATGAATTTAGTTTATAAATGTATAAACAATATAATTTTTAAAATTTATTTAATCCTATTCATACATTCCATTTTTAATGTCTTGCTTCTAATAGTCATATTTTATTAATATACATTCATTGGTTTTTTAATCTCAAGGTTGCGTGTATCGATAGTTATCAATGGGGATAAATTTATTTAAAATAATTATATCATACTCTCTGTGGGTGTTAAATTATTCACTGATTATACAAATTTTATCCTAGAAATGTGAAATTTCTCTTAAAAAAGGTTTTAAGATTTGATTAATTCCTTATATGGAAAAACCACATCTTAAAAGATTTAATAAAACATGTAAATTGGAAAGAGGGAAAAAGAATATATAGGTAATCTCAAATAACACCAAACTACGTTTCCATGTTTATATTGTTAGTGGGAAGATCAAGTATGGGCATAGAAAAAAATCATAAATAATTATGAATCGTTATAGAGATCATTGATCAGATGAAATTGAATAATTAAGATATTGTTATTGACCAGAAGACCATACATAATTGATTATTCAAAAGTAAATTGATTCATCAGATATATAAGTAATTGACTAATTTTTTTTTCATTATCCATTTACTATAATTTATGGATAAATTTATTTTAAATATAGATAACACCAGAGTATAAAATTACCCGATATATTTCGATTTTCATATGAAAAATTTTATCCTTTGGTTTTTCTTTTATTGATTTCAAATTCATTTTTCACTCAATAAAATGAATATTCAAGATAATTATTCTATGGATAATGAACATAAATTTTCTTTTAATCAACAATAATATACATAAAAGAGTTAAATGTCTTTTAATATGTCCCTAACTATTGACCAAAACAAAAATGGTTAGAACAAGTTTTCCAATATAATAAATTAATCTCTAAATCCTCTAGAGTAATACCCAAAGATATAATTAATCCATTCTACAAATAAATAAATATAAAAATATGTCTCAAGAAATTCAAATCCCAAAATTTTAAATATTTGATCAAACATTTCTCTTAAATCGCTATAAAGTATCTTATAATTTCAAATACCATGAATTTAAATACCTTGATCTCCAAAAAATCCTTAATGAAAAAACTTACTTCCGAAAATTATTGTTTTCCTTATTCCTTAAATAAAATCATAGATTATAAATTTACATTGATCCAAAATTTAGTAAACACTATAAATGATAAGAAACCATAAAATCACTCAATAATAACATGTTCACCAATAATCTCCCATAAACATATATTTTTTATTATTATCTCAACTTGAGTCAAATATTATGTGTTATCTTCCCTCAATCATGTGTCTTCCAAAAAGATCAATATTAAATTGAATCAATTTTTTTAACATCAGTCTCATTAAATGTATGTTTTCAAGTAAATATAGAAAATCTACAATAGAAAAATCCTTATATCATGCATGATTCCTATAAAAATACTATCATTGATAAAATAATTCAACAAGATAATTCATCCATCATAATACATAATCGATTTAATAATTATACTTCTGAAGTAGTAATAGCATAATATTTAAAATTTTCCCTTATATTACTCTATATTTTATTCACTTAACGCTTGTATAATTCACTTTAATAGATCCTTGTTTCCTTATAGTTCAAACAATGATCGTTAATCTTTTCTTTATTACTCGTGTATTCATGAGCCTAATTTCTGTTCTCTCCAGACATGAAAAAAAATCTCATTCTAATCAATAACATTCAAGGGTGTTTCTTTCACCCATTATAACGTGTGGGAAAATCCTTCGTTCCCTTATTCCCATAGTCCATTTTTTTGATGTTTTATTATTATTCTTTTTTTAACTTTGAAGCCATAAGACTTGGAGAATTCTTTCATTGTTTGGACAACATATGATACTTGTCCTAGTATAATGAAATTTTTTTGTATACTATTACCATTAGAAGGATTATATTTTACCATTAAATATAGAGTCAATTTTAGTCATTGGGTTAAGTACATACTAAAATAAATTCCTAGAGAACCATGTAAATTAATCTTCATACACAATATTATTTTCATAGTCCTTTGTTATAGACATAAGATTATTTTTAAATATATCAACTCATTTCATGTGGAAAAAATATATTCATAATAAGACTCTATTAAAATCATTATATTGCATGCTTTATATTTCCTCATCATACTTGGTATTCTTAATAAATGACCAACATTGATATACATCCCCTAAGATATGATAAACTGCCCTGAAAACTCTCTCTCTCTTTCATTATTTTCCAAAGAAAGAAATATCTTCTCTAATGATTTTATCAATTGATCAGATAAAAGGGAATATTTAGTTATATTTAATGATGTAGGTTGACGACTCATGATGTAATCAAATATTGTACAGCTATGTTGTGGAAATGTTGGATGATCCATATGATCAATGTTATTTTTTAAAACATGAGTTAACTACCCCAATTTGGTTATAATTTTAATAGTTCCTAATGTAGCTCTGTCCTCGGATTCAATCTCTATCCCTATATGTAAATCACAAAATGTATTTAATATGTTTATATAAATATCATTCAATATATTGTTCACCATTTCTAAAAAATTTAATATACTTTATTTTATATTAACATTATTAAAAAGAATTTATAATTTCAAAACTAGTGAAACACTTTAAAATAATTGGAAAATTTAGTCGTAACCAATATCATAATCATATACATGGTTTATTTAGAGAATGTTTCTAACAAATAAAATTTACAATAATTAAATGTTTTTAATGAAAATATAAATTTCCTTAACAATATCTCAAGAGAGTGTAAAAACTATTGTGTAGTAAGGCCCATTGTCAAACACTAGGTGATAATTAAGTCAATGTACAATGCAGCCTTTTGGGAGTTGTTACCTGGAGGTACAACTATACCAAATCCACATCCACTTATTGTATCTATAAATTGATGTATTTATATGGAATCCACATAATCTCTCCCTTACCAAAACATATGTATGTTATCCTATACTTAGACTTATCCTCAATGTATTTCTTAATGTTATTTTCTCTAATTCATGTCACGAACTGAATATGGTCGCCATTAAAAGTGGCACTAAACCTGGACATCAACAAGGACCGAAGGGTGTTCCCCATCCCTGTATGATGGTACAAGTTCCCAGGTATCATATATGGGAATCTGGGAATGCTTTACCCAAGTTTATAAATATAAGACAACAAAAAGACCCCATAAAACAAATCTTCAATTTTCAAACAAAACCATCATTTAGAAAATTTCAGAATTGAATTACACGATTTTAGAAAATTCAAAAAGACTATAACAAATGAATAAACCCAAAATTTAAAACCCAAGAACCTCATCACGGAAAGAGGCACTTCCCTCAAGCCATCTTTGCAACACTGCATTTCAAAGGACAACTATAAACTCGAACCATTGGAACTAAAAGGTCTACCCAAATATGTGACAAAAATAACCAAGACTACACACACCTAATTGTGTAACTAGGGTGTGATCCAAAGCCCAAAATCAAGCCACCACTAAATGATTCCATGTGATAAACATTCGAATACTAAAATCATTTAAGTTTTCATAAACATGAGATGCTCTTATGAATTTTAAAGACATGAAACTTTTAAAAAAACAAGTTCTCAAATTTTGATACTTCAAAGAAACAACACTTTTAAAAAGAATTCCAAAGATAATTTATATTCCCACCAAACATACTGTATGTCGATGGTAAGCATAAAATATATAATTAGCATAAGCATCGGGAAATAACCTCTAGGCACTAGCTCACTATGGGTCCCTGGTACCTTGTATCTCAGTGAAAGTAACCAAAAAAAACTGTTTCTCATGCACACAAGCCCCTAGTAGAGATCATACCCATAACATAGTGGTCACAAAACATCATCATCGTCATCATAGTTTAGTTAGTGTTGTCATCCTCAAACATGCTACGTGAAACTAGGTCCAAACCCCACGAGATCAATAGAATACTAGTAAACATCCACCAACCTAGATGCCTAGTGTTTCCCTCTTGTGCTCAAAAAAGTTCCATAAGCTATGAAATACATTTTTAATATCAAAATGCCACATCCATGTTAGAAAAAGTCCAAATAGGCCACATTTATATCACACAAGTCACATAATCTCATTTTTGATTCAAATTAATTTTGGAATCATACTCACCGTAGAACAACCCAGAAAACATTTCATATCTCTTTCACACATCAAAAATCTTATTAAAAATTTTTAAAAACCCTTTCCAAGATACTAAAAAACACATAGTATCCCGCACACATGTCACAACATACTTCTTTCATAAACAAAATTCATCTTTCACATCATACTCACACAAAACAACCCAAAAACTTGTTTCATTCCTTTTTTGAATTTGATAAATCATTTTATCAATTTTTAAAACATTCAAAAAATATTGACATCTTAAATCACTATTTTACTATTCAAATCTCTATATTAATTGAACACGCTCACCAAAATAGTACATGTAAATACATTTCCCACTTTTTTAACCTCAATAAATCCTTTACAATTTTCATAAAACAATCCAAAGTAGTATAACTATTTTTTCACTCAAACCCCATTTCAAAACCCTCATTCTAGGACAAAATCACACCAAATCATTACCAAATAAGATGTTTCATCCAAAAAAACATTTAATAAACCTGATAAACATGTTATAAAATTAACCCAAATATTACAACCAATGTTTCACATGGAAAACACCCAATTTAAAGCAAAAGTGCTACTACAAAATTAACATCTTAACAAAATCCATCAAAAATGGAATTTGAACAATTCACAGGATATAAAGAACATTCAAAATAAATTAATAATGAATTATAACTCTTCTGGAAATTCATACACATGTAATCACCTACCTTTTCTGTCAAATCCACCAAATCATGGTGCACATCTTCTACCGAACAACCATTGTAGCATGAGGGAGTGAAATCTAACCTAAAACCCCATGTTTTGACCAAAAAGACACAAAATAAAACCCAAGGTACAAACCCTAACAACTTTACATATTAGAGAAATATAAAAGAAGGAGGAAACCCTTTGAAAATGGGAGGAACATGATAGGAAACCCACTTTCTTAAGATATCATGAATAAAAAGACCAAAATATACCAGTATTCAAATTTCCAAATTGCCAAAAATAAATGTGATGATCGAATATGGCAGAGGAGGTCATGTAGAAACTATAAATGGGGAAAATTATGAAACATTTAAGGAGTTATGAAAGAAATAGTTTATCTCTTCAAATTTAGACGATTTGGAAAATTCAGAGATGATTCTCAATTATTCCTAATGAATTTGAACACCAATCATGGGGGTGCACCATGGTATGTGGGCTTGGGTGAGATTTTGAATCAACGAAAAACCTTAAAACTTGAATGAATTATTAATGAATTAAAAAAATAATTAATGCTGAAATGGGATTTCAGGTTGGCCCAATACCTTAATAAAAAACCAAAATCTATCATGTTTATAGATTTATATGAGTTGTAAATGTATATAGATGTTTTAATATAACAGGGGATGCCAATTGGAATGTGGAAGGGGTGTAAAATCTTTAAAAATGAAATAGTTATACAAATGATTCGCTTTTAAATCTATAAATGGGCCCACAGTTTTGCCCGTATTTTGAAAACCCACCATTTCCAACAAAATGAATGGGAAACCCCCAAAACAAAAAATAATGGAAATTAAATGAAAAACCCATTTAAAAGATGTCATGGATATGACAATTCTCCCAACATAAATCTTTCTTCCCTCGGAAAGCCACAATAAGGCCAAAAAAACAAAAAACAACCAAAAGGCCAAAATGGACTCTATTCCCAAGCTTCTCCCCCAGAAGCAAAAACACCTGCATTGATCAATTAAGGAAGGAATACTCTTATAAACCAAAATGTACACCACTTTCATGAAATAGTCTATCACATTTAGATATTATCCAAAAATAAAACTCCTCATACACTTTCCGAACAAGACTCAATCAATTTTCCCAAATGAAGAAAAACATCATACAAGGTTACACTTACATTACTTCAACTATACCATTGGGAACACTCAAATCCCAATGTTTACTGAAGGAAGATATTGGTACTTTGATAGCTCCAAATGAGACTACCTACCTCCAATCCAAGACTGAGAACAAATCTAAGTTACTAGTACGAGGAGACACAAGTGGGATCCCCTCTATAAGAGACAACATAAATTTTCTGAGAAAGAATCAGGACACCAGCAGGGGGTGGCCTGAATAGAATATCAGGTTCAAGGGGTAGATATCCACTAGATATTTTGAAAATAACATACATGAGAATCATAGTGGGTCTCCCCAGCATAATAACCAACCATGTTAGCTAACCAACATGGTCCGACACAAGAGGACCCCAAAATTTAATGATTTGGGACGGTTGTACGGTTAGTCCACATGGTTTAGGAAACCATGCACTAACTATGGAAATCCATCCATCAGTATGGTTTTTTGGGGAATAATTACTACTAAATGTGTATTAATCATGCACTCAACCTGTCTATCCAAATTTCAAAATGTTCTCAAAAAAATCAATGGAAACTAAAGGGGGAAAGAATAACATTGGGTGATAACATGGGCATGAGTCCATCCACATATTTCCACCATACGAGAACAATGGAAGAAAGATGATGACACATGAGGTTTAAATTTTTCCCATATTTTATATTGATGATAGTACATTGACCAAAGGATTGAAGGTCCTTAGGATTTCCCCTCACTATGCATCAAATTCACTTCAGGACCTATGGCTGGAGCTCAAATGATTTAGGCATCTTCGGCCTAGTAGTTAGGCATTGGAAACCCCCCGAAAGGAACATCTCCTATTGGTGCCATGAAAACTATACCATGATCCCATATGTGTTCACCAAGACATAACAAAATCCAAACTCACTTTACCCAAACCAAAAATTTCCTTCAAATATGTACATAGAAGACGCCCACACGTCACCCCTTATTTCTTCGAATGAGAAATAGAAAGAGGAAATGATATAAAGAAACAACTTCCTCTAAACAAATTATGTTGAGTTTTCCTGAAAGGAGACACACTTCTAACAAAACAAAGACACAAAAAAGCTTTTAAAACGTCTATTTTACAGTCTAATGAGCACACAACATCACATGGTGTCACCGAACATGAACATTGCAACTAATATAAACCATTCATGGATTGGGACCTTATGTAATGTACACAAACATCACAAAATTCTATAAAGTGGCAATAATAGCCTCTCATGACAAGATTTCCTATGTCAGTGGTTCAACCTGAACCCCTGCATCAAAGAGTCTACGAAGGACCCATAGACCTTCTTAGACACCATCCACTCTAACAACAACATACTACTTTCACCTTCGATAAATCAGGTAACTTATGAAACTAAGGTCTCTTTCAACATTCAATGGAAACCCTCCCACTACAAGATGATCCACCAAACAAAGAATGGAAATGGTGTAAACTCAATCTCTAAATCTCGAGAAAAAAATATCATCCCTTATTTTGTTCAACTGAAGGATCTTCCAATGGAGAAACCATCTCGGCTGCACTTCAGTAATGCATTAACACATAATGGGGGGAATTCTTTATCCAAGAAGAGAACCCAAGGACCCATCCAAGCTGGTCCATTGGCCAAAACATGCCCCAAACCAGAACCGAATAGATTAGGGGAATCACCTTAATGGCTGCCCAAGCTTTTCTCATAAGAGGCGACCAACCGGCCCTTCAACCCAACTTACTAACCAAACACTAACCCAAAACACCATTCAAACTATAGGGGTTATTGGAATCAAAACATATCACAACAAAAACATTGCCAAAAACACATATGATACACCATCCCAAAATAGTCATCAAGACATCATGTTTTCCTTTAAAATCATCTCTTTGAAAATAAACAGTTCAGAGTTTATCATATCCACCAATGGTACCCCATGGGCCACACACAAGGATTTTTCCACGCCACACTGAGAACCCTTCTGATATATGTCCCGACATTCATCCAGTCATTCCATAAACCTCCCATAATCCCATATAACCCCATGCATGTGGTCACTAAGGGAAATACCAATGTTTAATTTTTTTTCACTTTTCAAAACCAAAAGAGTCAACCAATACATCATTTTTCTCAAGACTGGTAACCAAGAAATCAAAATCCCAATTTAGCTCATACAAAACTTTTTAGAAAGAAACAATAACTCAAATGAATATTCACTTTCAATTCATGTACATTAATTTAAAAAAAATTAGACCATTTTAAAAAAACATTAATTTCATGAAAAACTCAATTTAATAAATCATTATTAAATAGAGAACTCAACTCTATAAATTTTAAAACAAGATTCTGAAATTTCATAAAAAAATTCAAATCATCTTTAGTTTCCAAAAAAATACATTTCCAAACTCCACACATAACCTCCAAAACATTATATATCGTTGAAACACATTTTCATAGTTTAGAGAATTCTACTAGAAACATTTTTTTTCAAAACCAACATTAACATATTTCCTACATTCAAAAGATGTATAGACACGAAATTTTCCATTTTGAAACAGTTCTGAAAATTTAGTTCTACAATTTCATAAATCCAGACACTTACTATTTACTAACAAATCATTGAATAAATGTTGAAATTTCTTATATGATGTGTTTTTTCTTCAGTAAAACCAAGTTCAAAGATTCCAACATGAAGAGAAATGAGACAATGCAAGAAGAAACTAGTCTTAGTGGGTGACTTTGACATATGGTTGATAGCCATATTCCTATCACTTTACCATAATGGAGAGTGTTCTAGGGATATATCCCCAGCTCCACATGGCTTTCCCATCACTACGAGCTCACTGAGACCATTATCACAACTCTCTTTTCATTTCACCAAATCATCATAAAACATTGAAAAAAAAGGACTCAGATAAAACCCAACTTCTTCTGGAGACTTGAAACAATGTCAAGAGGTGTGCTAGCCAGACACATCACTTGAAATCGGAATTTCAAACTACGAAAATCCATACTCTAGACAATTCATCCTCTTCCCCAAATAACATGACCCAATGAGTGAACCTAACCTCTATTGATACCATTTTTTCACGAACTAAATCTGGTCTCCATCAAAACTGGCATCAAACACAGCCCGCGATAAGGATCAATGGTCATTCTTGATCCCCACGGGATAGAACATGTTCCCTGTTATCATATAAAGAAATTTCTGAAATATTTACCTGAGTTTGAAAACATAAAACATACAAATAAATCCTGTAAAACAAATAAGGATTTTTCAAACAGAACAATCTTTTAAAAAAAATTTAGAATTTAATTACACAATTTAAAACAATTCTAAAAGATTATAAAAAATTAAGAAACAAAAAATGTATGTCCCCAGATCGTCCTCATGGAAGGAGGCACCACCCACAATCCATCTCCCCAACACTGCATCTTGAAGGACTAATAGAAACCCGAACCATTTTCAATTAAAGATCTACCCAAACATGTGACAAAAATAACCATGTCTACGTACACCCAAATGTGTAAGTAGGGTGTAAGATAAATCCTAGTAGGATTCCAACACTAAAGGATTCCATGTGAGAAAAATTCAATGATGAAAGGCTTGAATGTTTTCCTAAACTTGAGATGCTATTAAGAATTTTAAAGAGATGCAACTTTAAATAAAAATAGTTCATCAAGCGGGTCACATTAAAGAGCCAAATTTTTTAAAAGGAATTCCAAATATACTGTATTTTATATCCAAACATATTGTATGCCAATGGTAAGAATCAAATATCTAATGAGAACAAGCAATGGGAAATAACCCCTAGGCACTAGCTCGTTGTGGGTCTGCGGTACCTCCTTCCTCAGTGAAAGTAACCAAACAAATATATGTTCTCGTGAACAAGATCCAATAGTAGGTATCATACCCACACCTAGTAGTCCCCCAATATCACCACCATCATCATCATCATCAATGTTTAGTTAGTGATGTTATCGTCATATTTTCTACGTGAAACTGTTCCCAAACACCACATGATCACTAGCAAACAAGTACACATACACCCACCTAGATACCCAGGTTTTACCTCTTGTGCTCAAACAAGTTCCATATGCTATGAAATACAATTTTCACATGAAAATTACTTTCCAATGACACACACAGAAAAAACAACCCATATGTATATCACAAAATTCACTTAATCCCCTTTTAATTCCAATTTATTTTGGAATCGTACTCACACCAAAACATCCCACAACACATTTACCATCTCTTTCCCACTTCATAATATTTGTTAAAAATATTATAAAACCATTTCAAGATAGTAAAAATCACCTAACATCCCACACACATGACACATAATACGTATTTCATAAAAAAACATTTTTCACATCATAATCATAGAATACATCCCACAAACGTGTTTCGTTACCTTCTTGAAAATTCATAAATCATTTCATCAATTTATACGACATTATAAAAATGAATGACATCTTAAATAGCTACATTACCTTTCAAGGCCCCATCTTAAGTGAACACACTCACAAAAATAGTACATGTTCATCCTTTTCCCACTTTGTTAAACTCAATAAATCATTTTAAATTTTTCATAAAACAATCCAAAGGGGAATAACTAGGTTTTGCACACAAAACCTATTTCAAATCCCTCCTTCAAGGACAAAATCACACCAAAGCATTACCAAACCAGAATTTTCAGCCCAACAACATTTTATAAACCACTTTCTCATTTTATAAAATAAACCGAAATATTACCACAAGAGTTACAAATTTAAAACACCCAACTGGAAGTAGAGGTGAAACTATAAAATTAACTGCTTAACAAACTCCATCAAAAATGGTTTTTCCACAATGAAAAACATAAAAGGATCATTCAAAATAATTAATTAAAGCATTATAACTCATCATGAAATTATTACAAATGGAATCACCTTCCTTTTCTGTCAAAACCAATAAATCGGGGTGAGAAACATCAACCACACCACCATCGTTGCATGAGGGAGTGAAATCCAACCTAAAACCCCATGATTTGACCAAAAAGACACCAAGTCAAACCCTATGTACTAACTGTAACTTCTATAAATTCTAGAACATCTTTAAAGGGGGAGGAAACCCAAACCAAATGGGACTAATATGAGAGGAAACCCACTTACCTGAGATATCATGAAAAAAACGACCCAAATACCCCAGTATATGAATTTACAAATAGCCAAATATGCAACAAAGGCTTGAATAAGGCAGAGGAGTTCAAGTAGAAACTATAATGGTGAAAAAGAGTAAAAATTGTATGTGTTATGAAAGAAAGAATTTACTACTTCAAATCTAGAATATTTGAGATATCTATAAAATATTCTCCCTAATTTGCGATGAATATGTGTTTCAAAAAGGGGGAGTAGATAATGGGGGCACTCATTGGGTATGTGGGATCAGGAGAGATTTGGAATCACAAAAAAACGTTAAAACTTGAATGAGATAATAAAGAATTAAAAATAATAATTTAATGCTGGAAATAGGATTTCAGGCTGGCCCAATACCTTCATAAAACCCCAAATCCAACATGATATTGGGTTTATATGAGGTCCAAACGGATATGGTGGTTTTAATATACTAGGGTATTCCAATTGGGAAGTGTAATGGGTGTAAATATTTAAATATTAAAGAGTTATAATAGAATCAAAATTGGTTTTTATATATGGAAATGGGCTCACGGATTGGCCCCAAATTTTTGAAAACCCACGTTTTCCACAAAAATGCATTAAAACCCCCCATAAACAATAAATAATAGATGTTAAATGAAAAATACAATTAAAATAATTAATGTCTGAGACAATTTATGATTTCATAACTCCATTTTTTAGGTTTCCTACTTATCTTCCTCTAATACCATCTGCATGGAACCCAACCCAATTAGCCCAGATTCAGTGATTACATTATTAAATTGGTAGAAGATACAAGAAATTTAATTCTGAATGATTGAATGGTTTAGTAGTCCTGGTAAACTAGATATATACTTTAATATGACATTAATATTTTAAAATTTTAACTGAACAAACCAATTTCTTTTGAGAAAAACATAATTCCCTTTAAGATATCCTTACATATTAATCATAATACCCTCTATTTTGTCCTAGTGAATGAAAAAAAAATAAGAAATGGGTGAGATATAATGCTTAGTAAGTGTATTAATATAGTGGAATATATCATTAGTAGACAAGATAAAATCAATATAGAATGGTAATTGACTGAAACACGTGTCATTTAATCAATAACTTGAACATATATAATAATATGGTATGAATAAATGAATATTAAATAATTCTATATAAATAATCACATGAGCTTGAAACATATTCATGGATATTATATCTATTTGTGTAATCACAAGGACATAAAAAAAATATTATAATAATGTAATTCATAATTTCAGACATCATAACCATACCAACAATGACTATTTCATATACATTTTATATAAATAGGGAATGAAATGTCCAAATAAAAATTATATTTTGTCACATGGGACGTATCAATGTAACAAGATGATATTATGGGCCTCACCCATCACATACTAAGTCCAATTCATTCCTTATATTAAATTGGTAAAACATAATAAATTTAAACTATCATATTGAAAGACTATCAAGAAAATTTTTATTATTTACCGAAATCAATAAAAATTATCATAAACCATTTAGAGTAATATGGTTAATCGTATCTTAATAGTACATATCCAGTCAAACTGATCATAAAAAATCTAGATAAATAAAAATTATTATATCATAACATCATATCCCTAGTGGAGAATAAGATTGATAAGGGTTTTTTTCATTAATGAATATAAATACTACAATATTTTAACAAAATGAATTTTTGAGGGAAATATCCTTTTCACTTGGAAAATCAAATTAAAAACATTGACTTCCAAATTACTATAGAAACAATTTTCAATAAAATTTTTTGAAACTATAATATAATAATCAAATCAATTAATTTCCATGACAGATTTTAATTATATACATTTTATATAAGTTAAAAAACATTCTTTTCACCCTCTTGAAAAAGTTCCAAAATTCCACATTTGTAAAATTATAACAAGATTTATATCAAACCATTTTGTAAAATTCAAAAAAAATTGGTAAAAAAATTAATAAATAATTAGAATAAATTAATAAAACATTTTTTATTTTCGTAAAAAAATATAGATTTCGAATAAAAAGGGTTTTCGAAGAAAGGAACAAATGAAATATGATTTTCATAAGAAAAATAACAATAATTTGAAATAACCAAGTGAGGAAAATTATAAAATTACATGAAATGTTCGTGAATAACCATATGATATTAAAATATATTTGTTTTAGGATATAAATACCAAATAACTCCATCATGTGAGAGTAAACATAAACTATCTTTAAAAATGTTGAGATTCTGAAATAAACCCTTACTACATTATTAACTTTGGAATCATAATCCCTATGATAGATTTAAAAATTAATAAAAAATTAAATAAAATTAAGATAAAAATATTCAATATATACCATATCAAATTTTTATTATATACACAACAAAAAAAATGTTCTGAATATGTTATAAATCTCACGGAAGTAAAAGTGAGATGGGAAAACCAAACCTTGGTTTTGGTTTCCATCATATGTGTCCAAAACTCTTATATAATAAATATAGATTTATTATAAACCTATTAATGAAATATAAAAATATATATCATATGAAATATTATTTACTTTTAAATATATTTCACCCATTTATTAACAATTATTTATTAAAATTCTAATTCTAGGTGATAACTGCTTTGTTTTCAAGTATTTTTTTTATTTAGTTATTACGGTACTTATACTTGGATCATGGGTCCAACACATTCAAAATTTTAAACATTCTATATAAATTTAAAATTTAAATTATATAATTATATATAACAATATATGATGTTAGATATGGAAAAATGAATTACACTCTTCATAGAGACGGTATGTCGTATGTATGCATGAACGCTGATGTCATTTTTTTCAACGGATGGGGCGAATGAAATAAAAACATTAATTCACCTTAAAAAATTAATTATTATATAATATATAAATATATATTCATTAAATCTATCATTATTATTATCCATGTTAAAGTAAAATGAAAAATGTTTCACATCGCTTTGTGGAGCCGATACACCACAAGTATGAATGGGAGAAGTTATCATAATCTAATAGTATGGAAGGTATAAATCTATATGTGATATTATAATTCCAAAATTATAATTATATAATAAATATAATATATAAAACATACATAAATCAGTATAAACATATTTCCGATATGGTGATAGTAAATATATTACATCAGTTCGTGAGGCGGTAGTTCATTTTTCACATGGTTGATGGTTTTCATTCCCATTTGATGGATGTCTAGATGGATTTATGTCATTAAAATTTTCTAATAAAAACTATGTAAATGGGATATACTTTTTCTATTATTTTAACATAGTTATAGAATATTTTATGGGGTTACAAAAAGATATAAAATGAAGATTCATGGTAAAGAACTACACATCTTCATTGAGGTGCCTCAAAAGTATTATAACCAAAGACTTCCATGAATGAATTTTATATGAAATCAGGGACTATATGTCATTTTAATTTATTTAGATAAAGGTATTATATCCAATATTGGTATAACCAATTGTATTTGTATGTGTTAAGATTGAAAGAGATGGGGTTCCCTTTTAGAAGAGGGGTAGAGAATACACTTTGAATTTTTCAAAAGAATAAATTATAGCAGCATTTTTTATATGGAAAATAAAAAATAAATGTCTCATTACAAAATAATTAGTTTTATAAGGTTTAAATATAAGGATAAAATAAAAAATTTACATCTTTTTAGGTCCTTTTTACCCTTCTCATTATGGTTTAACCCCTAGTAAACCCATTTTAACATTAACTGCATTAAATAATTTTTACAGTTTTACTATTCATTACAAACTAAAGTTTAATTGAAATTATTATATAATTTAATTATTATTATTCCAAATATAAGATCCTTTTTTCCAATTCAATTCATAGGTATGGAAAATTTTAATTTAAACAAAAACCCACACACATGATAAAAAAATAGTTTTCCAAAAGAAATTATTTTAAATGTAAAACCATTATATCTAAATTGAACATATAATTGATTAAATTAACATAAATTATATAAATTTTAATAAATTTTGACTTATTTTACAACTTATTTTTTATAGAACAAAATTAAAATTTGAAATTATTTAAATAAAAAGGTGGTTTTCAATAAAAATCATTATTTTTATAATTCATTGAAAAATTAATCTGTATATAAAATTATAAAAATTTTACTATAAGATAATTATACATGAATATTTCAGAAATTAATTTTATTTTAAAATACATTTTCTAATAGTGGAATGTATTAATTTTTAAATTAGTGTGGAAAACATGGTAGAATCGTTTTTAGATAAAAAGGTTTTAATCATAATATTGGATTTATTATTATCTCAAGCTTAGAAAAAAATATTAGATTATTTATAAAATATTTTATTGAATATAAAGTATATAAATATCAATAAAATAAGTCACTATAAATGGTTAATTAAATTTATGAGGATAATAATATATTTCATGCATAAAAATATTTTTTTAGGAAAATATTTCTTTTAAATTTAAATGATTTCTATTTCTAATCAATTGGTAACCAATGAGTTTATTTTATAAATGTGTAAATAATATAATTTTCATAATATCATTATTCAAATTCATTCCCATCATTTTAACATCTATGATATAATGTTATTATTTAAATAATATATTTTCACGGTTCGTTTATTCTTGGGGTTATGAGTTTCACAAGTCATAATAAGGTTAAATTTATTTTAATGAAATATGTCATAAATTCCCATGATGTTATAAATAATGATGTATATTTGGATTTTTAAATTATTGTGTTAATAAATAAAATTTTATTTATTATATCACAATTGCTAATGAAGATAAATTACGTAAATTTTCATTCAATATAGAAAGTGTTAAGAAATACAACAAGAAAATTATGATCATTATTGATTGAAGAAAATGACATCACAAATAATTAAATTACTAGAGGTTCATTTTCATTTTTTGGACTATAAAACGAAAATTAAATAAATTTTACGTATTGGTATTCCCTATCCCTGATCATCCATCATAGAAAATGTGTGAAGCTGAAAAGGGTGTATACAAAAGGTAAATGGTGGTTGCTTAAAATTTTTGTTGAATCTTGATTTCGTTTCATTTCAAACATATGAATTTGTAATATAAATACATGGATGCATATACCATTATAACCCATCTCCTAGATCATGAAAAAGAGTAATATATTATAAAGATAAAATATATTTTCACTATATTATGCCAGTGTAAACTAGAAAATGGGTACCCTGATATTTACCTTCCATTCATGGTGTTTAAGTACATTGATTAGTTATCCAAGTTGGTTATCCACATGGAAAGTAAATTGTACATTAATATTATATTATCATATTTATGACCAATATTATGTATATTCATTATGAATTTTAGGATGAATAGTATATGGAATCAGATCACAAAACATTTGACTATGCTTTTAGAGGTAGATTAGGATTCGTGGGAATGTAGTTCATCACCCATTTGGGTTAATGAGTTTATGTAAAAGGATTAAAAGACCATGAATATTTTAATTTTTAAGGATCCTTTAAAAAATAATTCAATGAAATAAAATATTTATTGGTGGAGTGTGAAGCAGGAGGCTATCTACATTGCATATAGTAATAATTGTCACTGGATGAGAAACTAAAAAGAGTTAAAAAGATTTTGTATAATATACATCAAGTATATTCATAATTAAATTTAAAATTTATATTTTAATTATTTTATATTAAATATAATATGAAATGAAAATATACTTATTCAAATAAAATAACCTAAAATATTTTGAAACATTCCAAAAATTATGATAAACATTCTTTGTTGTTGAGAATATATGATCCATATGTTAGAATAATGAAGTACATGACACTGGATTTACAATGGTATTGATTCCATTTGATCTATTATTTTTTATTGAGTCTTACAATAACATTTATCTTGGTGTATGATACTAGAAAAAATAGGACAATATTACACATATGAAATTAATGATTTTATGAAACTTCACACATAATTTTTTTGTGATACTTGAATAATAGAAATACAATATATGAAATTAATGAGGAATATATAATATAATACTATTACCTTGTTTTTTAATTTTAATTCATTATTATGTAAAACTAAAATTTGGTGTAAAAAATACCAAGAAGGGTCTTTCCACTATGTAGAGTTATAATTATTACGTAATTGACCATTATACTTGTTGTGTTTGGGATAAATAAACCTATATATAAAAATTATATCCAAAAAAATTATAGAGTTAGTTGAGTCAGATCATATGAAATATCCTAAGAGGATTCTACAGGTAAAATCAAATACATAATTATATTTCCATGAGTGGGAAACACTTCGATTTTGAGGAAGTTGTATCATACATTATTTCAATAAGGATAAGGCTCTAGATTAACATTAATTGGCATTAAAATACTAAACATCACAATACTTATTGGGAGGAGTTATTCTAGTGTCATGTATTTTTTAGGTAAGTAAAGTCCAAAGAGTTTATTTTATATTCACATGGATGGTTTAAATAATATCTGATAAGAATAAAAAATCCTATAATAAAAAGGAAAATTGAAATATAAATTGATTTAAAAGTACAATGAATTTTGATATGGTTTCTATATACCAAAATTTAGTTTCAAATTTTGGTACTTTCTTATTTTGATTTAATTTTTTTAGTGGTTATTCATTTAAAAACTAGAAATGGATGGTATTAGTTAGTTACAATTGGAATCTATTTAGTAATAAAGGTTTTATATGATGTCTTGGCATAGCCTATGAGTAAACCACGCACTAATATTCAATATTAAATAATTTTATATTCTTATATTATTAAAACCATTAATCACCATTATTTTAGGAACATGGATGTCATCACCAAAAAGCTATATGAGCCCCAAAAATACCTTTATATATTGGATTAATAATTGTGATCATAAAATATTTTTTTGATGAAGAAAATATATTGTTTTTTACCAAGTATGAAAATTTTCCTTGTGTATGCAAGAGTATAATGTGGGAGCTATACTTTTCTAAGTCATACATGTTCTTAACATATGGAAAATAAATTTTTAGCCTTATATCTAATTTATTTTAAGAAAAATTTCACCAAAATATATTTAAAAGTAGAAACCCATTTTCTTGGGAACAAGATATTATAAATATATCTATGAGTTTTTAGATCTTTTCGTTGAATAATCTTCGACAGGGTATTGAAAAATAAATGACAGAATGCCTCATGAATGAATTTTTAAATATGTCACGTGGCATTAAATATTACTTAGTTGATGTTTGTAAGTACATGAAGTGATTCTTGTAATGATTAATATAACATATTCCTAAGAGAATTATAGAATATATCTCATATTCGATGATATATATTGAGGATTGATATTACTTCTCCATAATGCATGAAGGGATAATATCAATCAGAGTTAAGAGAACCTTATATACTTGTAGTATAGTATATCTGTGAATAATTAGTAAATAAAAATAGTTGACTACTTGGTAATTTGATATCTGGGAATTCTAATTGGTAAGGGGATATGAAACATTCTTATTATATGATCATTTGACATAGAATCACAATAAGGATATTTTAATAATCAATAAAAATATGTTATAAATAGTGGAATCCATATATAACAATTATGTTCTAGGTTTTATGAAATCATAAAAGTGTATTAGAAATAATATGATCTAGATTTGGAAATTATACCATTATAGTAAGGTGTTATTAGATTACATATTATAATAAATTCATGAGTATGGTATTATCCATGATGTCATTTTTATGACACACTAAAATATAGAAATATTCAATTATATCACTTCTGGATGGATTTTATAAATAGAGTGTGGTCATAGTAAGAAGAATAGATACAAGATATTATGATTGTGAAATTTTATATGATTATAAATCAACCAAATAATATTTACATTTGAGAGATAATATGATAGGTGTTAGTTGTTTCTAGTACTAGTGGGAGTCTTTTGAATTTTGTTACCAAGAACACACCAACATTTAAATTTCAATTAATATTATATTATTATTAATTAATATCTTATAACAAAATGGTTGTTCTTATATGTAATGTTAATGTGATAATATTCTTGGAGTATCTATCACATCAACAGATTATAATAGTTCCCTATTATAATATTAATCTTGATGTTCTATGATAATATTCATAAACATATTCCTCATAGTGATGGATAACATTTTTCTAATAGAACCCTGATGATGTTTGAATATCAGATGTTGTATTCTTATAAAAATAAGAGGCTTCCTTTATTAAGGTTTTTCACTTGGTAGTCACCAAGAGAGGTGGTATAAAGAAAACCCACCAATAATAATTTCACATGTTTTAAATGTCATTAGATTTTCCTATTTTTGGTTGTGTATATTAGTCGATATACTTGATATTATTTTAAATTATGTCATGAATCATATAAATTAATTTATTAATGAAAATTGTAATGGAATATGCTCACAGTGAGGTAAGATGTGTTAGGTCATCCATAATTGACATTACATTAATTAGATAAATTATGATTTATCCATTTTAGGTAATAAAGATGAAATATTTGGCTTTGACATTAAAGTACATCTATCTTATTAAAAACATGAACATGGTAGTTTATCAAGTTGTTCATTTCAGGTATTTAGAGAAAGATAAAAAAACATATTAGTTGATTACATGAGTATGAATGTTGTTTAATGAAAAATAGAAAAAATGGATTGTATTATTAAATATGTTTTCATATGAGGTTGTTGTCATTGAAACATTAACATATTTCTCTGTAGGTTCCTTGAGGTGTTGTTAGATACCAATACTGGACTTTTAGAAATTTCACCTAATTGCACATAGAAATATGCATAGAGGGTCACACTGTAACTGTATCCAGAATTTGTGCGAAATTATTTTTGAATTTTACATTTAGAATAAATATTATCTTCTGTTTATAGGGTAACAATTATTTAAGTTATGTTAATCACATATATTCAATCCCTATTATTTTTATTTTATAATTTATGTGATTTGAATGTTAAATAAATATTTATTCACTAATCATAAAATATATAAAATTTTTTATTTTTTATTTATTTTTCACAAGCTAATAAATTAATATTTATTGTTACTATTTATTGAGTGTCTTTTATATAAGAAAATAAATATTTAATCACAAGTTTAGTGAATATAATATTTATTTATTTATTGAGTGAATATCATAATGATAATAATTTAGTCACATTAATTTTTACTATTAAACCAATGGTAAATGTCTAGGAGGGTTAATAGAGAATGTTATGCTTCAATAGAATAATATATTTTATTTAACAAAAATTAAATAAATATTTATTTACATATTTTACCAAATATATTTTAATATAATCATGTTAGTTCATGATAGGGAATGTAATGAAAAAATTATTACTATTATTGTAAATTATTTACATATAATAAACAATTAGATAATGGGCCAATATGAAATTAATATATATCTGATCCTATTTTAACTACTTATTTATTTCATTTTATTTGGTTATGGGAAAGGTTGAATGAAAATTATTTTCCAACAAGAGTACTATAAGGACTAAGATAACCTCCCATGAACTGTCTCAATAATGGAGAGAGATAATCATCCTCCTCTCTCCCAATAATTATTGAAAAATATATAATTCATTCAATACCAACAGATTATTTATTGTGATCAACACTGAAAAACATAAGATACTTGGTTACTCCATGATAACACTTAACATACCCATGGAAATATTTCAATATTCATAGATCACATATGAATATATATAGAATAATTATGATTGTTATTTTTTTCACTGAACTGATGATTCGATAATGGGAATGGATATCTAATTTATCAACGAAAAATAAATAATATTGAAGATGTAGTAATTCATTGTTAAATTTATTATAAATTAAATTTATAAAGGATCTCTATATGAATATTATAAGGTTTCATTGAAAATTTTCCTCATATGTATACATTTATAAAAATGAAAAAAAAAATTATGGGAATAGGTATTACTCCTTCAGTTACACCTTTGGACCTTAAAAACATATCCTTTGGGTTGAATAGGTTTTAATGGAAACTGTTCTATTCACCATTAAAAGGGGGTCTTTTTATATTAGTAAATAAACCTATAACCAGTTAAAATCAAAGAGAAACAAAGAGGAAAAGCTCATGGTTTTTGGGATACCAATAGGATAATACTAAATAAAATTTTTTTTTCGGAACTCTCATACATGAAATATATGATTCTTATTTATAAATAAACACAATCAAAAATGGTTAGAGCAATATAATAGTCGTGTTTCCCGGGATTGATTGTAATATTATATAAAAGGGATATAACACGAAATTTATAAATAAAATAATCTTTTAAAAGGGATTTATTACTCAATGTGAAGAAGTAGCCTTTTGTGAAGGATAATATAACAATGAAATATTTTATGCTAGCATGTGAGGGTAAATAAGACCTACTAATTTTTTTTTCCTAAACCAGAGGGTGCATTGAGCATAGATTGAGTTTTCATAGGGCTATGTGTTTGTCTCTATAATCTTTATTAATTTTTTATTTTTTCTCTCTCTTTTTCCGAACCTAAAAATTGTGATGGCTTTGAGAGTGGATACGTCAATTTTTTCTATTCATCCCTTAATAGTTTTTCAAACTAAAAAGTCACCATTTGTCTCTAATATGTAGTTTGAGGCCAAACAATCTATAACATGGAATGATGAAAATTAAGGTCATTCATCATTGACCAATAGTGGTTGATTTTCTTATTCATGTAGATTTAGAATAGTGAGGTTTTATGTTTAGTTAAAGTATAAATATAACCCAATATGAATGATAAATGAATCATTGGACTTGATTCCTAGCTAAATGATGAGTTATAATCCAATAAAAAGATATACCCCACCCCAATGATGGAATCCTTATAGGGGATTAAACAAGACTGTATTATTAAAATAAATTCTCATTAGACAAGATATGGATAATGATTAAATCTATATAACATTTAAAAGTACTAAGGTTTCACTTTTGGTTGTATGGGTAGAATCAAATGTAAATGAATTATGAACTCTTCACTAATATGGAAAACATTGGTTAGAGAATGGTGCATGTAGTTTTCTGATATACATCCTGAATCAAAGTACTGCTCATATTTTAATGTTTTATAAGTTAAGAAAAGTATAGTTACTCAAGGCCCTTTACCATGATTGGTATCATACATAAGACAAAATGGAATGTGATTAATGGGTACCCTATAGATGGGATAAAAATAATAAATCGCAACAGAAATAATATTATCCAAGAACCAGGGAAGAAATAATGATTGAGTGGGATGGAAATTTTCAACTAGTCCTACAACATGGGTTCTATACTTCACTAAGTATCCAATGAAAACATGAATCAATCCACATATGGTCATAAAAAATGACATCACACTTTATTTACTAATATAAAATGAAATGGCATGTATTAAGAGACTATACTCTACCAGGGTTTTGACATTAAACAAATTTATGAATGGATGTGGACTGTTATATCCATGAAAAAAAATATTTTGTATAAATAAGAATCAAGATATATGAATTTATTAAATAAAAATATTACATACCAGTTTAGATCCTAATATAGAAAGAACCAATGTGAATGAGTAGATAATACACTTGGAGGGGATTTTAGAGTGATGAAATTTATAGATGGGACCAAAATGCGTGATTAAATAATCACTAGATATCTTTTGGTAACTTGAATTGGGAAATATATATTTATTGATATAGGATTATTTTATCTTAGTGTATATTCATTAGAGTAATCATGTTTTAAATTGGAATAGAACTCATCACCGGGGTAGCATTAGGCATGGAAATGGAATCTATGATCAGTTGAATGTCGAAATATCCTAGAATCAGTACATATCCAATGTGTACAAGAATAAATACATATGTATTTATAGTAACAGAGAATATATATCATTGGTTAAGTAAACCATGACATTAGAATATAGATATGTTATTGTAGTCATCAAATATCTTAAGAAATAGAACACTTACATAGATATGGCTCTAACATAAAGATGGGGACATAGTTTAAGGTTATTTGTGATTGAAGAATCCAATTTGTTTAAGGTCATGTGGGATGGACTACTCATAAAAATTGAATGTCACATGACATGGACTATGTAAAATATATTTTATGGTATTATAGTGAGGACCATGTGTCATGTATATTAATGTCATTTGATAAGGATTTATGATTCTTGCAGTTTAAAATCATAATACATTTCCCAAAGTGTCCCACCATTTATGATCATATTATATATATGATCCTCAGTAGTTTATTTTATCCCCAATGTTTTAAAATTTAGATATATTTCTAATCTACTTGAAAAGGGGGGAAACTGGATGTGGTAAACCATGTCATAAAATATCCTAATAGCAGATAAGGGAATATTGATTAATGGGAATAGTTTGACCATTAGTAATCAAGATAACTCCACAAAACTATTGAACATAGTGTATATATTTTTGGTGGAAATATTATAGGACTAAAAAATACTCTAGGTGTTACTTAGTAGCTCAAGAGAAAATATTTAATTATCCATTTATTCCTATAGGGTTTGTTTATAAGATTAAATGGATTCATTTTCAATTTTCATAAGAGTAAATCCCAAGATAACAATCACAACTTATGGATATGGGTTTCCAAGAGAATAATCTTGACCTAAGGATTTTGATTTAAAAAAGAGGAGAATCTAGATTTGAGGATTTTTAGTTATTGATTTTATACATCAATGTTCTGATGTAGGTTGGGTCGATTAGAAAATATCAATAATGGCTTGAATACTCAGTAGTTATACATTCATTTGTTGGTCCGATTATTTGGGAAAAAGGGAAAACCAAAAAAATAAATGTGTACATTATACCATAAAATAAATGAAGTGAGGTCTCGATATGCAATAGGTATAATATTTGTTAATTTTAATGTAAACCCTACAGTTTTTTAGGAAATATCAATATTTTAACATGATTTAAAATATAATAATGAAAAAATAGCATATCTAGTTGAATGGCCTCTCGTAAAAAGGGATTCAATCATTTTAAGGATTTTCATGATTGAAAAATCTATTCAACTAAAGGTCATAAAGAATAGATCATAAACTTCATTGTTTAAGTTCATTTAGAAAGGGAATTGTTATATAAAATTTAGGTTCTTTACATAATTACCTTATGACATGTACTTTATAATATAATGATAAGTAATTTTTGTTCTGTTGTTTAGAGTCATATCATAAGGACTTTGTGCTATGAAATTTAGATTCATGTTGTAAGGACATGTTCATATGATATGGATCATCATGTATGATATACCTTGATTAGAGTGATAATGGATAAGATAAATATCACAATGATCACATTATCTTCTAACTCTATCTACTATTTATCTATCTATTTTTAGATATAATATTTAATTATGAATCATTATTTGATTGTGCATCCCATAAATTGGTGATACATGGAAAATTGGGTTGGTAATTTATAACTTCTTCATAAGGTATCTTGAGCCCTGGTAGCTTAAATAATATTATTTGAGGAACAAATGAGGTATGTAGACACTTTATCAAACCTAAACAAATAAGATTTTTTTCATCAATGACTGATCAATAGATAACCCTAAATCATTTTTACACATTTTTTTCTCTAATAAGCGTGTTCACGCAGCTGATGAATATTATTGGGTATTAATAACTCCATTATTCCTTAATATATCTACATATGAATAAAATACTTAATGATGAAGCACTTCTCGATTGTCTTCATTATCCATAAATGGTTTTAATGATAATTAAAATTTTATCACATATATTTCTCTATGATTTATTAATCACATGGAGGTAAATCATATAATTTTCCAAGGAAAAGATGAAATACCCCAAAACATACACAGGTTGAAAGGAAATTGCCATGTTTTGACAACCTCTCCTATTAGGTCGATAACATAGTCTATGGGGAAAAATGTTGAAGGTATTGATGATTGGTAGATCAATGGTATCCACACTATATTGAAAACTATAACTATCTTGGGGAGTATGTGGTGATCATAAATGTAGAATGATCATTAAAAACACATGATTAGGTGATGAATAATATAAAATTTCCCATAACTCTCTAGGCCAGGGTAATTAACTATGACAAGTAACACTATATCAAGATTCTTATATTTCACAATGCTGAAAATATCTATGAAGAAAATCAATAATTATAATTTATATATTTTTATTATCTCACTCCAATTGGTGATTTGATTTTCACTAGATACAACCTTGACTGATTCAGGGGATGATAAAAACAATACATGACAAAACCTTTCATTTAAAAATGGATTAATGTGTTTATAATGATGGAAGTCTATGTGGGGACCATAGGGACTAGATATTCCATGATAGTCAAGCATTTAATATATCATCATTGTGTTATGAGGCATCTATATGGTTAAATATTCTAGATATAGAGGTGGTTGGGGAATCATTGTGATTTTCATCTCCAAAACTATGAGTAGAGTATTATACAAACTATTGATTCTCATTTGAATGTAAATTTGATTGATCATCTCCTTCAAGAGAACACACATTATACCCCTATAAAAATTATATATATAGGGTCAAATCCATGTTGATTGAAATAGAGGAACCTATTTCAAAAAAATATTTTTCCTAACTTCCATTATTTATCATTCAAATAAAAAATTATTAGATTGAACAGTTCCTACTAAATTAATGAGTATCTCATTTTTTGGATTGTTTTAGTTGTCACATTTTGTGGTACAGTTACTATTTTTCAAATAAGGGGCATATGATGTCTATGATAGATAAGATTGGTTTTCAAATACTTCGGAAATTGTACATCTCTTGGTCTCAATGATGTTGATTAAACTATATCATGGGAGGATATGATGTATATGGTTATATATTTTTAGTTTTATAATGAATTTGGGTTATAAATGTTTTACTCATTCAAGCACAGATTTTTTAAAGAACATAATTCATCATATTTCAAATCATCCAATTTTATGTATTCTCAAATAAATTTTATTCCAATTATTCACCTTCTTCTAGTAGAATAGATGAAACACATGTCACATGTTCCTTGGTATAGTTCCAATGTACTTGTAACACACTGATATTTTTAAAATAACACTATGTTCTATTTTGTATAAGACAAACAATACAAAGCATAAACAAACCACAAAATATTATTATTCAAATATTAATTTTATTACAGAGTCGTTGGATTGGTAGGTATAAATAATATTAAAATGTTAATATATATATATATATATAAAGTTACAAAATGATACAAATTAATTTATTAATAATTATGAAATAAGCACCAAATTTTGTTTAGTAATGTAAATTTATTATTAAAAAAATAGTTTTCTTCAAAATGGATTGAATCAAATTTTGTAAGAGAATATTATAATTAATTTATGGAAGTCTTATAAGTAATATTTTATAAAAAATATATCATTAATTAATTCATAATTTCAAAATTATCTTAGGATTATTTTTTGAGAATTTTCTAAAATGTTTGATATTTTAATGAATTGTGAAAATACAGATTTTTATTGATTTTTTTTCAAAGATTTTAAACGATTAATTTAATTTTAAAATGGATTAAAATTAAAAATTAATCAATTATTTTATAAATAAGTCAATTAAGTACATTTTAATCATTTTTAAAGCTAAATTTGGTGTAAAAACAATTTTATACATATAAAGTACATTTTCTCAAAAAAAAATCTCGAGTGTGTAATGTATTTTATTCAAAAATTAGTTTCTAAAACTTATTGAAATTAAATCTTGAAAAAATTATTCAAAATTTGGAATCATGGTGTCCAAATACGGTAGATAATTCCTCTTTATTTTGGTTTAATATGAAGTGTAACCATTGAAATTTTTTGTTACCATGGTAAAGGAAAAATGGGTTATTTATGGTAAACATTAATGCAATATAGCATCAAATTCACTCAAAAAAATATATTAAAATAATTTTATAAGTATATTTGATCTAAAATTATTTTAAATCTGAAAATGCTACATTATTCATTTTTATTTGATTTTGACCTCTATAATATTTTGGTAAAAGAAAAAGTAGAAATTGAAACATTCTTGATTTTAACATCAATAATATTTTCAAATTGGGATAAAAATTTATGTTTAGTTATAAATAGTTATTTTACGTATTAATGAATATTTTTTCTTATTTTTTTATTTTTCGTGATGAAATAATTACCTTAAATAATTATGAATCATTAACATAGTTCTTTTGAAAGTACTAGAAACATCATGTAAATGATTTTAAAAACCCTAAAAATAATATTTTTTTGCGTGAGTTAAAGTATCCCATGAAATTTTAAGATAAATATGAAATATTTAAGTGGTTTGATATATTTATATTGAATTTGAATTAATGTTAATTTAGTTTCAATGAATAATTATTCGAATAGTTATTAAAATAATAGTAACAGTATTTTTGATGTTTAATATATTTTATTAAATTATTTAAAAATCATAAAAAACTATATAATACAAGTAGGATAATATATGGTTTAAATTTTAATTTAAATTCCATTTATGATCAAATTTTTACCATATAATTAAAATTATAACCCTTTAATATTTAAAATGTCGTTTTTATAGTTAAGATAAAATTTTGTTAACCAAGTGGTTTAAAATGTTATATAAACCTATATAGATTGAATTACGTGATAATATGAATTCCAATTAATTCTAATATTTTAATCCATCTCATTTTGAATGATTTTATCAGAGGTAAACAAATAATATATTATTGGTCAATATTTTTTAATAGTAATTTCATTTACCCTTAAAGGTTAAAAAACAATGTTATCACGATAATCGTTAAAAATCATAATGGGGTTTAAAACTAATGATAAGTTTAAAAAACATGACCTAATCCTATAAAAAATTTACTTTATGATTTAATTTTAAATAATATTTTTATTATAATGTAATTTTATAATTTATTATCCAGTTGAACCTGAATGTTAATATATATTAATTTAATCATTTTGGAAATTCCCAGAATTCCCATCCCTCACATATAAAAGTTAAGCCCCTCTCTTATTTTCTCCAAACATAAATAACCATTTGTTTCTACTAATTCCTACCATAATAGCAAACTAAATTCCTTAGAGACATCCTTTATGTTCATTTTTTTGGAAAAAATACCTTCCCTTAAAGGATTAAAGTGTAATAAAAAATGAATTCTCAAAGAATAGGTACAACTCTTTAGATAATTTTTATTATTATGATCATGTATACGTACAACATTATTTCCCATTTTTATTATTATGATCCTGCGTAATTTTAAATATTTTCAGAAATATATTAAATATATATAATTATTATTATTATGATCATTAAAAATTGTAAATAATGTCTTAAATATATTAAATATACCAAATTAATATTAGTGTGATCTACAAGCTATCATCCACATTCTTCTCATCTATAGGAAAATGACAACATCACTAGTGCATACGTGTGGACAACCACCTCCACGAATCGATGTGATTCATTTTTTATTATGATTTACATGGATTATAATAGAGATATATAAAATTAATATATATGATATTTATGATATAATAATGATTCTATAAAGGTGAAATATTATTTTCCTTTCTTTTTTTCAATCCTTCAAAATGTGAAAAACTATGATCATGCGTACGTCCAATCTACCGTCTCCATGAATGGTGTAATTCATTCTACTATATATATCTTTTTTGGACGAAGATATATATATATATTTAATATATAATATATTTTTGTTATGAATACCATTATGTATATTATTCATCCATGATCAAAGTACAAGGATCAGAACTACTCAACAAAAATATACATGAAAAATGATGTGGATGTCACCTGAAATAATTTTTTATTAAAAAATTAAAAATGGGTTATAATATATTAATACTAAATAATATATAGTATAATATAATTCATAATGGTTCTATAATATATATATATAATAAATCTATATTTATTATTGTAACGTCCTGACCCGGAAGCCACTAAACCGGTGCTCTGAGCCGGTTCGCCACAAGGCCCCAAGCATGCCTCCCCGTATGTCGGAGGCTGCCGACTAGCGGTGAGGGCCTAGGGTGTGATTGTGGGGAGACTATTCCCTCATACCATAGTAAGAAAATAGTGGAAATAACTAAGTATCATACACAACAGAAAGTAACAGAGTGCGGAAGCAATAAATAGCTGAAATAGAACAAGATGTTATAGTAAAATGCTGTAAAATCCCAAACAACTATGCAATATAATACAAAAATGGTCACCCACCGGGCCGAACATACAAATAAATGTACAAATGAAACTGAAATTAAAAGTACAGGGCTCTACTAATAACTCCAAGCCAATCCATGTACCTGATCTTTAGACAATATTGAACTGCAGCAGCCCAATCAGTAGGACAACTCGAGCAGCTTCGCTCGATCATGCAACATTGGGCCTCAGCCCTATACACCATGAAACTCATGATCAACCTAAAAAGAGGACATAAGGTCTAAACCTACACCGCGGTGCACATGAAGGGGTGAGAAATAATCTCAACAGGGCACCCCGACATGCAACCTACAACTGTGCGGCTAAAAGTGTATGCAACAGCAATGTGCTCAGCCTAGCTGGAACACAACAAAATGAAGAAAACCAAACGTGCAACCACAGTTGAACTCATGGTTTGTAATCCCTATCAACTGGGTAAGTTCCACCGTGGATGTTCATATCTATATATGTACACATGTATAGTCCCATACCTATACACATATACATAAATATGAATATTCATGATTAAGTGATTAAAATGACAAGAAACAACATCAGCAGTCGATCCTTGGAACCATAAGCCCGGTCTCCTGGAAATCATGTGCAAGTGCATTGATCTGGATGTTGTGCCACTCAAGTCGTGTATCATTAAGTCGATCAATGGGTCTGTAATCCCAACGGCATTTACCTACCTCAGCAAATGCCGGAAAATATGTCTCTAAACAAGATAAAAAACAAGTAACCCTATGGGAAGTACTCACAGCATGTCCCCTTGGGTTCAACCAAACAAACACAAGAAAGAAAATAACACAAGAGGTAACCACTTGGGATGTACTCACAGTCATCCCCTCTGGTCCTAACTAACAAGTACCCAAAACCTTCTGGGAAGTACACTCAGCCTAACCCCTCTAGTCCTATCCATGAAGTACCAACAACCCTCTCGGCAGTGCACTCAGCCTAACCCCTCTGGTCCTATCCAAGAAGTACCAACAACCCTTTGGGAAGTACACTTAGCCTAACCCCTCTAGTTTGGTCATACGAAAATTATAAGACTCTCTGAGGATGCACGCTCAGTGAATTCCCCTTGTAGTCTAAGGTAGTCAAGGACTCTCTGGGGATGATCGTGTGGTCTAATCCCCTTATAGCCCCAAGGTCTAGAGACTCTCTGAGAAATCTCACTTGGTCAATGCCTTCTATATCCTCAGGTCTATCACAGACTCTCTAATGATGCTCCCTCGGTCAATTCCTTCTCTAGCCTGGAATGGTTTAAAAGAAATTCAAACAAAGTAAAGACTTTGTGAGGAATTTGACTCGGTCTACCCTGCTGTAGTCTATAATATCCAAGACTCTCTGGGAAGCTCACTTGGATTGTCCCCTCTAGTCTATAATGTCCAAGACTCTATGAGGAAGAACACTCTGTCTACCCTCTTGTAGTCTATAATATCCAAGATTCTCTGGGAAGCTCACTCAGTCTATCCCTTATAGTCTATAGCACCGGGTTCTCACTGTCCTGTGCCAGTCAGTGCATAATAATTCTATAAGGACAAAGTACTCCTATAGAGATACATGGTTAACCAGTCTACAAAAATAGTCATGTTAATAACAACACTCCATCCTATAGTCGCAAGGCATTGAAAACATGGCAGCTTAATAGGCAAGCTAGACCCAACGGTCAAAAAATAAAGCAACACGGGAAAACATATCCATAACAAGGTAAAATACACTATTTACAATCAATCCACCTCTACTTAGGCACACAAGAAATAGTAGGAATCCAAAAAAACAAGAAAAATGCATTGTGTCAGGCTCAGCAGCCACCAACAAGGAAGAACATCTGGTAAACACTACAGTATCAGCAAACCATGTCATATATAAACAAACACTGACGGTGGCCCGAACGCCCAACCCAACAATACATCCTAAGCCCCAATGGATTACTAGTTTGGTACGGGTTCTTGGTGACACCCAATCGCCATATCTACCCAAACCCGACATATCAACATAGGGTCGGTCAAACAACGGGAACCCACTAGGTCCCTCAGGTCAAACACTGAGGAGGCATCATACTCGGGATCCTCCAGGTAAACACGAGCGAAGGCATCCTACGTGGGATCCTTAACAAAGAGTAAGGGTGGAATACTACACGGGATCCAAAAAGGAAGGACAACATAGGTATTCCATAACATGGTTCCTGTCAAAGGAAGAACAATAGAGAGATCCTACAAGAGACTCCCTAAGTCAGCACACAAGCAAAGGCATCCCTCATGGGATCCTTAGAAGTACCTGGTCTAAAATCCTCAAAGGCTAGAAGAGAACGTCTCACAAGGTAAAAATACTATAAATTATGTGTTAAAAGAGATATATCATAGCTCATCTCCTATTAAATATCTCAACTAAGTTGGTCTAAACACCTAACCTGTCATCAACCCCAAGTCTCAATCTCCGGTGACAACTGAACTCAAGAAGTGGAGTAAGAACCCCTCCATTTAGATGGAAACCACCAAAACTCCCATTCTATTACCTCTAAATGTAAAAAGGATTTAACCATTATGATCTAAGCAGAAAAAATCTCAGAATCGACTACTCACATGCCCGATTTTGACTTCCAGATCCCAAGATATCTCAAAATTACTAAACTGAAGCAGTACATGGCCAGAGTACATGGCCAGAACACAATGGGCCTGCCTGTGTAATAGTACACAACATGTACATTATTTTACATAGTGTGTAATGCTCAAAAAAAGTTACTCCATGTCTATTTTCATCCGAACACATGCCCATGTACCACTACACAGCGTGTTCTTAAAGTACACGGCGTGTACTTAAAGTACACGGCGTGTAATCCTTAAAACACACTATTTTGTGCTCTATTTCACACGGCCATCCACAAGGCCACCTACTATACGGAGTGTACTCAAAGTACATGGAGTGTACTTAAGAAAACTTCTTATTCCCCGAACAGGAAGAACACATGGCGTGTACCCCTGGAATACACGCCATGTATTCTGGGTTTTCTGACAGGAAAACCCTGAAAACACCCGAAACACCCATTTTCGCACCCAAAACATTAGATCCGGACATAAGAGGCCAAAAGAAAGAAATATAAGGCTTAAGACACATAAATAAAATTAAATGGGATCTATTGCAAAAACATTAATGGCCCTACCTTTGGGCGGAAACCGCCGAACTTCGGTTGATTTCACGGGTAACGGTTGCCGTACGCCGACTTAGCGCGTCGAGAGCTTCGAATTGGTACCACTCTCACCATCCTTCTCTCCCATTTTCTCGGTCTCCAAATTCTACCATAGGTCATGGCCAAGGAGGAGAATCATTGAAGATATGAACAAGGAGGAGGAGGAAATATGAGAGAATAAAATAAAAGGAAAGAAGAAGAGAAAAGGAAGAAAAAGGGGCCCGGGCTGACCCCAGCGCCCGACATGAGTTTATGCCTTCCCTAGGATAAACTCCCCATTCCTGACTCAATGGAGCAGATGTATTATCAATCCGACAATCCATTTAAAATTTATTTCCAAACGAACCTACGTGAATAATTTAATATTTAATTGAATAATATTAAATATTAAATATTCCGCCAAAATTCGAACATCTCAGATTTCCTCCAAACTCCTGTTCTAGGGTATACTCCCTATTTTGGGACCAACATAGTTGTCAGAAAAATTATCCGAGATCAGATGGTAGGGGGAAAATTCCATTTGAGCCTCACGACCAGCCAACAGCAAAAATTCAAAATTTATGCTCAAAACGAATGTCCGAAAAAACTCGGGTTCTTACAAACTCCCCACTATAAACCATCTTGTCCCTGAGAAGCCCAGAAAAAGGACCAGCAGCTGGACTAGTATCCTTGCCCCCAACCCGAGCATCTGCACAACCAAGATACCAGGACCGTCCAACGACTAGCCATAGATTTAACAACTACCTTATACACAAAATATATTCAACTACATCCAACTGGTAATCCCCACTATATGAATAACCTTGTCGTCATCTTAATAGAAACATCCAAGCTCAAAAGACCACTGGAAAACACCAAATTTTAACCTAAACAAGGGAATCCACCCTCAAAGGCCAATGGTTCAATCCCCAGCATATGGATTTCCTTACACCACATCAAGATCGTAACCCGAAAAGGTTCCATCCACAACATGGATGAACATTAGGAAAGAAAAAGGAGCTCGATGTAGGGTCGATGCTCTCTCAGCATACTGAAGACGAATCAAGATAGCGCGTGAACATCTGTAACAGGATTACACTGAGATTCACCAAAGGCTTGTCGGGCTCTCTCTAAGCCACGCTAACATCCTGCCAAAACCCGACCAGGATTCAATAACAGGATAACCATTTTCACATAGGTTCCCCTAGAATTGAACAGAAATCAACCTACAAAGGTTCGAGTCAAAACCAAGGGTATCTAGGTCTTCCACCTATACCTATAGAAAAAGCCTCACAAGTGGGTCACAAGGTCTAAACACCTAGCCTAAAAGATCCAAAACCACTCGGAAGATAGTAAAGATCACAACAACCAAAGAAAGTCAAAACTGAAACATAGCCTACAAGGGCCCTGATCCTCTCCAAGCTTCCTCAGAAAGACTACTCTATGGAGTTCACAACCCCAGAAGAAGAGAAACTGAACTGACACCCATCGGGAAGTCGTATACGAGAATAAACCAAGGAGGTCATGTTCACAAGAAAGGACATGGTATCTATCGAAATCGTTCTCAATGATCCGACTAGATAACCAAATACCCGAGAAACAACACCCAAAAGGGGTTAAACATAAAGGAATCACTTGCCACATCGACCAACTAGGGTCACTGCACCACCTATGCATGAGGATGGAGTCATAATCCTCACACCAATGCCTCAATGTAGATCCTCATAACCTGCCATCAGAGTAAAAAGTATGTGTAAGAAGACCGAAAGGTCTTCGTCATCAGTATAAGACCACACTAGCAGGCCTATATATTGTGAATCATATGTGCCTAGTATGATGCATGAGACACCTCTTGCCTTTTCCAGCCAAGAGTCACAATCCATCTCTGTCATCTTACAAATGGCCTAGATCTAGAGATCTATATTAATTCAATACACCACACAACATGTGCATATCTCACGGAGAAAATCATATAGAAATGTAACATCAAAAAATCTGAATCGCAATCCCAATCCCTGACAACTAGGGCTTCTTACCGGAATAAGTGTTCACGATGCACTAGCCCAATATCCATCACAGGTTCCGACATATTCTTAATACACATGTCTACTATCTCCCAAATACTAAAGACCAAGAAGGGAAAACTCTTCTGATACCACTTTGTAAAGTCCTGAACTGGAAGCCACTAAACTGGTGCTCCGAGTCGGTTCACCATAAGGCCTCAAGCGTGACTCCCCATATGCCAGAGGCTGCCGACTAGCAGCGAGGTTCTAGGGTGTGATAGTGAGGAGAATATTCCCTCATACCAGAGTAAGAAAACCACAGAAATAACTAAGTATCATATACAGCGGAAAGTAACATAGTGTGAAAGCAGTAAACAACTGAAATAGAACAAGCTGCAATAGTAAAATGTTGTAAAAGCACAAACAGCTATGCAATACAATACAAAAAATGTCACTCACCGGGCTGACCATACAAATACAAGTACAAAAGAAACTGAAAGTAAAAGTATAGGGCTCTCCTACTAACTCTGAGCCAATCCATGTACCCGATCTCCAAACAATATCGAACTGCAGCAGCCCGATCAGTAGAACCACTCAAGCAGCTCCGCTCGATCATGTAACACTAGGCCTCAGCCCTATCCACCATGCAACTCATGCTCAACCTGAAAAGTAGACATAAGGTCTACACATACACTGAGGTTCACATGCAGGGGTGAAAAATAATCTTAGTAGGGAACCCCGACAGGAAACCTACAACTGTGCTACTAAAATTGTATGCAACAGTAATGTGCTCAGCCTACCTGGAACACAACAAAAGGAAGTAAACCAAATGTGCAACCACAGTTGAACTCAGGGTGTGTAATCCATGTCAACTGGGAAAGTGCCACCATGTATGTTCATATCTATATACGTACACATGTATAGTCTTATACCAATACACATATACATAAGTATGAATATTCATGATTAAGTGATTCAAGTAACAAGAAACAACATCAACAGTCGATCCTTGGAACCATAATCCCGATCTCCTAGACATCCTGTGCAAGGGAATTGAGCTGGAAGTCGTTCCACTCAAGCGGTGTATCATTAAGTCGATCTATGCATCTGTAATCTCATCGACATATACCTACTTTGGCCAATTCCGGAAAATTTTTCTCTAAACAAGATAAACAATAACGAGTAAACCTATGGGAAGTACTCACAACCTGTTCCCTCTAGTTCAACCAAACAAACAAAAGAATGTAGATAACACAAAAGGTAACCCTCTAGGATGTACCCACAACCATCCCATCTGGTCCTACCTAACAAGTACCAATAAACCTCTGGGCAGTACACTCAACCTAACCCCTCTAGTCCTATCCATGAGGTACCAACAACCCTCTGGGAAGTGCACTCAGCCTATCTCCTCTGGTACTATCCAAGAAGTACCAATATCCCTATGGGTAGTACACTTAGCCTAACCCCTCTGGTTTGGTCATACATAAAATATAAGAATCTCTGAGTAAGAACACTCAGTCAATTCACCTTATAGTCTAAGGTAGTCAAGGACTCTCTGAGGAAGATCATGCGGTCTAATCCCCATTATAGCCCCAAGGTCTAGAGACTCTCTGAGAATATCACTTAGTCAATTCCTTATATAGACTTATGTATATCACAGACTCTCTAAGGAAGCTCACTCAGTCAATTCCATCTCTAGCCTGGAAAGGTTTCAAAGAAATTCAAACAAAGTAAAGACTCTCTGAGGACGCTCACTCGGTCTACCCTCTTGTTGTCTATAATATCCAAGAATCTCTGGGAAGCTCACTTTCTCTATCCACTTTGGTCTATAATTTCTAATACTATATGAGGAAGAACACTCGTTTTACCCTCTTATAGTCTATAATATCCAAGACTCTCTGGGAATCTCACTCAGTCTATCCCTTATAGTCTATAGCACCAGGTTCCCACGGTCTCGTGCCAGTTAGTGCATAATAATGCTATAAGGACAAAGTACACCTATAGACCTAGTTGGATAACCAGTCTATAGAAACAAGCATGTCAAGAACAACACTCCATCCTACAGTCGCAAGGCATGGAAAACAAGGCAGCTTAACAGGTAAGCTAGACCCAACGGTCAAAAAATCAAGCGACATGGGAAAACATATCCACAACAAGGTAAAATACAATATTTAAAATCAAGACACCTATACTCAGGCACACATGTAATAGTAGACACACAAACAAACAAGAAAGACACATCGCATCAGGCTCAGCAGCCACCAACCAGGAAGCACATCTGGTAAACACTACAACATCAGCAAACCAAGTCAGATATAAATGAACAGTGAGGGTGGCCTGAACGCCCAACCCAACAATACATCCTAAGCCCCAAGGGATTACCAATTTGGCACGGGTTCTAGGTGACACCCAATCACCATCTCTACCCAAACCCAACATAACATCTCAGGGTCAGTCAAACAATGGGCACCCATTGGGTCCCTCAGGTCAAACACTGAGGAGACATCATACTCGGGATCCTCCATGTAAACATGAGTAAAGGCATCCTACGCAGGATCCTTAGCAAAGAGTAAGGGAGGAATCCTACATGGGATCCAAAAAGGAAGGACAACATAGGCAATCCATAACATGGTTCTTATCAAAGGATGAACAAGAGAGAGATCATACAATAGACTCCCAAAGTTAGCACACAAGAAAAGGCATCCCTCAGGGGATCCTTAGAAGTACCTGGTCTCAAAGCCTCAAAGGCTAGAAGGGAACGTCTCAAAAGGGAAACATCCTCTAAATCATGGCTTAAATGAGATAGCTCATAGCTCATCTCCTACTAATGTTCTCAACTAAGTTGGTCCGAACTCCCAACCTGTCATCAACCCCAAGTCTCACTCTCTGGTGGCAACTGATCTCAAGAAGTGGAGGAAGAACCCATCCATTTAGATGGAAACCACAAAAAAAATCCATTTTTATTACCTCTAAATGAAAAAGGATTTCACCATTGTGATCTACATAGAAAAGCGCTTAGAATCGACTACTCACACACCCAATTCTGACTTCAAGAGCACATGATATCTCAAAATTACTTAACTGAAGCAGTACATGGTCAAAGTACATGGCCATAGCACAATGGGCCTACTTGTGTAATAGTACACAGCATGTACATTACTGTAAACAGAGTGTACTGTTCAAAAAAAGTTACGCCGTGACTGTTTTTACCCGAACACATGTCCATGTACCACTACATGGCGTGTACATAAAGTACACGATGTGTAGTCCTTAAAAACCACTATTCTGTTCTCTATTTCACATGGCCAGCCACAGGGCCACCGACTACACGGCGTGTACTCAAAGTAAACATCCTGTACTTTAGAAAACTTCTTCTTCCCTGAAAGGGAAGAACACATTTCGTTTACCTTTAGAATACAGGTCGTGTATTCTGGGTTTTCCGACGGGAAAACCCTAAAAACACCCAAAACGCCTGTTTTCGCCCCCAAAACATTAGATCCATACATAGGAGGACACAAGCAAAAAATATAAGGCTTAAGAGACTTAAAAAACATGTTTAAATAGTATCTATGGAGAAAACATAAACATCCGTACCTTTGGGTGGAAACCACCGAAGCTTTGGTTGATTTCACGGGTCACGGTTGCCGTACGCCGACTCAGCGCATCGAGAGCTTCGAATTGGTACCACTATTACCTTCCTTATCTCCCATTTTCTAAGTCTCAAAATTATACCATAGGTCATGGCCAATGAGGAGTGGAATTGGAGACATGCTCAAGGAGGTGGAGGAAAGGAGAGAGAAGAAAATAAAAGGAAAGTAGAAAAGAAAAGGAAGAAAAATGGGCCTGGGTCGGCCCCATCGCCTGACATGAGTTTATGCCTTATCTAGGATAAAATCCCCTTTCCAGACTCAAAAACATAGACAGAATCTCAATCCGATACTCCATTTAAAATTTAATTCCAAACGAACCTATGCGAATAATTTAATAATATTAAATATTAAAAATTCCACCAAAATTCGAACAGCTCAGATTTCCTCCAAACTTGTGTCCTAGGGTAAACTCCCTATTTCGGGACCAACGAAGTTGTCAGAAAAATTAACCGATATCAGATGGTATGGGAAAAAGGCCATTTAAACCTCATGACCACCCAACAGCAAAAATTCAAAATTTCTGCTCAAAACGACTATCTGGAAAATCAAGGTTTCTTACAATTAGTTAGGAGATTCAAACGTGTATGAATAAAGACAATACATGAGGTAAGGGGATTTCTTATCTCACTTTTATTTCATTGAGACATATATTCAATTCACCATGTGTTTCCTTTGTGTGGTGTATATACATTCCATGAATTTCATTTTTGATTATTTATATTAAATTATAGCGATTTGAAAATCCATATATATTTTTTATGAGTTTTTTATTTAGAGAATACCAAAGTGGTAATGGTTATCATCTCAAATTGTCTTTACTGAGTCATATGTTTTGTTATACACCAACATTATTTTATGTTTTTTAACTTCCAAACTATAACATTTTATATCATGATTTTTTTTATTTTTGTTAATTTTAAATTTTCATTTTAATTTATTCTTTCATATGGCTTATGAATCAAATTTTACCAATGCGGTATGAGATTTATCTCTCAATCGTAGTTTTTCCCAGATTTTTTATCCATTACTTTCCATTAAGGAAATTATATTAATTTTTGTCACATGATTAAATTAAATTTTTTTTATCCTCTACTTATTTTTTTATAATGCATTTCTTAGTTTCATTTTCCTCATTTTATGCAATAAAGATGGTGAAATAATGTTTTTATGGAAAACTGAATGTGTTTTACTATTAGGTCATGAATCTTTTTATTTCATGTCCATGTTTTCATTAAATTGTTTTATAAATAATGTTTTTAAAAATATAATGTGTTTTTTTAAAATTATTTTTACCCATTGATTAGTTTTTATAACAATTGAATTAAAAGGTATCATATTTTCATTTTTTGAAGGAGGTACTTCAAAATTTTTATTAAAATTTTAAAAGGAATATTTATTTAAATATACTCTTTAAGAATATAATTTACATTCATCTTGACTGATAAATAATATTAGGCATAGATTATAGGTTTGTATAATTCTTTTCATGGAATTTGTTTTCGATAATATTTATTGTGTTTTTATATTTTAAATAACTGATTTCAAAATGAAACTGTTATTAGCCTCAATAAATATTATGCTGATCATTTAAATTAATTTCCATATATGATAAAATCCTTTTATGATATTTATGATTTAATACGTATATGATCTAATGATACCATCATTATTCTTTATCTATTTGGTTATGACTATAATGATGATATTTTTAAGAAAATAATTTTTTCTATGAGTTATGATTTGATGAAATGATGACATATTTAAAAAATGTGTTTTCTTTCCCTTGGATATGTTATGATGATATGATGATATTTTTTAATCTTTTGGAACACATATTTTTGGTTTCTATTATGTTATGGGTGGGATTGGAATTTTATAGACCTCCAATACATTGGTTATGGTTTTATATCAAATGATATAACTAAGGGAAGGTAGTTGTTGTGCTTGATACACTATGAGAAAAAAGTTTATGTGCTATATCAAATATGGGGAAATATTTATGATTCTTGATCTGTTATGATATTGTAATTAAGTATTGATTTCTGATCCTCAATGATTTAATGGTACTGGTTGTTAACATTGACATATGAAATGGACCATATACATATTATGGTAAAACATTTTTATGACACGAACATAAGGTTTACGATTGATTTGTTATCTTTTATAACTCTTTTGATTCATGTATACTGAAATTATAAGGTTTTACATGACGATTAATGATTTTTATGAACAGGATATTGGGTATAAACATTGTAAGTTTTGATCATGAATTCATACCTATATTCTTAACTTATATATTCATAAGATCATCAATTCATATCTCTCATGTTTACCCTTAAAGATCATCTAAGATGGCCTTTTATTATGTTTCATTTCCCCAGATTAGGAAGAAAATTTTTAGGTAGGGTATTTCTATAATGATCACTATGTGGGAATATCATTATGAGAAATGATCAATATATTTCACGAAATTTGAATAGTGAGTATCTAGTATTCAAAGACGCTAAACATTTATTATTATGACATTAATTATAATTTTATATATTGAATATTCAAATGAAATAATGTAATAATAATCTATGAATATCCCAGGTAGGTATAATTTGTTTTATATGATGGTCCAGTTAATCCTTGAATATTAAGGTTATAACCCTCTGGTGAAAACCCACCGGATAATCCAAGTATAAGATGACATCCAACATTTTTTGTATATCGAATACCATGTTGTTTCATTGAAATAATTCCCTATATAGATACTACATGTGAAAATGGTTTTCTTATATGTCCATCTACAGATAATAACCCTAAAAGGTGTTTTTTGATTATATCTCAACCATCATTCTAGTGCATGGTGAATGTTCCCTTACTAAATACCAGGTTCGGCACTCCTTGGGGATGCACTTGGGTTAATTAAAATTTTAATTTCAATGAATTATGAATGATTTTTATATATGATGAACATGAATGACATATGGTGTCATATATTGAGGAAATGGTACCATGATTTAGGCATCCAATAATTTTCTTATAATTTTCATGTTTCACATTATGGTTATTATTTCACTAACTATGGGTATTAGTTTTATAAAATTATTGGAACCAAAAATATTTGAGTTAAATATGAATATAATATAAAAATCTATTGATTTTAATTATATTAAGCCATTATTAATATGACATAAAAGGTGAAACCATGTGACTATTCTTAATCAGCTATCACAATATATAATTAACAACAAAAACATTGATGAGTTTTCTAATTCATAAAATACAAGGAATATGGTATTTTATAAAATTTCATGAATAAAGAAGGTTAAATTTTATTCATGTAAATAATATAGGATGGATAACTTATTATATTGTCTTAATGGAACAAGAATATGTTTTCAGTGAGATAAAAAATTGAATAGATCACAAAATTTTCCATGAGAAATGAAAAGTTTGGTTAATTAAATGGATGAGAATAATGGATTTCACAAGGTATCATGAATGGTTTAATGTTATAAATGTGTAAAATAGGGGAATTAAAAAAATCAATGCCCTAATGGGAAATCAAGAAATAATGATTACCAAGGTTTTATGCGTATTGGTTTTACAATTGATGATGAAGATACTATGAATGACATATGAAGGTAATAATGTATTTTGGAATAACAAGATGAAGCCTTCTTAATTGTTTAAGAATGAAGAATAATGATTAAATATTTTTGTACTCAAATTAAAGGATTTTGATGATGAATTATTTTTATCAATGGTATTCATGATATTAAAATGATGATACAATTAATGATTATTATGCACTAGTTTTTCATTAAGTATTTTTAAAAATATGTTGACCAGTACTGATGAACTTGAAAAATTAATTGATGATAAGGCTCTATTTTAGCTAAAATGCATTATTTAGTGAATTATATCCCATAAAAAATGTTTGATGATGAAATATTAATGTCTAGATGATATAAAGAGGTTATTGATAAATTGAGTGGATGATGACCACATAACTGATAATTGATTTAAGGACATAGTAGTATATGTATTATTTGATAGAGTTTTCAGAATTTTTTTATTTATCATATATATTTTGATAATCAGTAATTATTTCTTAGGAGAGAATTTGTTTTTGGGAGCATGTATGTTTTTCTAAGAATTTGTGGTAATATAAGTTATTACCTTGTTTGAGTAGGATATATGATCAAGGTATTCACATATTTGGTATGGTACATTTAGAGATAATTTATATTTTGGGGGGGATTAATGTTACTTTTGTTTTTGAAATTTTGTTACCATATTAATGAATTTTATGATTTTGAATTTGGTCAGACATATTTTTTAAGGGTTTTAAGGTTAAGTGTGTATGGAATGAGTAGAATTAGGGTATTATTATTTGAGGGTGAAGTATAATTTATCATATTGTTAAACCTATTCCAATAATTTTGGTTGTGTTAAATATATAAATAATAGGAACAAATTTTAATTATTTTATAGACCTTATTATCTATAAAAAGTTAATTTTATTTATCTAGGAATGAAAAAAATAATCTTGAATATTCATTTCATGGAGTAAGAGATGACGTGAAAATTGATTGAAGCACAACCAAATGATGAAATTGTGCTTGTGATATGGAAATAATTAAATAAGTTTATTTTCTGATATTCTTTTTTTTTGATTTAAAATGAATCCTTAAACATTAGGAAAAGGATCTTGCAATTAAATATTATATTATAATATTTAATTCGGAAAAATCCATGATCATTTCTATCATCATATGTTTTTTTGTTTATTAAAATTCCCTTTAACATGTTATAAAATACGTTATATTTGTCCTTTGGATTTATATTTTTCTTAATTGTATATATTTTCACTTTATAATAAATCTATCCTATATAGAAAACTAATATTGTCGATGACATTCGTATTCAACTTCAAATAATGAATGTAATTTTTGTTAATACTCTCCATGATGTGGGGTTTACATGATATAATTTTATAATTTTAGGGCTTTTTTTACCTTGAATAATCGCAAATTTTGAGGAATAAATTTATTAAAGGATATAGAATGTTACACCCCAATATTTTTAAATGAACACAATGTTCAATAGTGTACGAGATACATATTACTAACCATAAACAAACCAAAAAATATTATACTTCATATAAGACTATTATAAATTAACCATTTAATTTTAATGCATAAATCGGATTAACCAGACTATTAAATGAATATAAATTTAGTACCCAATACAAGCTTATTTATTATTTCTTTTTAACTAAGCACAAAGTTTTTCTTAGTAATGTTATTTTACACTATGAAAATACATCATCATGAAAAATGGATTTCATTTATTTTTGTGAGGGAAAATTATTATTCATTTCTATATATTCTATAAATAATTTTTTATAATAATTATATAATATTTTTAATTCCGAATTTCAATATTATTTTTGGACGAATTTTTAATAGATTTTGATGATTAACGATTTTTAAAAGAATAATTAAAATACTAATTTTTTAAATTATTTTTTATAATAATTTACATAGATCCATTTTGTTTTAAAATGGATTCAATGTAAAAATCTATCTATTATATTTTTTAAAATATAATTAATTTCATTAGAATATTTTTTATTTGTGAGTTTGGTATAAAAATATATTTATAGCTATTTGTATAAAATTGTTTTTTGATGAATTTTTAGTTCTTTATTTTTATCATAAATTAATTTTTGCCACATATTTTATTTAAATTATAAAAATGGATTCCATGATTGGGATGATGAGGTTAAAAATTGGTGTAAAATTTTCTTTATTTTTTGTCAACATTAATTGAAACAATAGTAAATTTTTTTTACCACAGTAACCATTAAAATAGTTAATTAAGGTCAAAATTAATGAGATAAGCCTTAAAATTAACTTAAACACTTTCCATAAAATCATTGGATTATTATATTTCATCCATAAGAATCCTAAAATTTAAAATAAGATCTTTCTTCCATTTTTGAATTTTTACCTTTATAATATTTAATTAGAAGAAAAAATAAAAAATGTCACATTCATGATTTTAACATTTATAATATTTTATTCATCGATAAAAATAGTTTGGTAGATTATATAAAGTTATTTTAAATATTGATGACTTTTTATTTTTTTAGTGTTTTTTAAAAATTTTAGTAATGAGATAATCACCTTAAATGCCTATGAAACATCAATATAGTGCTTTTACAACAAGTAGAAAAATCAAGTAAATTGTTTACAAATTATAAAAGTAATAATTTTTTTGTTAGATAAAGTTTCCCATAAATTTTAAATATAAATAAAAAATATTAGATATGTTTTTAAGGTTTATATTCAAATTTCATTATTAACATGTTGTTTTCAAATTTAAATTATATGATGAGTTTCTAAAATGGCATAAATATTAACTTAGGTTTTATAGATTTCAACAAATTATTTATAAATTATAAAAATCTTAAAATAATTTAAGTGTGACGATATATGTTCATAAATACAGTATCATGTTCATTTACGATAAAATTTTTACCTTTTAAGTAAAATTATATCCCTTAAGTATGAAAATAGTAATTACAACAGTTAATATTACAATTAATTAACCAAGAGGTTATATAAAGATTTTTTTTATAATGATATCTAATCCTAAATAAATTAAAATGGGGGATTATATTAAGATCATTTAGTCCTGATAATATAATAAATGTAATTTTGTATCCATTTCACATGAGTTAGGCCCAAGTTATTGTATAATACGTCATGAATTTTTGGAAATGAAAGAAATGATATTTTATAATAAGTAATATTTTATTAAATAAATTAAAATTATTAAAAATACTATATTGGGATATTTAAATTTAAAATTATTTTAAATATCAATCACAGTCCATTTATAGGCAACTTATTCTTAATATAAATGGTCTCTACCACTTATGAGTATAAAACTATGTTCTCGTGGTAATTTTCAACATGGTTAATAGGGGATAAAATAAAATGATTAGGGTGAATAAAACCATTAAACATGTCAAAAATTTATTATATGATTGTATTTAGATATTAATAATATTAAATTATAATTTTTTTAAATTTGAAACCATTTTAAAATGATTATTAATTTATATTACTTTAATACTTTAAGAAATTCATACAATGTCATTCCCTCAATTATAAAAGGTAACCCGCTATCCTTATCAATACACACATAAGGATCAATTTTACATAGAAAAATACTTAAATAATACATTAATATCTTTATTCCCCACATCTTATATATTTTTTATTTTAATAAGACCATCCCTTAAATTTTTTAGGAGTAATCTAGAGAAGATTTCTCAATAATGATGTATAACTATTAACTGAGGGTTTTAAATTTAGTTTATTATCATACATTTTCTAAATATATAGTGTACATTATAAAATGATTTCTTTATAAAATTAAATTTAATGAATTTTTTTATGTCAATTTAAAAGTCATTTTACACATTTTTCCCATAAATTTGAAAATGATAACGCCACAAATGCGTATGTGTAGACTACCACATCCATAAATCTATGTGATTATTTTTTTCAATTCTATATAACATGTATGGTAATAAGGATAGAATTAATACATATAAAATGTATATATGATGTAATAATTATTCTTTAAATGATAATTACTGTTTACCTTTCCTTTATCTCATCCATCAAAAACAGAAAAATATAGTTCATGCATACGTACGTCCTACCCTCTCCATGAATGGTGTAATTAATATTTATTTCTAAATAATTAATGAATAAATTGATGTATATATTTATATATAATTAATATATATGATATTTATATAATTATTATCATTTTTAAATAATTTAACCATGATAAATGTACATGTTTCTGAACTACCAAAAAGAAATATGCATGAAAAATTAATCGATTGTCACCAGAAATAGTGATTTTAAAAAATAAATTAGTGATATGATGTTTTAATTAAAAAATATATTGTATAAAATATATAATTATGTATTTTTAATATATATATAATAAATATGTATTTAATATATTTTAGTTTTGAATACATACTAATTGAGAAAAGACTTGATGTATGCGGTCTTTTTTTCTCACTTTTATTTTTGTGAGACATATTCCATATTTACAACTTTTTTATTTTATGTTGGTTTTATATTTTCCATGAATGAATTTTAGGATGATTTTTGTTAATTAATGGGGATTTAATAATCTCTCTATGGTTCTCACTTCCATGAGGTTTTGATTTAGAGATTACCTAAGTGGTAAGGTTTTTTCACACAAATTTTCATTTTTAAGACATATGTTGTGTTTGGAACCTATTTTCCTTTATGTGGTGTAAATAATTCCATTTGAAATTTTATATCATGTATGTATTAATTTTAACTATTTTTATAGTTTCATTTAATGATATTTTAACATGTAGATTATGGATCGATTATTACCAAAGTGTTTAGGGATTTACAAATTAATACTATTTTATTCAAGACTGTTTATCATTGAATTTCAATCGAGGAAATTATATTATCGTAATTTGATAAAAATATTTAATTTTTCATCAACTTTGGTTACTACAGAAAGTACATGTTTTCCTTTCATTTTCATCACTTCAATTACTCAAGAGGCCGAATGAGAGTTTGTATGGAAAACAAATTGTGTTTTACTATTCTACTATGAATATTATTCTTCGATGACCAAATTTTATAATTTTTTTATAATTTTGTTAATAACATCATACGATTGTTTAAAGAAAATTTTATTGATGTTTATTTTAAAAAAAATACAATTAATCTTGTTTCAATATTCTAAATGAGGTTCTTCGGGCTATTTACCAAAAATGTGAATGACATTTTTTTTAACAATCTTGGTAAGAATAGAATTTCATATTGTTATGACTACTCAATGATTTAAGGAATCATTTAAAAGCTTCGATGGTTCTTTTCAATGAAAAATTTTCCCCTTATTTTTTTATTTTTATTTTTGATAATGAATATTTGTTTTCAAAATGAAAATATTATTTTCCTCATTAATATTATAGTGATCTTATAAGAGAATTTTAATCTATGATAACATAATTAGATAGAAATGTTTATTTATATGTAATATGATATAATGATACCATCCATATTAATTCTATAGATAAATTTGATTATAATGGTGATATTTTAATGAAACCCAGTTATTTTGCGTGGTTTATGTTATGATGAAATGTTGAAATGTTTAAAAAACTCAGTTTTATTTCACTTTTAATTTTATGATGAAATGATGAATGTTTTATAATATTTACACACACACATAGAGATGGTTTTCATCTTGGTATGGGTGGGCCTAGAATTATATATCCCTACATTCCATTAGATAATTTTATATATCTCATGAGATAACTATGGTAAACAAGTCAATGTTGTTAATCCACTATAAAAAACAATTCAAGGTTCTTGATCCAGTATAGGAAACAAGTGATGATGGTTGATATATTAAGATATGGGGAATAAGTGTTGATACCTAATACACTATGATTTAATTTTTTTTTAAAAAAACATGAATTATTAAATTATTTATATTCTTATGATGGTGCCACACTTTAAGTGATAATGTTTTATTCCATGAATCATGAATTTAATCCATGATAGATTGGTTATTAACATTGAATGATATGATCATGGACTCATACCATTATGCATATATTATTATTTTTTATATAATAATCGATTAATGTCTCTCATGTTTACACTTACTAAGCATTTAGTCTCACCCTTTCAGGTTTTTATTTTTTCAATGATATGAGGAATGTTTTATGAGGGGAATGTCTATGACTTGTACTATGAGGGCATATCATTTTGAGAGATATTGAAGCTATTTCATGAAATAATAATATTTTATACTAGTATCTAAAGACACTAAAACTCAATGATTCTATCATGGATTGTAATGTTATATATTGAATATTGCTTCAAAATTATGTCATATTGATCTATGAAAATCCTTGGCTGATATATAACAAGACTATTATCGACCATCTTTTAAAGTATATCTTTAATGATAAAGATATCCAAGATCATATTACCCAACATAAGATATTAAGTGAAATAATCCTAGAGTTCATTCTATCATAATTCATATGGATTCTTTATTTCTTCAAATGTGATCATGTGGTTATATATGGTAGTGAAAAATTTCAATACACATGCTCGTTGTGTAAGGAGTAAACTTTTTCTTTCTTATATTCAATGTCTTATCATATCAAAATTATCATCTTAGGGGTGACAATGGTTGTTTATGCTTTCCCTTGCATCCATATCTCTATTAGTGGTGCATGGAAATGTTTTTTCCTTGGACATATAAATTGAAACCTCTATATTCATTTCTAAAGTCACAAACACTCAAAATATAAAATTGTATTTCAAGGGGATAAGTGTGGTTGTACACACATCTTTTATGTTCTCAGTATTGATCTATATTAAATCTCTGTGGCCAAGAATTATTTCATGGAATTTTATTATACCTTTACACCATTCAATGAAATTGATTACACACTCATTATCTCGTGGGTGTCAATTATATATGTGAAGGGTAGTTTTTTTTCTCAACATTGATCTTAATTGGTATATTAACTTAAGGAAAATATCTTCCCATCATAGAACCATCCTAGAATTATGTTTATTGTACTAAAAATATATCAGACCTTCTAAAGTCTTCAAGAATATTCTACATCTCCTAATATATTAACCATAGAGAGTTGTAAATTTTTGTTATAAATTTAAGTTATAATTGTACCACTCTAGCATGAAAACTTTTCAAAATTTACAAAATCTGAATAATTCAAAGTAAAATTAAATGAGTAATTAAAATAGAATATGGAAATGTAAAAATAGAGTAGTTAAATAACATAACTGGGAAATTCAATACCATTGAAGAAAAAGTTAAATGTACAAATAATGCACCAAATTTTAGGGTAATAATCCATAAACTCTATAAAAAATAATAATAAAACATTTATTATCAACTGTACACTTCACTTTTAATACAAAATGGTAGAAATAAAAATACCTAGACCTAAGGGAATCAAATTCCAAATCATGAACTTCTTATATCTACGTGATTAGAAAGTTGATGTTTTCTGCCTTTAATTTCATTAAAACCCCATCGGTAGCAAGAATCTCTATCCCAAAGCCCCTCTTAGATCAACATGATGGGTAAAAAGCACAATAACCAAGGATTTATCTAATGGATAGTTCAAAAATTAGTAGAATACCCACCCATAATCCCATCAATCAAAAATATTAGATAGAGATATTAGAAAAAAACATAAAGGTTTTTCAATAATTATTCCCAGAACATAAGATCCCTAAAACACACTAAATATAATAATTTCATAATCTATCAAAATGAAAAAAAAATTATGCATCTTCACAAATGAAATAACTCCACTATCATCGAATCTGTTAAGCTCAGTCTTTCTTTATTGATGTCATCGTTACAAAATACACTGGTAATATCCAAGGTCACCATGTTTTGTTATAATATGTTAAATGAAATCTATAAATTTTGTTGAAAATATTCAAGGGATTCACTATGTTATGGAAATTACATATAGTAATTCACCTCACTAGAACATTGTGTGTTTGATGTTAAAATTTTTATAACATGAAAATTTAAAAACTCAAGTTAATATAAAATTCCAATTTAGTATATTGTGATTTCCAAAATAAAGTGATACTAAAGATCCAATTGAATCAACAATATCCCCAATTTTTATAATCATAAACGCATATGATAAGGTAAATTTAACTAAAACATAAAAATGAATAAATACATTAAATTTTTATAAAACTCAATTTATTTATAATATTATTGAATTAAATTTTTTTTCACATACTTCCCTTTAAAATAGACTGTAATAAAAAGGATCAGTAAAAATATATATCCACATTAATTCTAGGTAAAATTACAACATTACTCTGTATAATCCCCTTTTTTATTTGAAAATATTAAAATAAATAGAAACAAATAACTTAATGGAATATTAAACAAGTGAATTCAAATAAAAAAAGCACAAGATAATAATTCCCATGACTTATATAAAACACACTTCTCTTTATTGATATACAAGGTTTTTATGGAAAATACATTACTATAACTTTTCCCCCTAACTAATTTAGAAAAGGAAAACATACATTCTTATTTAACATATGTAATCTCTCATTTTGAAATCTCGCCTTGGGTTGCACATTTTAAGAAGTCTCTCCCTTTCTGATAACAAATATTCCTTAGATTCTACCTATATTCTCTCCCCCCTGTAGGATGTGCTTCCATAACCAGAATTTTGTGTGATTTACCTTAACAAAAAAATGTATCGCCATTTTTTCCAACATATGATATATTCCCCATTATGTTCATCAATTAATTTATCTTCGGTAATATTTAGATTAAAAAATGTTCAATCGATTTGATAAATTCAATATTGAAAGAATCACTTCATGAATTTCCCAATAGTTAGTGTATCATGAATCAGCATTGTGGAATTTATAAATCAATTATATATTTATATATTGTTACCTCTTAGACGTATTAGGATCTCGTTAATCAAATTATATATTTAATCTTGTATAAATTTATATAAAAGTATGTAAAGAACAACACATGATATGTTTACATGATTTATCACTAAGTGAGAGTAAATAGTCATTTTTGTGTATGCTGATAATATGTACATGGGTTCTCTAATGTAATGAGATATAAAATTCAATGGTTATTGTTAAAAATATTCAAATTCCCATGTTTGGTTACCTACCCTTATGTAGGGGAATAATAAAAGTTATTACTTACATGGACAGTTAAAATCCTATATACAACATTAATATTTGAAAGATATCATTATACTTCCTACATAGAAAGTATTAAACATATTATAGTATATTTACAGTTCCTTGTAAGTCTTCCAATAGTTTAGAGTTCTATTATATTTAATATTACTGATTTTTTATTCTTCTACTTCTCTTACATGGATAAGATCATGAAATAAAATCTTCCTCATCATCACATTTATGAAATGTAGTGCACACAACAGTCATTATTTTCAGAGAAATAACTAGAACACTACTTTTCATGTACTTATTTCGAGTATTAATCATTAATTATTATTTCTATAAACTATAGAAAATAGAAATCTAGTCTTTCCATTTCTTCATCCTTTTTCTAGATCCACTTCGTCCAATAGTTCAATTCCCAATCAAGTACCTATTTGTATGGAACACCTTCATAAAATATTGTTAGTTTGATATAGGGTTTCCAGATAAAATTTCATATAATTCCTTATTATTTTCCCAGTATCATCACTTTTTCAACTAGATATTCACTACTTCGTCTAATACATTCTCTCAATCCTGTACCCCAATCCATTTCTGGTACCTCTCCATGTGATACATTAACCAAAAAACAAAATTACTCACACGATTCATTGTTAGATATTCATGATTACCTATTAATAATACCTTATTTTTAATATAAATGGCGAACATGAGAAACCTATCAATAATCCTTTTAACATTTCATCTTATACCATTTATATATTCGTAGTTTCTTAAAAAACACAGGGAGAAACATGAACTCTAAATTGAAAGTCCATCTTATAAATTTATATATTCCACTCCAATCTGTATTCATTTGAATACCTATAATCCTCCACACCAAAAGAGTTTAAAAATATTCATAGATACATCCTCAAATACTAGATTTAAATATCCTTAAAAACTTCTTGACATCTTGTCTATAATGATTATTCTTCTTTCAATATTAAATGCATGTGAAAATTCCATCTCAAAATTGTTAAAATAAATAACTTTTAAAAATACCTTTTAAAGTTCCACAAACATCATCACCAACATATTTTTGAAACACTATTTGCTAGTAGTTCTTCATGAGAACTTTTTCATCTAGAAATTATTTTTTATGGTGTTCCTTCTAAATGATTTTATCTATATTGCACTTCTTTGTACTATGAATCTATTAGATCAACCCTATATGTTATGAATGGCATAATTTCAAAAGGATATTCCTCTATATTATGAGTCCTAGAAGATTATTTTTTTTCTAGATGAATAATCTTGAAGAACATCTTTGAATCTGATATCTATTGAGTTTATATTACTCTATTTGATGACATTTCATGGAGACATATAACTAATTCCTTTACTCAAAAACATATATCTGATTCTTATACTTTAAAAAATATATCAGATGCCTCTCCTCAAAAAAAACATATGACTCAAAGGACATTTTAGGATCATTTATAAAAATCTCATGAATTACATTACAAGCATTAATGACTTACTGTACTCAATCAATAATTTTTTCATTCATTATTCCATGTAAAATATCAACAACACATCATATTTTGATGATCATATAGTCATTCATCTTATAGATAAATTTTTATAGAAACCTCTATCCATTTATCATTTTCCAAGAAACAACAATTCCATAAAAAGTTCCTCAAAATCATTCCTTTAACAATTCTTTTCTGAAAACATGAATTACTTTGAATAATTTATTTGACGGATACTTTGAGGATTATAAATATATCACCTTATTTCCCTCTATTTATTAAATTATTTTGTTCTTACAAATGTCATATTTAAATGAACATCGTAATTAATTATGATATTTAATAAATTATGAACACATCACTAAAATTCAAATAATTTTTTTTTCTAGAAAACATATTATAAAATCCCTATAGACACTATTGGTAATTTTTTTTCTAGTATCTTCATTCCATTTCACGTCACCAGATCACCTTAGTTCAATTTATTATATCTATTCAACTCAAATTTAAGTATCTAGAATGCTTCATTTGAATACGTTATTTTGTGGATTCACATTCATTATGTTTTAAAAAAATGTGATTCTCTAAACAACCATGATTTATTTTTAGTCATTAAATTTTGATCGACAACAGTCATAAGAATATTAAATATACAAATAGTCATTCACCTTCATGTAGAGAATATATCGAGAAAATAATATTTTCTAACTCCTTCTAAGGAATGAAAACAACTTATCTTCCTCCAAAAAATCAAGACATTGGAGTTTACATTTCTTCATAATCAAGTATAGAAACTTCAAAAAAAAACTTCCATGAAACTTCTTCTTTACAACCAATTTAATATACTAACATCATTTCACTCCGTAAAATCATTTAAAACAATTTACAAACATTTAAATTAAATAATATACAACAAAGTTAATATATTTTTTATCCCTCATTTTATTTTTCAGTAATACCTAGAATAAAAAATATTTCATTATGTGAATCTTTATCTCCCCCTTTATTTTACAAACATCCAATCTTTCATTTCACTTTATCTACCACTTATTGAATAGAGACACAAATTTATTGGTAAAATTGTAAAATATTATTATTATGAAATAGGATATCAATCATCTCACTCTAGGTAAACAAGACACATTATTAGTGTAGAAAAAAAAAGGATTTTATTTTTAAAAAAAATATGTATTTTAAAAATTGATCTTGCTACGACATGAAATGAGAACTCACAGTACTAACTTCATGGTTATACTAATTTTATTCAAGGATAATGATAAAAATTGGGATATAAAATAGTTTTTTAATGAATCAAAGTGAAACATCTAAACTCACATCAATAATGATAATAAATGTATTCAAGTATAATTAATAGCATAGGAAACATCGGTAAACATTAATTCTTCAACATGTCTTAGGTAAAATAATGATTCAATTTATCGCCATTTATGTTAATATTTTTATTTTCAGTAACAAATAATGATATATTGAGAAGTAAACACCTTTTTCAATGAATTTCTATTAATATCATTCCAAGATAATTATATTTTTAGGAGATAATGATTTTGGAAGCATCATTAAAATTATACAATTTTATCACGATATAATTAATTATCTCCATAATGAGAGTACATCATAATAGATCATCTTCATGTTGTTACCTGTACTCAAAAATTTCCAAATCAATAGCATGGAATAATCTTTTTTAATATATTCCTTTGGAATCAAAAATTTAATCACAATCCAAGATGGTATATTCATCACTTTTCTATCATGTAATGATAGAAACCACATCCTCTTCATCAATGATAGTCCTATGAGTAAAGATTTTTGTGTACCCATTTAGGAATCATTCTAGAATGATTAATTTATTTATATAATATTAGACAATGTTAATAGCTGATCTACTTCATAGACTATTTAGAATTTTCAGCCAACACTCCTACTCACGTTCTCCCATTGAGATTATTATTTTCCTTAAATTCTATCTTTTTAATATACAAATACAGTACAAAAATGTTAAGGTAATAAGGTGTATCTTCCATTTAAGTTAATGTGGATAACAAGGTTGAGATAGATTTATCTACCACTTTTCATAATTTCCTCAACTCTTCCTGATTGTACATCTAAAATTAAATTTAGATTTATCTTAAGGATGTATAGTTAGCCTCAAATTCTATTCTACTTTTTGTGGAGAAATATTATTCTTAACATCATATTTATATATTGATTATTGATTATTTTAATTACTCATATTTTTATGAAATTTTATTTATACAATACCTTGTGGTATATCTAGCCTAATTTTGTCTCTCACATAGAACATCTTTAACAAATGAGTGATCCTATGTTAAAAACCTATCATGAACTTTGGATTCTTCATATATTACCACTTCTTTTCCATTTTCACTATTCTTTTCTTTTGGATCTTCCATTTTTCTTTCTCTCTATAAATCTTCTAGAAATATTTAAAAAATCATTATGGACATTAGTACAATGTTTTGGTTCTCCATAAGGAAACTTTTATGTACCAATTTTTTTATTGGTTATTTTATATGATTTACCCTTATTAAAATTCATGGATTTGGATTCCAAGAATTTCTCTATAATACTTCTTTATATATTCATGGACAAAATGTTGTTTACGACATTCTTTTAATTACAAACCAAGGTTGAATCATTGTTCATCACTAACTTATGTGGTCTTATTTTTTTAGCTAATTTTTATAAAATCAGAGATGAATACGAACCAATATTTTGACCACTCTTATTTTATAAATCACAAATATTTTCAGGTATTCCAAATCTATTTTATTTATACAAATTTTTATTAATCTGTTTATGTTTCACCTTCATCTCTGGTTTACTCCCCTTTTTAATGGAATTCCATTATGCTTCAAAATTTAGTGTATTGAACAAATATTCCAATTCATTATTCCCAAATTTATTGCATCACCAAAATTGACCAACAAACCAAGATCTTTATATATCAATTTCGTACGTTGGAAAACTTCTACGAAAATGGGTGTCTTTTTTTCTATTTTTCTCCACAACGTTTTGGGATCATAGTGGGGAACCCCCTTCCACCATTCTTATTTTATATACCCAATACATTGTTGTCAGATTCTCATCAAACTTCTTTATCAACTTAAGTATTAATTTTGTTTTGAATGATACACTCTTAATCAAAAAAGATTTAGATCAAACCTTATTATAAGGTATGGGTGGTACTTCATTCTTTATAGCTTCTTGAGTAAAATAATGAAATTTTTTCATGATTTTGTATCTTATGTTTGAGGTATTTTAACATTAAAATACACTATTATGTGTTGTTTATAAGAAATAACCTTCTAATTCCTTTATTAATACTCAATATGCCTTTTTTCTGGTTTTATGAGTTTAACAATCAATTATAGACATCTCATATTGAGGTTGTTATTCTAATATTTAGTAAAAATAAACTTTTCTTCACAATAAATCTTGATTATATCAATATATTCATCATGATACTATTTTTTTTTGAAAAAACTAGTCCGGTTCGTTTTTCTTGTTAGATTTTACTTCCAATTTTAGAACCATTACATCAATGTTGTTTTTAAATTTTTATAGATATTTATGGATATTTTATTCAATAGTCGTCATGAATCTATCATTCTATCTAAATTTTGATAATTTTGTTTTAATTTTTTTTGCGAAGCTTATTTGAAGCACTAACTTTCATTTCTCAATAGATAAAACCGTTTTAACGTTCTTTTTGAATTATTGAACTTTTACTTGAAATTCATTCAACATATTATTTGTTTCAATTCCAACTAGGTTATTTTTTCTTATATAATTTAAATAATTCCTCAAACAAGAGTGTTTTTTCTCTATGAATACAATGTATAAAATCTTTTAATTCAAAAATGTATATATCTTGAGCAGTTATATATATTTCATCCTTAGTACTTATGTCATTTTCGTCTTTAGGAACATTTTTACAAGAAGATTGGAAATATCTCAAGATCACTTCATGTTGGTCTACTTAAGGTATGAATGTTTTACTTTTCCTTCATGGTAACTTTAAAAACATGTTCATCACTTTCCACATCAGATATGTCTATTTTATTATCATACAATAGAGAAACTAACACATACTCTTATATAGATAAGAGGGATATTTTCTTCAAATTTCTTTTCTATTTTTTATCATGATCTCTTTGGTATTGGTTTAAATTTAATCCATTATAAAATAATATAATATTCTCCAATTAGGTTCTTCATTTAAAATATTGAAAAAAACCTAAATCTTAAGAATATTATAACATCAATGTAAATAATTCAATAGAGGTGATCCTTCCCTCTAATAAAAAATGAGAGGGACACTTTAAGATATGTCCAAACCTTTGTGTGGGGGTGAATCTGGGTTGTCTAATTTTAAAATCAAATATAATTGTTTATCCCTTTACCACTTAGACCTATTATTATTTTGATTATATTTTTATATCTTCCCTATTGTATTCAAGTATATAAAAAAATTATAGAACATCACATGATATTTTTGAAAGGTTCACTACACAATATGAGTAGATATACATTATCATGTTTAGTGATGAATAGTACATATATGATCCAATATAATTAGTTACCAAATATAGTGGTTTTTTTGGAAATAATCTAACACCCAAATGTAGTCGCCTAAACTATAAGAGGGATATAGGAAAGGATATTAAAACCCTAGATTAGTGAAATACTATTACAACATGAATCTCTTCACTGGTTCTTTATAGTACCTATATAGATGGTACTTGGATTCTTAAAATTTATTTACAATCCCAAGTATTACACTAGTTGAAACATTCATTGGATGTCATAGTGATTTTTTCTCCATATCATACTCTCTTAATTTCACAACAGCATGTATGTAACTCTTCTTCCTCTTCTCTTATATTAAAAAAAGTGAACATAAATTTCTCCTACTTTATTGTAGAAACCGGAAAATTTCATTTATTTCACAATCTATAATACTTATTAGTCACCTATTATTCTTCTTTAAAATAGAAACAGAATGCTACTCTTCTATTCTCTTCTTCCTCTATATGGAAACTGCATGTTTGATGGTTTACTTATTTCTTCGGACCCTATTAATTTTGAAATCTTATACATGATACGTTTTATATGATACTAGTGCATCTAATAATTGTTCCTTTTATCCATTTCTCATCTATAAATACCTTTTATTCTTTATCAGACGTTTTAATGCTTTTTTGGTGGATATTCTCTACCCTTTACACCATTATTTGTTCAGTACCTATTTGTCTGATACCAAGACCCAAAAAGATAATTACACCCTAGATTCATGGTTGGAATATTAAAAACATCTGATAATACCTCATCTTCAATACCATTTATCAAATTGTGTAACTTATCAATCATCCTCTTCCAAGAAAAACTCTTTCCAATAATATATTCATAAATTCTGTAAAAATTAACTTAGAAGTGTGAAAATGAATTTTAAATTCCCACTTCAAAATTTTATTATCCCACTCAAAGGTTTCATCATTTTAATCTCTTCAAATCAACACACCGAATGGAGTAAAAAACTCATAGATACATCCTCAGAATTCATTATAAATGATCTCTAAATTTTTTTGATAATCTAATTTAGAATAATGATTATTCATTCATGATTATTTAAACACTGAATGTCCAACTTAGAATCTTCATTATTAATAACATTTAAAAATTCATTAAAAATCTCCTCAAACATCATTTGTTATATATACATGTAAAATACTACAACCACTACTTCTTATTTATAACTTTATAGTCTGTTAAAGCTACATATCATGTTCCTTTGAAATTATCTTGTTCATATGACACTTCTTTTTCTAGGTAATATATATGATCTCCATTAGAATGTATTTTTGTAATACATTCTCAGTGATTCCCCTCTATATAATGGTTTCTTATATTGTTGTATATTTTTTCCAATCTAATTAATGCTTGGAGATCAAATAAACATCCTTTGTATGATGACTATATAACTCTCTATCTAATGACCTAACATGGAGACTTATTTCCTATTCCTTTTGTGAAAAACCACTATCTGATTCCACTTCTCATAAACTTTTTCCTAATGAACATACTCAAAATAACTATCAGACAACACATAGACCACTTTATGGTCATTGGGAATCTATTTCCTATCCACATTATTAATATTCATAATCAGATGGACACAATTTGGTAAATTTAATATTTCATCCATCTCAAACATCAAAAACACTAATTTGTATGATGATTTTATTGAAATTATTCATCTGATGTAAATGATTAAAAAACCTATTTATTTTAATGGTTTTATAGTGTCTTTATTTCTACCATTGTACTTCCAACTCATTCTGTCAACCAAAAATAGCTAGAATCAAAAATACCATATCATATTCATGATTTTTGATACTTTGATGATTAATAATACATTTATTGGGATTCCTATATTTCATATAGTCTTTTTATCATCCAAACATCATCTTTGAATTAAAATCAAAAGGAATTTTGTATTTTAGTCAATTATGAACATGCCGCCAATAAAATACTGATATATTTTTCTAAAAAATATAATTCACTATCCCTATGAAAACTATCATAAAACATTTTTTCTAATCACCTTGATATTTTTTACATTATAAGATCACCTCATTTGACAAGCCTCATTCAATTCTACTAAAAAGTATTTTTCTGGTATAATTTTTCTAAAAACATCATCCAATAGAATCACCATCATATTATTGTAAAAAATATGTTTCTCTAAATATTCAAGAACATGTTTGATAGATTAAGATCAGATAACTAATTTTAATAAGTGAATTTAATCTCAATATAATCTCTCTCCCTCATGTAATGAATAAATAAATATTGAAAATTTTCCACATCATATAAATATAATAATAATGGGACATATCATCTTCCAATATAATAACACTAGGGGACTTCATTTTCATCTTCAAAAAGCATTTATAATTTAACTAAACAACCAATAAGCTTTTTCAATAATACATATCCAACATATTTACATAAATTCAATCCTTATGATTCAATGAAAACTATTATCCACAATTTTGAAGAAATATATTAAACATAAGGTGTAATTATTCCATATAAGATTATTTTATAAAATATGACTTCCTATATGACGATTTTGGCACAAATTTATTTAAATAATAAATTCCCTCACCATTTATCCTGTTGTTTTTTTATTTTATGATACTGTAAAATGCGAAGAATAATTTATGATGGCTTAGAAATGATAATAACCATATTCTGTTTAATTTATTATAAAAAGTATATTATAATGGTTGGGTAAAAATATTTTTAGGTTGATCATAAATTCTAATAAATATGAAAATAATATCTCTTTTTGTTTGTGATCTCAATTGAAATATTGTTTTATATATTCCTATTTTTCTATTGATGGAGTTATGGGTTCTTAGATAATGTAATAACACTTGTTCTATCACAATCATTTGGATTTCCAGTTAAACTCTTCTCGAAATCCATGAGTGTGTGATGAATCCACAAAAATGAGTGTTGTAATTTCTAGCTCCCACATATTCCGCTTTTGTAGTGGATAGTAAAATTGAATGTTGTTTCTTACTAAACCACAAAACTAATGCTTCATCCAAAAAGTTATAATTTTTTGTAGTATTTTTTTTGATCCATTCTACAACATAGGAAATGTGAATCTAAATAACTCTTGGGTGTAAAATATGTTCAAGAAGAATAAAAACTTCTATGTTTAAAGTTCCTTTGAGATAATAGACGACCATTAGAACTACCTGAAACATGGACTCTTAAATATTATCTTATAATCTCACAAAAAGTCACGTATTATACATAATTTCATGTTGACCATTAATCATCTTAGGTAATCTTCTGACCATCGCTTTAATTAATTTCATCCCAAATAAGGTTTTCATAATTTTGAATAAATATAAAATCCCTTAGAAAATAAGTGTGATTAAAAAAAGAATATAAACCAAATTAATCATAGTATAATCCTAAACTAAGACACACTAATATATTTTCCTTAAATACATTTAAAATTTATAGGTCTAAAATGGGTTAATTAAACTAATTGTAAACATTTATAAGTTATAACTTTTATAAAATGTTCAAATATTGACTTATTCTTATTACTTTATTAGAATGGATTGCAGACTCTTGAAGAATTAAACTTATGTTTTTGTAAATCATTTATTTGTCCTCTACTAAAAAATGGCCATGGTATAAACATCATAGTGTCCTTTCCTAACATTCCAATTCTATGAATTATCCTCAACTATAATTACATAAGGAATGTTCTAGAAATTAATGTAATCTATATCGATAGTGTAAACACGGTTATGTCAATTGGAATAAATGAGTTAAAATACATCCAAATGTGTTATTGTACATATGGTATTCATAGATATCATAGAGTAACCCTTGTTATATAATTGACTTATGATAATATGGTTTCTCTTATTCCTATTATATAAAGAAAATTTTAAATTAAATTCAAACCAATAAAATAAACATCACAGCTACAAATAATATATCCATGCACATTGTCTCTAAAACTAACATCCCCACCTTTTATTTTTTATATACTATAGATGATGGATTTTTTTCTGGTCATGTGTCACGAACAACCACTGTCAATTTACTAAGTGTTATGAATACTATCAGACATCCTTTTCACATGAAATAACTAAAATTAATTTTTTATTACCCAAACATGTTTGGGTTTTGGAAATGTTAGAAAATTAAACATTTAAAATACACCTTTTTTCGACCCTATAATGCTGAATAACTTCCACCTATTTTGAAATAGATTTTCCAAATGATTTATCCTTGTTTAAGGATCATCGATTCTTCTAGTAAACTTGTCTCTTGAATATAGTAAAAAATATATAATCTTTGGAGTGAAATAATTATTTTGGAAATGTGACTTTCTGAAAGTAAAGATAACTCTAGAATATGTTCTAGGAGGGTTTAACATTATTTTAGGCTTTTCAAAATTATCCCTACTAGAAGAAAAATTAGAAATAATTTTCTTCAAAGAACTGAATTCAGACTTTGGTTTTAAACCAATGTTCCAATCATTATAATTTTAAATACAAATAGATTTTGCATTTATCATAGAAGTAAATTTATAAATTCTATCAATATCATAGCTAGGTCATCCTAAGACTCATAATAATATTTCTTCGAAATATTATATCACTACTCATAGTTATTCCCATAATCAACCATTAATTCAAATGATGGATTATCATCCTCAATGTTTGAATAAAAAAGTGTAACTGAACTATAAATAAAAATTAGTAACCAATTCAACAGTTACATTTACCATGAATCATGATTTATTTCTGGGTACCATATTAAAAATATATTTATATTTCATATTAAATAACATTCTAAAACACTCCAATTGTCAGAATTTAGATCTTTACATGAACTCCACATGTAAGTGGTACGTAAAAATATAGTGTATCTTTTTGTTTATAGGATCTTCTAGAATCCTTATCCTTATTTTTCACATCTATAAAATATGGTATAATGTTACCGTATTTCATAAAATCATTCTTGATAATGGTTGATGAATCCTCCTTCGAATATTTTTCTGTTTTCCTTCAAATAGTCATTATGAAAATTATTCATAATTTCAATCCTATCCATATTCCTTCCAATTTGACAGACATATGTTTCACTGAGTTTGGAAAACAAATTATCCAAACAATGCATTAAATTATTCTTCGTATGAGTAGTTAACTTAAGAAATATTATATCAAAAAGGTAATTCTCTAGAATTCAAAACAAATTTATCTTTTTTCTTTCACTTCTCATTCATTACATCTCTCTCTAGTCTATTCTAATATTTCATTAATTTTATAAAATAATCATCCAAAATAAAATTCATAATTTGTTTTTTTAATAAATAGTTGACCTATTTGACTATTATTCCTTAAAAAGTATATATATAGCACTCCCCAAAAAAATTCATCTACGGTTTTTATTTTAGCAAGTGATATAAACTAATTAGAAATAATAATAATGCATTGATTCCTTTATGATTCATATTGTCCTTAAAGAAAATCAAAATCATTAGATTTTGGTCTAGACATCGATTATAGAGTTTTTCAATTCATTAGACGTACTAAATTTTGTAATCTATTATTTTATATAAATTTTATTCACCCCCACACATAATCATATTTAACTATATAAATTTTGTGTCATCCAATATAGTATAGCATTATAGAATTTATTGTTCACCTAATATTTCATCTTCTCATCATGATTAAAATAAAGAATTTGTCTCTAGATTTTTTTTTCTTTTCATTAACTGATATTGATCTACTGTAGGGTTAATAAAAATTATCTTTATCTGATATATTATGTATTCATAGTCAATGCCATAAAAATTATTGGTCAAATCGAATTTAAATCTTCTAATGTACAAAATGGTATCCCTATCATAATAGAATGATTTTTCCTCTAAAAACATTTTATTTTTAGGAAAATATAAATATTGATAAAAATTGAAAATATAAAATATATTATATGAAAATATAAGATCCGAATTATATATAAGTTATAAATACTAGCTCAATTATAAAAACCATCCCTAAAACTAAATGTTTTCCCAAATTATGCCATCGACTATATAGGGGTGAATTAAATTCTGTAATCGTAATTACAATTTTCCCCCATGAGAATATATATTGTTTATAAGTTATATACTATTATCAAACAAATGTAAAAAAAATTAAATGATAAAATTAGAATAAACTAAATGTTTTTAATGGTAGAAAACACAACTAAGGGAATGTGATAAAAAATAAGAACAATTTAAATAAAATACAGTGAACATAAAGATAACCATCCATAAACTAATTTTAAATTAACATAAACGGTAAAATAGTAATTATTGAGGAAGTAATTTATTTTTGTCCCATATAGTTAGGTAAACCATTTCCCAATACTAATAGAATCATGTTGTGAACCTAAAATATCTTCAATCTAACTAATATGAATGTGAAATTTTACACCAATAAATTCATTAAAAACGCCATTAGTTTTAGGAATCACTACACAAGAGATCTTATTTTATCAACAAGATCATTAATAAGTCCAAAACTATGGTCTTCAAAAAATAAACCATTTAGATTTATCATATTTCTAACATGTAATCTTATTAATCACAAATATTGGAATCAATGATTGCAACAAAAAGATGTAGACATTTTATAATAATTCATCACAATTTTTAGGCTCCAATAAAACAAAAAGAAAAAATACAATTGAAAAAACTCAAAATTTAGGAGATTATACATAGCTTGGGAAATGTAATTGTTCTTTTATCTTCCTTTATTAAATTCCAAGTCTCTCTAATGGTAAAATATGAGATCCTATGGTTTTGTTCTAACATGATTGTACATTGAAATATCATTCATTGAAACTCTTTATTAACATCACTATGATTTAAAAATGACATTGATAAATTTATCCCACTAATATTTAGGGATTAAAAAGTTAAAACAAAAAAACCAAAAACATAAACAAAAAATCAAATTATTTAAAAAATAATATAATTTCAATTTAATTTTTTTAAATGAATTAAAGAGCCAATTGATTCAATATATTTAAATATGTACACCTCATATTGTTCAATAGTTCCCAAAATTGGGCTACAGCAAGAAGTAAAATGGGTAATATGATGCCCTGTATCAACTATTCCCTCAAATGATGTAGAATTTAATATTCAAAAATCATGGTGGATAGGATTAAAATCCACCCACTCATGATACTAATACCTCTTTGGTTGAATCATTTCATTTCAACATTTCATAACATACATCCATGTTGTAAGTACATTCAATATCTCTCAGGATACCACCGGAAGTGATAACCTTAGGGGACATTCTTGAACCAGTGGTTTATATTTTCCCAGTAGTGGGAACTAATTATTATCAATCAATGTTTAACTCAAATAGTTTAAAATATGTTATCTAAAATCAATAATGTGCATGAATTATACCTTCCCATAATAAAGAAATCTCATCCCAATGAAGAGGGGAAAATAAATAAGGTGTGAAGACTTCATCCTCAAGATCACACTCAATGGGTGTCTTTCTATCGAGTGATTTAGCATTAATATAATCTATATTTTTTATTCCAGAATTATATTTGGTAATTGTTTCTTCATCTAGGATGGTATCCCAATCATCCGGTGTTTTTTGTATTTGGTATATAGACACCTCTGATCCAATTTCATTTGAGCTAAACATAAAATATTTAGTAGTGGAGTCATTTGAGGATATCCCAAATCACAGGTTTTCCATTGATGTGGGGTATGTAATCCTCTATCACAAACCTCTCTATGAGTGTCATTCTCTACAAATTCCTTATTCTGTCAGGTTTACCAATAGTATCATAGTTATCAATATCATTTTATTAAATTATGATGGAAATAATTGTTTTGAAGCCTACAATGAAAAGAACAAATTTCCTTTGAGGAGGTATAGTAATAATCGTGGTGTATTTACTCCCAATGGGTGATCATAAATTTCATAATGGGGATAAAAATTCACTCTTTACTATGGGTTGGGGCTCCCCTAGGATATTTATAATCACATATTATACTAACATATAGATATAGTGGGTCACCACTATGAGAACCTCTATATGGGTAACTGAACTTCTTCATTGGTGAGGGGTCTATTGACAAAATTACAAGTACATCATTATTGAATTGTGAATCATATTTCTAATGGTGAGTATAATTAGTCTAGGGAAACTATTAATAATGTTATATAGGACTCAATTATGTTTGTTGTTTCAAGGTCATTTATCTTCTCCTGAGTTACAGTGATTGGTTTCTCTTGACAGGCTGTAAGAACCCTGTTTTTGGATACAACGGACTTTGGAATATTCTTGATATTATTCAAGAGCAGCGCCCTCAGACGTCATGCGATTCCGAGCCCCAGAGTGGCTGGAATTAAATTTTTAGTGCGTTCATACTGGACACACCAAATAAGTGGGATAACTCCTAAACAGTGCTTCAGATCAGCGATCCGAGTGTACGGATGGTCCCGTAATGGGGTTTTTACCCTAGGAATGACATAAAACCTTTCGACGCGAGACATTTGGACCCCTCGCTCGCTTTCAGAGCGTGGAACAGATAAATTAAATAATTAATTTATTTTTTTAATATCTTAACTCAAGTATCTCCTAAACGGTGGCTCAGATTGGAAAACTGAGGGCACCTTTGAGTTCAGAGCGTACCGTTTACTGTAGTAGTGGTGTATGTTTTGCAGGCGCGTGCCGTTTGTGAAAAATGGCCCCAGGGGATTTTCGTAACTTGTCGGCTTTGGGCGTTCAGTTTTATAACTTTTGAATGGAGTCTCGGATTAAAATTTCAAGACCGTAGTTGTGCTCGGGAGGTGGTGTTTGGCCTTGGTGAGGATTAACCTCGACTCTATCGAAGGTTTCAAATGCAGGTTAAATTGGGAGCATTAATTATTAAATTTTTTTAATTAATTATTTCCTACTTAAATCAAACTCTCCTCTTCCCCTCTCCTTGGATTGAGCCTCCTGGAAAATGATGTCTCAACCAAGGCTGACATCTCCTCCTCCATCATCTCTTCTCCAAGGTGTTGCGGGCGGGCGGCGGATCGTCGCGAAACAACGGGCTACGCCCAAGAGATAGGGTTTTGTTGCGTTTTCAATTCCTACATCCCTCTTTGAATTGCTTATTTTGCGTCGAATCTCAGCCGAGTCTTCGAACAAATCCCATAAACGCGTAGTAGATTTTATATGGTTTCCGACGCATATTTCGGATTGAAATTCAGAGATCTAAGGTGATCGCAGATGTCCGCCGAAGGTGAGCCAATTTTGGATTGTTTTCCGGCCAAAAATTATTTTTTTCGGGGGGTTATGGTCGGTGCCGATCACGGGAGTCCTCTGGGCGAGTAGGGAGTGCAGCGCAGGCAGCCGCAGGGCTTCGGCGGTCGAGCGGAGGTTCCAGGAGGAGTCGGTGTCTAGCGGGCCATCGCGGTTGAAGGAAGAACCGGCAGAGGTCGAGCCAGGTGAAGCCGGTGGCAGGGGCAGCGGTGTGAGGTGTGAGGGGGGGCGTCGATCGGGGTTGCGCGGCGGCGCGATGTAGTGCGGAGGACCAAGCGGAGGTGCTGCGGGATCTGGGGGCGCCGGCGCGGCCGACCTGTCGAGCTCGGCTGAAGGAACCTGAGGCTTTGACCTCAGGGTGTGAAGAGGGAGCAAGGACCCTGGCCGTGCGGGTCTTGTCGGGCGACGACGCGGGGACCAGCCAAAAGGACGGTCCTTTTGTAAATACCGGACCCGAGGAGCAGGTCCGGTGCATCGGGGCAAGCCGCGGCTAGCGGGCCGCAGCGGTTCGAACCGGGCTGGGTGGGGTGAACCGGCCCGGATGGCCCCCTTGTGTTCGGGGGGTCGTAACTCTAAAAAGGCGTGTCAGTTTGACGCGTCGTCTGTGGCTACGAGACTATATTAGCGAGACGACATTTTGAAGATTCTTTCGGGGTTTTTGGATTCTGCGCCAGAAGACAGGAGACCTGAAACACTTTAATTTAGTAATATTAAATTTAGTATTAATGTTGCGACGGACGTGGCTCTACATCCGGACGTCAGTTCAAAGCGTCGTCAGAGGCGCAATGGCCCCGGAGCTGAACCGACCCTTCCAAAGTTGGTTTGGAGCCCCTGAGGATTGGTATTGTTTCTCGGTGGCACGAAACTCTCTATTTGAACAGTTAATTAATTATTTGATTAATTAATTATTTGCTACATCGGACCAAACTCCCGCTTGGGAGGTCTGATTAAAGCGTCGTCAGTGGCAGCGTGATTCTAGTCCTCGTGCGGACTTTTTGAGGAGCTTTCCGAAGCATTCGGGTTGGAGATGAGGTGCGGGCCCCATGGCGCCTAGTTCGCACGTTTAACAGTGAAACACCACTTTTTCCCCGACATCCGGTTGGGGTGTTTGAGTACTCGGTTCTGAGTGTTTTTTCGAGGGGATTGCAATGGTGCAATTCGGACGACCTTTTTCTGGCCCAAGGTGTGGGCCCCATGGGGTCCCATTTGTGTATAACGCGGGGAGTTGCAGCTTATGCATTCAGAATTCATTTTAGGCACCGTCAACGACATTGTCACCCTGGCATCGAGGAAAAATTGACCGGGGTGGCTTCAGGCATCGAAGCCGGAGTTGAGGCGTGGGCCCCATGGGCCTTCTCTTGAGCTATGTGCAGCGTTTTCACGCCTTTTTCACCAGACTTCCATTTGGGGCTTTTGAGTAGTCGTTTCTGCGTGTTTTTTTGAGAGCATCGCGATGACGCTGTTCTCCCGACGAGTAGCGGAAGCGGGGTGCGGCCCCCACATGGGTTGCTTACGGTGAATAGTACTTTTTTAACCGGTTGACCATTTTGGGCGAGTAAGTAGTCTATCTCGCGTGTTTTTTTGCAGGGATTACAACGGGGTAATCTGTTCAGGAGAGTAGAGCCTCATATATGATCTTATTTAATATGGACATATGAAAGGTGCCTTGGTGGCAGTTTTTCTACTGTGTTTGTAGCGGACCTTTGGCGTGTGATCGTGTGCACTCCTAGGATGGTGAGGTTGGTGTTTAAAGAGGTGTGGTTGGAGGTGCATGAGATGTTGAAGTGGCATGTTGGGTTTGTTATATCTATTCCCTTCGCGTTGACGTTGGGTGCCATGTGCATGTTAGCCTTTGGGCAAGAAACGTGGTATACTCTGGGAGTATAAGGGAATAGTTGGAGGTACATGTGGTTGATTGTACCCGAGAATATTTGTGCTCTTGGTTGGGGTTGACTTGGGGCCACATGTCATGTGGGCCCCATGTGCGTGCCATGTTCTGCTTTACATACCTTTGACCTCTCACGATGTAGAGGGTCCCTCTATTCTCGATGGTTTTGACCAGTAGGGTTGAGTGGTTTCCATGGTTTTGTTCTGGATTTGGTTCATTGTGTGATACCCCCTCCGGGTCCTATTGGCCTGTGATGTACTATCCAGTGGAGATGGATAGAGCAGTTCCGGGCTTACCCTCCAGCGGGGCTAGGTTGTGGGTTTCTCATTGACTTCTTCGTGTTTACCCTCTAGTAGACTGGGTTGTGGGTTTCTCACTGACTTCTAGGGTATACACTTCAGCAGAGACTAGGCAGTGGGTCACCTGACACTTTTAGGGTCTTCCCTCCAGAAGAGACTGGGCAGTGGGTCACCTGATGACCTTTTAGGGTCTACCCTCCAGTAGAGACTTGGCAGTGGGTCACCCGATAAAATCTTGGGGTCTACCCTCCAGCAGGGCTGTGCAGTGGGTCTCATGTCATCTAGTTTCAGGTCTACCCTCCAGCAAGGCTGGGTGGTGGGTCTCCTGTCGAATTATTCCAGGTCTACCCTCTAGCGGGGCTGGGTATTGGGTCACCCGATATTTCGTTAGGGTTTACCCTCTAGCAGGGCTGGGCTGTGTGTCACCCGTTAGCATTCCAGACTCAGTCCTTTCTACTAGGCTATTCTGTAGCTTTACTCCACGATTATCGGAGCAGGACCCATTGTTGTACAGGTTAGTGATGGAACGACCTTGACTTTAAGGATACCTCTCAACTACGGGGTAGTAACGAGGTGTGGTTTGACTTAACCCGGAACTCTCATGTACGAGGGGAACATTCCCCACCGTGACGCGTCCTTGTGATGCGACCTAAAATTGTGCGGGCGAGTCAATGCCGCCAAAAGCGGATAGTGTCGAGGTGCGGTGATTTATGCCCCTTGACTTGTAGTTTAGGGAAGACGTGTGGGATGCTGGGAATCGATGGTGTTTACTTTTGGGACTGCTGGCTATTCATTTCTTGGGCTGAGCTACGGGATGGAGATCCCCTTATGATCATGTTTGGGATTCTTATTGAGCATACATATATGTATATACCTTGTTCCCGGTACACATTTTCTTGGGTTTTGGTTACTCTCCTTCTAGGAGAGGCGAAGACGCGCGGGGTATTCCATGTGCTTTCCATATCTAGATCCTCGTTGTTGGATGAGTCTACTCTCCTTATATAGGTAGTGAATACTCGACGAGATGTTCATATTCTTATCATTTCCACCTCCTTGTGTCTTGACGAGTCTATCTCCTTTCTCCTATTGGGTTGAGCTGGACTCTTTACTGTTACTTTACTGCACTCTCAGTTTTACTCATTTTCTTTCTCCGGTTCGATCTACTTCTCACCATTCAGTACCTCCTTTGTTTGCTCCCTCAAGCCTTTGGTGTATCCTACTGAGTATTTTTATACTCACCCCTTCTTGGGCTTCCCCCGTACATGGTGTTCCCTTGCAGATGACGGACAGGTTGGTCGTGACTTTGGTAGTGCTTAGGAGTTCAGGAGCTTGGACCGCGTGTGGTGGCCGGAGTCGGGTTCCGAGTGGGGGACCATTCCAGCTATTTCTTTTGTTTAACTATTGCTGGGTTGTGGAATTTTTCTGGTTGGGCGCGTGTTTTGACCATTTTCATTTCGGTTTACTTTTAGCACTTTCTTTGTATTGATTAGAGGTCGATGCACATATGTGGTTTATTTATAGTAGTTTCCCTTTACATTACATGGCTTTTCCATTTACTCTGCACTTCTATATTGAGTGGGATGTGTGTGTGTGTATAGGTACTGAGGAAAAGTCCTCCCCAAGTTATTGTGCCTTCGGCGCTGGTCGCCATCCCCTGGCCTATGGAGGTGGGCTTGGGGTGGTTGCGGCTCGAGCCCGGGTAGTTTCGGGTCATGAAAAAGTAGTATCAGAGGTGGTTAGTTCCATGGGACATTGTTCGGACGTCCCTAAAAGAGGAATTGGTTGGAATTTAGGGCAAAAATGTTAACGTGTCTTGAGACCGCCTCTCAGGCTAGGGAGTCTAGTGATGGTGCGGCAGCCGACGTATCCATTCACCCGGACCTTGATAACCTGCTTGTCGACTCGGCATGCTGAGACACTTATTGCAGGGAAAATTGGGTTGTGAATCACATAGGATTGAGTCTTTGGCTGTCCTTCATGATTCATCTCCCCATCGTTGTTGTTATTGGTATATACATATATGCTCATTTGATCGTGACACTCCTTGATAATATTTAGGATGTCGCCATGAAGACAGCCAGCCAAGATACAATCTTTGGTGCGTTACGACAACCCTGTGAGCTACGAGGCCTCAGTCTCGGACCCATCATGCGAGCCCTTTATCTGGGTGGGCCGGTAGTAGCACCCCCACCTATTTAGCAATAGACAGCTTTAGTAGAGCAGGCTGAGCTTGAGCGCAGGTTGAGCGTGCTCTGTGAGTTCCTGCGGCAGACACCGTTGAGGTTCAGTGGTGATCCAGACCCTCAGGCAATATAGGTTTGGCTAGAGACAATGTTTTTCCTTTTCAGGCTTGTGTAGATGCTGACAGATTAGAGAGTGACTTTGGAAACCAACCTTTTCCATGGAGCAGCTTGGCGTTGGAGGAGTCTGGTGACTCAGTTTTTTTTGACAAGTCGTCACTTTCGTGGGGCAACTTTCGGTTGTTGTTCCGTGAGGAGTTTTTTCCCTCTTGCTTGCGCTCCGTTCGGATTCAGGAGCTCCTATATTTTCAGCATGTAGGGATGATGGTGGCTGAGTAAGTGGCTATTTTCACAGACCGTGCATGCTTTTACATGGACTTGGTCCATGACGACAACCTCTGAGCACGGAAGTTTGAGCAGGGTCTCCGCTGAAAGATTCGTTCTGTCATAGTACCCATGGGAATTCCCACATATGGCAGGGTGCAAGAGCAGGTTCTAGTGACAGAGACCTTCCTATAATGCTCTAGAGTTGGTGGTGGACACTGGCATGTTGGCGTCGAGACGTCTGCTGCAGCTAGCGGGCGTCGGCAAGCAGAACCTCGGTACAGGTGGCTTTCTGACAACCAGACTCAGGGGCGTGGTTGTACACCACAGTTGTGTCGGAGGGCACCAGTGCAGCCCAGAGAGAGTCGGTGCTATGATTGAGATGGAAGAGGTCACATGGCATGGGACTACCCAACCCGGAATGCGGAGAGCTTTGGGCAGGCAACAGGTGCACCCCCATGATGGAGGCAGCGTAATGATCGGAGTAGTACCGAGAGAGGTGGTGCTAGCAGAGGAGCGGGAGGAGCAGGAAGTAGAGGACGACCATATGTGTAACAGCCCAAGATTTTATGAAAAATATTCTTTTTTATTTTACTAATGTCTTGTGTTATACGCTACACCAAAAGGAGCTTGCATAACACGCATCCTTGACTTGCCTTGCATTACACTCAATCGCGACCTTCCTCGATAGCGTGTGTAGTACGCAATACCGAGTTTCACTAAACAACGATATGCTATAAAAATATTATTAAAACTAGCCGTTATGAATAGTAATAACCACTTTTTGAAATCCAGTAAATCTTATTTTTCAAAATGAACTTTATTCTTGGATTCGGAGTATCGAATTTAGCCTAAGGTGAAATTTTGGTACTTTTCGGATAACTTTCATATTCTGATGAATAGTGAAAAATTACTAAATTATAATTAAAAACAACTTTTTTTAACCGAAATAATTAATAGTGATAAATTATTAATTTGATTGGTTTTAAAGTATATATAGAATATATTTTTACAATTTAATACAATGTTGGTCATTGGTTGTAATTTCACATTTAAACCAGACATAATCAAGTGTCAATCTTTTGATATATATTGTTTCCTAAAAACACGCTATTTATTTTAACAGCGGGATTTAATTATAAAATTAATTAATGCAACTTCTATGTTATGAATTTGGTAAAATAGATTTCATTTTTGAATTCGGAATATGAAATATAGCTTAGGATGAAATTTTGGCATTGTTCTGAAAAACATCAATTTTTGATGAATAGTGAAACTACTAAGTGGTAGTTAAAAAAATGAATTTTTCATAAAACTTAATTTTGCCGCTTCTGTGAATGGAATTTCGAAAATCCGAGAGACACGGTTAATATCAAGGACTAAAATGTGGTTCAATGAGATGAAAATAATTTTTTGGTGAATAGTAACTTTTTACTTTTTTTACCGCGGTTAATAGTAAATAGGGTAACTAAGGGTAAATATGATATTACTATTACCCTAACACATGTCCTAATTCTATTGGACAAGTGTAATTCGACCAAAAACAAACTTAGGAATAAAATATGACCATTTAGGCCCACTTGGATTAGATTAGGACATTTATTATTAATTTATTTAAAGAAAGGTTAAAATAGTTAAAATCAAAGTTTAATAAGTAAAGCATTTTTAATATGGGGTTATACATAAGACAAATTCGATTGTAAATATTCATTAGAAAGCTAAAAAGATTTCCTACATGATGGTATTTTATTTGTAATTTTTAGACATAAAATAATTTAATTGATTTATGACACAACGATGATGCAGTAATTATCTTATTAATGAAATATTGACATAATTGATGTTATAAACACCAAAATAAATGTAATTTGAGATTTGTTATGAATTCCACTAATTTTCTAGGTTACTATGATATATTAATGTTGATTTAATCAGCTTGGTTCGAACATTTAATTCTGTTATGACTTTCACAAAAATCATATATCAAATAGTGTCAAAATTGACACAAAATAGTTTTTAAATAAAATATTATATTATTAATTGTTATTGTATTCCTAAAAATCTAAGGTTCGGCCAAATGACTTAGATAAGGATATATATATTAATAATAAACAATTTGGGGTTCGTTTGGCATGTTATAGTAAGATTATTAACCATATAGTGAAAGAAAACAAAAAGACATGGTAAAAGTTAAATTATTTAACTTAGAGTTAAATTTAATTGATAAGGTTAAAATAATATCCTAAACTTGTCTAAATTCTATTGGTTGATAGGAGTTCGACCCCTCCCCACCTTATCTTCGAAATAAGACCCTTTGGAACCATTATAAACCGATTTTGACTTTAATATAAAATAATATTTTGAGATATTCCTAAGGTGCCCCTCTCCTCCCTTATAAAAGGACACCTCCTCCCCCTTCCTCCTCACACCAATTTGAGCACTCATGCTCGGCCAACCCCTGAAAAAATCTATTCTCCACTTCCCTAGAAACATCCTAGTGGTTCTGGTATTCCTCAAAAACCAATTCTAGTTCCCTAAGAGGAGGTCTCAAAGAGGCACTTCAAAGAAGAGGTAATTACCGTTACCAATTCTTTCATCTTTATTTCTTCTTCCACTTCTTCTTCTTAGGTTGTTTCATTATGAAGTAATAACATCAGTATCACTCATATACTGATATGTTATTATAAGTATGAAACAACCCTATTTCACCATCTATCCATCCTACGGAAAAAGAAATCACCGCGCGTGCGTACGTACGGAATACCGTCTCCACGCCGTGGTGTAATCTATTTTCCACCACCACCTTACATGGATGGGTATAATGGTGTAAAGAATAACTATACATAGTTATTACAACATCATATTGATTCTGATATATTGTATAATCCACTTCAATTCAGTTCAATATTTATGGAAATGATATCATCGCTCGTGCGTACGTACGGACTACCGTCTCCACGACGTGATGAGATTCATTCTCCATGTTAACCATTTAAGAATGATTATAATGTATATATAAGAAATAATAATGAAATATATGACATTATAAAGCTACTGGATTTATGTATATATACATATGTATGTTATCTACTTACTTCCATTTCAAGACAATAAGGAAAGTAAAACAGCGTTCATGCGTACGTACGGACTACCGTCTCCATGAACGGTGTTTTTCATTTTATTTATCTATCTATTATATATATATATATATACTGAATATATAAGATATATAAATCATATTTTATATTCTGGAAGTAAGTAAATCTTGATATAAGTAATAATGATGTCAAGAACAACAAGTCAAAACACCTAAGATAAATGAAACGATTTTACCCAAAACGCTTCTTTAACATGGAATTTACAAAAGAACGGGTAATATAATGTCATAAGTGAACCATATATGATATCATAACAATGAATATGATTCTGTAATAAGTCAATAACATGATTTAAATCATTATACAGGAGGTTCGGACACTTACAAAGCAAGTCGGACCTAAGGTAAGGGAAATATCACAATCTCATTTTTATCCGAGATTGTTTATTCGTAAGTATTTACTGGGGTGTATTTTATCATCCACATCCATGTTCCCTCAATATGTAATATTATTTCCATCCACCTACAATTGTTTAAATCCAATTTTACCCTTCTATGAGTTTTTAGTAAAGGATATGAAAGGAATCTTTTTTCGTTTTTCGTACGAGGTACTTTTTGACTTTTCCGACAAAAGTACGAGAAGAATGTTTTTAACTTATACGGCACGAACGGATTTATACTGTTTTATAAAGCCTTATTTTCATGAAGCTTCCTCTAAAAGATTTCATGACTATTTTCAATAAAATCTCTTTCTTTTAAAATTGCATGATGTTTTGTGAAAAGAAATTGATTTTGAAGAAAAAAGGATATTTTCCTCAAGAATTCAATTCAAGTGTTTTATCAAAATTATTTTTCATCAAAGATAATAAAGGGTTCTGTTTCTATCCATATTTTTACATTGATTTGACTATGTTGTGATGGAATTATGTTTATGAATTCCTTTATCTTATATGAATGGTTTTATGATGTCATGTTGTTTAAGAATCCCATTTTTATTACATGGGTTATGCAATGATGTATGATTTATGATTTGGTGGCACACATAAGAAAGGATTCATTAAGAGATGGGTGGGACCTATATCTCCCTCCAATGCATTGGGTAAAGATTTTATATCTCATGAGATAGACATGGCTGGAATGGTAGGTTATACCGGTTCAGTGAAACAGGACTGAAACGAGGATTACTCGATTCAGAAAGGGACTTTGTCCACTAAGATAGTCTTGGCAATGAGTCTTGACTAACAAGAAATGATTCTCTATGATTATGTGTGTATGCCACAATGAGTAATGTTTTATGTTATGATTTCATTTCACTACTATGATTTATCCCATGTTATGAAATTATGCTCTCTTTTGCAGGTTATGATTTCCAAAATGTTATGTTCTTATGAATATGATGTGATTGATATATCTTTTGTTTACCCTTACTGAGCATTTGAGCTCACCCTTTTATGTTTTCTTTTCCCCAGGACATAAAGAAAGGTTTTAGGTAAAAAAAATAGAAGATCTTTATGGGAGATGTTGAAGATCTTTCCCCACGATTAGAAGATTTTATTCCGAGTTTCCAAAGACACTAAACTATTACGATCCTTGTGTGTGTGTTTTTGTTTTGTACTAAGTATTCCGCAAAAGTAATGTAATGTCCATGTACGATAAGCTTCGGGTCTCTACAGTTGGTATCAGAGGAAAGGTTTAGTCAACCTTTGGAAACTAGGACGCGAAAACATTAGTGAGATCCCTAGAAATATTTCTAAAGTATGTCTAGGGATGTCCCTAAGGTTAAGTATACGTATAGGTTATAGTAATAGAATTACGCTAACGATCATAGAATTAAACCTAAGATGTTGGATATTTAAGGTACTCCCCCTTTATTATGTTGTTTTCCCTATCATGATTTTTTCCTCTCACACTATTCTTTTTGGGTTTTAGACGATGGCTGGAACCCGAAGGAACCGTGTTGATCAATGCAATGGACAATGCAATGATTTCCCTCCTGAACAAACAAATCTTATGGGAGATGGAGTGCAAAATCTTATTGCTATACTTACACAAGCTATGAATCATTCTGGACTTCCAAATGAGCAGAGAAGGGAACAATATTCTATTGAGTCCTTCATGAGGCAACGTCCACCTTCTTTCAGTGGGTCTACTGATCCATTAGTTGCTGAACAATGGATTAGTACTACTGAAAAGATATTTTCAGTTCTTCAATGTTCTGAACATGATAAAGTCATCTTAGCAGTATATCGTTTGGAAGGTGAAGCTGATCAATGGTGGAATCTTATCAAGAATACGAGGCCAAGAGATGAAATTGAGTCCATGGAATGGGACGAGTTCAAGAACTTGTTTTTCAGTAAGTACTTCCCTCGTATTCTTCGAACAAAGATGGAGAAAGAGTTTCTTGAACTGAAGCAAAGGGACGATGAATCTGTTGGTACCTATGAAGCAAATTTTACAAGACTTGCAAGGTATGCTTCTGGAATTATCATCCAACCTGAAAGTAAAGTTGATCGATTTTTCAGTGGCTTAAAACCAAGTCTTCGAAGGGCATTAGCTATAAGAGACTTCAGTAGCTATGAAGAAATTGTGCGTTGTGCTATCAAGGTAGAAATGGAAGTTGGTGTTACATATCCATCTCATGGTTTTGACAAGAAACGAAAGATGGAGTTCAAGGAGAAATCTCAGAATAATGGTGAAAAGAAGATGAATGTTTCCTTATGCACAAAGTGTGGAAAGAAGCATGGTGGAGATTGTCTTAAAGGGACTATAAAATGTTTTAAGTGTGGAAAAGAAGGTCATCGAGCAGCTGAGTGTCGAAGTAATGGAAAAAGGGTTTCTAATGATGTGAATAAAGCAAACACTGCAGAGAACGCACCGCCAACACTTCAATGCTTCAAGTGCAAGGAAATGGGGCATTATGCTAATAATTGCCCTAATCCAAGGGTTAGTGATGATCAACATGAGCAACCACTGAAGGCAAAGGACAAAGGGAAATCACATGCAATCACTATTGGCAATGTTGAATATGACAACGATGTGGTGGAATGATTAAGTGTTTATGTAATGGGATAATGTTGTATCATTGAGTATTTCAATATTTATTGATGTGGTATTCAAAGTGATTGAGATATTTTTTGGAAATAAGATGATATGCGCATAATGAAGACGAGAAAATGAAATGTTTAATAGTATTCATGAGCTCATGATTGATATAAGGACTAAGTGATATCATGGTTTGATTATAAAGAATTTTGAGGATTTTGGTATGTGGAAAGTGTTAACGTTTAACTGCATTCATGTTTTCACTAAGGTTCAATGGGTATTCAAGAGAATACATGATTAAGGACTTTGAATGTTTAGAATGTGACCAACAAGACATATCTTATGATATGTGGGGATCAACGACAGTATTAAATCTCTGGTAATCGTTGTCACTATATTAGGAGAGTGGACTGCAGTATTATGGATAAGACTAATGATTAGAATGGATTATGTTGGACATAAGTTAGTATTGTTTAAGGATAGAAGTTTTTTTGATATTATTGATGGGATGTTATAGTAATATAGTTTTAGAAAAAGGACAACCTGCAGGACGGGCGACAGCCCATCGCGTCGGACAAGGCTGTGGGAATCGAACCCACAACCGAAGTGCAACTGGCCTTTATCGCCTACCACTGACCTACAGGAAGTCCCTGTTTAGTAGAAACTAGTTTTATTATATGAAGCAGTATGATATATGAAGTATAAGTCCATTTTAGAAACCATATGTGATTAATCTCACTATAGATCGACTTATGTATATAATTTTTACTAACCTTTTGTTTGAGACAGATGGAATGACTCGTCATTCTATCACATGATCTGCTAACACTTCACGAATAACAAATTCAACTTCATTTATTTAAGAGATGAAGTAGAAATTGTTCAAGGCACGAACAAAAGTGAGATTTTACCAAAATAAAGTAAGTATTTATTCTAAGCAAATTTTCAACTTTAGGGAAATGATCTTGAAAACCAAAAAAATGTTGTCCTAGTAATCTTATACCTGATGAATCAGATGGTACCTTATATCATCACAAATCTATGGATTTGTGATTACTGGCTTTTCCATAGCCATGTTCTCTACCACTCTCCATCAGAACATGATGGTTAGATTTCTCTTCCATATCTATATTTTCACCTATGTGGAAACCCAGTGATTAGTTTATTTGGGTAATCGTTACATTTCATACATTAGTTTTTAAAGCCAAGTTTTGGTATTCCCTTTTACGATGTGGGTTTCTATTAAAGAAACTTTCTAATAGTAAACCATTTATAACCCCGACGAATTTCGAGGGCGAAATTCATTTTAAGGGGGGTAGAATGTAACAGCCCAAGATTTTATGAAAAATATTCTTTTTTATTTTACTAATGTCTTGTGTTATACGCTACACCAAAAGGAGCTTGCATAACACGCATCCTTGACTTGCCTTGCATTACACTCAATCGCGACCTTCCTCGATAGCGTGTGTAGTACGCAATACCGAGTTTCACTAAACAACGATATGCTATAAAAATATTATTAAAACTAGCCGTTATGAATAGTAATAACCACTTTTTGAAATCCAGTAAATCTTATTTTTCAAAATGAACTTTATTCTTGGATTCGGAGTATCGAATTTAGCCTAAGGTGAAATTTTGGTACTTTTCGGATAACTTTCATATTCTGATGAATAGTGAAAAATTACTAAATTATAATTAAAAACAACTTTTTTTAACCGAAATAATTAATAGTGATAAATTATTAATTTGAGTGGTTTTAAAGTATATATAGAATATATTTTTACAATTTAATACAATGTTGGTCATTGGTTGTAATTTCACATTTAAACCAGACATAATCAAGTGTCAATCTTTTGATATATATTGTTTCCTAAAAACACGCTATTTATTTTAACAGCGGGATTTAATTATAAAATTAATTAATGCAACTTCTATGTTATTAATTTGGTAAAATAGATTTCATTTTTGAATTCGGAATATGAAATATAGCTTAGGATGAAATTTTGGCATTGTTCTGAAAAACATCAATTTTTGATGAATAGTGAAACTACTAAGTGGTAGTTAAAAAAAATGAATTTTTCATAAAACTTAATTTTGCCGCTTCTGTGAATGGAATTTCGAAAATCCGAGAGACACGGTTAATATCAAGGACTAAAATGTGGTTCAATGAGATGAAAATAATTTTTTGGTGAATAGTAACTTTTTACTTTTTTTACCGCGGTTAATAGTAAATAGGGTAACTAAGGGTAAATATGATATTACTATTACCCTAACACATGTCCTAATTCTATTGGACAAGTGTAATTCGACCAAAAACAAACTTAGGAATAAAATATGACCATTTAGGCCCACTTGGATTAGATTAGGACATTTATTATTAATTTATTTAAAGAAAGGTTAAAATAGTTAAAATCAAAGTTTAATAAGTAAATAATTTTTAATATGGGGTTATACATAAGATAAATTCGATTGTAAATATTCATTAGAAATCTAAAAAGATTTCCTACATGATGGTATTTTATTTGTAATTTTTAGACATAAAATAATTTAATTGATTTATGACACAACGATGATGCAGTAATTATCTTATTAATGAAATATTGACATAATTGATGTTATAAACACCAAAATAAATGTAATTTTAGATTTGTTATGAATTCCACTAATTTTCTAGGTTACTATGATATATTAATGTTGATTTAATCAACTTGGTTCGAACATTTAATTCTGTTATGACTTTCACAAAAATCATATATCAAATAGTGTCAAAATTGACACAAAATAGTTTTTAAATCAAATATTATATTATTAATTGTTATTGTATTCCTAAAAATCTAAGGTTCGGCCAAATGACTTAGATAATGATATATATATTAATAATAAATAATTTGGGGTTCGTTTGGCATGTTATAGTAAGTTTATTAACCATATAGTGAAAGAAAACAAAAAGACATGGTAAAAGTTAAATTATTTAACTTAGAGTTAAATTTAATTGATAAGGTTAAAATAATATCCTAAACTTGTCTAAATTCTATTGGTTGATAGGAGTTCGACCCCTCCCCACCTTATCTTAGAAATAAGACCCTTTGGAACCATTATAAACCGATTTTGACTTTAATATAAAATAATATTTTGAGATATGTCTAAGGTGCCCCTCTCCTCCCTTATAAAAGGACACCTCCTCCCCCTTCCTCCTCACACCAATTTGAGAACTCATGCTCGGCCAACCCCTGACAAAATCTCTTCTCCACTTCCCTAGAAACATCCTAGTGGTTCTGGTCTTCCTCAAAGACCAATTCTAGTTCCCTAAGAGGAGGTCTCAAAGAGGCAATTCAAAGAAGAGGTAATTACCGTTACCAATTCTTTCATCTTTATTTCTTCTTCCACTTCTTCTTCTTAGGTTGTTTCGTTATGAAGTAATAACATCAGTATCACTCATATACTGATATGTTATTATAAGTATGAAACAACCCTATTTCACCATCTATCCATCCTACGGAAAAAGAAATCACCGCGCGTGCGTACGTACGGAATACCGTCTCCACGCCGTGGTGTAATCTATTTTCCACCACCACCTTACATGGATGGGTATAATGGTGTAAAGAATAACTATACATAGTTATTACAACATCATATTGATTCTGATATATTGTATAATCCACTTCAATTCAGTTCAATATTTATGGAAATTATATCATCGCTCGTGCGTACGTACGGACTACCGTCTCCACGACGCGATGAGATTCATTCTCCATGTTAACCATTTAAGAATGATTATAATGTATATATAAGAAATAATAATGAAATATATGACATTATAAAGCTACTGTATTTATGTATATATACATATGTATGTCATCTACTTACTTCCATTTCAAGACAATAAGGAAAGTAAAACAGCGTTCATGCGTACGTACAGACTACAGTCTCCATGAACGGTGTTTTTCATTTTATTTATCTATCTATTATATATATATATATATATACTGAATATATATGATATATAAATCATATTTTATATTCTGGAAGTAAGTAAATCTTGATATAAGTAATAATGATGTCAAGAACAACAAGTCAAAACACCTAAGATAAATGAAACGATTTTACCCAAAATGCTTCTTTAACATGGAATTTACAAAAGAACGGGTAATATAATGTCATAAGTGAACCATATATGATATCATAACAATGAATATGATTCTGTAATAAGTCAATAACATGATTTAAATCATTATACAGGAGGTTCGGACACTTACAAAGCAAGTCGGACCTAAGGTAAGGGAAATATCACAATCTCATTTTTATCCGAGATTGTTTATTCGTAAGTATTTACTGGGGTGTATTTTATCATCCACATCCATGTTCCCTCAATATGTAATATTATTTCCATCCACCTACAATTGTTTAAATCCAATTTTACCCTTCTATGAGTTTTTAGTAAAGGATATGAAAGGAATCTTTTTTCGTTTTTCGTACGAGGTACTTTTTGACTTTTCCGACAAAAGTACGAGAAGAATGTTTTTAACTTATACGGCACGAACGGATTTATACTGTTTTATAAAGACTTATTTTCATGAAGCTTCCTCTAAAAGATTTCATGACTATTTTCAATAAAATCTCTTTCTTTTAAAATTGCATGATGTTTTGTGAAAAGAAATTGATTTTGAAGAAAAAAGGATATTTTCCTCAAGAATTCAATTCAAGTGTTTTATCAAAATTATTTTTCATCAAAGATAATAAAGGGTTCTGTTTCTATCCATATTTTTACATTGATTTGAATATTTTGTGATGGAATTGTGTTTATGAATTCCTTTATCTTATATGAATGGTTTTATGATGTCATGTTGTTTAAGAATCCCATTTTTATTACATGGGTTATGCAATGATGTATGATTTATGATTTGGTGGCACACATAAGAAAGGATTCATTAAGAGATGGGTGGGACCTATATCTCCCTCCAATGCATTGGGTAAAGATTTTATATCTCATGAGATAGACATGGCTGGAATGGTAGGTTATACCGGTTCAGTGAAACAGGACTGAAACGAGGATTACTCGATTCAGAAAGGGACTTTGTCCACTAAGATAGTCTTGGCAATGAGTCTTGACTAACAAGAAATGATTCTCTATGATTATGTGTGTATGCCACAATGAGTAATGTTTTATGTTATGATTTCATTTCACTACTATGATTTATCCCATGTTATGAAATTATGCTCTCTTTTGCAGGTTATGATTTCCAAAATGTTATGTTCTTATGAATATGATGTGATTGATATATCTTTTGTTTACCCTTACTGAGAATTTGAGCTCACCCTTTTATGTTTTCTTTTCCCCAGGACATAAAGAAAGGTTTTAGGTAAAAAAAAAGAAGATCTTTATGGGAGATGTTGAAGATATTTCCCCACGATTAGAAGATTTTATTCCGAGTTTCCAAAGACACTAAACTATTACGATCCTTGTGTGTGTGTTTTTGTTTTGTACTAAGTATTCCGCAAAAGTAATGTAATGTCCATGTACGATAAGCTTCGGGTCTCTACAATATGAGGCCTACCCATCACCACTAGGCGGTCCACATCAGGCTCCGAGAGCTGACAGTTAGGATCGCGGACAGCCGTGAGCTTTGGATGTCTACGATCCTGCAGAGCATGAGGTGATGAGAGGTATACTCTATAACTCTTATAATTTTTGCAGTAGAATTGTTACACTCTGTGTGTGAAATGCTTTTCTCCCCTCATCTTGCTTGGGGTGTTACCAGGGTGACGCAAGGCGTCTGTTTAACCCTGCATTAGTAAGGTAAAAAGGAGTGGGACCTTTTTCTTTATTCGATGGTGGCAACTCTTTTTCCTTTTGAGCTTGTACGAGAGTCTTAGTCATGGGGCATCGACTGTGAAACCTTGTGCGACCAGATATCCTTGGGTGTTCCACCATATGGATATTCTGAAGGAGGGAATCATTGGGTCTTGTTCCAGGTGTGGGTGGTGATTCCAGTCATGGCGTGCGATGTAGAGGTTCGATCGGGGAGGTGAGTTACCCCCAAGGGCCTTTGGGATGTTTGAGACTGTGTGAAGGGATGGTGAGGTTCCCTACCGCCTTCCCCTAACCCCAATGTCTGGAGGGGGTGCACGACGTCTCCTACATGGCCTAAATGAGAAGAAGTGTGAACACTCCAATGCACGTCATCGGTAAGGGTAGACCTCTCATGAAATAGATCAATCCTTTGGTCTGTGTTTGGTGGCGCAGAACTGTGCAAGAGTTCTTCTAGGTATGGGAGATCTAGGTGCGGGGTTAGTACCCTGGGTTGTTCCCTGGTTTTGCTTTTCGGGGACGAAAAGCATGAAAGAGGTAATGATTTAAGAACCCAATTTTTTGCTACAAAGGACTTTGGAATATTCTTGATACTATTCCAAAGCAGCGCCCTCAGACGACGTGCGATTCCGAGCCCCAGAGTGGCTGAAATTAAATTTTCTGTGCGTTCACACTGGACACGCCAAATAAATGGGATAACTCCTAAACGGTGCTTCAGATCAGAGATCTGAGTGTACGGATGGGCCTGGAATGGGGTGTTTACCCTATGAACGACATAAAACTTGTCGGCGCGGGACATTTGGACCCCTCACTGACTTTCGGAGCGTGGGACGGATAAATTAAAAAATTAATTTATTCGTTTAACGGCTTAACTCAAGTATCTATTAAACGGTTTCTTGGATTGGAAAACCGAGGGCACCATTGAGTTCGTAGCATTCATTTTACCCTAGGAGGGGTATAAGTTTCGCCGGCGTGGGCTATTTGTGAAAAATGGCCCCAGGGGCGTTTTTGTAATTTGGAAGCATTGGGAGTTCAGTTTTATAACTTTTGAACAGAGTCTTCGATTACAATTCTGAGACCGCCGTTGTGCTCGAGAGGTGGTGTTTGGCCCAGGTGAGGCTTAAACTCAACTCTGTCAAAGGTTTCAAATGCAGGTTAAATTGGGAGCTTTAATTATTAATGTTTTTAATTAATTATTTCCTACTTAAACCAAACTCTCCTCCTCCCCACTCCTTGGCTTGCACCTCCTAGAGAATGATGTCTCATTCAAGGAAGACCCTTCCTCCTCCATCCTCTCCTCTCCAAGGTGTTACGGGTGGCCGGCGGATCATCGCGAAGTGACAGGCTACGCCTAAGAGGTAGGGTTTTGTTGCGATTTCAATTCCTACATCCCTCTTTGAATTTTATATTTTTCATCGAATCTCTCTCGAGTATTCGAAAAAATCCCATAAACGCGTAGTAGATTATATATGGTTTCCAACGCCTATTTCGAATCGAAATTCCGAGATTTGAGGTAATCGCGGAAGTCTGCTGAAGGTGAGCGGATTTTGGAATGTTTTTTGGCCAATAATCAGTGTTTTCAGGGGGTTCTTGTCGGTGCCGGTCACGGGAGTCCTTCTGTCGAGCAGGGAGTGCAGCGCAGGTGGCTGCGGGGCTTCGGCAGTCGAGAGGAGGTACCAAGAGGAACTGGGATTCAGCGGGCCGTCGCGGTTGAAGGTGGAACCATTCGAGGTCGAGCCAGGCGAAGCTGGTGGCAGCGGCAGCAGTGTGAGGTGTGAGGGCGGCGTCGATCGGGGTTGCGCGGCGGCGCGATGTAGTGCGGAGGACCAAGAGAATGTGTTTCGGGATCTAGGGGCGCTGGTGCGTCCGACCTATCGAGCTCGGCTGAAGGAACCCGAGGCTTTGACTTGGGTGTGCCGAGGGAGCAAGGACCCGCGTCGTGCGCGTCCTATCGGGTGACGACGCGGGGACCGGCCAAAAGGTCGGTCCGTTTGTAAAAACCGGACCCGAAGAGTGGGTCTGATGTTGAAGGGAGAGCCGCGGCCAGCGGTCCGCGATGGTTCGAACCGGGCTGGCCGGGGTGAACCGGCCCGGATGACCCCCTTGCGTTCAGGGGGCCGTAACTCCTAAACGACGCTTCCGTTTGACACGTCGTCTGTGGCTACGAGACCGTATTAGCGAGACGACCTTTTTTAAGATTGTTTCATGTTTTTGGATTTTGCGCCAGAAGACGGGAGACCTGAAAAAATTTAATTTAGTAATATTATATTTATTATTAATGTTGCGACGGACGTGGCTCTGCATCCGGATGTCTGTTCGAAGCACCGTCAAAGGCGTAGTGGCCCCGGAGCTGAGCCAACCCTTCAAAAGTTGGTTCGGAGGCCCTGAAAGTTGGTTTCATTGCTCGGTGGCACGAAACGCTTTACACGAACAATTAATTAATTATTTGATTAATTAATTAATTGCTCCATCGGACCTAACTCCCACTTGGGATGTCCGATTGACGCGCCGTCAGCGGCAGCGTGATCCCAGTCCTCGTGCAAACGTTTTGAGGAGATTTCTGAAGCGTTCGGATTGGAGACGAGGTGCAGGCCCCACGGGGCCTAGTTCGCACATTTTACGGTGAAACGCCACTTTTTCCCCCAACATCTAGTTGGGGTGTTTGAGTACTCGTTTCAGATTGTTTTTCCGAGGGGATTGAAATGGTGCAATTCACCGGACCTTTTTCGGGCCCGAGGTGTGGGCCCCATGTTGTCTCGTTTGCGTATAATGTGAGGAGTTGTATCTTTTGCATTTGGAATTCATTTTAGGCGCTGTCAATTGAATTGTGACCCTGGCATCAAGGTAAAATTGACCGGGGTGGTTTCAGGCATTGAAGTCGGAGTTGAGGCGTGGGCCCCATAGGCCGTCTCTTGAGCTATGTGCACTGTTTTCACGCCTTTTTCACCCGACGTCCGTTTGGGGTGTTCGAGTAGTCATTTCCGTGTCTTTTTACGAGAGCGTCACGAAGGCACAGTTCGCCCGACGAGTAGCAGAAGTGGGGTGCGGCCCCCACACGGGTTGGTTACGGTGAATATTACCTTTTTTCACCGGTTGACCGTTTCGGGAGAGTAAGTAGTCTATCTCGCGTTTTTTTCCGTGGGATCTACAACAGTGTAATCTGTTTAGGCGAGCGGAGCCTCATGTGCGATCTTATTAAATGTGGAAGTATGAAAGGTGCATAGGTGGTGGTTCTTCTACCGTGTTTGTAGCGGACCATTGGCATGTGATCACGTGCACCCCTGGGAGATTAAGGACGGTGTTTAAAGAGATGTGGTTGGGGGTGCCTAAGTCATTGAGGTGGCAAGTTGGGGTTGTTAAGTTTACGCCCTTCACGTTGATGTTGGGTTCCGTGTGCAAGTTAGCCTTTGGGCAAGAATCATGGTATACTCTATGAGTATACAAGAACGCTTGGTGGTACATGTGGTTGATTGTACCCGAGAATTTTTGTGCGCTTGGTTGGGGTTGACTTCGGTCCACAGGTCGTGTGGGCCCCATGTGTGTGTCGTTTTCCGCTTTATATACATTTGACCTCTTGCGACGTAGAGGGTCCCTCTATTCTCGAAGGTTTAGACCAGCATGGTTGAGTGGTTTCCCTGGTTTTTTCTGGAGTTGGGTGGTTACGCGATACCCCCTCTGAGTCCTATTGGCCTGTGATGTACCATCCAGTGGAGATGGCCAGAGCAGTTCCAGGCTTACCCTCCAGTAGGGCTGGGCAGTGGGTTGCTCATCAACTTCGTCGGGTTTACCCTCTAGTAGACTGGGCTATGGGTTGCTCACTGACTTCTAGGGTTTACCCTCTAGCAGAGACTAGGAAGTGGGTCACCCGACTCTTTTAGGGTCTACCCTCCAGCAGAGACTGGGCAGTGGGTCACCCGACGACCTGTTAAGGACTACCCTCCAGCAGAGACTGGGCAGTGGGTCACCCGACGACCTCTTAAGGTCTACCCTCTAGCAGGGCTGGGCAGTGGGTCACCTGTCATCTAGTTCCAGGTCTACCCTTCAGCAAGGTTGGGCAGTGGGTCCCCTGTCGACTTATTCCAGGTCTACATTCCAGCGGGGTTAGGCAGTGGGTCGCCTGATGATGTATTAGGGTTTACCCTCTATCAGGGTTGGGCAGTGGGTCACCCGATATTTGGTTAGGGTTTACCCTCCAGTAGGGCTGGGCAGTGGGTCACTCGTTGACATTCCAGACTCATTCCTTTCTACTAGGCTAGTATGTAGCTTTACTCCGTGATTATCGGAGCATGACCCATGGTTGTACGGTTCAGTAATGGAACGAACATGACTTTAAGGAGACCTCTAGACTGAGGGGCAGTGACGAGGTGTGGTTTGACTTATCCTGGAACTCTCAAGTACGAGGGGCACTTTCCCCATCGAGACACGTCCTTGTGACGCGACCTAAAACCGTGTGGGCGATTCAGTGCCGCCCAAAGCGGATAGTGTTGAGGTGAGTTGATTTATGCCCCTTGACTTTTAGTTTGGGGTAGACGTGCGGGATGCTGGGCATCAATGGTGTTTACTTCTGGGACTGTTGGCTACTCATTTCATAGGCTGAGCTGTGGGATGGAGATCCCCTTACGATCTTGTTTGGGTTTTTTATTGAGCATACAGATATGTGTATATCTTGTTTCCATTACCCATTTTATCGTGTTTTGGATACTCTCCTTACGAGAGAGGCGAATACGCGAGGGGTTTGCCACGTGCATTCCGTGTCTAGATCCTCATGGTTAGATGATTCTACTCTCCTGCTATAGGTAGAGAAGAATCGACGAGAAGTTCATCTTCTCACTGTTTCCATCTCCTTCTGTCTGGATGAGTCTATCTCCTTTCTCTTGTTGGGTTGAGCTGGACTCTTTACTATTATTTTACTACACTCTCAGTTGTACTCCTTTTCTTTCCCCTTTTCGATCTACTGCGCACCATTGAGTACGTAATTTTTTGCTCCCTCGAGCCTTCGGGGTATCCTACTGAGTATTTTTATACTCACCCCTACTTTGGCTTTGCCCATACTTGGTGAGCCCTTGCAGAAGATGGAGAGGTTGGTCGTGACTTTTGTGGAGCTTAAGAGTTTAGGAGCTTGGACCGCATGTCGTGGTCGGAGTCAGGTTCTAGGTGGGGGACCCTTCCAGCTATTTCTTTTGTTTACCTGTTGTCGGGTTGTGGAATTTTTCTGGTTGGGCGCGTGTTTTCCCCTTTTTCAGTATACTTTCAGCACTTTCTTTCTATTGATTAGAGGTTGATGCACATCTGTGGTTTATTTATAGAATTTTCCCTTTACATTACTTGGATTTTCCTTTTACTCTACACTTCTGCATTGAGTGGGTTGTGTGTGTGTGTGTGTACAGGTACTTAGGCAAAGGCCTCCCCATGTTGTTGTTCCTTCGGCGCTGGTCGCCAGCCCCTGACCTATGGTGGTGGGCTTGGGGTGGTTGCGGCTTGAGCCTGGGTAGGGTCGGGTCGTGACACACACTATCCTTCTATGTTACCTAGTATGAATGAATGGGGTTAACACATCATTATCGATAGTTTCTTTTATAATTTGTGTCACTCATCTATGATTATGACAATTTGAATAGGTTCCCTTATATGAAGAACTTGGGTGGTTTTCTGGATATTTTGTAGATCATCCAACACCAACATACTATTAGGAATGTAATAATATTCTTTTCTACCGGGTGAGAATCCAAAAATATTTTGATTTTGATATGGGGGTTTTCCCATAAAAAGATTATTTGTGTCTTTTTATCCACCGGGGATCTATATCGTGTAAACTAAAATTGGTTTTTTTAAAATTTGAATTAAAACATTAACATAGGTACCCTAACTCCTTTTCATTCCCCATCTATATTTGTATGTTTTTGGTAGGTGGCAATGTAGATCGATGCCTCATATCTTAGATAATATAAAATATGGTGGGAACATAGGATAAACTTTCATCAATGTTAGTTTATGGTAACCCTCATAATTGTTTGATCTCCCTTTAAAGGGTTGGAGATCCAGACCCCCCGTGGTTTGTTTATCATGGATATAATTTTTTTTGAATAATAAGAAAACCATCAGTGCAGTATCACAAATAAATATACACGATCAGTATAAAATATAATTAATTAAATTATTTCATATCATGTTCTCTAATTTTATTTTGATTCTCACATTTCCTCAAATAAAAAATATAGTTGTTTCTTATCTTAAATAACTCTCTCACTTTCCACTAGTGGGATGAATATCAATGAACTAGGATGGGGATGATGGAACCTTTGGAAAGAAGATTGGATGAGATGTCCGATCATCTCATAAGATTTCATGTTTCCTAATGTTATTATATCATCTAAATTTTAAAAAAAATTAAGAAATACATCCCATTATAAATAAAAGTTACCATTAGTTAAATTGATTATATGGAATCATGGATTTATAAAAACATTGAATAATGGAATTATATTGTCTCTCAATTGATCCAATATTTTAGTTACATTATAATTTAAATATATATAGGTAGTAACTCCGGAGATTATTTCTTCATATAGAGGCCTTCGACTCCATTGAAAGTTTGTGGCTGTTATTTTGGAGTCAATATCATGCCATTGAGAAGGGATTAATATGTATCAATTAATGGTGAATCAAAACCTTCGTGGTTTGGTCCCAATTAATGAGGCATTCCATGCCTTTAAATGTCCTGTGATAAGGACCCCAGTGGTTCCCTTTAAAGTCATACAAACATGAGAACTTCCAAAAAAGGTTAAATTTACTAAATAGTGAAGTAACATGTGAAGGGTATCTAGGAATATGTTATTGTGGTACTTACATATAATAGACCATTTATATGTTACTATTGAAGATGATAAATGTGATGGTATTTTATGAAACCTAGAGGAGACCTTGACTAAAGATATTTGAGGTAACCAGAAGAATAATCTCTACACATAGAATATGAGGAATCCAATGGTAGAATATTGTGTTATGGTAGGAATCCAAAAGTATAATATTTTTCCAATATGTTCAACAAGATCAAAGTTGTGGTTGTAGGAATTGGGACCCAAATAATTTTTAACCTAGAACAAAAGTATATGATTTGCATCAAAATATTTCCTGGGGGTTTGTGATGAAAAAAGAGGGATTGGGATGAATGTGAAATACCATATCCCATTAGTGATTCCAATTAGGCATTAAAGGGAAATTTTATTTTCGTATAGACCAATGAGATCCTATATAGGTGACCTGGGTGAATGGGAACCCATGTATTTTACCTAGGGAAAAGACACCCACATAAAATTTTTATTGATAGGTATGAATATAAATGGGTCTCCTTAGTTAATAATCTCATAGGTGGGTGACACCCAGGTGTTCCTGTGCATAGGTTTCATAATGCCTTTGTGGCCTATTACTCAAGTGGTTTGGCACCTAGGTTGTGGACATGGAGATGTTCAGTGACACGGTATTATTGGACCTTGAGTTCATCTATAATTCAGAGGGTATATAAACATACATTTTAACCCTCTACCTGGGTTTTGATTAGAATAATAACTTAAAGGAGGGTTCTATGTACTAAAGTGATTTGGAACACAGATCATCTTGGAACTTCGTATTCATGATTTATTTTTTCCTAAATATTAGGGGTTAGGGGGGTTTTCTAGGAAATCACCATTCTGGGAACCTTGTCATGTGTTTTAACCACTCCTAAAATTTTGGGGTGATCATTTATGGATCAGGTCGAATTAATAGGGCATGCATGGAATCATATAGGAATGTACATAGTTGTTTTTATTAGTGTGAATGTTTCTTCATGTTAAGAGGGGCTTGGATGGGAGGCTATTCATAGAGTAGAGCATGTATAAATTTTGATCACCTAGGTGAATGTCATAGTGTGAATGGTGGGGAATGAATGTATTAGAACATATGGATCAATGGATCTGAATGGACTTCTTCAAATCTCTCTAATAATATTATGAAATTAAATGGTCATAATTTTTTTCAAATATATGTTTTATCTCTATGAGATGTCAAATCAAATATTGTGATTTGAGATACATTACTAAATCTAAGATTTGAAAATGGTTGGTAATTTCTAAAGCCAAAATAGGATTGTAGATATTCTGGATATATATATATATATATATATATATATGAAGACTAGAAAACCCTCTTCTCTAATAATAGATGAAATCAATAGCTACTCCATGTGGGAAGTTTGTGCTACCAAATCATCATATTGGGAGGCCATTTTTAAGGGTATCTACCCCTAGATATATGAGTAATAATAAGACATAAAGTGATCAAATTAGGGGGTTCTTTATCAATTATGGAACTCATTCATATCAAATAAACTCAAGTCATCTATATGAGGTTCTTATCAAATAAATTGAAGAAAATTTCAATCCAACTATTTTAGTACGAATAGATATAGAGTTCTTGGGATGTATTAGTGATCATGATGAAGTAGATTGATTAGATTTTATGATTTGGGAAAAATGTAAGGCATATGATTTTACACCTAGATCTCCAGATATATTTTGTTTTATTATTTAAAATCTGTATGAGATCTAATTAGTGGGGAATTAACATTAAATTACAATCTATATAGAATATTATGATTTCAGTTTATTATATCATGTTTTCACATAAAAATAAATATGGGATCATTGGTGTCATTAATATTTATAATTTGATATCAATTTTATGGATGATTTTTATTTATTGTTACTGAATACTATAATTCTAAATGTATAGTATCCCAAATTTTGATCATATTCCATTTCCACTAGTTATGTACTCTAGAATTTAAGGACATACACTTGAGGTGATGTGGAGATTCAACTCTATTACTATTTGAGTATACCAGGATAAGGTTTTCTCAAATGGTATAATATCTTTTTTTTATTTTTTTTATGATTTTGGGGTATGTTATATGGACATCATGTTGGATATAACCTAGAATAGATATTGATCTTGTTCTATACAAGCACATGCATAACAAAAACCAATGTTACTAAAATTAAAATATTTTTGTTATTTTATTTTTTAGTATAAGTTGTATTTTTGTATGATATCGTGCTTATTTAAATGTTTTTTTAATATTCAATTGGGGTGTAAATAGGTCGGTTCTAATGAAACATAATTCCCACATAGGATCACATGACATGCACTTGATTGTGTGTCATTTTAAAAAAAATTATTAATTAAAAGTTTATAATAAAATAATTATTTATACCCTACTAATTTATTAAATATAAGTAAATTAACTAGATTCCAATGGGATGTTCATGAATGATACTAGTTAATAATTTATTTTTTATGTGCATGCAGTGTGAGGAAGAACATAAAATGGTTTCTAATTTCATATTCTGCCATGGGTATGGTTTAGTGGAGGAATGGTATGTTACTAGTGTGGATGATTGCAAGAATAGATTAATATGGGTTTGGGGTATGAATGGTATCAACATCAATGTAATGGGTTCATATTTCTATTGGAACCATATTCCATGTGTGTGACATCCAAATTTTTTTAAAAGGATAATAATCTTGAAGACTCTCTTATTGCGCAACATTGAGCTTTAAGTGAACTGTGATATAATAACAAAAATATTTAAATGGAAATGTTATAACAACTCATTAAATTGAATGTCTGAATATGAATTAAAAAATTATAGAAAAAATATATATATACATATTATAATGAAAATATTTTCATTAATTCATAAGAACTCAACATTTATTAAATCCACTTTATGCTTCAAAAATATGTTTTCTTTAATAATGGTTATTAATAAAAAAAATTTACATTATAATTAAATTATAAATTTTTAATAAATTTTTTTGAGAAATTAATTTATTTTTTGAAATACCATTTTCAAAATTATCTTAAGATGGTATTTTTGGATTTTCCAAAAAATATTAATTTTTCAAAGAATAGTGAAATGTAGATTTTTTATAATGTATCTTCTCATTGAATCAATTAATTTAAAAGTCACATTTTTTTAATTTGATAATAAATTTTAAAAAAATTGGTTTAATTATATATGGTCTTATTTATTATATTGGAATCATCATTATACTTTTTTTAGTTTATGTTCATTTTTTGTTTTAAAAACACATTTTTTCTAAAACCTGTTTTGAGGAATACATTTTTTTTTACATAATAAATGTAATGAAATTATTGATTTATGTTTTTAATTAAATTTATAATATATATATTCAATAAAATATTTTTAACATTAATTATACATTTTTATAAGGAATGGAATGAAAGTAATTTCATTTTTATTCTTAAAAATGCATCACGATAAATATGATTTTAGTTGTAATTTGTGCACTTATTTCAAAACTAATATCATCCAATTATATAAATTTAATATGAGAAAATTTATTCCATATTTTGAATCATAATATAAAATATAATGTAATAAAAATTATAAAATGGACCTTTAGTGACTGCCAATTGTGCATGTTAAAGGTCATTAGAGACCACCTGGAGATGTCCATTGGCTGTCACATCTGCTTCATCTGTAAAAACATTTACCAACCACCACTGGTAGCCCCTAAAGGCCCCACCCAAAACTAAAAAAAAACCATTTTGGAAGCTTAACATCTTGCAACCTCCAGGGTGTTTCTCTACATTGGATTCATCGACCATGGTGGATCTCTGATGGTTTTAAAATGGTTTTCATGTAGATATGGGGTCAGGATGGTATGGGTCCTATCAGGGTGGTTGATAAATGGTAGGGTCATTGATGGAATATTGGAGGAGCATCGTGCAGTAGTGCATGGGTTATGATGTGTGACTATAGGAGCGGCAGATTAGGGTTTTAGACGGTTCGGGGAGAAGGAGATGCGGATCAGAGGGAAGAAGAAAGGTTTCATTGGGAAATCCTGTGTGAAAATGAAATGGTATTTGTGAACGCTATTGGTGGTCTCTATTTCCACCAATTTGGACCACCAAAGGTACTGATCCACTTCCACATTCTCAAACATAAAAAATCACACTGTGAATAGGGAAAAATTAATTTTTTTCATGTTGAATAGTAATGAGAATAAAATTGTGTTCCCATGATTAAAGTTAAAATAGATTAATAAGGGTTAAACTAAATATATATGGGTTAAAATTACTTAAAAAAATTTCTAAATTATATTTTATGTAATATTTTAACCTTATATCACCCCCTATAATATATTTTCATTTTGGTTCCATTTTTCATCAGTAAGACATTAAAATTTTTAATCCTCTAAAAAATTCCATGATTATCCCCTCCATCCCTTATTCAAGGACATCCCTCCTCCTTTGTTGCTCCCATTTATTAAGAATTTTATATTTTAAAGTACTTATCCAAATACCATAATATGGTCCTGAACTATGATATATAATTATAGGATTATTTAAAATACAATCCTGATATGTTTTACGGTTTAGTTCAAAGAGAATTTTCTAAAGAAGGAGTATAGATATTAACCAAGTATTTTCTTTCTATTTACTGTTATAATTCATTAAATTCTATGAGTAACATGATGGAATAATATCAAAATATCTCCCATATACATAAATCATATTATGTTTATTGATAATCATTTATTAATCTCATTATATATAAAATGAAAAACTATGTAATCATTCTTTTGTACCTACAGACTACCACCTCACAAAGTCATGTGATTCTTTTTTCATGGTTTCCCATCATGAATAATTATAAATTTGTATTTAATAAATAGATATGATATTTATTACATTGTTCACCTTCTATATATTATGGAATTATGATCAGTATTCAAGGTTCGAAACTATCAAACTGAAACATACATGTAAATCAAATAGCTAACACATAAAAACGTGCATTTTAACAAAATGATTATTAATAAATTAGTGTTGAAATATAATAATTGTAAAATTTATGATATTATATGTGATTATATTTTTTAATACAATTATTATAAATTTAAATTTATGAATATGATGTTTAAATCACTTATGATGTCAGAAATACATATGGTAGGGTTTTATTTCACTATCTTATCCTTATTAAAGATTGTTTATGTTCATGTTCCTATTGGGTAAATAAATTGATATTTTTAAATTAATCAACCCATTTTTCTCATCATAGAGTTATTTCCAAAAATTAAAAGTTTTCCTTTCATTTCATTCTCTATAAATACTTTAATGTTCTAAATAATGTTTATAAAGGTACTCAAAATTTTATATATGATTAGAAATCATTCTCATCAATGTAAATATTTTCATTAAAATATTTTCTTGAATGTTTTTACTATTATCCAATGATTTATTGAATACATTATTTCCAATGTTTGAATTTCTATAAAATGTTTTAAATTGAATCATCTTGTAATTTTCTAAATGATTTTCTTTTTGCTAAATGTGTGAATGGGAAATGTGTTTTTATCTACACCACATAATCATATTTTTCCAATATCATGACTACTTCTTGACTGAAGAATAATTTATAGGTATCCATGGTTATTTTTAAAGAAAATATTTTTTATCACATATTTGTAAAAAAAAAAAATTTAAAAAATATTCATTCTAAAAGTGCAAATTTCGTCAAGAAATGTTCCTTTGAAAATTTAAAATTATTTTCATTTATGTTAAAATACATTGATAAATATTATTAATTTTTTAGGATAAACTCTAATAATACCATGTAATATATTTCCTTTGATGGATTATGATCGTTTTAATAGAGGAAAGTAATGTTGTTCTACAAGCTTGTTCTTCCATTACAGATAGTTATTTTTTATTGGGTCATGTGGATTATGTTCTAATGTTTATTTATATGATGAAATCATTGGACTAATTACATTAAGGGTGGGGCCAAGAATTAAATTTCCCCTCAATGAATATCTTGGTCTTATGTGATAAAAAATTTGCGGTATTTGGAATATTCCTTACTCATTTATGTATAGTGTCTAGAAATGAGGGCTAGATGGAATGTTTACGGTGTCAGAAATTGTGCCATCCAAAATTATGATATCAGTTATTGATTTCCTTTTGATTAATTTATTTGTTTTGTTATACATGTATAATAATAAAGCTCATATAATTATTTAAATAATATTTTTTGATCATTATTTCTTCTTCCATATTATTCATTTCATATTTATTCTATGATAAATTCCAATATACACATTCACATAATAATCATATGACCTTTCCCCTTTAATTTATTTATTTTCCCAATTATGCTATGAATTGTACTATGATCGATATATAATGATATACTATAGGGAATAATAATTTTATCAAAAAAAATACCATATTTTATTTAATGTTTTCAAATTTAATGTGATATTCAAAATTGTATGTAGTTTTCCAATACTATTATACTATTTGATTCCTTGAGATGTTATCAATTTTATCTATTGAAAATGTAATATAAGTTACCATGGAATCTATCATACTTGGGTATATTTTATTGTGTTTGGTATCAAATTATGTTTAGTAAAACCAGGGTAGCTATATTTATTAAAACTAATATTAGAGAAAATAATCATTTGAAAAACACTAGGGATACGTCTATGTATAGGATAATATCGTAAAATATTGATGAAGTTGATATTATGAGGTTTACCAAGAAAATATATCCCTATATGAACACTATAAAGTGGATACTATTGTGGCACAAATGCACCTAGGTGTAACAACTATTAATTTGGTGGATTGGGTATTAAATTAATCATCAATAGTCTATGATGAGTTGGTATAAAATTAAACACTGGTCTAGACACTATCAGGGGGATATGATTTAGATTATTCACACACAAATTAAAAACTATTATGAACAATTTTAGAGTATTTTTATGAAATTAAGATATTCCAAATGATATTATACTTTTGATTCTGATACTATTTATCATTAAATTTTCAATTTTTCTTATGCATTACACCAGATTTGTAATTATAAGTTTTGATTCAAAATGTTTTAAACTAATCAAAAAATTTACATTAATAAAAATTGGAACCGAATTCATGGAGTGGAAAATGTATAAACACTCATAATCTATTTACATATTTCCCTCCTGATAAATTTTGTAATTATATTATTGGGGCTAATATGATTTTTAAAATATAAGGAAAATTTATGTCTAGTAATAATGGTTATATAGAGTTTCATGTCACCATACCACATGATATTAAGATTCTATAAATCATTATATAGATAAAATATGTATACTTTAATTCAAATACTAATATATTTATAACTGAAAAATGGTATGAGTCCCTTGACACTATATTTTTTTGACATTGATAAGTAATTTAAGGAAATGTTTATAATATAAGTGTATTGTTTAAAGGTATATGTTGATCAATTGTGTAAGTTTATTAAAAATAAAAATAAGGTTGAGGAGATATAGAGAATGGAATGGAATAATTTTAAGGAATAGTTTTTTAGAAAATACATTCTTCATGATCAATAAGCATATATAGAAATGAGTTATTAAAATTTCAGATAAAGGGAAAATGAACGTGTTTTTAAGTATGAATAAAACATTACTATATTATCAAGGAATATTGGGGATTATGTATTCAATCAAGAGGGTAATATTGACCATTTTTTTGATGAGATTATTTAAAGTCTCCAAAGGGAACTAGTCTCTTAAAAATTTTCATTATATGATGATTTGGTATCAATTTCCATCAAGGAAGATAAAATATTCCCCATGTATTATATTTTCTAAACAAATGAAGAGAAAAAAGGATAAAAAATCAATATATAATAGAAAAATAGAAAAAATAGAAATAAAATAGGAATAGTGTGATTACAAGCATATAATCATTATAGATTGAAACACCATGGTACATTATTTAAGGTAATTATAATTTTCTTCAAGTGTGTTGGGAATATAATTTTGGTGTGTATGTGTCAGATAAATAAAGAAGAATACAATGACAAGTGGTTCAACTGTATAAAGATGGGGGACTATGAAAATAAATTCCCTAATAATCAGTGTAAACCATCTTAGAAAATTATATGGGATGAATTATGAACTTATGAAATTACAACAGTTGAAGTTGAAATTGCCTTAAGTTTTGATAGAAAGTGATTTGATCATAAAATCAAAGGTAGATAAGTCTTATTTTTATTTTAGAACAATAACGTTTTTTATATGTGCTAATAATATTGAATAATACCCTATCACTCTAATGAAACAATTTCTAATAAAAAAACCTCATGATAGTCTTGTTATATTGAGAATATAATGGTCGGTATCCACTATGATGCAAAAAATATTCTCCAGTTGTTAATATTATTTTATATAGATGATTGAATTTAATATAATTCTATTTGGGGGTGTAATATGTTTGAGGATTTATGAATTAGTATATAATCATAAAATAATCTATGTTGAATTATTTTTTTTATATTTAAAATTTTAATGTAATATATCATTTATATCATTGTTATTATTGATGTTTTAGGAATTAATGTATTACTTATTTAAATAATGATTTATTCATACTGAATGTTATATTAAATTTATCTGATAATTTTTTATATAGGGAAAATAAATTTCATTTATTTCATGTATCTTATGGTCCATTAAATTCTCATATTTATTATTCAAGCATAAAAAATCCTCTTAGTTGTTATTCATTACAATTAAATGTGGAAATGTATTAAAATAATCAATAAATGAACATATTATATTATTTAAATAATTAAAGAAAGTATATTTTCTCATGTTCTACATTTTAATTTTAAATAATCCCTCAAATATATGAAAAATATATTGAAATAAAAAATTTAATCTTTTACCTTTTTTGAAAAATTTATAATCATTGTTATCCCTTATTGTTTTATGTTTTTTTTTATTAACATTATCATAATCATATTATGTATCACTTTATATTTTTCCTTGTCCATTATTATTCTTCCCCTATATAAATATTTTAAATTCCTGCTTTTTTTCTCCAAATATTAATTCAATTATTTTTTTTGGGCAACCTTTTCATTCCTCACATCCCCTTTTCGAATGATGTTTTATTATTCTTTTTTATTATGTGGGTTTTCAAAAAATGTGTTTTCAAATATTAAAACCATGACAATTGAAATAACATAAATTATTCTAGCATAATTTATTTAACTGTCATAAAATTTAAACATGTGAAAAATTATATTAAAATAATAATAATCTTGATAACTTACTTAACACGTAACACTAAGCTTTATGTGAACTACGTTATACAATAAAATTATTCTTTAAATGATATATATATAACATAGTCATTAAAATGGTGGTATTAATATGAATAATCACACTATAAAAAATTTAGGTTTTTTATATCATTCAAAAATATTGATTAACTTAAAAGTACTTAATCGTTAATAATGTCATGTTATGCATCAAATATAAGTTTTCTTCAAAAATGGTTTTTTTGAATTTTTTGTTGAGAAATTATTATTAGTTTATACCATTTTAAATATTTTATTTATATAAATTAATTTAATTTTGTAAATAATATTTTCAGTTTAATTTTAGTTTAAATTTTTGGGGTTTTTATGAAAATATTTATTCTTCAATGAAAAATAAAAAATGCGGATTTTTTTGTAAAACATTAATTTATATTCCTTGAAATAATTAATTTATATTTATAATTATGTTTTTAAATTTTTATTTAGTTAATATAAGTATCCTTTAATTATAAATATTATAATTAATTACATATGAATCATAATTATACATGATTTTGGGGTAAAATCATTTTTGGGATTAATACTCATTTTTCTAAAAACTATTTTTTGGCACACAATGTGTTTTTATTAATATAAATTAAATAATTATTTATTTTTTAATGTTTTTAATTGAATATTTGGATTATATAATTTATATATAAATATAACCTTTATTTGACTGTTTTTACTTGGTATGTAATGAAATTAAATTCAGTTTTATGCTTAAAATGCATTTTTATAAAAATGGTTTCCATTGTGATTTAAAAACATATTGTGTAGTTAATTTTTGATAATTGTATAGATTATATTTGATAAAATTTATTACATATTTATAATCATAATTATTAATATAATAAAATAGGTTGATCTTAATTTCTTCTAATAATAAATTGTAAAAATCTTAAAATTTTGTTAACATGGTTAAGATTAAAATTTGTTAGTGGGGGAGGGGGATGAAGTAAAAATATAATGATTAAACTTACATTAAAATTGTATAAATCCTATTTTAGTATCATATGCCTACTCTTGATCATATCCTCTTATAATATGATAACATTTTTATCCATTTATCTTTATTAATAAAATAATATATTATAAGGTTTTGAAACATCCAAATGTGCCCTTTTCCTCTCTTGTGAAAAAATTCCACCTCTACAATATTCCTCATATGTAACAAGCCTTGTATATTGAAAAAATCCTATTAAAAATCCTTTTTATAACCCCTCTCAACAATTTATATTTCCTTTTTATCAAAAATCAAACCATATAAGTATTAATATGTAAAAAAAAGGGTTTTATAAAGAGGAGATATAAGTCCAAACAAAGTGTTCTCATTTTATTTATTCTTATACCTATATAAATTGTTTACTAACCATGACTATATAATGAAAAAAAAATTCTTCTCTATAAATAGATTTTATTATATAGATATCACAAACTTTATTCATATCCTTTTCAATAAAATATGAAACAATATTATTGATTATGTGTATGTGATAAGTAGTATCTCACAAAGTGATGTGATTCATTTTTCATGCCCGCATTTCAAGAATGATTAAAAATATGGGAAAATTAATGATACATTATTTTTGGTATTAATTGAACCTATTTTTTATATTTTTTAGGGTTTGTTTTTTGGATGTTTTGGGTGAAATTTTAAGAATTTTGGAACCCCTTTTGGTTGTGAATGGTTTGTGAATTGTTATAGAACATTGTGGTGTTTGGCCTCGAAACTCATGCACCCTTTAATGGTTCTAGGGAGAATCACATTTCTTTTTAATTCATTTTTCTATTCAAAAATACTATGTAGCCTTAGTAAGGGGGAATTCACATGATTGGTGCACAGTTAACCAATCTATGTTTCCACCTTAGAGAAATTGTGCACCCTTGAATAGTGAGTTCGGAAGGGGTTTTCGGTTGTGGCACATAGTTTTTCTAATCATGTGGACATCCCGTGTAAAATATCTATGGGGGATTATTTTCCCAAAAAAATACTGTAAATCCTTTAATCCCCCGTTTTAGTTGTCGAATCCTCCCATTCATCCCAAACATGATTTTTCATTCCTTTGAGATCCCATGAAGTGATTTTGGATCCTCAACCCTCCTTAATTTATGAATCAATGTCTCTATGGAATAAAAATTCCTTATCCATGTATGTGGATCTCCTCTTATTTATTTTCTTCTGATATCACTTCATATCCTCCATGGAGAGCACTATATCATCACATTTTAAATGGATATAAACTTGTATTTGATTGATAAAATACTTATCTCACATGAAATTGATTCTATATCTAATTTCAAGATCTTATTAAACTTTTTTTTCTATTGACATTATTTTTCTGGGAGTGGAACTTTTGATTATGTGATTAAACGTAGATGGTTCCATATGATATTTTCCATGTAATTATTATCCAAAATTACTTGATTTCATAGAACTATATTTTTATTGATTTATAAAATTCTGATTTGAAATGATATGAAATTTTAATTTGAAATGGACAATATTTTTATAAATACCCCAAAATTCTAATAGAATTGGAATTTTAGGGTGAATTTTGAAAATGATGAGATTGGTTAAACGATTTGATTTTTTTAGAAAAATGGATTAAAAATGATGAAATCATGCGATTTGATTTATATTGAATAGTTCAATGAATGATAAAAACCCTATATTATGGTTTTGTAATAAAAAATTAACATTTAAACATAAAATTGTGCAATTTAATTGTAAATTTTGATTAATTTTAAATGAGAATATTTTCCTATTATGTATTAATTAATTGATCACATGTGGTCTTAGGTGGTTAGTGTTTTATTTGGGATAAGCGTGCCTGAATATTGATCCACAAGTAATAGGGTCACATTTAAATCTATAAAATCCCTAGCTCAGCATGATTATCCCTAATAGGATGTGGATGGATCCTAGTAGGCCTAATCCTGACGGCCTTGTGAACACATATTTAACCGTGATCACTACTTTGAGAAGTGTGAGGATCCTATAGAAAGAAACTTGTGTAATGTTTTGTAGATGACTGTGGTGCTTGTTGTGTATTATTTGATTACATATTCCATTGATTTTATAACAATTTATATCATTTTAATTGATTTATATAAGTGATTTTATATAAACAGTTCTTTTAAAACTTGTTTGAAATGTAATCCATCCACTTAAAAGAATGCATGTTTTATTTAAAATATGTAAATTATCTATTATTACGTGCCATTTTTTATTTAAATTGAAATAATTATTGGTTTATTGTTATATAATTTATTATAGAACTTGTTAGACCTTACCATGAATTATATATCACACCCTACCTTTTTTCTTTAGGAATTTGTATATCATCTTATTCAAAATTTGAGGAAAGGTAAATCACCTCTAGGAGATGGTAGATGTTCCTTATCCTTTGGAATGTGGAGTGGTGATGGCGATGGGTAGTGTTTTTTAAAATTTTAAATATTTTTTTATTATAATGTTTTCTACATGACATATTGGTTTCCTTGGAGTTTTTCATCTATCTTCTTGTGTATTGTTTTACTAGCATGACTTCCCAAACATTCTTCATGAGGAGTGTTAATATATTGACTTGTATCATGTTAACTTCCACTATTTTATGTAAAATTAATTCCTTATTTATTATTTTATGATACCAAGTGGCAGTCACCAACCTATTGTGGTCGGGGATACCCTTCGATCCATGACATTGTCGGCTCAGGTATTAAAGTAAAAAGGTGTCTAGGTTGGTTCTTGAAAATTTTGTATGCAATGTTCTAGTTAATAAACATTCATTTATTTCGGTTTGTGGTATAGGTTATCCTATTAGATAGGATATTAGATTTATGGGACTTAGGAGGTAGTTATGAGTGAGTACCTAACCATCTCTTGTAATAAAATTTTTTATGTCCCTATGGGTGGTTGGGTAAAAGTGAAATTAATGAGCATTTTTATCATTTTCTTGTTTTTCCCTATTTTAATAGACATGGCCATAAAATTAGCATTATATGTTTCAAACACATTTAATGTACAAGTGATTACCCATGGAAGTAAAAAATTAAAACAACCAATAACCATATGAAATGGATGAACCATTAAAGTCTAATTTTAACCAATTTGACACATTATCCTTAAAAAATTTCAATTTAATATTGTTCACATGTCTAGTTGAGATATATTTGATAATATCATTGAACCAATAATCTATATTTTCCCATGATGGAATGTAATCCTCTATGTTTAATTTTCATGCATTGAATCCTCTTATAGAATAAGGACCTTCTTGTTGATCCACTAATTCTTCTCTGTATTTTTTTTACAAGTAACAGTCACTCAGTTATCTTATCTGCATCATCATGTGAGAAATTCATCGAATGTGATAATGCCAAATTTTCTTACTCAGAATAGGAAGTCATCTTTCATAGGTTGACACTATTTGGAACCACCTTTCATGCCATCAGTTTTTGGTTATTATGCACACCCTTAATGTGATAAAATCGATTAGTGGTGTTCTCATCAACCACCAATGAGGCATCAAGACTATTACTTGGTTCTCCAACAACACCTCCATCTTAAGGTTTAGTGTTGTAGGTTAATTGGATTCTAACTTTAATGGATAGCCCTGGTAATGTCCCATTGTTGGAAAGATCCACCATTGGAGAATCTTCCTACATCTGTTTATGTTTAAACATCAATCCATTTGTGTTTGTTTTATCATTAGACACACCAACTTCATATTCTTGATCCAATACAGTATATAAACAGTCTAACCTCTAGGTCCTTGACTTTAAGACTGATCTTGTATCCATGGTCTTAGGAAGGAAAGAATAATCTTTACTCCCTTTTTATTTCTTCCTCTTGATGAGGATGGAAATCCATGAATCTATACATCCCTTCTACCCCTTCTTTCTCCTCATGTAGTGAATCCCCATGTCTTTATAACCCTCTTCACATTCTCCTAAACAAAAAACAAAATCACATTACTCTGCAAATGGTTCTTTCCCCTCCCTGGAGATATCATCCATGTAACACCCCACCCCAACCTCAATGGCTTGTGGAGGCGGTGAGGGTTACTTGGCCTTAAACGATGTTTCCAAGGTGCCAAAGGCTATCAATAAATGTCAAGGGCTTCGAGAACAAATTGGGGAACGATTTTTTATTAAGACCAAGCCAACCAAACCATCAACTATAAACCGATATATGATGTGTGTCAATAAATACATTCAATCAAGTATTCCTAAAGGACAACCATGTTGTTCCACATTACAACCCAAATCCAATACAATCAAAACCATATCAGAGTACTATGCGGAAGAGTCAACAAGAGACCCAAAATAAGCCAAGACACACTCCAAGGCTCCACAACATGCTTCATGCTCCAAGATCCACCCAGACATCACGATGCACCACTAAAATAGGGTGATGCCTTACCTTTTCCCACGTCACCATACACAACATCTCCCAAGACACCAACGTGCCAAACCAGGGGGTGAGTACAACTACTCAGTTGGGTTCCCCCAAATGACTTCCCTATACATGCCACTAGGATAAAACCATTAGCACAATTATATAAATCAGTTTATATAAAATAATCACAAGGTCATCCATTACTATAATCCAATCACAACCATACCAAGCCATCTCAACCAATCCAAGCAACTAAGAGAAATCCAAACAAACATGACACAATCAATTTCATCATTTAAACATTAGCACAAAAAATTTCATCTTGAAAAGAAATGTACAACAAAGAAACCATAACGTTGGAGCTTCCATCCAACCCGTTCACCCAATCAAAACTAGCGGTACTTCCAAACCACTTATCTTTTGAGGGTGGCCCTTCCGTCCATTATCCATCCCCTTTTTGTAGTGGTACTTCCCGCCCACTTTCACACAACATTCCAATCAAGCTACAACCAAGCACATAACCCACCAAGGCCACAACAACATGCAATCAACCCCTTACATTACATGTCAACCACTTCAATAAATCACCCATTTATTAAAACCACCCTTAAATCTTTTTTCCATGCCAAAAAACATGTCAATAAAATAGCATTTTTATTGAAAACCATTCCCCATAAACCATTCACAAAAAAAACTCATCAACCCATTTTAAAATCTTCTTTTTAAAATCCACAACAAGAGCATTTCACCACAAAACCCCTTTTTCCCAAAAATCCCCAAAACATCACCCAATAGATTTCCAACCACATTCACACATCAAAACACAATTAATTTTTAGCAAAACAAGTTAATTGTAACCAAACACCACTAGTTATAACCATGTGGAGTTGAGAGAGAAGCCACCTACCTTTAGGGTTCCACAGAAATTGACCCACTAGCTACCGCACCACAAAATCGGTGAAAAAGCCACTAAAACCACTCTAGATCTCTTTCCCTAACATCCAAAAGCCTTAAAATCAGTATACAAGGAAACCAAAACCCTAGATCTACATTCAATGGATGTTGATCTAGAAAAATAAGGAAGGGGGAAGAGTATATCTATAGAGAAACCAAAAGGATCCAAGAGAAGAGACTTACTAGAGAGAAACCACCATTAAACAACCACAAAAACCCATCGATTTGCTTCCAAAACAAGTGGGAGATCACCCTAAACCACCAATAACCCAAAATCCTGAGTGAGGATTGAGTGGGAGAGAATTTGGAGAGAAATGTGGAAACCCCGAGGGAGCCTGGATTTAAAACCCTACTTTTAAATGGTCGCACGGTTAGCCTGCATGGTTTAGAAAATCGTGCACTAACCATACACATGCTACTACCTCGAGCGCAAGGTTCTGCATGGTTGCATCACATAGTTTGGGAAACCATGCGCAGGCTGTGCGAAGCCTACTATCTCCCCCTCCATTGTTTTATGGAGAACCCGCATGGTTTCCCTTAACCGTGCTCAAACCGTGCTCCCTTAGAAAATCCTCCAAACTTAATCAAAACCATTTCAAACTCTCCCAACCTCAACCCAAATCATCCCATGCACTTTAAACACATAAAAAGCATTAAAAAAGTCTACGTACCTCAGAATAGGGGTACTACATTCTCCCCACCATTGTACTTTTATTCCACGTAATGTAGTGAACCTACCCTTTTCCGAAAGTGCTCGAGCCACTGCTCGACCATTTATTTCTCCCGCTCCCAAGTATCCTCTGGAATCTGACCATGCTGCCACAAAACACGAACTAAACCGATAATTTTACAGCACAAGACTTTCTCTTTCCAATCCACAACCTGCACTGGAACATGAACCAACGAAGTATCTTTCTCTATCTCAACATGATCCCATCGAATCACATGGTCACAATCTAGCTGATACTTTTTCAACTATGACACATGAAACAAATTGTGCACCTCATTGAACCTAGCTGGAAAAGACAAATGGTAAGCCACATCACCAACCCGCTCAAGAATCTCAAAAGGTCCAATATGCCATGGAGATAACATTCCCTCCTTCTCTAACCGACAATGTACAATCCTAGGAGATATCCTCAACAAAACATGATCACTCACCTCGAACAACAACAGCCATCGATAATGATCCAGATACGATTTCTAAAAACATTGAGCCTTCTCCATTCTCTTCCTGATTAACTTGATCTTCTATGTAGTCTCTTAGACAAGGCTCGGTCCAACATTCGAGAACTCGCCCATTTCCACCCAGTATAGTGGAGAACGACACGACCTCCCATACAATGAATCAAACGGAGCCATATGTATGGATTCCTGCTTACTGTTATTGTACGAGAACTCAACAAAAGACAAGTGCCCCTGCCAAAAGCCACCAAAATCCATGACACAAGCCCACAAAATATCCTTAAAATTTTGTATCTTCCTCTCAAATTGACCATCCATTTGAGGGTGATATGTTGTGCTCAAAGTCAACTGTGTCTCAAGGGCTTGCTCCATGGATTGAACAAAACGAGATGTAAACATCGAATCTCTATCTGATATAATCGAAAATGGAACGCCATGCCTCTTTAAGACCACCCAGATTTATATTTTGGATCGATCCTACACCGTATGAGATTCATGAATTAGAATGAAATGGGCCGACTTCATTAGCTGATCCACTATCACCCAAATGGCATCGTGCTTTCTAACCATTCTTGGGAGACCTGTAAAAAAATCCATTTCTATATTCTCCTACTTCCAAACTAGGATTGGTAAAGACAACTACATTCTCGCTGGCCTTTGATGCTCTTCCTTGACCTGCTGACAAGTCAAGCATCTCGAAACAAACTCATCCAAACTTCTTTTAATACCATCCCACCAGAACTGCGCTTTCAACGCTTTATACATTTTCTGAATTCTAGGATGAAAAACCAACCTAGAATGAATATATGCCCTGAGAAGATCCTCCTGACAAAAAACTTGTACAACCATCTGATTCCAAAAAACATAAACCTGAATCTCCATTAAATTTCTAACCCTCAATGCTCTCTCCACCATTGAGTTTTGCCCTCATGTTCACACACTCAGAATCAGATATATGTGCCTCTTTAACCAGGCCAATCAAGTCTGGAATGAAGAAGAACAGAAATAAGACCGCTCTATTTCCATGGTCCTCACATTCCAACCGCATATGAGTTATAACAGACATCAACTGCTACTGGTCTGATTCTTGTTTCACCACCTGAGCATATGAGTTTCTACATAATGCATATGCCACTAAATTTCCCTTAACTGGTGTATACCTCAAGTCAACATCAAACATCTAGAGATATTTTATCCATCTCCTTTTCCTCAAGTTCAATTCCCTTTGTGAGAAAATGTGATTCAAGATCTTATGATCTGTATATACAGTTAATTTCTCACCAAAGAGATAATGACGCCACACTTTCAAATCATGGACCACTACAGCAAATTCCAAATCATGAGTTGGGTAGTTCTTCTCATTCACCCTCAACTGCAGTGAGTCATATGCTACCACACGATTCCCTTGCATGAGAAAGCACCCCAACCCTGATCTCGATGCATCACAATACACCACGTACCCTCTTCCTAGTTCTAGTAAAACCAAGATTTGTGTTGATGTGAGGAAACCCTTTAGTATTACGAGACACTACTAACACTATTCATTCCACTGGAATGGAACATTACTTCATGTCAAAGTTGTCATCGGTGAAACCAAACCTGAAAAAGCACGAACAAAATGCTGATAATACCTAGCTAGATGTGGAAACTCTGTATTTCAAACACAATTTTGGCGGTTGCAACAGGATGATAGCCTCTCCCTTTTTTGGATCCACTAAAACACCCCTTTCAGAAATCGCATGGCCTAGAAAATGGACTTCCTATATCCAAAAGTCACACTTTCACAATTTTTCATACAATCGATGATCCCTCAAGCTCCCTAACACTGTCTCCAAGTGCTACTCATGCTCCACCCTTGTCTTTGAATACACCAAAATATCATCTACAAACACCACCATAAATGAATACAAGTATCATTGAAATATTTGATTCATCAAATCCATGAATACCGCTACCGCATTCGTTAGACCAATGGGAATAACCACATATCCATAATGACCATATCAAATTTAGAAAGCTGTTTTAGGAATATTGTCCTTCCTCACCTACAATTGATGATATCCCGGCCACTGGTCATTCTTGGAGAACCATTGTGCTCCCCTCAACTGGTCGAAAAAATCATCAATTCATGGAAGTGGATATCAGTTCTTTATCATAACTTGGTTAAGTCGACGATAATCAATACAGATCCTCAATTTTACATCCCCCTTTTTCACAAAAAACACTGGCACTACCCACAGAGATGTGCTAGGCCAGATAAACCCTTTGTTTTCTAACTCCTCCAACTAGACATTTAGTTCCCAAAATTCAGTAGGTGTCATCCGGTAATATGGAAGTGAAATAGGACTTGTCCCTGGAAAGATATCAATAATAAAATACACTTCTCATACGTGAGGTAACTAAGAGAAGTTTTTGGGAAAAACATCCATGAATTGATCCACCACTGCCGGAAGAAAACTTTTTTCAACACCCCCTACTGATTGCAATGACAACACCACCAACTGATACAATAACGTGCCCACTACTAGTGCCAAAGAACCCATTGCACCCTTCCTTTCATGCCTCTCTCCTCAAAAGATATGTCTAACACCATCATGTGTCGTAAAATTTACTTTCCACGCATTATAGTCGATGTCAGCCTTAAACGCCACCAGCCAATCCCTTCCCAGGATTACATCATACCCATCCATCTTAAGCACTGGGAAATTCCACATTAAGTCAACCTCACCCACAATGATACAACATGCTCTACACAAGAAGTCATGAAACTCTCTTTAACCCAGATGAGTTTGATATTTCAAAACTGATGCCATCATTTCTACCCTTAAACCCTAAAACTCAACCACACGTGCAGCAATAAAAGAGTGTGAAGCAACCATATCAAAAAACACATGTATCAATGTAGAATTTACAAGAATTGTACCTCACATTGTGGATGGTCCCAACTGATCATCAACCACAACCTTCTCAGCTCCGAACAACACCTTGGCTTCCACACTCCACTCTTTATTTCCATGCTGAGGAGTTTTGGTGATTCTAGAATCACCATAAATGACTTTTCTCTGTTGACGAGGGGTATGCTGCTGACCCCATCCCATCGATGCATACAACATCTGTGATCCCTGAGGAGTGTCATGCACACCCGACCTTCAAGAATTCCGACAATAAAGCTACAGATTCCCCATCTTCTTACAATTGGGAAATTCTCATGGTTGTTTCATACAATCCTACTTGATGTGGGTCTTATAACCACACTGAAAACATCCTGGTTTGCTCTTGGGATTTGGAGGAAGATTTACCGATCCTGCCATCGAATTATGTGTCATACTCCCACCCTAGGAATAAGTGTCCCTCCTCCTCTTGAACCTATAATTAGAGTTACCACTATTCCTCATGGGTACCACCATTCTTCCTCTTCCTGGAGTTCATAATCGACCCCGCTCAACCATTGATGCTCGATTCACCATCTCTGTATAATCAGCAATACACATCCCATCTATTTTTGAATGGATCTCTTTCCATAACCCCATTTAGAATATCCTTTCATTCAACGACGTTATACTTTCCACCTTAGGTGTAGACCACACTAAGCTCGTAATCTTAGCTGCATATTTGGTCACATATATATGCTCATTCTTCATACTGATAAAATTTGTTATGTGCTGAATTTTGAATGTATGTGGGTAGAATTGTTTATTAAACAATTCATCAAAGCCTTCCGACATCATACCCTAGTCCATCCCCACTTGGACCACCAACTACCACTGCTGAAGAGAAAGATTCTTTAGATTATACATCGCTAGCTTTACATTCATCTCTACCGGCATCCCCAAGAATTCCAAAGTTCTATCCATTATGGATATCCATGACTCTTCCCTTTCTGGGTTCGAATCACCCCTAAAGATGGGTGGATCTTACCTTTGAAACTAAGCCACATAATCCACATGCATTGGTTCGACTTCTCTATTCACACTTCCCAGAGCTTGGAAAGCTTGCTCTATGCTCTCGACTAACTGCTGCATCACCTGAGGCTTAGGTGAAACCAAGTTCTCATCAGCCACATCCAGTTGATCTCTATGATGCCTACACGGTGCCATTTCTATAAACAAAAAACAAACAACAGTGTGTCTCACTTCTGTAGACATCAATAATTATCATTTCACATTTAATTACACAACACTATCACAAAAGGGTTTTTTCACCTTTTTCACATTTTCCATGTTTCACCATTTTTAAAAATCAAACCATTTTCAAAATACCACCAGTTTCCATGTTTCAAATCCTTCCATTTTGAAACCCAATTCAGATTTGTCAAAATACACTCATTCATATCACAACATAAATAATTATACCCCAATGAATTATGCATCATAGAGGGAAGTCATTTCTACCATGTGTGCAATTCTCATCTCATTGGCTACACCCACGACAATGAGATATCCAATGCCTATAAGTGTCTCCAAAACACTTATGCACCCAACTCCTTGGTAACTTTATGTTTTGCATAAAAGGGTTAGCTACGTCCTTTTATGCTATACATTCCATGTTGTGATATTCCTATGCCTTGATGCTATCCTGAATCAAGGAATATACTGCAACGAATGTCAAATCCAAATCCGAGAATCATCTCCAAAGGATTGAACAAGCTGATACCACTTGTAACACCCCAACCATTCCTCATTGTCCTGAGGAGGCAGTGAGGGATACATGGCCTTAAGCGATGTTCCGAAGGCACCAAAGGTTGGTAATAAATGCCGAGGGATTCAAGAATAAATTGGGGAATGATTTTCCCTTAATAAAAAACCAACCAAACCATCATCTATCAACCGCTATATGACGCATGTCAATCAAAACATTCAAGCAAGTATTCCCAATGGACAACCATGTTCTTCCACATTACAACCCAAAAAAAATACAACCTAAACCATATCAGAGTACTATACAAAAGACTTAAAAAATAAACAAAAATTAGCCAAGACACACTCCTTGGATCCACACCAAGATCCAGGCTCTAAGCTCCACCCATACATCATGATGAACCAATAAAAGAAGGTGATGTTGTACCTTTTCTCACGTCATGATAAACAACATCTGTAAAGACACCAATGTGCCAAAGCAGGAGGTGAGTACAACTACTTAGTAGGATTTTCCCAAATTATATCCCTACACACACCACTAGTATAAAACTGTTTTCACATTTATATAAAACAGTTTATATAAAATAATCACAAGTGCATCCATTATTATAATCCAAACACACCCTTATCGTGCCATCTCACCCAAACCAAGCAACTAAGGGAAATCCAAAAAAACATGCCACATTCCATTTCATCATTTACACATTACCACAACAATTCCCATCTTGCTATGCACTACACAACAAAGAAACCATAATGTTTGATCTTCCATCCAACCCGTTCTCCCATTCACAACTAGTGGTACATCCTGACCACTTATCTTTTGACGGTGTCCCTTCCGTCCTCTATCTATCCCGTTTTTATAGTGGTAATTCCAGCCCACTTCCACACAACATTCCAATAAATAAATAACCAATCACATAAACCACCAAGGCCACAACAACATGCAATCAACCACTTCAATTACTTGTCAACCACTCCAATAAATCACACATTTATTGAAACCACCCTTAAATAATTTTTTCCATGCCAAACAACATTTCAATAAAAAAAACCTTTTTATTGAAAATAATTTACTATTAACTAGTTTCACAAATCAAACTCAGCAACCAATTTTAAAATATCCATTTTAAAATCCACAACAATAGCATTTCACCACAAAACCCGTTTTTCTCAAAAATTCCCAACACATCTCCCAAGGGATTTCCAACCGCATTCGCACATCAAACCACAATTAATTTTTAGCACAACAAATTAATTTTTACCAAACACCACTAGACGTAACCAAGTGTAGTTGGTAGAGAATCCACCTACCTTTATTGTTCTAGAAAAATTGACCCACAAGCTACTGCACCACAAAACCGGCGAACTCACCACCGAAACCACTCCAGATTTCCTTCCCTAACATCCCCAAGCCTTAAAATCAACATCCAAGGAAACCACAACCATATATCTACATGAAAATAATATAGATCTATAAAAACAAGGAAGGGGGGAGAGTAGATATAGGGAGAAACCAAAAGTATCCAAGAGGATATACTTATCCGAGAGAAACCACCTTCAAACCACCATGAAAAGCCATCAATTTTCTTCTAAAATGAGTGGGAGATCACCCTCAACCTCTAAGAACCCAAAATCCCAATTGAGGTTTGAGTGGGAGAGAATTTGGAGAGAAATGAGGCAACCCCGAGGATGCTTGGATTTAAAACCCTACTTTTAAGTGGCATCATGGTTAGCCCACACGGTTTGGCAAACCATGAGCTAACTATGCGCATGTTACTGCATCGAGATCAAGGGTCTGCATGGTTTCCTTGCATAGTTTGGAAAACCATGCGTAGGACGTGCGGGGCCTTCTATCCCCTCTGTATGGTTTCCTGGAGAACCTGCGCGGTTTACCTTAACCGTGCTCAAACCGTTCTCCCTTAGAAAAGCCTCCAAACATATTCCAAACCATTTAATACTCCTTGAATCTCAACCCAACTCATCCCATGTACTTTGAACACACAAAAAGCATAAAAAATTCTATGTTCCTCAAATTAGGGGTACTACAATCCCACATAATATCACATTGATCCGGAGCAAACTCTTCACTACCCAGGGATTTAAACCTATTACTAATGTTTAAGAAAGACATGGTACCTCTTGGGATATACCCCTTCATAGAAACCGTTCAACCCCCAATGACTTTCACTTATTTCTATTAGTCCATACAGCCCTAGAAAAATCTTCATTTATTGTTTGAATCTCCACTTCTAGGGTATTTACACTACAATATTACACAACACATGCACATGAGCATATGAAGGGGATATGTTCCACAATACCAGAAACACTAACCATCTTAACTCCCAATAACATTGAACAAACATTTTCTAGTCTCTTGGAATTCACCATACAATTCCTCAAATGATTGAAAATATCATCCACCTTTGTGTTAAAAGTCTTATGGTTTGGGTCTTTCTCAGGGGATTTAGTCAGAATTGAACCACCATTATCCACTATGTTCGATGTTGAATGAAAATTCTTCTCATTTTTAGTAATATATTTAGTCAAAAAAATAGGTTCACTAATATCCTATTTACATCAATAATGGAAAGACTAAACATGATGGCCCATTTACTGACACGGAAAACAATAATCTATCCAAGATTCAAAAATAACAACTTGTTTAAATTAAAATGACTCTCCAATATCAATCGAAACCCACTCCATCAGCTTCTTGGAGACATCCACTTAAACACATATGTGGGGTGGAACAGATAAAATTTGTATTTCATTCAACTATCCACAAAAAGAACCTTGCCAGCCATGTTTTATAGTAGATGAATAATTGAGGGGTTTGGAAAGGGAAGCATATGATCATGGAAATGCACCGACAAAGATATTGATGGTACATCCCATTAATTTCGTAATAGTAAGACCATCTAAATTGAAAGATGTGACTCCCATTATATATTTGAAAAGAACTGGGAATGACTCATGAAAGGTCCTCTAAATAAGTAAAACTTATCATAAAATTCTACATGTTTAGAAGACACATGATCACATGTCCCTGTAAACCCCATGAAATAGATATGAACCTATAAAATGTGGAAACTGAGGGTCAATGGGGACTAAAATATAGCATCCCGTCTTTTTATAACATAACTTTCATTCCATTACACGGAACTGAGGATCTTTAAGGTTTAGTGTCTTGGAAACAAGGAACATAAAACATGCAACAAAAAAAACATTCTTCTTATACACTTGAAAGGATTCTCCTCATGTTCACCCTAGGCTCATTACTGCATCTCATAACCTGGGGACATACATCAAAAGGAAGGGTGAGCAGAAGGCCCAGCAAGGGAAACAAGTGAAACATTTTACATATGAACTTGAGATACATCAATAAAGTCATGAAAAGAACTTTAAGGCATGAAAATGAATTCATGAAGCATATCATAATAAAAATAAAACTTTTTCATAACTTGAAGATGTGGCTACATCATTTAACATAGACAATAATGAACATATCACCAAGGTCCATCCCCAAGGTGTCATTTTAAAATTACCAAGGTTATTCACCAAGGTATCGTGAAAATTGTAATCTCTAGTGGTTACATCATTACCCACTGCATTGGAGCGCTATCAGGGCGCACCCTTAAATTTGCCTTTATAATCATGTGAGCCACATATATCATCATCAAACATTTCATAATTAACCCATATAACATAAAATAAATGGGTTTCATTTCATAATCATAACGTTTTAAAACTGCTTTAAAGACAAGATCTTTACGTCACTTTAAAACCCACAGAAAAGGAAGGTGGGTCTCATGTATGTAAATCCCAGAATTTAAAATAGAACATTTTGTTATATATGTGAATACCCCTTTAGAAGAAAGAGCTTTGATTATTCACTTAATAAAATAAAATAACTTTAGCAAAAGAGATAGACATTTTGAGACAGAAATTCTGCAGCATAACGGCAATGTTCCGAGGTTTTAGAAGACATTAAAAGAGAGGTAAAATGGGTCAAACATTCATAAATGACCCATAAAATAGTACACGGACAGAATAAGAAGGATACATGATCATGGTAATGAAATTTCAAGGACATACCATTTGAAATGAAAAACATGGAAGGAAGAAAAAAATTAGATTTCTCTTATGAAAGTTTGGCAGCCTAACTGCGTCACTTAAACATCAACAAAAATGATTTGATAAGATCAAATAGGGTCTCTCATCATGTGAACATAAGAGTTCAGTATGATAGATATAGAGATAATTCCCCCAACATAACAAAAATTAACTTGAATGAATTGACATGAAAGTAGAACTTCTAAACGAGAAGGGTGAAGGACCACTTAAAAATTCGGCAGCCTAACGGCGCCACTTAAAACATCAAAATACTGAATTGAAGAGATCAAATGGGGTCTCTCATCATATGAACATAAGAGTCCAGTATGATATATATAGATATCATTCCCCAATATAACAAAAAGGAACTTGAAATAATTGACATGAAAGTAGAACTTCAAAACGAGAAGGGTGAAGAACCACTTAAAAATTCGGCAGCCTAACGGCGCCACTTAAAACTTCAAAATACTGAATTGAACCGATCAAATGGGGTCTCTCATAATATGATCATAAAAGATCAGTATGATAATTTAGAGATCATACCCCAACATAATAAAAAGGAACATGAAAGACTTGAATGAAAATAGAACTTGAAAACGAGGAAGGTGAAAGAATCCCTTAAAAATTCGGCAGCCTAACGGCGCCACTTAAACATTTTTAAAATGAATTGATGAGAGAAAGGGGGGTCTCTCATCATATGAACATGAAATAGGCAGTAGGATGAATATAAAAGAACATACTCCAACATAAGAACATGGAGTATAAAAGAAATGACATAAAAGAGATTACTTGAAAAGAAAGAGAGAGGTCGGATCCCTTACCTTAAAATGTAACTCTTAAACCTCAAAGGTTGGGACCTTGAGGGCTTGGGGGCACCTTGGGAGGACTCCTTGGGAGGTAATGAGACCGTAAATTCGTTGGGAATGAGTGGGGAGTCGAATGGATGAGAGGAGGACTTGGTATTTATAGGGAAAGTGAGGGGACAAGGCATTAATGGCCAAGGGACACCTCACATGTGCTTTTCTCAAACCCATGTGCTCTCCCTTGGAATTTATCATGGAGTTAGGCCACATGGGGCCCCCAAAACAATAATTCATCACCCTTGGAAGGCCAACCCTTAAAAGATATCATGAAATTATCATGACACAATTATGATGTCATTAAACATACCGATACCCTAAAACTGCATTTTTACTATTCACTGAAAAAATTCATCTTTCTCAGAAAAATCCCAAACATTCACCTTAACTAAATATCAATGCTCCGATTTCAAAAATAAACTCCATTTTATAAAAATAATTTTCTAAATATTTTTAATTTTATTTTTAAATAAATACACTATTCACCGAAAATTCATTTTTTTCAGAAAAATCCCCAAAAATTACCATAACATAATATCGATGCTCTGAGTTCAAAAATAAAGTCATTTTTATAAAAATAATTTTCTAATTATTTTTAATTAAATTTTTAACTAAAAAAAACTATTCATCTGAAAAAAAATAATACTTGAATAATAATTTATGAAACCGTTATTTAACCATTTTATTGAATCACATTACTTAATCAAAGTGCCTAGCTTATTTTAATACTTTCTTTAAGTGAGATTACTAATCCATTTGGACACATTATTAATCCTAATCATAAAATCACTATTCATAATTTACTATTCATCAAAAATCAAGTTGATCTTATTAGACTCTAAATTTAGTACTGAACATAATTGCACAAGACCATTTTTTGAAAATCATTACACATTTTTAATTATTTAGGGTTTACATAAACATATTTAAAATATCCTTTTTCTAAAATTCATCAAAAATTTGCATACTATATTTATCCGGTCATTTGAAAATTCATAAAAGAAATCGAAATTTTATTTAAAACAAAGGATTACACAAGACAGTTACGGTCTCCTTACATAGCCCCTTATCACACCAGCATAGGACCTAAGTGTAAGGTGTGCTAAGGTGAGAGAATTCGAGGGAGGCTCGGCCAACATCGCATGAGTAGTAATTTCTATCAGTTTGAACTTCTCGCGAAGGCGATCCCGTTCTAGCTTTATACGATGAAGTTCAGATTGGGTTTGGTCCAGAGCGAAGCCCAGTGGTGCTACCTCCTTCCCATGTTCTGTTAGATGGGCTTCGATCGGTCCAAGACTACTGGGTGAGGCCACCGAATCTTCTTTCTATATTAATTAACCAAGATTGCTTGTATTTAGAGACAATAGTCAAAATGTTTAGTTTCCAGCGGTCATATTGACCAATGGTCAAATAATAGTCAAAACCCAACAGTCTCATTTTAATTATACTCATGTTACCAAATGAAACATTTTTGTTGAGTATAACAATAACACATAAAATTAGGAAACAAAATTTATTTAAAAAATTCGGGTCGTTACAATCTTCCCTCCTTAAGAAATTGCGTCCTCGCAATTTTAAAATTTGGTTTTGAAATTTCATTGAAAGTCCCACATCGGAAAAGGAGTCAGTAAAACATTTACATTAAAGTAAAGAAAGGGAAGTACAAAGGTCACCCGAGTTAACCCACATAGGGTTCCATGTAGGAAAACATGGACATGGAGGAGAAAACAAAGGGTCAAGTTCTGAGGGAGAGTGATAGAGAACATGATTAGGAGAAAGTTAACCATGAGAAAATCCCAAACTTATGATGTGTGTAAACGGTCTTTGATTACCTAGTAGGAAACGTAAACCAACAACATTTTTGTTTTACGTTTCTTTTCATAATTTTGAGGATTTCATTTACTACATAGAACAAAAACATAAGAAAATATACCTACCTTCAAGTAGAGTTTCATCCTTTAACAAGTCCCTACCAACACTAATCTTTTCTCCAAATGATGAGAATTCAAAAACACTTGGTCTCATAAAAGCACAAGAATCATCTTCTATAGAATCACATAATCTACAAAAGATTAACTATCTATTTCTTCTATCTTTAAACATTATCCCAAAAACAGAAATGTTAAGGTAAAAAAACTCTTCAAAAAGAAAGAATCCCATAGGAATGGAAACTACTTTTAAGTCATCAATGTTCCATGGTACTACCCAAAGTTCATCATAGACCATTCCATAAATAATAGTCCTTAAAATTCCTCAAAACAAACCAAACTAAGATTGGAACCCAAATACAAGAAGGATTTGATAACATAGTCTTCCAAAATAACTTCATTGTTCATCTCCAGACAACATCAACCACTCCTAACTTCTTATAAAAAAGTAGCTAACCTAAACATATTTTACCCAAGATAGGTGAGTCATTCCCATAAGTAACCTAAATTACTATAAGTTCACCTTAAATTCATCGATTCTTCAAAATATAAGTCAACCTTACTCCTCAATGAAAATACCATTATAATTTATTTACCTCGATCAAATATGGTTCCCAAAATAATGAACGTCTTCCAAAATAATAATCATATTTTAATCCCCTAATCATCCCTGTCATATTAATAAGAAAAACGTCGCATTTCCTATCACATTGGTTGTCGGAACATGTTCTTCCATTTCCCACCATTAACTAAGAAGATAAAGCATAATTAGGGGCTTAAGTACTTAGCTAATAATCATGAAAAGGAACTGAAAGCATATAAGGATAACTTGTATATGAAAGGTATACCCTAACTTGTAATCTCCTAGGTTCCCATCTAGGTTATGAATGATCATATATTCTTATGTGAACCTTTATTTTATTTTATCTTTGTTCCTTTAACAATGGTTCATACCAAGCTTATGAATTTACCAAAGCATATCCCCCGGGAGTGTCGTAACCAAGAGTGCAGCAAGGCCCGTTGTCGTGTACCAGTTCCCGTTCGAGTCGAGCTCAAAGCGGTGTTTTCGGGTTTTACCCCTATGTACATCTGTTCCAGAGCCACCTCTACCTTCTCGTATCCAGACAGGGATGTATTTTCTTGGCAACCCCTTACTCAATACTCACCAAAATACCAGGAATATTTCCTATATTAAACTTTTCTATAGGGTTCTTCCTAGAGTTTTCATATCCTAATTTCCAAAAATAACTAAACCATCCTTTAATACCAACTATAGCATCCCGTCTTTTTATAACATAAATTTGATTCCATTACACGGAACTGAGGATCTTTAAGGTTTAGTGTCTTGGAAACAAGGAACATAAAACATGAAACAAAAAAAACATTCTTCTTAAACACTTGAAAGGCTTCTCCTCATGTTCACCCTAGGCTCATTACAGCATCTCATAACCTGGGGACATACATCAAAAGGAAGGGTGAGCAGAAGGCCCAGCAAGGGAAACAAGTGAAACATTTTACATATGAACTTGAGATACATCAATAAAGTCATGAAAAGAACTTTATGGCATAAAAATGAATTCATGAAGCATATCATAATAAAAATAAAACTTTTTCATAACTTGAAGATGTGGCTACATCATTTAACATAGACAATCATGAACATATCACCAAGGTCCATCCCCAAGGTGTCATTTTAAAATTACCAAGGTTATTCAGCAAGGTATCGTGAAAATTGTAATCTCTAGTGGTTAAATCATTACCCAATGCATTGGAGCGCTATCAGGGCGCACCCATAAATTTGCCTTTATAATCATGTGAGCCACATATATCATCATCAAACATTTCATAAGTAACCCATATAACATAAAATAAATGGGTTCATTTCATAATCATAACGTTTCAAAACTACTTTAAAGACAATATCTTTACGTCACTTTAAAACCCACAGAAAAGGAAGGTGGGTCTCATGTATGTAAATCCCATAATTTAAAATAGAACATTTTGGTATATATGTGAATACCCCTTTAGAAGAAAGAGCTTTGAGTATTCACTTAATAAAATAAAAGAACTTTAAAAAAAGAGATAGACATTTTGAGACAGAAATTCTGCAGCATAATGGCAATGTTCCGAGGTTTTAAAAGACATTAAAAGAGAGTTAAAATGGGTCAAACATTCATAAATGACCCATAAAATAGTACATGGACATAATAAGAAGGATACATGATCATGGTATTGAAATTTCAAGGACATACCATTTGAAATGAAAAACATGGAAGGAAGAAAAAAATTAGATTTCTCTTATGAAAGTTCGGCAGCCTAACGGCGTCACTTAAACATCAACAAAAATGATTTGAAAAGATCAAATAGGTTCTCTCATCATGTGAACATAAGAGTTAAGTATGATAGATATAGAGATAATTCCCCAACATAACAAAAAGTAACTTTAAAGAATTTACATGAAAGTAGAACTTCAAAACGAGAAGGGTGAAGGACCACTTAAAAATTCGGCAGCCTAACGGCGCCACTTAAAACATCAAAATACTGAATTGAAGAGATCAAATGGGGTCTCTCATCATATGAACATAATAGTCCAGTATGATATATATAGAGATCATACCCCAATATAACAAAAAGGAACTTGAAATAATTGACATGAAAGTAGAACTTCAAAACGAGAAGGGTGAAGAACCACTTAAAAATTCGGCAGCCTAACGGCGCCACTTAAAACTTCAAAATACAGAATTGAAGCGATCAAATGGGGTATCTCATCATATGATCATAAAAGATCAGTATGATAATTTAGAGATCATACCCCAACATAATAAAAACGAACATGAAAGACTTGAATGAAAATAGAACTTGAAAACGAGGAAGGTGAAAGAATCCCTTAAAAATTCGGCAGCCTAACGGCGCCACTTAAACATTCTTAAAACGAATTGATGAGAGCAAGGGGGGTCTCTAATCATATTAACATGAAATAGGCAGTAGTATGAATATAAAATAACATACTACAACATAAGAACATGGAGTATAAAAGAAATGACATAAAAGAGATTACTTGAAAAGAAAGAGAGAGGTCGGATCCCTTACCTTAAAATGTAACTCTTAAACCTCAAAGGTTGGGACCTTGAGGGCTTGGGGGCACCTTGGGAGGACTCCTTGGGAGGTAATGAGACCATAAATTCGTTGGGAATGAGTGGGGAGTCGAATGGATGAGAGGAGGGCTTGGTATTTATAGGGAAAGTGAGGGGACAAGGAATTAATGGCCAAGGGACACCTCACATGTGCTTTTCTCAAACCCATGTGCTCTCCCTTGGAATTTATCATAGAGTTAGGCCACATGGGGCCCCCAAAACAATAATTCATCACCCTTGGCCGGCCAACCCTTAAAAGATCTCATGACATTATCATGACACAATTATGATGTCATTAAACATACCGAAACCCTAAAACTGCATTTTTACTATTCACTGAAAAAATTCATCTTTCTCAGAAAAATCCCAAACTTTCACCGTAACTAAATATCAATGCTCCGATTTCAAAAATGAACTCCATTTTATAAAAATAATTTTCTAAATATTTTTAATTTTATTTTTAAATAAATACAGTATTCACCGAAAATTCATTTTTTTCAGAAAAATCCCCAAAAATTATCATAACATAATATCGATGCTCTGAGTTCAAAAATAAAGTCATTTGTATAAAAATAATTTTCTACTTATTTTTAATTAAATTTTTAATTAAAAAACACTATTCATCCGAAAAAAACTAATACTTGAATAATAATTTATGAAACCGTTATTTAATCATTTTATTGAATCACATTACTTAATCAAAGTGCCTAGCTTATTTTAATACTTTCTTTAAGTGAGATTACTAATCCATTTGGACACATTATTAATCATAATCATAAAATCACTATTCATAATTTACTATTCATCAAAAATCAAGTTGATCTTATTAGACTCTAAATTTAGTACTGAACATAATTGCAGAAGACCATTTTTTGAAAATCATTACACATTTTTAATTATTTAGGGTTTACATAAACATATTTAAAATATCCTTTTTCTAAAATTCATCAAAAATTTGCATACTATATTTATCCGGTCATTTGAAAATTCATAAAAGAAATCGAAATTTTATTTAAAACAAAGGATTACACAAGACAGTTACGGTCTCCTTACATAGCCCCTTATCACACCAGCATAGGACCTAAGTGTAAGGTGTGCTAAGGTGAGAGAATCCGAGGGAGGCTCAGCCAACATCGCACGAGTAGTAATTTCTATCAGTTTGAACTTCTCGCGAAGGCGATCCCGTTCTAGCTTTATACGATGAAGTTCAGCTTGGGTTTGGTCCAGAGCGAAGCCCAGTGGTGCTACCTCCTTCCCAAGTTCTATTAGATGGGCTTCGATCGGTCCAAGACTACTGGGTGAGGCCATCGAATCTTCTTTCTATATTAATTAACCAAGATTTCTTGTATTTAGAGACAATAGTCAAAATGTTAAGTTTCCAGCGGTCATATTGACCAATGGTCAAATAATATTCAAAACCCAAAAGTCTCATTTTAATTATACTCATGTTACCAAATGAAACATTTTTGTTGAGTATAACAATAACACATAAAATTAGGAAACAAAATTTATTTAAAAAATTCGGGTCGTTACATAAAATGAGCCACCTGAATCATGAATATAAGGCTTGAGGAATCTTTAAATTCAGAGGTCAAAAAATAAATTCCAATTGAGTCCTATAAGACTCCCAAAACCTTTGTGAAAACTAAAATTCATAAAAAAAAATTAGGATGGTAAGGGGGACGATCCAATGTATAAGGCATAGGTAACCCCCCCCCCCCCCACTTATGCCGAGGGGGACGGTGTCCAGGGCTTCCTCTATCTTTGCTTGGTAATTTCCAAGAGAGATACCACCCAACTCCTCTATCATTCCATTTTTCTTCCCTCAATATTTTACTAGAGTGTATGGAATCCTAGACTTTTGACTAAAATTTTTGTTGTTTATATGAGGGTCCTTGTTATCATTATTGTTGTTGTATGTTGATGGTGTGTAGAATAATGCCTCCAAAAAGAGGCTTGAACTGACCTGATGATGGAAATATCGATGAACTATAGAAATAAAAACCTTCGGTTGATAAGATACTCATAGATATAGTACTTAATGTGGTCAAATCTTACAGAAAATTAGCTACACTAGTTCCCATTAGTACTCCAGTTTTAGAACCTCAAAGGAGTGACTGAAGAGATCACAATAAAGTGTTTCATCAAAATTACACCAACATTCCACTGATCTAATGATCCTTGATAGGAGAAGGATTAGGTGAAAAGAATTCAGAAACTTTTTGTGTCCATAGAAAATCATGATTCAATTATTGTGAAGTGTGATACTATCATGATTGAGGGTATTAATAGACAATTTTGGTATTCCATGGTCATTGAAAAGAATAAAGAAGTAATGGATTAGATAGAATTCAAGAAACCTTTTACTAATCACCTCTATCTAGAGTCCATGGTTATCGTGTAGTCAATATGGTCTCCAAATCGTCACCAAAGTGACAAGACCGTGACTCAATATGAAAAATGATTTATTATGTTGGTATAGTTTTCTCCTAAGATTGTGACTAATTACAAACTAAAGGCATGAATATTTGAGATGGGACTTCGAGATGATATTCTATACCAAATTTTCATGATAAAATTAAATTCTTATAATGATTTTATGGAGGGAGATTTTATTTTTGATATTGGCTAGGGTATTAAGATAGTATTGATCAGAGTTACTTTTTATCCCAGTGGATGTTTTGTACATTTCTATAATTGAAAGAGGAAATATGATTAGTCTGGTGGTGGATCTGGAAAGTAGGTTACTTTGAGACCTTATCAAATTCCAGGTATTGGCCCTTTGACTTTCTTCCAGTGTGTAATGTGTCACGACCCGACCTCGGGGCCCGTGTCGTGACTACCCCAAGCCCGCCTTCCATAGGCCAGGGGCTGGCGACTAGCACCAAGGCGTAAAATCCCGGTAAACAGGGAAGGCATTGCCTTTATAAGTAACAACCACCACAGAGTCAGCAAGCAGAAGTAACTACAAAGTGCAGAAAAGTAAAGGGGGCCGGAATACAAGCCCAACTGAAAATACAACTGAAAAGGAAAAAGAACAGCAACTGAAGAAAAGACGGCGGCCTCGTGTCGTCCACTGGCAATCCCACCTGAAGGGTGGGTACAGATAGCCTCCAGGCTCCTCGGGTCCCACGTCCCCTCCGAGCACGTCCCGCCTAGTGGTCCACCTCCAGGTACCGTCCTGCTCCACGCCCCAACCGTGATCAGCGCTGTCCGTCGTCTGCATCCAACACAACAAGGTGCGGGCATAGCCCGTGCAGGGGTGAGTATAAGCTACTCAGTAAGGACCCCGAGACCCCCGAAGGTCTCCCGAAATCCACAAAGGATATAGCACAAAAGAAAGATGCAATCATGAAGTAACATCTGACTCGACTTAGGTATATGCCCATACATATACCTAAGTCCCCAATTCTAGCTCTGCTCACGAGCTCAAGAACAACTCAATCCACAAAGGAAAGCAAGACTCAAATCCACAAGGAGAGTAAACAGTAAATCCACAAAGAATAGTTCGACACAATCCACAAAGGAGAGTAACATAAGATTCAGTTCAACCAGGTATACTTTTTCAGATGACGTCAAAGATGATCACTGATCCATCTAAGTCGTCGGACCCACGAAGGATCGATAGGTACTAACCCCCGCAAAAGACCCACACAATATCGGGCTCACACAGAACCTGTAGGCAGTGGCTCACACAGAACCGGTAGGCAGTGGCTCATACAGAACCGGTAGTAAGGACCCACACAGGATCGGGCACTGATCCACGTAGGATCGATGAGTGCAGAAGTCGACGCAGTCCACTGAGGATCTCTGCACAGTCGTCGCCGCAGTCCACGAAGGATCTCTGCTCTGCCGTCGTCGCAGTCCACGGAGGATCTCTGCTCTGCCGTCGTCGCAGTCCACGGAGGATCTCTGCTCTGTCGTCGAAGTCACAGCCAGCGCTAGGGTTCCCGCACACAGCGAGCTCGTTTAAGAGTGTCCGCTCCACGAGCCGAGAGGCTGATGCATCAACTGACACGTAGTCCGAAGTTGATATATCCAAAAGTTCTGTATCGACAACAGGATCTCAACGCAACAGACGACGCGTCAACCGGACGCCCGGTCTGAGAGTTATTGGCATTTTCGTCCCAGGGGCCCGGTTGGTTTTTAGGGCAAAACCAACCCGACCGTACTCCGCATGTGTCCGATCCTCGGGCGGAGTATGCCAAAAGTTCCGTCTCACTTAGAGGAAACTACCACAGCTGACGGTACGTCGATCGGACGTCCGTAGCTCAAGTTATGAGCGTTTCCGCTCCGAGGGCCCGGTTGGTTTAGCGTATGAACCAACCCGGCTGAACCCAAAGTCTTCCGAAACCTTGAGTGTAATATACCGAAACGACCGTATCGATCCAAGGATCGCGTAGCCGCTGACGGTTCTTCAATCGGAGGTCCCAGGCCCATGATATGGGCAAAAGACCGAAGAAGGCCCGACAACGGGGGTTCTGGGCCCGGGGCGACCCGGCCCGACCCCCCCTGGGTCGGCCGAACCGGGTCGACCCGAACCGGGTCGGCCCGACCCCGGCCCGACCCGGCTAGGCCGGGTCCGGTCCGGCCTGGGCGCGGCCCGGCCGACCGGACCGGCCGGCTCGGCTTCGGCCGAGCGGCCGAAGGGGCGCCGCGGGTTTGACCCGCGGCTTAGGTGGAACGCGGCCCCGCGGGGGGCCGCCTGTCACGCGGACACGGCCGGGCCGCCGCGTCCCTCCCCGGTTCCGCGCGGCTGCGGAACCGGCCGCCGGAGTTGCTCCGGTGGCCCGTTTTGCCTCCCGTCTGCGCCGTTGCTCCTCCCGGGGGCCGATCTTTACTGCAGGATCAACGGATAGCCCCTGCCGCGCGGTTCGTCGTCGTCCGCCAAATCCGCACAACAAAAAGATCGGCGGAGGGTTGCCGGGTCTTGTTCGTTAGACCCGCACCCTCCGCGTTAGTCATAAACTCAATGGGAGGAAAAGAAAATAATCAACAACAATTTTAAATAAATTATAATTGTTCGAAGATCAGGTTCTTTACTTTAAAATAATAAACACGGGAAAAAAAAGAATTCCAACAACCCTTACCTCGAAGTCGCCGTCGGATGTGAGGTCGTCGCGGAATCGCTCGTCGCGGAAGGAGGGGATCGTCGCGTCGTCGCGGAAGAGACGTTCGTCGCACGGCGGGAAAAACGTCGCGCCGACGATCTCCGAATCTAGAACAAACGGATTTAATTAATTAAATCTGTTGTTATTGAAATTAAAAAGGGAGAATTAAACGATCTGATTCTCACCTTAGTTGCCGAACGAGGATCGGCCGCGGAAGAAGAGGCGTCGCCGAAGAACGTCGCGGTAGGGCTCGTCGACGTCGCAGATCACGGTGTGCGTCGTCGAATTCTGGTCGCCGGCGTTCTTCGCGTTCTTCGCGTTCTTCGCGTTCTTCACGAGGAGGATGGAGGTTTAGAGGATCTCGCACAATAGGAGGATCCTCCAAAATAGACAAGTTTGTCTATTTTATTATTTTGCCAACAAACGCAAAACGCGTAAGTAACGACCCATCAGTTCGTTGAATTAATTCAACGAACGAAACAGCCCATTTAATACACGAAATAAACCGCTCAATTAAATGGTCTGTTAAGAATTAAAGAAAACGCTTCGGTTCACTTTTCAGTTACTTTGACGGGTTTTCGCGGGTGCGTTACTTAGCGAAAGAAACGGCAGGGCTCGTGCGGGCCCCACCGCACAAATATCCTAACAAGGGGTAGGATATTTCCGGATAGCACCCTATCCGCTTTAACTCAGTTCAAGTGGCTTCCAAGCAGCTTAAGTGAAATAAAATAAAGTTGTTGCACAAATTTTATTTTATTTCTGACTTAAAGCCCCAAAATTTAAAAACCACGTCTGAGCAAACGCAACTCCGGAAGAGGCGTTTCTAAGCAAATAACGGCGCTGCGATTTCATCGGTGCCCTCAGAATTCGATTCCGGGCATCGGTTCAAAAGATAGAAAAACCCGCTCGTCCGTTCACTGAACGTACCCGAGCCAAACTTCGGAAATTGATTCCGGGCACACCGGGCCTCTGAATCAGGTGCCGTCTGAAGCTGCGCTCTTGTAAATTCCAAAGAAAATTAAGAAAAAAATTTCCTTGAAATTTGCGGGTCTTTACATTACTCCCACCTCAGGGCATTACGTCCCCGTAAAGATACATCAAAAAAACTAGGGGAACAAATGGGGGTACTGAGCACGCATCTGAGCCTCCCGCTCCCAAGTGCTCTCCTGGAGGTTCCCGTGCCGCCATCTGACGCGCACAAGAGGAATCGACCGCCCACGTAGGACCCGCTCTTGTCGATCCTCGATCTCTACTGGGACCTCCGTAAAAGTCGCCCCATCGTCCACTTCCAGCTCCCCAAAGTCGATGATGTGTGTCGGGTCGTGCACGCATCTCCTTAGCTGAGACACGTGGAAGCCGTCGTGCACCCGGTGCAACTGAGGTGGTAGAGCCAGGTGATAAGCCACCTCTCCTATCCTGCTGAGGACCTGGAAAGGCCCGATGAAGCGTGGAGACAACTTGCCGCCTCGGCCAAATCTCCGTAAACCATGTCGAGGTGAGACACGCAAAAAGACGTGGTCGCCATCCTAGAACTCTAGTGGCCTCCGCCTCCTGTCAGCATATGACTTCTGCCGGCTCTGAGCTGTCCTCATCCTCTCCTGGATGATCTGGACCTTCTCTGTCGTGGCTCGGACCATCTCTGGTCCCACGAGTGCTGACTCCCCAGGGTCTGTCCAACACAACGGTGATCTACAGGGTCTGCCGTACAACGCCTCGTATGGTGCCATCCTGATGGTGGAGTGGTAGCTGTTGTTGTACGCGAACTCCACCAAGGGTAGGTGGTCCTCCCAGCTGCGACCAAAGTCGAGAACACATGCACGGAGCATGTCCTCGAGTGTCTGTATGGTCCTCTCCGTCTGACCATCCGTCTGAGGGTGGAAGGCTGTGCTCAGATGGAGCCGCGTCCCGAACGCCTCCTGCAACCCCTTCCAGAGCCGAGATGTGAAACGAGCATCTAGATCGGAGATGATAGACGATGGCACACCGTGAAGCCGTACGATCTCCTGGACGTAAAGACGTCCCAAGCTCTCCACTGAGCCCTGCTCTCTGATGGGTAAGAAGTGTGCCGACTTGGTGATTCGGTCGACAATCACCCAAATGGAGTCGTGACCTCTGGAAGTGCATGGAAGTCCAGTCACGAAGTCCATAGATATGTCATCCCACTTCCACTCCGGGACCTCCAAAGGTTGTACCAAGCCTGCTGGTACCTGATGTTCTGCCTTCACCTGCTGGCAGGTGAGGCATCGTGAAACGAACTCTGCCACAGCTTTCTTCATGCCCGGCCACCAGTGCTGTCGTCTGAGATCCTGGTACATATTCGCCAATCCGGGATGCACCGCCAAGGGAGAAGTGTGAAACTCTCTCAGCACCTCCTCTCGTAAAGCGACTGGTACGAAGGCACGTCCTCTGAAGAGGATGTCGTGCTCTGCTCCAAGGGAGAAGCCATCAGGCGCCTGACCTAAGGATATCAGTGCACGTCGGGTCTCACAGTTAGCGTCCCCACGCTGAGCCTCTCTGACCCGCTGTAGAAGTGGAGGAGAGACTGTGAGAGACTGAAGAAAGGCTGCTCCGTCTCTATCCACAAAGGATATCTGTAAGGAGGCTAGCTGCTCCGTCGCCTCCTCAAGTAGCTGAATTCCCATCCTCCTGCTGAGGGCATCAGCTACCACGTTCCCCTTCCCAGGAGTATAGACTATCTCAAAGTCATAGTCCTGGAGGAACTCAAGCCATCTCTGTTGTCTCAGGTTCAGGTCCTTCTGAGAGAAGATATACATGAGACTCTGGTGGTCAGAAAAGACTGTGATGCGCTCGCCCATCAGATAGTGTCGCCCAGTCTTCAGAGCGAATACCACTGCTGCTAACTCCAGGTCATGAGTGGCGTAGTTCTGCTCATGCGGCCTCAACTGACGTGATCCGTAGGTGATCACGGCCCGCTCTTGCATCAGGACGCACCCGAGTCCAGTCCCTGATGCATCGCAGTAAACTACGTATCCAACTCCCTCCTCAGGCAACCTCAAGATTGGTGCGCTGGTCAACCTCTGCCTCAGCTCCTGGAAGCTCTACTGAAATCTGTCTGACCATACGAAGGGTTTCCCCTTCTTCATCAACGCTGAGAGTGGTGCCGCAACTCTGGAGAAGTCTGGCACAAATCTCCGATAGTATCCGGCTAGGCCCAAGAAGCTCCGCACCTCCGTCACGCTCCTGGGTGGCTCCCAAGCTAGCACTGCCTCGATCTTCGCGGGATCCACTGCAACTCCCGCCTCAGAGATGACGTGCCCCAAGAAATGGACCTCACGTAACCAGAACTTGCATTTTGAGAGCTTTCCATAAAGCTGGTGCTCTCAGAGTGTGTCTAGCACAACTCGCAGGTGGTAGGCATGCTCCTCCTCAGTCGTCGAGTATACCAAAATGTCGTCAATGAAGACCACGAAAAATCGGTCGAGGTATGGCTGGAAGATCCTGTTCATGAGGCTCATGAACACTGCTGGAGCATTGGTTACGCCGAATGGCATAACCAAGAACTCATAATGGCCATACCGACATCTGAAGGTCGTCTTCTGCACGTCCTCGTCTCGAACTCTGAGCTGATGATAGCCTGACCGGAGGTCTATCTTCGAGAACCACCGCGCTCCCTTGAGCTGATCGAAGAGGTCATCAATCCGTGGCAGCGGATACTTGTTTCTCACTGTCACCTGGTTCAGGCGACGATAGTCGACACACAGTCACAAGCTCCCGTCCGCCTTCTTGGCGAACAATATCGGGGAAGCCCAGGGTGAAACACTGGGTCGGATAAACCCCTTGCTCTGCAGGTCCTCCAACTGTACCCGCAGCTCTCGAAACTCGGCGGGGGCCATCCGATATGCTGGAGTAGATATCGGGGCTGTCCCGGGGTACAAGTCGATGTAAAAGTCTACCTCCCTACGAGGAGGTAGCCCTAGAACGTCGTCGGGAAAGACGTCCACGTACTGGTCCACCACTGAAGGAAAAACTGGACTCCGCACGTCCACTGCTCCTAGGATGAGGCTAGCCAACTGATGAGAGATGGGCTTCACTCTCCTCCGCGGAAGTCCATCCTGTGCTGCAAAGGTTCCCTTCTCGCCGGTGAAGGTAAACCTGCTCCCGTCGGTGCGAACACATCACACCTTGCGCCTAAAACAGTCGATCTGGGCATGAACCGTGGATAGCCAATCCATGCCCAAGATGACGTCGTAAGGCCTCGACACCGCTACAAGGAGATCCCAGCCGAAGCTCTCACCTCCTAGAGTAAGCTCACTCTGCCGGCACCAGTGCGTAATCGTCGAGTCTGCTCCCGTAAGAGTCTCTAGCCATAAGGATCGAGTCAACGGCTCAGTCGGAATCTCCGAGCTCCGAACAAGGGCAGAGGCTATGTAAGAGTGACTCGCTCCTGTGTCTATAAGTACTGCAGCAAAGGTGGAATAGACACAGATCTTACCTCGAATCATCTCTGGCATGTCGGGGTCATAGGCCTCCACTGCCTGGAGCTGGGCATGTCCCTGCCCGCCAGCTCCCTGTGGTCGAGGTGGCCCTCCTGGTGGTGGTGGGGGTAGAGCCTGGAAGCGTCGCCCACCACCCGCTGCTCGGCCAGCTCCTCTGCCTCGTCCGCCTCCTCCCTGCGGACCGCCACGGTCGACCCTCTGCCTCTGCCTGGGTGGCCCCTCCACCGCCTGCTGCTCCTCTGGTCGGCGAGTCGGGCAGTCACGAGCCATGTGACCCTGCCCGCCGCAGGAGTAGCACAGCCTGCCTCTCGGAAGGCTGGCACTCCGCTGTGTGCCCCGCACTGCTGAGCCGGTGTCCTGAGGCCGTCTGCATGGGGGTCTGGTCTGCCTGGACCCGAGAGTCATCCGTCGGCTACCTGCTGCCGAAGACTCAGCTACCTGCCGCCCTGCGCTAGGTCTCGCTACTGAAGAAGGCTCTGCCAGGAAGCTCTCGATCAGGAGGGCTCGCTCCAGCACTCCCGCCTGGGTCGGAATGCTGAGGGAGATCAGCGACGCCCAAATCTCCTGCCGCAAGCCCTTCTCGAAGGTCCGGGCCCGGAAGAAGGGGTCCCGTACCATGTCGGTCGAGTAGCGAGATAGGTCAGTGAACCTCGCCGCGTACTGAGCGACCGTCATGCTGCCCTGGCGCAGCTGGAGAAGCTCCTGGATGCGCACCGCTCGGAGGGTGGTCGGGACGAAATCAGAGCGGAAGAGGCTCTCGAAGTCCGTCCAGAGCAAGGATGCCTCATCGTGAACCTGGAGCATCAAGCTCCACCATCGTCCTGCCGCCGCCTGCAGGAGGCTTGCCGCGAGAATCACCATGAGATCCGCTGGTGTCCTCACTAGCCTACAGATCCGTACCACCGCCTCTAGCCAGTCCTCGGCGGTCTGGAGGTCCGCCTCACCGCGAAACCTGGGCGGTCGCTGGCTCTGAAACTCATGCAGTGCCCTTAGGCGACGTGTATCGTCAGCGTCTGGTACTGGTAGCATCGGTGGCTCGGCGGGTAAAGCTACCGCCGGTGCCACTGCTGGCAAAGGGCCCTGCACCGAGGCCTCATCGCTCGGTGGGCTGCCGTCGCGCCCTACACTCGGAACCCTAGCTGGCTGTCGTCGCGGGGCCATCCTGAAATGGAGAACAAGAGCACCACATTCAGAACAGTATACCTGGTGAGCTGGCACAAGTAATCACAAGGAAAACTTGAGACTTTCATGAAGCAGATCAGTATACCCGGTGAGCTGACACAAGTAATCACAAAGAAACTTGAAACACACACGCAATCAATTTTTTCATGCATTAAGTCGGAAATCAGGAGTCAGGGTCCTGGTGTACGGATACGTCGGCCGCCGCACCAACATTGGGCTCCCCGAACTGATAACCACACTCAATACACAAAACACTATTGCTTCATATAGAAATAAAAGATGATCAGAGTCTGCGGTAGAACCGACCACCTCTGATACCAATTTGTCACGACCCGACCTCGGGGCCCGTGCCGTGACTACCCCAAGCCCACCTTCCATAGGCCAGGGGCTGGCGACTAGCACCAAGGCGTAAAATCCCGGTAAACAGGGAAGGCGTTGCCTTTATAAGTAACAACCACCACAGAGTCAGCAAGCAGAAGTAACTACAAAGTGCAGAAAAGTAAAGGGGGCCGGAACACAAGCCCAACTGAAAGTACAACTGAAAAGGAAAAAGAAAAGAAACTGAAGAAAAGACGGCGGCCTCGTGTCGTCCACTGGCAATCCCACCTGAAGGGTGGGTACAGATAGCCTCCAGGCTCCTCGGGTCCCACGTCCGCTCCGAGCACGTCCCGCCCAGTGGTCCACCTCCAGGTACCGTCCTGCTCCACGCCCCAACCGTGATCAGCGCTGTCCGTCGTCTGCATCCAACACAACAAGGTGCGGGCATAGCCCGTGCAGGGGTGAGTATAAGCTACTCAGTAAGGACCCCGAAACCCCCGAAGGTCTCCCGAAATCCACAAAGGATATAGAACAAAAGAAAGATGCAATCACGAAGTAACATCTGACTCGACTTAGGTATATGCCCATACATATACCTAAGTCCCCAATTCTAGCTCTGCTCACGAGCTCAAGAACAACTCAATCCACAAAGGAAAGCAAGACTCAAATCCACAAGGAGAGTAAACAGTAAATCCACAAAGAATAGTTCGACACAATCCACAAAGGAGAGTAACATAAGATTCAGCTCGACCAGGTATACTTTTTCAGATGACGTCAAAGATGATCACTGATCCATCTAAGTCGTCGAACCCATGAAGGATCGATAGGCACTAACCCCCGCAAAAGACCCACACAGGATCGGGCTCACACAGAACCTGTAGGCAGTGGCTCACACAGAACCGGTAGGCAGTGGCTCACACAGAACCGGTAGTAAGGACCGACACAGGATCGGGCACTGATCCACGTAGGATCGCTGAGTGCAGAAGTCGACGCAGTCCACTGAGGATCTCTGCACAGTCGTCGCCGCAGTCCACGAAGGATCTCTGCTCTGCCGTCGTCGCAGTCCACGGAGGATCTCTGCTCTGCTGTCGTCGCAGTCCACGGAGGATCTCTGCTCTGTCGTCGAAGTCACAGCCAGCGCTAGGGTTCCCGCACACAGCGAGCTCGTTTAGGAGGGTCCGCTCCACGAGCCGAGAGGCTGATGCATCAACTGACACGTAGTCCGAAGTTGATGTATCCAAAAGTTCCGTATCGACAACAGGATCTCAACGCAACAGACGGCGCGTCAACCGGACGCCCGGTCTGAGAGTTATTGGCATTTTCGTCCCAGGGGCCCGGTTGGTTTTTAGGGCAAAACCAACCCGACCGTACTCCGCCTGTGTCCGATACTCGGGCGAAGTATGCCAAAAGTTCCGTCTCACTTAGAGGAAACTACCACAGCTGACGGTACGTCGATCGGACGTCCGTAGCTCAAGTTATGAGCGTTTCCGCTCCGAGGGCCCGGTTGGTTTCGCGTACGAACCAACCCGGACGAACCCAAAGTCTTCCGAAACCTTGAGTGTAATATACCGAAACGACCGTATCGATCCAAGGATCGCGTATCCACTGACGGTTCGTCAATCGGAGGTCCCAGGCCCACGATATGGGCAAAAGACCGAAGAAGGCCCGAAAACGGGGGTTCTGGGCCCGGGGCGACCCGGCCCGACCCCCCCCCCCCTGGGTCGGCCGAACCGGGTCGACCCGAACCGGGTCGGCCCGACCCGGCTAGGTCGGGTCCGGTCCGGCCTGGGCGCGGCCCGGCCGACCGGACCGGCCGGCTCGGCTTCGGCCGAGCGGCCGAAGGGGCGCCGCGGGTTTGACCCGCGGCTTAGGTGGAACGCGGCCCCGCGGGGGGCCGCCTGTCACGCGGACGCGGCCGGGCCGCCGCGTCCCTCCCCGGTTCCGCGCGGCCGCGGAACCGGCCGCCGCCGCCGCGGCTTCAGCCGCGGCGGATTTCCTCCAAGGCGGCGCGCCGGGCGCCGCCGCCTCCGGCCGCCGGAGTTGCTCCGGTGGCCCGTTTTGCCTCCCGTCTGCGCCGTTGCTCCTCCCGAGGGCCGATCTTCACTGCGGGATCAACGGATAGCCCCTGCCGCGTGGTTCGTCGTCGTCCTCCAAATCCTCACAACAAAAAGATCGGCGGAGGGTTGCCGGGTCTTGTTCGTTAGACCCGCACCCTCCGCGTTAGTCATAAACTCAACGGGAGGAAAAGAAAATAATCAAAAACAATTTTAAATAAATTAAAATTGTTCGGAGATCAGGTTCTTTACTTTAAAAGAATAAACACGGGGGAAAAAAAAGAATTCCAACAACCCTTACCTCGAAGTCGCCGTCGGACGTGAGGTCGTCGCGGAATCGCTCGTCGCGGAAGGAGGGGATCGTCGCGTCGTCGCGGAAGAGACGTTCGTCGCACGGCGGGAAAACGTCGCGCCGACGATCTCCGGATCTAGAACAAACGGATTTAATTAATTAAATCCGTTGTTATTGAAATTAAAAAGGGAGAATTAAACGATCCGATTCTCACCTTAGTTGTTGAACGAGGATTGGCCGCGAAAGAAGAGGCGTCGCCGAAGAACGTCGCGGGTAGGGCTCATCGACGTCGCAGATCACGGTGTGCGTCGTCGAATTCCGGTCGCCGGCGTTCTTTGCGTTCTTCGCGTTCTTTGCGTTCTTCGCGTTCTTCGCGTTCTTCGTGTTCTTCGCGAGGAGGATGGAGGTTTAGAGGATCTCGCACAACAGGAGGATCCTCCAAAATAGACAAGTTTGTCTATTTTATTATTTTGCCAACAAACGCAAAACGCGTAAGTAACGACCCATCAGTTCGTTGAATTAATTCAACGAACGAAACATCCCATTTAATACACGAAATAAACCGCTCAATTAAATGGTCTGTTAAGAATTAAAGAAAACACGTCGGTTGACTTTTCAGTTACTTTGACGGGTTTTCGCGGGTGCGTTACTTAGCGAAAGAAACGGCGGGGCTCGTGCGGGCCCCACCGCACAAATATCCTAACAAGGGGTAGGATATTTCCGGATAGCACCCTATCCGATTTAACTCAGTTCAAGTGGCTTCCAAGCAGCTTAAGTGAAATAAAATAAAGTTGTCGCACAAATTTTATTTTATTTCTGACTTAAAGCCCCAAAATTTAAAAAACCACGTTTGAGCAAACGCAACTCCGGAAGAGGCGTTTCTAAGAAAATACCGGCGCTGCGATTTCATCAGTGCCTTCAGAATTCGATTCCGGGCATCGGTTCAAAAGATAGAAAAACCCGCTCGTCCGTTCACTGAACGTACCCGAGCCAAACTTCGGAAATTGATTTCGGGCACACCGGGCCTCGGAATCAGGTGCCGTCTGAAGCTGCGCTCTTGTAAAATTCCAAAGAAAATTAAGAAGAAAATTTCCTTGAAATTTGCGGGTCTTTACATAATGTTCTAGAATACGACACGAGTTTTCACTGAGGCACCTATGATAATCAGTTCATGAGGATTATCATTTTACATGCAAAAGTATTGTCATATAATTTCTTATCTATGTTGTGGAATGGGAATATCAATGCCAAAAATTAATGGAATGCAATAAGATTCATCAAGGCCAAAGGGTTTCCATTCATAGGGATTTGAAATGAATATTCTACTTGTAGTTGAAGAGTCTCTAGAGGATGTTGATATGATTACAGTAACCATTAAAGGTTCTCAAATTATAGCTTCATCTTTGGTGATTACATTATTTGATACTAGTGCATATCAATTGTTCATATCGACCCATGTTGTTGATTTTATAACCCTTCCTATGGAGATTTTATCTTTGGTGTGGAATATTACCATTCCCATAAGAACGAAAGGAGTGTATTGACATTGTTGTCTTATTTAGATTTTCTCAATATGAAATATTGATCTTAACTATAATATACTAGTTCTAAATATAATATCTACATAAATAATTCTCAGGATGGATCGATTGATCACTCAACTGGCCTAGATTGATTGTTATATTCGGAAGGTCTCCTTTACATAACATGATGTGGTGGCCATGTATTTCATGAAGAATGGGACCTGAGATCAAGTGGAGTTTAACATTTTTTTTGGATTTAGACTAGGTAACATCAGTGCTTTCGTTTAACACTGAATAATTACCAATAAGTAATGATCTGACACTAGTTTTCCTATATTTATTTAATGTTTTCCCTTCTGATTTCATTTTTACCACCAATAAGTGAGGTTGAGTTTTATATTGATTTAATACATGGTACTCAACTAGTATCGGTTCCCTCTTACCATATGGAATTAGATGAATTTAAAGATTTAAAGGATTAGTTGGATGATTTTCATGTGAATGTATTTATAAGACCGAGTGTGTCACCATGGACACTACATGTTCTCTTTAAGATGAAATATAATGGTTCACTTGTCCTTTCTGCTAATTACCAGCATCACAAGTGAATTTTAGTAAATAATATGTATCTTTTCCAATGGATAGATGTTCTATTTGATGAGTTTAAATGGGATGAGTGGTTCTTGAATATTGATTTGGGAAATGGATACCACATGTTGAACATTAAAAATTCTTACTTTCCAAAAACTGCTTTCCGTAGTAGGTATAGCCATTATGAGTATATAGACATGACATTTAATATAAAAAATGATCTCATATTCATTATTACATTGATTAAAAAGATTTTTCATGAGTACCCTATCATATCCATGGTAGTGTTTAATGATGAAATCCTAGTTTACACTAAAACATAAAAGTATCATGTTTATCATTTGAGGAAGATGCTAGAAATTTTTGAGAGATCACAAAATTTATGCACATCTTTAAAAATGTTGTTTGGGTATTTTGTGAGTGATGTTCTTAGGAATCATGGTATCATAATATAATATATAAATTGATCCAGATAAGTTAACATATTTAATGAAATGGGAAAAATATTGAAATGATTTTGAGATTTTGAGATTTCTGGATTCAGTGGGTTATTGTCACCATTTCAAAGGTATTTCTCAAATTTTTCATCTCTAATGAGTTCTCTCACTTAAAAAGGATTGAATTTTAATTTGTATCATAATTTTCAGGATTTTTTTTGGTGAGCTATAACATATTTTAATTTCCCTATGGATATTGATACTTTTAGAGGCTGGGCAAGGCATTGTGATATTTCATGATGCATCAGGATTTGGTTTTAATTATGTTCTTATGTAGGGTGATAATGTTGTAGTATATTTTTTTCTATGGAATATGCCACATGAGAAGAATTATCAAAATCATGACATTGAACATGAATTCATTATTCATTTTCCAAAGATTTAGTGGAACTAACTTTTGGATAAATTCTTACTATTTATTAATATCTCAAAATGATAAGTTATATCTTCTCTAAAAAATAATTGAATATTCATTAGACGTGTTTGGTGCGGTACCGATAGTCATTTGACATAAAAATTTATTATACACCTAGAATGGGGAATGTTTTCCCTGATGTTTTGTGAAGGAAAATTCTGACCTAGGACATAGATGAATCACCAGAAGTGTATAATTTGATGGTTATTATTTCTTAGTTTTACTTGAGAGTCCAGGTGAATGAGTTTGTGGTTGTTTTTACCAATGTTCAATTGAAAACCTATATTCATGATATTATTCTTCCTGATTAGAAGAATGATGTTGAATTTCATGTTATTTGGGACTCTCGTTATTTTGTGGAACCATTGGTGACATGTCATAATCCATAGAGGGTATTTTATGTTTATGGAATTGGTGCCTTCTGGATTCTTTCATAAGGAAACTTGTGATGAGGTATTTTCATAGTTATCAGTGGGAATTTCACCGAGGTTCAAAGAATATATTCTTTGACACGTATCAATGATTCTAATGTCCAGGAATGAAATGAGAAATTTTTTTCTTTCTTTTATGTAGTTATATTTTCCAACTAGTCAAGGCTGAGCACCATAATCCTTTGAATTTTATTCATCCCCTTCCAGTGTTGTCTTTGAATTTGGATAAAATTTCTATTGTGTTTGGGGTGAAATTTCCATATAACCCTTATAAGAATAATGGGATATGGGTTGTGACTAATTAGGTGTCCAATCTGGGTCAATTTATACACATATAAGAAATAACCAATGTTTAGGAATTGGGAATCCTATTTTTATAGGTGTTCATCTAATTTCATGTTGTTCCATCTTTGATAGTCTCTGATATATCACCCTAGTTAAATTAATAGCTTTTTATATTCATAAAGGAGGAAATAGGATCTCTCATGAGAATGATCACGATAAATCAAATGCAAATATATGGACAAAAAGAAAGAGAAATATTGCTTTTGGAAGACATGATCAATGCGTGTGTCCCCTGTTTTTGTCAATCTTAGGGCATCCGCTTGGGACTATTTGAGTTTTCCGTTAACAATATCTAATATTCATCCATTCCTATGGCTCACTTTGAGGCCTTTTATTGACATGCTTTTGAAATCTTCAATATATTTTTCCAATATTGGTGAATGTTCCTTGGGTGGGCCATGTTTAGTCAAAGAGATAACAACAATGACCTCTTTTGATTCATTAGAGAGTGTTTATGGAAATAAGATCGTATAAATCTTATTATAACCATCATAAGAAACCATTTTATTTCTCTTTTGGTTTCCATGAATTCTTAAAATTTCGTTCCGGTTTGTGTTATTGATGTCTTTGGAGGAAAGAGAATCTTTCTCCTTATTTAATAAAACTTTTTAAGGTTCTTAGGAAGGTGGGAAAATTTTATTACCATTCAGAACTTCCTCCATAATTAACGTCAATATATAATGTTTCCCACGTATTATTTCTTAGAGAGTATCATTCTGACCCAACTCATGTAATAAGCTAGTAGGATCTTGGTGTTGAACCATATTTTTCTTTGACTGAGCACCCAGTCAGCATAGTTTATTTTGAGGCAATAGTTATTCATGAGAGGATGAAACTTTTGGTCTGTGTGATATGGTTGAATGGTCCTCATTCTTATGAGATATGGTAGCTTGAGGCACTGATCAAAAACCAGTGGGATTATCTATTTGATATAGAATCTTCTAGAAAATATTTCTAGGGGAAAAATGTTTTTGTCATTAGGATATGGTAACATCCAATTAGCTTCATTCATGTAATAAATGACCCTAGTTTTGATATCTTTTTGGATGGGTCATGTTTTTTCATGTTTCAAATGAAATTTTTATATTTTTGGAATACCTTTGTGCAGTGAATGATTGTCACATTGTTAGGTAAAACCTCATGGTTCTTCCTGACAAACGGTTCATGCTTTAATGTTTCCCTAGAGGGGGTGAACGATTTTTTCAAACTACGCATCCAAACACTCCAATTAATGTAGCCTTATGCATGGGTAATTTTCCATATTGTAAAATGGTTATACAAACTATGTTCCCAAATATTGAAAATAATTCTCCCTTGGTCAGTGAGTTCAGAAGGGGTGTACAGTTAGGGCACATTGTTTTTAAAACTGTGTGGCTCTCTTGAAGAAACAATGTGCGTGAAATTTAGGTCCCCCAAAAATTTATTGTAAATTCCCAAACCCCATGTTTATGTTTCTTATTACTTCCTTTTATACAATACATGGTTTTTACATCATCATATGCTTTGTAGAAGAAATTTTTCTCCCCCATCCTCTACCTTTTTCAAATCAAAGTGTTATTGAAAGATCTGATACTTGTCTAGGAAAATAGATCTCCTCATGTGTTGTTTTCTCAATATTCATTCATCTTATGCATAGAGAGTATTACATCATCATGATTTAAATGAATATAAAATCATTTTTATGGATCTAATACATATGTTTATAGATCATGATTTATATTCAATTCATAGATCTTTTTCACCTTTTATTTTCATTGGTGTTCATATTTATGGTGTTTATATTTTGATTCTATGGTCAATGGATTGTGGTTCCTTTTTATACCATCTATGAAATAGAAACCCAAAATTTAATTATTTTTTTGGAAAATATTTAAATTTATTTATAATATCCTATTTTGACCTGATTAGGAATTTTTATTTATGAAGACATAGATTTGGAGAAAATAACACCAATTCCAATGGAATTTTAGTTATGGGGTGTATTTTGAAAATGATCGAATTGATGAACATATTTTATAATTATTTTTTATTAAAATGGATTAAAATGAAATGATTAAAACCTAATATTAGTTTTATATTTTAACAGGAATAAAATCAAGAAAAAAAATGATTTGGTATTGAAATATAAAAGGAATACTGATACTGAAAACTGAGAAATTGAATTTTAAATGATGCTTGATTGGAAATTAGATGAAATTCCGATTGTTTATTGATTGATTATGCACATGTGATGTTGGGTATTTAGTTGGTTATTTGGAAAAGGAATCCTATTATTTGATCCTCTAGGAACAGATTGATGCTGAAAACTCTAACAAAAACTAGTTTCAGATGATTATCCCATATGAGATATTTATGAGCCCTATTCAGTTTGTGCTTAAGGGATTTGTGAACGCATATTTAGCTATGACCACTAATATTAGATGTTTGGGAATCCTATTTTAAAAAACAAATATACAATTGGTAATATTACCACATTTCTTATTTTGTATAATTATCTTATATTCTCCTATTATAATATAACTATTTTACTCATACCCAATTATTTATGTAAATTGTTATATATAAACATTTTCTTTAATCCATGCATGAAATTTTTTCCATACATTGAAAAGAAAATATATTTTTAAAATATAAAAATGATCTCGTATGACATGACCTATTTTATTTTAATTAAAATAATGATTGGTTTATTTTTATTGACTCTATTATGGAATACATAGTGAGACCCGAGTGGGATTTTCATCTCACACCCTAAAATTACCTTTAGGTGTTTGTTGATATTCTTATCCTAGGTCTGATAAAATCAAAGGTGACACTTAGAGGAGGTATATTTTCATTATCATTTAGACAATGGATTGGTGATTGTTATTAGTGGATCTATTTTCCTCTTGTTACATGAGTTTTTTATACTTTTTCTGGTTTATGTGGTCATTTTTTTGTGTTATTTATCTATCTTCTTTGGTATTGTTTTAGAAATTTAAATTATGATAATTTCTCCTTGAGGAGTGTTTAAATTCCAATTTTATATTTTTATATTCAATTATACATTTAGTAAAGGCATTACATATTTATTCTTATTTGATATTATGTGCTAGCCATTAACCTATAGGGATGGGTAAATCACTTTGGGCCTAGTCATTACAAGATTGTGTATCAATATACAAGAGTATCTGAGATGGTTTTTGATAATATCAATATAATAAATATATATGATAATTATGTCATGATTAATATTTTTTTGTTTCTGGTACCATGATTCACTTGAAAGGAATGAAACACCCTAACTAAAACATACATGGAAAACAAAATAGTTAACAATCGAAAATAGAAATTTTTATAAATAAGTATTAATAAATAGTAGTTGAAATGTTAAACATAATATATATATGTTTTTATAAGTATTTATATGATTATGGAATATTAATATAATAAATTTAAATTTATCATATAATAGGTTAAAATAACATACGAATCAATTTAGATCATTGGTAAGAGATTATTTCATAATCATATCCTTTTTTGGGATTGTTAACGTTCATGTTTCTATTGTGAAATTAGATAATCTTTCTAACATAAAACCAATAAATGTTCTTATTATTTTGATATTTCTATAAGTTAAAAACATTAATCTAATTTTCCACTCTCTAAATACTCTAACTTCATAAATAATGTTTTTGATGAATGTTGATTATTTTTATTCAATTGGTAATTTTTAACTTCCCTGTTAAATTTTACTTTAAAATATTTTCAATTATTTATTTTACTATTGTAAAATTATTTATTACAAAAAATGTATACATATTATAATTTATATAAAAAACTAAAATGAATCATCATTCCCTTTTTAAAATGAGAAACTTATTACCGAAGGTGTGAATGGGTTATTTGTTTTAACATACATATCAGTAATGGATTTTCACACTCTCAGGACTATAATTTCCCCTGAAGTTTCAATTAAATGTTTCCCAATCTATTTTCATGACCCACCCTTGGGGATCGTGCCGTGTCTACCCCAAGACCGCCTTCAATAGACCAGGGGCTGGCGACTAGCACCAGAGGCATAAATCCCGATATCAGGGAAGGCATTTCCTTTATAAAACGTAGACACATCCAACCAGAGTACAAGCGGTAGTAAAACACTAAGTACAAAATAAAGTGATAAAAATTAAATGGGCTAGAATTGAAACCCATCTGAGAAGTAAAACTACAACTGAACAAAAGTACAACAGAAAAGACAAAAAACTTGAAGTTAGAAGCAGCTCATGGGTCGTCAACCTCAGATCCTACCTGAAGGGTAGGTACAGATAGTGCAGCTCCTGTATTGTCCGCCACGAATCCTACCTAAAGGGTAGGTACAGATAGCCTCCTCATCACCCTCATCCGTCAACCCCCACTGGGTACCGACTCGTCGTGAGGTCCACCTCAGGGTACTGACTCGTCGTGAGGTCCACCTCCAAGTCCCGTCGAGTCCCAGCACTCTCGATCTTTGTCAGCGATGTCCATCTTCTGCATCCCACACAAAGAGGTTCGGGCATAGCCCGTGCAGGGGTGAGTATAAGGATACTCAGTAGGGACCCCGAGACCCCCATGGTCTGACTAAATCCATAATTAATTTCCACAACGAAGGATCTCAAAAGATAACCCTTACTTAGGTATAAGCCCATACTTATACCTAAGTTATCAAGTGACCCATTTCAATCATGAGGAAAGAAAAAGGTTATAAAATCATCGGATAACCACTACTTAGGTATATGCCCATACATATACATAAGTTATCAAGTGACCCATCTCAATCAAGAGGTAAACGCAAACGTCATAGAATCAGCTCAAACCGGGATTTTTATTCACGATATCGCAACCAAAACTGCTGGAGAAATCCTCCTCTGTCAAGTAAAGTAGCTTTATCATGCCTCTAAGGCACTAATCACTAACCTTAGACTACTGAGGTACTCCTCCTGCTGAGTACTGCGGGTCTGCTACCTCACAGAGTGGTGCTCCCCGCTATGGATCTGCAACTTCACACAGTAGTGCTCCCCCTCATAGCCTACATAGGTACTCCCCCTGTCGAGTACCATGGTTCTGATACCTCAAAAAGTAGTGGTCTTCTGCCATGGGTCTCCCACCTCACAAATTAGTGCTCCCCACTAGGCTATATAATTCACTCTGAATCGAATCGGACAAGCAGTCATCAGGTTTATAGCTACTAGGTCTCTGTAATCCGTACGCTCATCTCCGGGAGGATCCACTCCACGAGCTACTGGTTGATAATCCAACTATAAAAAACTCCCATGAAGAAGTATCACAAAGAAACTCCTTGTCATATGTGTCTCAACGCAACTGACGGCACGTCAATCAGACACTCGGTCTGTGAGTTATTAGCCTTTTAGTCCCGGGGACCCGGTTGGTTTCGTGTACGAACCAACCTAACTGTATCTCAACTGTACCCTGAAATATCATAGGGTATACTCATAGGGACCTTTTCTCAATTATATTATCGACGCCGCTGACGGTTCGTCAAACGGACGTACGGTCTGAAAGTTATCGGCTTTTCTGTTCCATGGGCCCAGTTGTATTTTGGGTACAATCCATCCCGGCCATAATCCAATTGCGTCCAAACCTCAGGCGAAGTATGTAAAAAGATCCTTCTCATCAAGAGGAATCCAACAAAGTGAATGGCACGTCTTTCAGACGTCTGGAGCTCAGGTTATAAGTGTTTCCGCTCCGAGGGCCCGGTTGGTTACAAGTTCAAACCAACCCAGCCATAACAAAACGTTGATGAAAGCTTGAATGTAATATACCAAAATAATTGTCTCGATCCAATGAGCTCTACTCAACTAACGGTGCGTCGATCGGAGGTCCGTAGACCATGTTATGGGTGTTTGAATGAACCTGGGCTGAAAATAGGGGGTGTGGGCCTAGTCCGACCCGTCCCAATACCCCCTAGGTCGACCCGACCCGGGTCGACCCGACCCGGGTCTGGGTGTAGTCCGATTGGGCGCAGCCCGGCCCTGCTGGCGTGGCCCGACGCGCGGGTGGCGCGGCCTGGCCCGGCGCGGCGTAGCCCTGTCCACGGCTGGCGTGGCCCGCCCCGATTGGGGGTGGCCGGCGCAGCCCATGTGGCCTGCGGCCCGGCCCAGAAGTCGGTCGTGACTCGTCTGTCAGCCGAGCAGGGTGCGAAGGGGTTGCAGCCCCCTTTGTTTTCGAAACGGCAGCCCCTCCGGTGGGGTCTGTACAAGTCAGGTCAAAAGGGGGGTTACACACACCCCTGCTTCGGGTAACGGCCGACCTTAATGGTCGGCCAGTTGTGAGCAGCCGCGGGACCTGCGGGGGTCCCGCCTGCTAGAGTGCTGGCGGAGGGCCAAGCTCAGCCACCCCTGCTGGTCCGCCGCGGTCTTTTGCCGCACCTCTTCTCTCCGGCACAGCGTGACCGTGCCGCGGCCCTCCGCCGCGGCCCGCTCCTGGCCACGGCCTCCCTCGGCTATTCTAGCACGGTGCGACGGTGCCACACACCTCTGCCATGGCCCGCTCCGGCCGTGGTCCCTTCAGCCTCACCGGTGCGACGCGATGGCGACGCACACCACCGCCGTGGCCCGCTCATTCCGTAGCCCTCTTCATCCTCGTGCAGTGCAACGACACCGCGCCGCCTTCTCCACAATGATCAACGAATATCAAGAAAAAGGGGAGGAGGATTGGCCATGTTTGTGAGGTCCGATCTCCTCCCATTATGACCACAACAAGTGGTCAAATTTTAATCAACGAAGGTCGATAAGAAAAAATTGAACGAAGATAACCCCTACCTTGTGACTTTTTTCATTCATCGGATTTGACGTGAGGTAGTCTTTGGAGTCAACGTAGTTCATTGCACCCACACCATGCTACCGATCCCTGCTCGTTCGTCAGTGTCTCGTCGGAGATGATGGAACCTTGGTATTCTTCGAAGAAGAGACGATGTTCTTCACAGGAGGAAGAAGTTCTTCAAGGCATTGGACATTTCTCTCCAAAATATTTCCCAACACAAGTGCCAACCAAATTACAATAAGCGTCTACCTTATTTTAATTAAACTTTCCAAGCCATTCAAATTTTGAAAAAAAATCCTCATAATTAATTAAATTTCGGTTGGAATATTTAATAAGGAAGTTGATGGGTTTCATAATTAAAGGTGGGAGTTTATGAGAGTTAAAGTGAGTTATGTGAATTTGAATGGTTGTGGCTAATGTGGGCCCACATCACATTTATCCTCACATTTATCCTCACATTGGTAGTTAGGTTCCACCCCAACTCTCCCATGTAGGATAAAACCACCATAAACATAAAAATAAAATTGTTTCACAATTTTATTCATTCCTCATTTAATCAACAATTTTTAACTTCTCCACCCGCACAAACGCAATTGAGGTAAAAGTCCCCATAAGAAATTACCGACGTTACGAGTTCATCGGTGACCTTGGTTTTCAATTCCGAGCACCAGTTCAAAAGATAGAAAATCCTGCTCATTCGTTTACTAAACGTACCCGAGCTGAAGTTTAGAAATTGATTCCGAGCACACCGGGCCTCAGAATTTGGTGCCCTTAGAAACATTACACTCATTAAATTCCAATGAAATTAGGAAAAAAAATTCCTTGAAATTTTCGGGTCTTTAAATTACTCCCACCTCAGGGATGTACGTCCTCGTAAAGCTACAACACAAACTAGGGAAACTAAAGGAGGTACTGAGCACGCATCTGAACCTCCTGCTCCCATGTGCTCTCCTAGGGGTTCTCATTCTGCCAACGAAATTACACAAGAGGAATCAACCATCCCCGTAGGACCCACTCATGTCGATCCTCAACCTCTACCTGAACCTCATGAAAGTCGCCCCGTCATCGATGTCCAACTCTCTGTGGCCGATGATGATGGATAGGTCGTGCACACATCTCCTCAGCTGAGATACATGAATGCTTCATGCACCTAGTGCATATTAGGTGGAAAGGCTAGGTGGTAAACCACCTCACCTACTCTGATGGGGACCCGGAAAGGTCCGAAGAAACGTGAAGATAACTTGCCGCCCTGGCCAAATCTCGGTAGACCCCGTTGAGGTGAGACTTGTCTGAAGATGTGGTCGTTACCCTTGAACTCCAGTGGTCTTGTCTCCTAGCAGCATATGACTTCTATCTGCCCTGTGAAGTCTTCAACTGCTCTTGGATGATCTTTACTTTTTCCGTTGTAACCTGAACCATCTCTAGTTCTACACGAGTTGACTCTAACACTATCCACAAAGGATATCTGAAACACGTTCGGATGTTGTCCTGCGACTCCTAACAGCTGAGTGCCCGATCTCCTACTAAGAGCATATGCTAACGTCCCCCTCTCAAGGAGTATAAAATATCTCTAAGTCATAGTTCTGGAGGAATTCAAGCGGTTACAGTTGTCCCAAGTTCATGCCCTTCAGCGAGAAGATACACCTGAGATTCTTGAGATGGAGAGAACTATAAATCATTAACTCAATGAACAATGGTGTGACTAGCCAATTGTAATAACTCATCTCCACCTTTCATTATTTACGTTCTTCAAGATCTTATGAGATTTCTCCTCTTCCGAAAAGAGAAATCTGGTCTCATTCCCTGTATAAACCATGTTCTTTTTCTAATAGAGTCAATCCTGACATGAACGGTACTATTTCATGCCATGGGTGATGTCGTAAGGTCTCGATGCTACTACCAAGAGATCCAACCGGTACTCTCACCTCCAAGGGTCTAGTCACACAGTCGGTAGCAATGTGTGGTCACTGGGTCTCCTCCAGTAGGTATCTTGAAATTGAGGATGAAGTCAACGGTTTTAAACTAGAACCTCTTAGTATCAACCATACAATGTGGACAGGAAAGAAATCATCACAAAGATAAGTGTCTTTTTTTACTGCATCTCGTAGTACAAAGACACAAAACAAACACAAAAACAACAACATGGAATCTAAAAACACCAAGAAAAAGGGTCTCCATGCCTTGTTCCACTCCTATCCGCCTGATTCAGAAGCTTCGTAGTCTTATGCTTCAGCTGCCTAAAGCTAAGCTCTCTCATATCCACATGTTCCCTGTGATCGGGGTGGTCCTCCAGGTGGTGGTGGTGGCAACACCTCAAAGCATCGTTCACCTCCATCTACATGGACAACTCCTCTGCCTCTACCTCCTGCTCCTTGCAGTCCACCTTGATCGAACCTCTGCCTCTTCCTGGGGGGTTCTTCATCTATCTAATGATTGTCCGAGCGGTGGGTCGAACAGTCATGAGCCATGTGACCCTGTCCGCCGCATATGTAACACAACATGGCAGGTCTGGATCTGTCTCTACCCTTGGTGCCTCACACTACCGACCCTGAGTCATGCGGTCAACAAACTATAGGTCTGGCCCTCCTGGAACTCTGTGTCTTCTGCCTACTGCCAGCTGCAGAAGACTCCGCTGCAAGTTGACTAGTGGTGGGTCACATTGCTAGAGTCTGCTCAGCAAGGAAACTCTCCACTAAGAGAGCTCGCTCCAACACCCCTGCATGAGTCGAGATGCTGAGAGGGATCGTTGAAGCTCTTCTCTCGTGCCTCAGTCCCCGCTCGAAGGTCTGGGCCCTGAAGATCGGGTCTCGTACCATGTCTGTAGAGTAGCACGAGAGGTCTGTAAACCTCGCGGAGTACTGAGCTACACTCATACTGCCCTGCTGCAGACGACTTAGCTCCTGTATCCGCACTACATGAAGGGTGGCTGGTACAAACTTTGCCCAGAATAGGCTCTCGATGTCTAGCCAAAGAGGTGACACCTCGTCGTGCATCTGGAGCATCAGGCTCCACCATCTTCCTACTGCTGCCTATAAGAGGCTGGAAGAAAGGATCACCATGAAGTCCCCTAGTGTACCTACTAGCATGAAGACTCTCACCATATCCTCAAGCCAATCCTCAACCGCCTGAGGGACCGTCTCTCCCAGGAACCTGGGTGGCCACTGGCACTGGAACTTGTGCAGTGCGCTCAAGTGGTGTGCATCGCCTGCTGCTGGGGCCGGTGGCATTGGTGGCCCAATGGGTGGTAGTACTGCTGGTTCCTCTGCTAGTACGTCAACTGGATGAGAGCCCTATACTGAGGCCTTGTTTCATGGTGTTCGGTCAGTGCGTACAACTCCCGGGGCTCTAGCTGGTCATCTGTGGGGAGGCATCCTGAAAGAACAGATGCGACATGGTCAAATGATTATACTTGGTGAGATGACCTGGCTTTAGCTGATTTTAAATAAACTTTTTTGAAAATATACACGCAATAAGTGTTTTCGTGCACTGAGTTGGAAATCAAAATTTAGGGTCCCGGTGTATGGATATGCCAGCCGCCCGCACCAACACTGGACTCCCTGAACTGAAGACCACACTTAGTACCCTTAACACTATTTCTTCACAAAAAAGAAATATCAGAGTCCTAAGTTCAGCGGTAGAACCGAAGTCCTTTGATACCAATTTTTCACGACCCGCCCTCGGGGCCCGTGCCGTGACTACCCCAAGCCTGTCTTCCATAGTCTAGGGGCTGGTGACTAGCACCAAAGACGTAAGTCCCGATATCTGGGAAGGCATTTCCTGTATAAAATGTAGACACATCCAACCATAGTAAAAGTAGAAGTAAAACACTAAGTATAAAAGAAAGTCCTGAAAAATAAATGGGCCAGAATAAAAACCCAACTGAGAAGTACAACTATAGCTGAATGAAAGTACAACAAAAAATAAAAACAACTGGAAGATAGAAGCACCTCTTGGGTCGTCCACCTCGGATCATACCTAAAGGGTAGGTACAGATAGTGTAGCTCCCGGATCGTCCACCTCGAATCCTACCTGAAGGGTAGGTACAAATATCCTCCACAACGCCCTCGTCTGTCAACCCCCACCAAGTACCGACTCGTCGTGAGGTCCACCTCCAGGTACTGACTCATCATGAGGTCCACCTCCGGGTACCATCCAGTCCCAACATTCTCGATCTCTGTCAGCGCTATCCGTCATCTGCATCCAACACAACGAGGTGCAAGCATAACCCGTGCAAGGGTGGGTATAAAGATACTTAGTAGGGACCCCGAGACCCTCATAGTCTGACTATATCCAACAATGATACCCACAAAAAAGGATCCCAACAGATAACCCTTACTTAGGTATAAGCCCATACTTATACCTAAGTTATCAAGTGTCCAATATCATTCATGAGGTAACACAAAAGTTATGAAATCAACGGATAACCACTAATTAGGTATATACCCATACATATACCTAAGTTATCATGTGACCCATCTCAATCAAGAGGTAAACACAAAGTTCATTGACTCAGCTCAAACTAGGATTTTTATTCACGATATCGAAACCAAAACTGGTGGAGAACTCCTCTTCTGTCGAGTACAACAGCCCTATCATGACTCCAAGGTGCTACTCACTAACCATAGACTACTGAGGTACTCCTCCTATCGAGTACCGCATATCCGCCACCTCACAAAGTAGTGCTCCCTGCCATGGGTCTCCCACATCACACAGTAGTGCTCCCCTCATAGCCTACAGAGGTACTCCTCCTGTTGAGTACTGTGGGTCTGCCACCTCACAAAGTAGTGCCCTTCCGCCATGGGTCTGCCACCTCACAGAGTATTGCTCCCCACTCGGCTATACTTGTCACTCCGAATCTAATCGGACAACCAGTCATCAGGTCCATATCTACTAGGTCTCCGCACTCCGTACGCTCGTCTCCAGGAGGATTCTCTTCATGAGCTACTGGTCGATACTCCAAGTGTCACAAATACCCATGGAGAAGTATCATAAAGAACTGCCTCATCATAGGGGTCTCAACGCAACAGACGGAGCGTCAATCTGACGCCCGGTCTGTGAGTTATCAGCTTTTTAGTCCCGGGGGCCCGGTTGGTTTCGTGTACGGACCAACCTGACTGTATCTCAACTGTACCCCAAACTCTCATAAGGTATACTCATGGGACCTTTTCTCAACGATATTACCAACACCACTGACGGTTCGTCAAATGGACGTCTGGTCTGAAAGTTATTGGCTTTTCCGTTCTTGGGGCCTGGTTGTATTTTAGGTACAATCCAACTCAGCCTTACTCCAACTACATCCAAACCTCAGGAGAAGTATTCAAAAAGATCCATCTCATTAAGAGGAATCCAAAAAAGATGATGGCACGTCTTTCGGACATCCGGAGCTCAGGTTATAAGTGTTTCTGCTCCGAGGGCCCGGTCGGTTTTGGGTTTGAACCAACCTGGACATACACAAACACTACTGAAAGCTTTCGTGTAATATACCAAAACGACTGTATTGATCCAAGGATCCTTACACAACTGACGGTGCATAGATCAGAGGTCCGTAGCCCAAGATATGGGTGTTTGAACGAACCTGGTCGGAAAATAGGGGGTCTGGGCCCGATCTGACCCGGCCCAATACTCCCTGGGTCTGCTGGAACCAGGTCCACCCGAACCGGGTCCGGGTCTGGCCTGGCCCATGGCTGGCGTGCCGGCCCCGCCCGTGCGGCCTTCGGCCCGGCTCAGAACCCAGCTGCGGCTTGGTTGTTGGCCGAGCAGTGTGCAAAGGGGGCGTGACCCCCTTTGTTTCGGAAACGGCAGCCCCTCCGATGGGGTCCACCCTAGGCATGTCAAAAGGGGGGTGACACACCCCCCTGCTTCAGGTAACGGCTGACCTAAATGGTCGGCCGATTGTGAGCTGTGGCGGGACCTGCGTGGGTCCCGTCTCCTGGAGCGTCGGCGGCCGGCCGAGCCCGACCGCCCTTGCTGGTCCGCCGCGACTCTTCTCTCTTGCGCGGCACGACGGCACCGCCCCACTCCGCCGCAGCCCTCTCCTGGGCGCCGCCTTCCTCGGCTCCTCTAGTGCTGCTTGACGGCGCTGCGCACCTCCGCCGCAGCCCTCTCTGGACGTTGTCCCTTCAGCCTCACCGGCGCGGCGTGATGGCGCCGCACACCACCGATGCGGCCCTCTCCATCTGCGGTCCTCTTCATCCTCACACGGTGCAACAACACTATTCTCCGTTTTCCACAATGATCAACAAAGATCAACAAAAAAGGGGAGGAGGATCAGCCGTGTTTGTGCGGTCCGATCACCTCCTGTTATGACGATAACAAGCAGTCAAATTTTAATCAAGGAAGGTCGATAAACAAAACTTGAACGAAGATAACCCCTACCTCATGACGTTTTTCGTTTATCGGATTTGACGTGAGGAAGTCGTCGAAGTCAACGTAGTTCGTTGCGCCCGCACCACGCTACGGATCCCTGCTCGTTCATCGGTGTCTCGTCGGAGATGATGGAACCTTGATATTCTTCAAAGCAGAGACACTGTTCTTCGCGGGAGGAAGAAGTTCTTCAAGGCTTGGGAGCTTTCTCTCTAAAATATTTCCTAACACATGTGCCAACCAAATTAAAATAAGCTTCCACCTTATTTTAATTAAACTTGCCAAGAGATTCAAATTTTTAAAAACAAATCCTCTTCATTAATTAACCGTAGGATAGAAAATTTAATAATCAAGTGGATGTGTTTCATAATTAAAGTTGGGAGTTTATGAGTGTTAAAGTTAGTTATATGAATGTTAAAGGTTGGGGCTCATGTGGACCCCACCTCACATTTATCTTCACAATTATCCTCACATGGGAAGTTAGGTTCCACCCCAACTCCCCCATGTAGGATAAAACCACCATAGACTTAAAAATAAAATAGTTTCACAATTTTATTCATTCCTCATTTAATCCATAATTTTTAAATTCTCCAGCCGCACAAACGCAATTGCAGTAAAGGTCCCCTTAAGCAATTACTGGTGTTACGAGTTCATCGGTGCTCTCGGTTTTCAATTCCGAGCATCGGTTCCAAATATAGAAAATCTCGTTCGTTCATTTACTGAGCGTACCCGAGATGAACTTTAGAAATTGATTCCGGACACACCAGGCCTCAGAATCAGGTGCCATCAGAAGCTACACACTCATAAAATTCCAAATAAATTAGGAAAAAAAAATTCCTTGAAATTTTTATGTCTTTACATCTATATCAAATGAAAAAATTTCCCCTAATATTTTGGAAAAAAATTATTTTAAATAACTGAATTCAAATTGAAAAGTATATTTTCCTCAATAACGAATCCAATGATGTTTTAAAACTATTTTCATCTATATCAATATGCCTTGATCAATGTTATACTTTACTAAGAATATACTATAATTATAAAATCAAACCTATTTATTTTGAATGATTTTGATTATTTTGTCTAAGGAATGTATTGAAATTATGTATTTATTTTTTTTCCATATAGATAATTATTGATTATTAAATAATATTGATTAAGTTGTATGATTATTAATATAATTAATGAAACGTACTTAATATGTGAAATGAGGGGTCTAAAATTTCATATCCTCTATATGTATTAAAAGGTCATATAGAAAAAACTGTGTTGGGTGTTTGTCATATAACATACCCATTTATGTTTGATGTCTTGAAATAAGGCCTTGATGATAAGTTTAAGATATCCAATATTAATCCTTCCATAATTATGAAATAAATTATTTATCTCTATATAATTATTTAAATTTATATATTATCCATATGTTTAAAGCTCATGTGATTATTTATATGGGATTATTTGATCATCACTTATTCCTTACATATTATTCATATGTTATTTATCCTCCAATAGATTTCATTGTATGAATAACCATACTGAGCATGTAAGCTCATAGTTTTATTCTTGTCCTTTTCCCATGATTCTAGTCAGTGTACTATGATTGATATAAAAGGATATTGAAGATGGAATAATAATTTTATCAAAGAAAATAAGATGTTTTATTTTTTGTTTTCAAATATAACATGGGATTCAAGATTGTATCTAGATTTATAATACAAAAAAATCTATTCAATCCTTTGGGATATGATCGCTTTTATTTATTTCCAATGTAATTGAAGTAACCACCGGCTATATGATACTAGGGTCGATGTATTTACATAGTGTGTCAACTAATATAATCATGATATTTTTAGGTAGGTAGATAACCATTTAGTGGATCAATTGAGGCATGTGTTATTCCTTAGGTTTGAGTGAGAATGAATTTTCTGATAGTAATTCAAGGGGTAAGTATGAGGAATTTCAAATAATAGGTTGGTTATACCTTAAGCATGTTAATTAAGAGGGAGATTCTAGTTGTAGTGTAGTCGAACAGGTGGTAGTTGTGATACCTAATAAACTGTATTTCTACACATAATCGGGATGAATTCGTGTTGAAATTAGTGTTCCAATATATTCATTTTATTTAATTCAAAACTTTTCATAAGTCTGGATAAATTTAGATAATTTATATTTTCCAAAAATAATCACACTACATGGAAGGTATAAATATAGATCACTTTAACATATGATATATTCACAAGGATCACCCTTGGTGTAGGGGATTACATCCTTATGGTTTTTTTTATATATGATACATGATGTGGGGGTTCATAGCCTCAACATTCCTGTGCTGTTCTTTATTATCATTATATTAAATTATTTTTATTTTATTAAATTGAGGTTTGGTGGTTATTGTGTAGAAAATATTTTCTAGTTTCTATATATTCATCCATGTTTGATGTCAATCATCGCCTATATTCCCTTCATACTCATTAGAATTAATATACATTCTTACAAAGGACAACTAAGATTCATCACACTAGTTTAGATAATATGAGTTCTCTATAAGGAAAAAAAGACTAATAATAGGGAGGTTTAGTCCTATATTACCATAATAAACCAAGAACATTTCATAAATGTGAATGATCTTTCTATATGTCTGGATACACAATGATATTTCATAATTACCTCTAACATATTTATGTAAGGTCTTCATATTCTAATGTATCATCACCAATTTTAATTTTAAATTTTATTCTCTGGAAACCACCATTAATAAGCCTCAATTTAAAATTTTATATCTCATGTCATGATGGATTCATATGTAGGGGTGTGCTAGTTCATGGAAACTTGGGATCTATTTCTATGGATTAATGTGGTTATCTTTAAATGGGTAACACTACCTTGGTTATTTATAGAGGTTGGACTCCCTTATTTCCAAAGCATTGGCCTTATATCATGGCCTCAACATATTTAAATATAATTAAATTTACTTAAACAATGAAGAACTTTATTTGGATCTCATTGTGAAGTATTTAGGATCTTCCTCAAACACACAGTGGTAGGTCTCCCATATTGTCAATAGATACATATTGGTGACTTAGGCAAACACATGTGTCCTATAAACATGGTGAAATTGAAACATTATGCTCACTCACTTGTTTCTAGTGGTGAAACATTGAAGTTTTTTAAGTATTATCTATCCTTACATCTATTCCATTATTTTCTAAAAAATAGGTTTTGATTCATTAGGACCTAATTATTTTTAGCCCCCATAGTTGTATCATTTTTTATCCTTTCCTCTATTAGATAAAATAAAAACCCACGATCGAAAAATACATATATTCATTACTAATTTAATAATGTTAATATAAAATGGAAGTCAATATCCATGAGATGAAAATTATTTCCAAATAGCTTTTTATCGCAATATTGGTTCTTTGTATGGGATCCATACTATTTACATGTAATTTTCCAACTAGGAATAAAAATCACTACATTGAAATTAAATATATCCAAAATTCAATATATAGATATTTTATGACCCTCTAGAATATCAACGGTGGAACATGAACCCTCTTTTTTCAAAAAATTCCATGGTTCGAAAATATTCAACAACAACAAAATAACATTATTCATTCTCATATTCAGAATTATGCACACAATTTTTCCCACATATAAACTTATTTTTTCAACTAATTCCTAAATTTTGAGACTCATGATATAGATTAATTGTTCTAAATCTCTGTGATGCATAATAATATAATAAGAGTTTCACATAAATAATTATAAATAATCAACTTTCCACTATTATTTTTTCTTCTTCAACTAATCTCTTTCTTTATAGACTCCAAAATGATCATATAGATAATTTTATAATTTTTTATATGAAAACATTCATGAAGAGTAGAATTGTGATCTTTAGTATTCGATTATTGGGAAATATTTAACATAGAAAATATATATATTCAATCCCTAAAATATATAAATAAATCATCCAATTTAAAACACCATTTTAGCATTCATGGTTCCAATATAATCTATAATAATATTATTCATTAAATTACCAAAAAAATAAAATTTCAATATCATCCATAAAATCCAATGTTTTCCATATAAAAACATTTTAAAAAAATAGTATAGTTACATAGCTTTAGAAATCAATATATTACTCTTACACTAGCATATATTAAACATACATGTCTTTTGAAAATTTTAGGTTTATCTTACATCAAAACATTTTACCCATATGAAATATTTGAGAACCCCAGTTTAACCTAACATTAAATCTATATTATTTATATGTAGAAATTGAAACCGTAGAGTTACTCATACATTGTTAGTATAAATCAAAACTGACTAACACATAGTTAATTTATCATTTCTTCCCTTCTCAAAAAACATATGTAGCCTTTTTATTTTTAGAATAATTTATTTGTAGATTCTAAATTACTCATACTTAAAATATGTAACATAGAATTTGATACTATATTATCTTTAATATAATTATCTAGGATATTTATACATTAATATTAAATATTTTTATAAGAATATTCAATATATTTCATAAATACATGCCAAAGAATCATTGAGGTTTAGTGTATTTAGAGACTAGTTTCACAATATTCATATTTTGTGAATGATCTTTAACATACCCCAAAAAGATATTCCCATTTATAAATCTGCATACACTTACCCTACATAAACCATTCTTCATAACCTAATTAATGGAAACATAATAAAGGGTGTTATTTTTTTATAAATAAGGCTAAACATGGAACATATAAATATATGATAAAATTAATGCATTAGATAAGCATTATGATATGAGATTATAAATAGAACATAAAACGTCATGCCCAATATATTATAGACCATAAACAAGATCCATGGAGAAACGTTATCATTTTAAAATTCAGGAACCATAAGAGTAAGAAATAATCAAAAATCAATTGTGAACTATAAGTTATGATTATACAATTAAAGAACCATAATAAGTAGATAAACCATTTCATATGTAAAGGTTAACATTGAAGACCATAAAATCCTAACATATTAACAATCATCACTTTTCCCCATTTTATAACATATCATACATCATCACCTATTTCCCACAGTGGATCAAGCACATTGGGTTTTTTACCATAGTTAATCAAATACATCATCTTGTTTCCCGTCATTATCTCATGTAATATAAAACTTCAAAAAATGAATTAGAGGGAGATATAGGTCAAAAAAATCTCATAATAAAAATAATACATAAGTATTCCATAAGATAAAAAAACATTAATCATATCATTACATCATAAGTCAATCAAGGTAAATGGGTTTCATATATATGTTGACAATTTATCTTTGTATAACCTATGATAATAAATTGGTTTCATAAACATTTCATCATCATAAAAAACATAGATAAATAATAATTATAGTTCTATTGGATTATGTCCACATTAAAACATAAGAAACAAGAATGGTTATTGACATTGATTAATTGAAATTCCATGAAAATATCATTAAAACATTCTTGAGAAAAATATCCATTCCATTTTCAAATAACATCATTAAGGTATATAAATTTCCATCATATTAATGAAAAAAAATTCATAAAAAATAAACATGAAAACATTTAAATAAATATTCACATAATTTATTGGTCATGATGATGGAATATTTTTCTCATTCCATACACAGTAAAACAAATATTATTTTAATTTTTGAGAAATAACCAAAGTATATTGTTCCTGAAAATAATTAGAATAATCATTTTAAACCAACTTGAAAATTTTCAAAAATCAATAAAAATTTAATTAAATTATATTTTATGAATAGTAACAAAAATTAAATAGTTTTATTAAACATGGACTAGGATAAAAGGGTTTTTTTACAGAAGAGAGAAATAAAGTTGGGTTTCCAAAAAAACATTACATTTGAATATTGATAAAATAAAGGGAGTAAAATGAATGAAAATCTGGGATTATCAATAATTATAAATAGGATATAAAAATCCACAAGTTAATTGATAGATATATCATAATATTTCACCATGAAAAAAATTATTATAGACATTCCTTATAAATAATGAGATTTTATGAGAAATCTATTACCATTTTTCTAACTATTAAATCATGAGCCCCAAGAAATAAAAAACATTAAATAGTTATTAATAACCGATAATTTTAATTATAATAATCATTAAATATATTCTTGGGATGTATATACACCACACAAAAGGAAAAAGTGGTGAATATGGAATGTGTACAATGAAAATTAATGTGTGACGAAAATCACGTACATGCTTTGGTAACATTTGAATCGCATGCACATGAAATAATAACATTAAATGAAACACTAAATATTGTGATAATAAATAATTTCATGATATGACTTGTAAATGGGGTCATATATTCATGTCATAATAGATTATAGATTCATATCAAATCATATATCCCAAATAATAAAATTTTGGACAAAATCTCTTTCCATAAGACTTGACATCCATTATAAACATTCAAACCACGTATATAATAAATATTGGTATATTATAAATAAATTATGGATCCATAATAATATATATCATGACATATATTATTTACTTGTGTCTTTTTATTTCACTTTTATTAACAATTCCTTATAAAAATCACATTTCTGTAAAAACTGGGTTTTTCAATATAATTCTAGTTTGGTATTTTTAGTCATTTTAATTTGATTATGATGTAATAATCTTCAGAAAGTTTATAATTACATAATTATTAAAATAATAACTATATATGTATTTAGAGTAATTAAAAAAAATTAGTGATAGAAAATGAATTGTACTATTCTTGGAAATGGTAGGTCATACATACACATGAATCATGTTACATTTTTTGAAGGATGGAATGGTATAATTGTAAATAAAATATCACCATTAAATATTAATTATGATTTCATATACACCACATATATTCATTAAATATATCCTTTTTAAAATACTTTTTAAACATATGTGATAAATGAATCACATCTCTTCAAGCAGGGGTAGTCCTCCATACACACAAGTGACATTATCGTATTCCCATGGAATGAAAAGTAAGAAGGTATGTTAGATATTTTAATTCCAAATTTATAATTATTATTTTAATATTATATATATTATTTAAATCAATCATTATATCCATTTCATTAGTGTCATTTATGGAAAATGAATTACATGTGCACATAACACATGAAACCCTATTTCAACATTAACTGTAATAATTATCTATTACTAGTTTTACTAAAATTAGTGAAAAAAATTAATTTTAAAAAATTATAAGATATAACTTAATCCCATTTAAAATCATTAATTCTTATTATCAAATTAAATTTATGTAATTTGAATATTTTAATTTAAAATTAAACCCAAAGTGGCAATGACAAATGTTTTTCAAAAAAAAATCACTCAAAATTATTAAAACATTTTTATATCAAAATTCAATATTAAATTTATTAAAATAAAAAAAATATATTTATAAATCTATATATAAACTAATTTTACTTTTATAACCACCTTAATATAAAATGGATCTTATAAATTCTTTAATCAAAAATCCAGTTTTTGATAAAAATTAATATTATTTACTATTCATCAAAAAACTTAAACTTATATAGAAAATTCTCAAAAATTATCCCAAAGATAATTTTCACATGTATAATTAAAAAATTGAGTTTCTTTTTTCAAATATAATTTCTAAAATTTTAAATATACCATTTAATATTTTTGCATAAAAGGAAATTTAATCTATTTTTAGTGAAAAATGTATTTTCTATGAATACAAATGATGTATTAAAAATTAATTTTTTAAAAATATTTTTTTCTTATTTAAAACCATTATACAATATTTTAAAAGGGTTTATTTCTTTTTCATATCACCATTTTTAATAGGTATGTTATAATTGTGTTGTTTAAATAATTAGGGTATATTGTCTTTCATTATAACTTTGTGTTTCGGGTAAAGTTAACTATAATAAAAATTAAATTTATAAAAAAATATTTCATAAAATATCATGGTGTAACATTTTATCCCCCTTAAAATTAATTTCTCCCTAAAAATTTCATCACATTGATAAAAAATATTCTGGATACTTCTACCTCATTATATCATAATGTTCTAATGCAGCTTATTCAAATCGGTGGTTTAATAAAAAACATTGACCTAGTGAGTGTCCTTGTTGTACAGAGAATTATCTATATAATAAAGAATTGATAATTGTTTTTCTTCATATAAAATATCATTCCCCAATTCTATGACCTATGCATTCAATAAATAATAATGATCAGGTATGTATTTCCTTAGGATAGAGATATGGAGCACACCATTTACTTTAGAATGGTTTGGTGGAATCACCAGTCGATAAGATACCATCCTGATGAAAACAGTAATTTAGATTGGAATGATATATATAGGGATTAATTTTCAATTATTTACAAAATCCATTACCTTATCCCATAGAGAAATTTTTATACAAATCCAATAGCCAACATCAAATTCCATATTATGCTAATGATTATTGACATCACTTTTCAATTAACTTTGTTCTTCACTTATGTGTGGCTAAATAGATCTATACATATATAGAATTTATTCATCTCATTATGGTCCTAATTACCTTATTTCTCTATCTTCATCCAAAAATATTGGAGTTCATAACATCTTTCTATAAAGGGTTTTGTAAAGAGTCATCTCAATGCATGAGTGAAATTTATTTTTGTATCAAAAATATACTAGAGTAAGGTGCTGATCCCGGCCACCATTGGAATATATTGAATAATATCTAATAATATCATATATGGTTTTAATGCTTCTAATAATCTATCTATCTATCTGATCATGATATGAAGTGATGAAACATATCATTGTATCTAGAGCGTGCTGAAGAATTTTCCAAAACAGCGAGGCAAAACATTAAACCCGGTCAAACACAATATAATATAGTAGTCCATAAAACCTGAACAATTCCTTAAAATATTATCTATAGATTAATATCTCTTATATAGTTTTTTTGTGTCTAATTTCTATTGTGATCTATTACAAACGATATACCGTTATTCCCTTTAGATGATTTTGGGATTCTAATTTCAAAATCAATGTTGATTTTTTCACATTTCTATTCTGGTATGGGTAATGGTTGTAACATCCCATTGGAATATTGTCTCCCCCCTTAAACTTGTTTAAATACCATGTTCTATGTTATAAACTCTATAATATCTCTCTTCACTCCATTCCCATAGAAATAATTTTTCATATCCCTATAAGTATTTGTACTTCTATGATGAATAGAGAATAAATATCTATGAGGTACCTCTAATGTCTATTTCATCAAATTAGGTATAGATTAAACACATACACGGTTCATAAATATATCCATTACAATATTATCAAGGTTCAACTAAATAATATATCTTACCTTCTTTTAAAATATACATATTCTTTTTGTGCCTCTTTAATCATTATTGGGATCAATGTATGAACACTTATTTGAGAAAGATATGGTTTGTATCATCCATCCAATAATTAAATATATATCCTTTTAAAAACCATTATTATCTTATATTTTTTTATCCTCATCATATATAATCTATAATTATCCTTTTGACTCAAAGGATAGGACACCTTACTTTCTTTCCCTAGGTGATAATGTATATATTAGTCGTACTATTTGATCAAGACAAACCATTTTCACTAGTGAATGTTCAGATATTTCGATGTGAGTATATCAATGAAAATATTTTGATAAGAATATATATACCAGATTTCTAAAAAAAGATATGCCATCCATATATTTGTTGAATAATTACCCTTTTTAGCACCAAATCATTAGTGTTTTAATTTTTCACATGAAACATCAATTATCATGGGGCCTAAGATATCATCATATCATTCTATATAATATTGAATCTCAATCCAATATATGATTTATCACTGTAGGTTAAATTTCCTTTCACCACTGCAATGTAATGTATGAATAGGTACACTGACTAATCATCTATTAGGTTGCATGAAATTTTCCTAACATTCATTAATCTAAAAGAATTTGTCTCCATTTAAAGATAAATTTGTGAGTGGATACGATAGAAACGATCAATTTTTCACAAATGATAAATAATATTCTTCCATCCAAGAAAATTATGGATCCCAGCAACTATGGTTGGTTTGCTGTAATGCTCAATACCCCCATAATTGATGGATCCATTGATATACCCTCTCTTGAAATTCTTTTACCCAAAAATTCATCCTTTTATAACAAAAGGTCAATCTTTGTATGTTTCTCATATAGTTTCTCCCCCTTAATGTCTTTAGTAATATTTTTATTTGATTATCTTATTCTTACTTTATCTTATAATATACATAAATATTATTTATAAAGACTACCATAAAATTTTCAAGGTAATCTATAAAGACTCTATTCATTAAATCTATGAAGATAGTAAGAGGATTTGTAAGATTGAAGGGAATCACTATATAATCATGGAGGCTATACCTTTAATGGAATGTTGTCTTTAGTGTATCCTACTTATTAACCCTATATTGATTGTATCCATAATGTAGTTCAATCATGGAATATTATTGAGCATCATTTAGTTCATCAAATAAGTCATCAATATGGGGTAGAGGATACTTGTTATCAATTATGATCTATTTTATCTCTTTATAATCAATTTTGAGTCTCATTGAACCATATTTACTCTTAACAAAAAACATGTCCACCCCAAGGATTCACACTTGGCCGAATGAATCCATTTTCAATATTCACACGGATTTTCTTCTTCAATCAAGATAACTAAATTAGGGTTATTATATACGGTGTCTATGAAATGGGTGTGGAACCAGGTATGAGTTATATGAAGAACTCAACATCATGTTTTAGTGAAAGACTACTAAATTCCTCCATAAATACATAAAAAACCCCTTGAAATTGGAATATTGTAGATGTTGAGTTTCCTCCAACCATCTAAGATAAATGCCCCTTTTGATTGGGAATCAAGACCCATACAATAGATGTGATTTCCATTGGTAGTATATATTTAACACCACACTAATAGGAGATCATAATTTGGTTTGTAATATCAAATGTGACTTCCCTTCCTTACCTATAGATTCTGTATTTATTTATTAAAATCCATTCCATTCCATAGATAACAAAAAATTCAACCATGGGGGAAATAACTAGATTTGAAGGAATCAAATTCCAAGTAACATTAACTAGAGAATAATCATGGAAAAGAAATGTGATCATTATTATACTAGGTGATTTCATTGATAATTCAGAATATAATAATTGAGTATAACAATTAACATCCCTATATAATATTCATGATGTAAATGTACGCATATAACTCATAAAAATGTTACTTCATTATTTGAACAAACCTGTTACCAGCTCAACAATATCATTTTATCTTCAAACCAATAGTAAAAAAAATTCCAACATTACTATCATTAATATTTGATAATATTTATCAATAATTCATTGGATGTATAGATAATTACACTTATTTCAATCTATTATGCCTTAGGTTTAAAATAGCTAATTCATGGTCAACACTTATTTAAATCTTTTAGGATGGTTTATAATGATTTTTTGAATTTCAAAAGCATATATCATGGGTGTGTCAATGAATGAAAGCAATAAATATCATTTTCAAGCACATGGTGATGATCAAGTCTAGATTAATGTTCCCTTTTCAGAGTTATTACCCCTACGTACAACTTTCCTAGAGCAATATCAACAAGCAGTATACATACATGGATGTATTTTCTTTGAAACCATCTGCTCTATCCTTTACCAAATTAAAGGAAATTTTCCCATACATTGAGTAATCCTTCTAATTATACATAAAATATCCTTTAACATATACCTACATATCAAAATAAATTTTTATCATCCTAGTTTCTAAAGGTCATCTAATAATTTATCTGATACCAACTATAATGACCCAGGGCTTTATACATAAATATTATATCTTTTTTGAAGATTATTCAATAAATTTTATAAATACATGGCCAAATATTTTAAAGGATCAGTGTCCATATAGAATATTAAAATAGACTTCTTATTTCATAAATGTTCTTCAGAATATTCCAGAACAATATTCCAATTTTTACTCTTCCTTAACATACCAAAAAAAACATTCTTCATTATATGGGGAAAGGAATCATAAGAAAGAGTGATCTCAGATGCTCGGTAAGGGAAAAGATAGAAGATATCAATATATAGTCATATAAAATCATAAGATAATAATAATGATATAAGACTATGAATATAACATACAATGTTCATTCCTAATATTTCAGGGACTATAAACACGATCAATGTCATAAGCATTATAATTTCAAATTACATCAACCATAAGTGTATAAAATCAAAATAAATAAACCATGATCCATAACCTGATTTCGTTTAAGTGTACCACCATAAGAAGTGTAGAAACCATTTCATATAGCATGGTTAACATCTAAGAAAATAAAATCCTAATATATTAGGTGTTATCACCTTTTTCACTTTTTATAATAGATTGTGCATCACCACGTGTTTCCTATTGCGGATCAAGCACATATGCCTTTTTTTATTGAATATCAAGAACAATATCTTGTTTCTCATCATTATATTATGATATATAAAAATTTTCCTAATGAATTGGGGGGGGGGGAATATAGGTCACACCAATAATATAATAAAAATATTTCCTATGTTGTCCATAAGACCATAAAGAATTCATCATATAATCACATTATAACTTGCATGTAGAAAACCAATTTCAAAAACATTTCATTAATTCGTCAAAGAATAACCCATGAAAATAAATGGGTTTTCATAAATACTAATTATCATAATTAGAAACAATATAGAGAAAACATAAGGATTGTGCCATAGGATTATATCACATGTAAAACATAAGAAACACCAAAGGTTGTTGTCTTTGATAAAGAGAAATTTGAAAAAAAAAGATCATTAAAAAATTCTTCATAAAAATATCCTTTGAAATTTGAAATCACTTATTTAAAATATATAAACTCTCCAAATATTAAGGATATAATTATCTTTTTAAGAAGCCATGAAAATTTTTAATGAATGCATCAAATAATTTATTGGTCTTGATGGGTGAAAATTTGTTTCATGCCACATACAATAAAACAAAGATTCCTTTGATATTTTCTAAAAAAAGTTAAAATTTATGTGTCTTGAAAATGATAAAAACATTAAATTTTTAAAATTTTAAAAAACAAAGGTAATAAATTATTTAAAAAATATTTTAAAAATGGTTATAACTTTATTTAAATCATTTATATAAAACATGGACATTGAAGAAAAGGATCTTCACCCAATGATATAAATAAAGTCACTTTTCCATAAACAATTCCTTCAAAATATTGAGTACATAAAGAGATGAAAATGAAAGGAGAACATATATTTTAATTAAATATATATAGGCTAATAAATTCATTAATTTATTGAGAGATAGATCCCAATATTTCCTAATCGTATTCATAATTATAAACAGTAGTGATAAACAATGATAGTGTATCATAAAACTCTTACCACTTTAGTAAATTTTTATTTGTAAGACCCATCAAAAATGGAAAACTTTAATGGATATGAATATCCCATAATTTTGTTAGAAGAACCGAAAATACATTTATGGGTATTATATAAACCAGAAAACAATAAATTTTGAATATGGCATGTGTGCCGTATATATATAAGTTAGATGAAAATCCATTACATGCATTGATAACTTTTGAATCATAAGCCCTATGAAAGAATAAGATTAAATTAAAAATTAAATATCTTTATAATTAATAAATTATTGACCTTAAATATCAATATATCCATATATACACATCATTAAATAAGATATGTGTATAACATAAAATATGTCCCAAAGAAGACAATGTGATATGTGATCCCTTACTATAAGTCTCAAATACTCTCATAAACATTCAATCCTATTACATAATAAATATATATTTATTATAAATATATTATAGATAAATAATAATATATATACTACCACATTTTATTTTAATAAGACCTTTTATTACCCTTTTATTAACAATTCCATGTTAAAATCACATTCTGGGTAATAACTACTACGTTTTTCATGCTTGTTTTGGTTTGGTATTTTCATTCCTTTTACATTTATCATGGATTAATCAAATGAAAAATGTTATAGATTATGTAAATATAATATATATGAATTATATAGTTATTTATATTAATTTGTTTATTTTATAGATCAAAAATGAATTACACTTTTCATAGAGATAGTAGGCCATACGTACACATGAACGTTGTTTCAATTTACTTAACCGATGGAATGAATGAAAGGTAAATAATGTAAAATATATGAAGACTTGTTTTTATATCATAAATATCACTTTTTCATTAAATATATCTATTTTCCCTTCAATGTAAATCTTAAGTGAAAACAAATCACATCGCCTCACGAGGCAGTAGTCTGTCATACACATGTGTGACATTTTCATATTCCTATGAAATAGAAAGTGTGAATATATATGTGATGTTATATTTCCTGAAGTATAATTGTTTTACCAATTATATAAATATATATAATTTAAATCCATCTTCATATCCTTTTGTGAGAGGTATTTATGGAAAATGGATTGCATCTGTTCGTGAGGCGGTATTCCACTATACACACGATTGACTGCTTGATTTCCCATTTTAAGGAAGGGGATACTAATATAGTTCAGGAAAAAAAATAATCAAAAATTAGGATATTTTATATACTGGTCTTATTATATTTTTATTATTTGTATATGAATTGAGGTGGTAAGAGAATAAGTGAAAATAAAGATCTTAGTGGAGATAATTACATTCTCTTAGAAAAACATCCTTTGGATATCTTACTGAGGACCTTAAGGTTACTATTTTTGGAATGTATTAAAATCTATAATAAGGATAATTATTTTTAGGATTTAATTTTATAGGTTTTAATCATGTCAAATGTCTTAATAGGTGTGATCATGTGGTGGGAGGAAGTGTCTATTTATAATTGATGTGGAGAATCATTTTTTTAAATACCAAAAACTGTTAAATAATGGGTAGTCTCTCTCAATCCTTGTGCCTAAAAATTGATAAATAATGGATTTAAAGGAAGATGTGGTTCAAAAGATACTACAATGAAAATAATATACATGTCTTAAACATGTTATTCCCTTATCCTCTAAGTTTACAAATATTATCGTTTTAGTTTTCACCATGGTAACTACTCTCTTTTTATATTCCTAAATAAATTATCATTTATGCATAAAAATAAAATAATACTTATTAGATAATTTTCACCCATTTATTCTAAATTAAAAAATCATGTTTTTTATATAACGATCATATGTGTGTTTAAAATTAATTTTAACACATGAACATTTTAAATGAAAAACCCCATTTTACCTATAACATCGATAATTGTTTTTCTCCATTTTTAAAATAATTTATAAGAAATTTACTTTTTACTTAATATATAATATAAATTATTGTTATTTAAAATATGGAATTCATTTTATCATATTATGTTAACATAATTTTAGAATTTTATTTAAAATAAAACCCTTAGACACGATGGAAATAAATTCCAAAGAAAAAGGTCTCAAAAGTATAAAAATTATTTTATTTCAAAATTCAATATTAAATTGATTCCAATGAAATATATTTGATTAACCAGTATATAAATTAAGTAGTGTTATTTTATAAACATCTTAAAAAAATTGGATCTTGTAAAATCCATAATGTAAAAGGTAGTTTTTTTATAAAAAAACATTATTTTTTAATATTTATTAAATATATAATATATGCTGGAAATTAAACAATTGACACAAAGGTAATTTTTAAATTTATATTTCAATAATTAAGATTTATTTTTAACATAAATTTACTAAAATTATAAAATATTTCTTTTTAAATTTGTTAAAAAAATCAATAAAAACATCTTTTTGTGAAAACTATATATTAAAAAAATATAAATAATTTATTAAAAACTGAATAATATTTTATCAATATTTTTTCATTATACAAAACCATTGTACTTAATTTTAAATAAATGTGGTTATTCATATTCTCAATACCAATTTTATCAAATAGGTTGTAATGATCATGTAGGAATAATAATAGTATGTTCTGGTTCATTAAAACTCAGTGTCGAGTGTAATGAAAGATACCAGATAAAATAAATTTATTTCAAGAAATCATGAGTGGTTACATTCAGTATCTCCATTTTAATAATAAATAGATCTTATAAATACTTATTCGCTCTTATATTGTTGTAATGAAATCTCTATACTTATCCAAAACTACTTCATCCACATCAAATCAACTCAAATTCACTCTAAAAAATTCTATGGGGTATAAAACCTCCAATAATATATTTTTAGGTTTCTAGAAAAACATAAAAAAAGTTTTTCCAGTTAATCATTAAATAATATAATCAATTAAGCTGTATTTTCATCAAATGTCATTAATTTATATTTCTTCAATTATTCAATGATTTGTATATCACCATTCAACTCAATTAAAAAAATCAAATATTCAGTCATAAATCTGTGTTAATAATTTAATGTAAAAGCCTCCTTGATAGTAACATAAGGATGAATTCCCAAAACCTACCATATTCTTTTACCTAAAGACATAATATTCAGAGAGATATTTATCATCCAGGAGTCTCACCTCAATTTTTACATTGAGATTCTCATCTGGATTATCCAAATTATTATTTACAAAAGTTTCATGAATTCATATACAATATTTAATAGGTTTTAGTCTACATATATCACTTGTAATATACTTAACCTTACTTTAAATTCATTTCTCTTTATATACACACCTTCCTAAACACATTAACTCATCAACCAGATAATCTTACTCTCCACATAATTCATAAATCCAAAAAATCTTCATATTCATCCATATAATAATATTAAATATCATCAAACTTCTCTGAGATAGTATGTAGTGATCTATAATTAGAAGTATGAATTCAGCATTCCTTTTCCAATACTCAGTAGATGAATCTAGAATCACAATCATTAGAATCCCCTAACATTCATAATAAATTTTCTATATAAACTCACATATATAGAAATATATATATATATATATATAATAGAAATATTTGAGTTATATATCATTTCAATTTGGTTTCCTTTATCTTCTGATTAACTGGTTTCTTCATAATCATCCATCAATATTGAATTTATTGATTATTGACAACAAATACAACATTCTTGATCAAAATCCATTAGTCACTTCAATCTCCCCCACAGAATGTTTTATAAAAACCTCATACCATTTTCAATGTTACTATTTCGATTTTATTTAATTTCCCCATTTTTTTAAAAAATTGATACCCCTTTTGAGTAATACTTTAATCATCTCTAAGTGTACTTGAGATATTCTCAATGTAAAATACAAGACTAACCAATTGATTTAAAAAAATTATATTCAATATCCATGAATTAATCAATATGACATAATTTTTCTTGTCATTAAACCATCCAATTTCAATCTCATAAATGATAAAATAATTCAATCCACAATTGGATAAAAAACTATGACACACATATGGTAACCATTTCATTTTAATGACTTCTAAAAATAATGTCAAATACAAAACATATTTCCTGATCTCTGTATAAGTAACTATAATCGTATATATATAAATTCCCCTCATTTGGTATATTCTATCATATCTCTATCATAGCTATTTTTTTTAATTAAACTAATGTAATCCTTTTCCAAAATAATTTTAAAAGGGGATTCTTTTAGAAAGATGACTCCATGATGGAAAGTTTATCCTACTATAACACTTCTACAGCCTCCTCATCATTCCAAGTCTCCACCTCAATGTATTTACTTTAATACACTATATATTTAAAACAAATATTGGAATAATGATTTCCCTCTTTTCTTATTAATGAGAGAAATATGGTTTAGATACTGCTCAACCCATAATGTCTAATCATTATAGCTTCAAAATTTTGAAAAATCATAATGATTTAATAATTCATTTTACACAAAAAACTCTCCTTGGGATTCATGGTATTATTTTTTATTTAACCATTCTAGTTTTTGGAAACATATATTTTAACATAAATTTGAATATCACATAAAATTATTTAGACTGTCCTTATATTTCTCACCATTTCTACCAGTGCTAGTACAATTGTCATGCATTCTCTTAGAATATATCCATCTTGTTTACGTATTTTAAACATCTTCTAAAGATTCATTATGTCCACTTATTATTATAATTTAATATAAAATGTAATATCATGACTTCTATAATCATCAAATATTTATTACACTGAACAAATAATTTTTTCTTTCATCTATTGATTTTCTTATTTATTTATCTAGTCATCTTCTTTCAATAACATTCATAAATTGTATTTAAATGCCCATAGTGTCATTTTCCCCCATTATAGATGTATATTCTCTTTCTTTTTTGAAACATCACTGTCATCCTTTATTAGATTATTTTTCTAAAAATTTCCTTTGAAGCATGTCCAAATTCAACACAACTTTATTTACTACATGTTTCATATTATTTTTTTTGTCATTAAAAAACATTTAGAACCTTTTTGGTGGATTTAAATCACCATTCATCTAAATAATTACCTCATTGATTCAATGTTGGATAAAACACATTTAATCTAAAAATTCAGTTAATGAGGATTAGATTCATGCCTTTATTTTTCAATGTACTTTTTATTTAGTCTACACTGCTCCCCAATTATATAAACCTTATTTTCCTTCCATGAATAGACTTATTATGACTATAATTAATTGATTTATGCATAAAATATTTTCAAAATTAATAGTGGAAAATATATATATTGATTTTAACTTCTGAAGCCCAATTTCTATCTTTAACACCTTATTAATTTAAAAAAAAACTACCCAACAATTGAGAATCTTTTGGGCAACCAATTTTATGAATTTTCTTATATCTGCATTTTATATAGAGGTGAGTGTATGGTATTATTTTATAACCCATATTCTATATCAACCCTAACTCCAATAACACATATATGATATATAATTTATTAAAATAGCATAAATACAAGGGAACTAATCCCAAATGATCGATCAATTTAGTAGTCGTGGAAAACAAGATACATACATTAATCAAATATTACATTCGAAATATAAAATAAAAATCATAAAAACATTATTGTATCCTTGATATTATTTATAATATCATTCTTCATATCCTAAAAAAAATAAAAAAATAAAAGGGTGAGCTCATATGCCCCATAAGGGTTACGTATAGTGGAATATATCATGAGTAAATAATATGCAATCAACATGGAATGATAAATGATAGACTACTATAGGTTTCAGGTGTAGCAGAAGCATGCGATGAGCGGTTCCCCACAATTATTTTTGTCATCTTCAATGATCAATTTGAGATCTACATGATAATAAAAGTCATTCTCAATAGAATTGAATCAAATATGAGAACATGAAAAAAAAATTGGAACTATAGAGATAATATCATCAAATATTATTTATAATTAATTTAATTTAATAAGAATTACCTTGATGGAAATATTTCTTTGTTGATGCATTTGGTAAATGTTCTGTGATGCTCTATCGTTTCATTTTATGAATAAACTAAAAATACCCACTAGCCGTGATCCACATGTGCTCCAAGAATACGAGTTGTTACTGAAATAATTTTCAGGTTCTAGCATGACATGTCCTTGTGCTTGAGTTGACCACCTCATATCACTAAAATAATTTCATCCAAATCATTCTCATTGATCATGTGGCAGAATAATGCACTCTATTATTAGGAATGTTATTGGAGAATAGAGTTCTCAATGGCGTGATAGAATTCCCCAATTCCAATGTTCCCAAACTAAAAAAATGAATTATTCTCTTGAAAATATAAAATAATTGGGTTTAAATATTGCTTGTGTTAAAATAAAATAATTTCACAACATCCCTTAATTATTTATTTAATTATAGAGAAAACTCCATGTCAAATAATAATAATAATATTATTTCTCGACATGTTTTTAACAAGTGAACTAAAGTTAAATTTTATTTAATCAAATAATATTCAATATTTATTATTTTTATCACAGGAATATTTAAACTCAGTCCTTCATTCGAAAAAATTATTTGTAGAGCCTTGAATAATGACTATTTTTTTATTAAATAAATACCACTGCATTATTCTATAATAAATAAATCAATATTATATTTACTAAATAGAAATTAAATATTTATATGTGATCAATAATACATGAATAATTATTAAATCATGTGTGGGAATAATTTTTATTCAACATGTTAAATAATAATAATATTATTTTATTTAACCTACATTCTAGATACACATAGTGTGTGACACTCTAAGCCTCTTTATCAGTGGCATTTGGTGATGCAGGATTATGTCTTAGGATAACATCAAGATACAAGCCAAGGAACCCGTAGAGAAGTAATTTAATTCCATAAATACGTGTTACCTAATATAGTTGCATACAATGTAATATAATCCCTTTATGTGATATCTCTAATCAAGTATGTTGCATGTCAGTGTCATCATTCAATGTTCTCGATGTCTAATTCGTTTATTTCATTGAAAATGAACTTTTCTATCAAACACCAAGGCCATGGATTTATTTATGCTATATGATTTCCATCAAAGGGTATGAGATATATAATTATATTAAAAAATAAGGTACATATACTTTCTCACCCTATTCATTACTGCAATATTCCACATGATTCACCCCACATATCCTACCTCTTCATGAACATATTTCTTCATGGGTTTCAACAATAAATCAATGTAAATGACTAATAATATGAATTAATAAAAATATTATAGTCTAATGGTAAAGACACACATCCATATATAGAAATATAAAATGACACATAAAAATGTGGGTTTCCTATTGGTGGTTCTTGTTCTCTTAATATCCTACTGCATTTTATTAAGGGCATACACCCTAAGAAGGTGCCTTCAAATCCTATGATTCTCCACCACTAATTTACTATATCAATTTTTCCCTAAAATTTTGTAATCCATTTATAGAACATATATTCAAGAATATTGCCATAGAAATTCTAGGTTTTCATCATAATGAAGAATAGTTATATCCTTTTGTGTGATAGCTACTCTTAAGATATTATCACATACTATATCATATAGAAGAACAATCATGATGTGATAAGAAGTTTATAAATATTCAAAACAATGAATACATGTTGTGATAAATTCCACTTAATTTGGTTCTAGGGAACCAAATCTAACAAAAACCCACTTAAACTAGATCCAACTACTAACAACCTTTAGTATGTTACCTCTCACAAGATACTCATAATTCTGCTGAGATATTCCTTTAGTCAAGGGGTCCTCCACATTCCTTTATATGGGTAATTTTATTACCGCTACATCACCCCAATGATGGAAATACCAAACGAGATGATACATCCGAATATATACCTTTTCTGTTGATGTGACCTTGGATCTCTTTCAAGATACACCACTATAGTATTATCACAATACAATGTGATGGGATATTTATTTCTGGTAACACATAAATCTCTTGGACAAATTTTTTAATCCAAACAGATTCATTAGCTACATCAGAAGCATCTTTACACTGGGAATCCATTTTAGAATTAGCGACAACCGGTACTTTGAACTCAATGAAATCACAACTACATCGTTGAGACCTAAAACATATCCTAATTAGGACATTAGATGATTTTGATATGTTTGAAATACAACATCAGTGTAACCCATGTTGACCAGCACCTCATCTCCCCCAAAAATAAAAAACACATCCTTAGTTCATCTCATATATTTATGGATAGACTCAATAGTATACCATTGTTGTTCATCTACATCTACTTTATATCTATCTACCATGGTTAATCCATAGGAAACATCAAGTCTTGAACAAGACATGGAATACATTATTGATCCTATCACTAAGGCATATCGTAGCAATCTCATTATCTCATTCTGTTACTACATCTGAGGAAATATTTTCTTTCAAATATGTATATCATGTGACACTATAACCAATCCCATCTGAGATTTTTTCAAACTAAATATCTTTAGTATCTAGTCAATATATATATGTTAACATAGTCCAATAGGCCTCTTTGGTCTATAAAAATGATCTTCATCCCTATAATGTAGGCTTCTTCACCTAATCCCTAATACAGGAAAACATGATTAACCAGTAAATAACTTATTGTAAGACCTATATTTCATTTTCAGTAAGTAATGTTTCGTCAACATTTACTATTAGGATAAATGATTCATTATAGACCTCTTATAAACACATGATTGACATTAATTCTTAATAAAACCAAATTCATTTATGGATTCGTCAAATGGAATGTCCCATTACATGGATTCATTCAAGAATCCATAAATGGCTCTATGCAAATTGAAAATCTTTTTGACATCACTTCAGGTCACAAAACATTTTAGTTGTGTTATGTAGACATGTTTCTAATGGGTCCATTTAAGGAATGTAGTTTTCAAATCCATCTACCAAATATCATTTTCATGGTAAGCTGCTATAGCGAGAATAATTAGTAATGATTTAAAAATGGTAAATGGAGAAAATTATTTATCATATTCAATTCCAAGACATTTTTTAAACCCTTTGTTAGGTATTCTTTCTTTAGAGGCATTTTATTTAGATTCCCTAACTGTCTTTCTCTAGAATACTTATTTTCACCAAATAGGATTTACATCAATTGACTCATCAACCAAAACCCAAAAATGGTAATGATATATGGAATCCATTTCCATATTCATGGATTCATTCCATCATTCAGCTTATGAACTCTCTACTAGAATCCACTTAGGAGAGAGTTTATTAATTGTAAACCAATAATGAGTACTATATCCAATGTCTAGAAAACCATATCTATCTAGTTCTCTTACCTCTCAAGAACTCCTAGGGAGTTATTGTGTTTCTGGAACTACTACTCCCATAGGGCCCCATGTAAGATATTATCAATCCAACTCTTATGTATTTTGAGCATCATATTCATGGTATTTAGGATTTCATCCACTATACTTTTTAAATATGTGATCCCTATCAAGAAAAAAGGTTTTTCCTATCAATATTCTTTGTCTTTTCTAATGGGTTGTGTAGATATTATCTCTTTATTTCATTGGTATACCCTATAAAGATATTAATTGTTCCCTAGGGTGCTAGTTTATCTCATGAGATGGCCTCAACAAATACCTCTAGCCCCATAAACTTGTGTCTGACTAAAAGTGTTTCATTAGACCCTAAAACTAGAAGGGATTACTATGTTCCACTTAATTTGGAACTTGGTTTAATGTGTATGTCATAGTTTGTAAGGAATATCCCAAAAATAATAATGGAAGATATATAAGACTCCTCATCAAACATACAATTTCTAACAAGGTACGGTTCCTCCTTTCACTAATATCATCCCACTATTGTGTTTAAGGTTGAGTGAGTAGATACAGAAACCCCAACTCTTATAGAAATTTTATAAACACTTGGTTAAGATATTCACCACCATGATCTGATCAATGATTATTTATCTTCTTACACTAGTTGATTCTCTATTTCATTCTTGAATTCCCTGAATTTCTAAAATGACTCAGACTTATACCACATCAAGTACACATAGCCATATCTAGTCAATTTACTAGTAAAATTTAAGATGTATGAATATCCCACTCTATATTCTACTAGAAATGTTCTACATACATTAGAATGTACCAATCCTTGATGTTTCGTGTCAATTTCACCAGATCCACCAAATGGTGGTTTGGACATTGTTCCTTGAAAACAGCTATGAATTATTTCAATTGGTTTTTTCACAAAAGAGTCTAAATAACTATGTTGATTGATATTTGTCAAATACCCCTCGTATACATGAACAAGATAGTGATTCCAAATAATGGTGTTATATGAGTCAAGTGACAATGATTCGTTTCTAATTTCCAACACTTTTATCTAGTTTAATAGATAACCCAATTATTTTAAATGTTACATTCTATAACATATTTTTCCCTTATAAAACCATATTAAACTAGTCATGATATATAGATTATGTTCTTGGTAACTGTAGGTACATATTAACGATCTTTTAAAACCAAAAACATTCACATTGTCTACGAAATGAAGTAGTCACTAATGGCTAGGGAAATTATCCTTGTACCATTGGTAGCGCATAGTTCCACATATACTTTAATAATCATTCATAATCAAATTTGTTCCAATATTTCAATATAGATGTGAGAACTAAAAGTAGTATATAATACCCAATTTTTAGATATTTAAGGATTACACTAAATAATGAATGCACATTTAGCTTCCTCTAGCTTCTAGGTGTAGTTCCTCCTCCAGTGTCCTAGCATGCCACATGAAAAATAGAATGCCTCTTTTTCCTTGCTCATCCTTTGGATCTTATTATTCTTGGATGGATAGTTCTTAGGATCTTTACACAATTTATAATTCATTTTCATTGTTTTTATTTTCCTTATTCACAATAATGATTGTTGCTTTATCTTGCCTTATGTCCTTAATTACTATGCAAGTCAATGTAAGAAGTTTGGATAGAATCTTCTCATTATTTATCATATTATAATTAACCATAAACCTAGATAAGGACTTCAGATGTAATGAAAGTATGAGATATATATGAAACTAATTATGGAATTTAATCCCTACAATTCACATGCATTCAATGTAGCAAATAAGACTTAAAACATGTGGCCCAACTAGTGAAGACTCTCTAAACATAGTTGTAAACAAGGAATTGTTGATCTCATACCTCTATTTTATCACATTCTCTTGATAAAGATACTAAAGGTAAGACAACATGTTATTGGCATCCATATCCTCATTCTACTACAAAATATTATTAGACATCTATTACAGCATGAAACATTGATAATATGTAGCAGAATTCATATGTTTCTCATAGAAAGACAGCTCTTCATCACTTGCATCATTTCTAGGTGATTTAAGAAAATGTTATTCTAGAAAATATATATTTTTTTTTTCATGGAAAATAATGACACATAGGAGCCTTTGGAATTCTTGGAAATTTATTCTGGTGAGAAGGTTGTACTTCCCAAATATGTATCGCATTGATATTTTTGATTTAATTTTTTTGAGGTTTCTGAAAATAGGATAAAAATAATTTTAGTAATTTATCTCAAAAATTTTTGACAATAGTAAATATTATATTTATTGTCCTCCATTAATTATATAAAGTCCCTATATCCCACACTGTTAATTTTGGAATATCCTATTGTTCGGGCATCCAAGTGGTAAGGAATCATATTACCCTTCTCATTTTCCCAACAATGGTTGGTTAAGAATCATGAATGGTTTTAGGTTGTTATTCCAAATTGCATATACATTAACTCATAGTTCCTTGATCCACCAAGTGGACTCCGCAATCCTTAAATCATTAAATTTGATTTCCACAACCATTACCTCTTATTTACAACTAGTCATACTTTGGCAGTTAACCCGAGATTGAACTAAGTTAATTCAACCCCGAACATCATGATAGAATTCCCCAATAATTGAATCCACTTCAATATTTTATGGTCATGAACATTGAGTATGGATTTATTTTAACTAATGTATTATAAGGCTATACGAAATTAATATATATAATAAAGAGATTTTACCTTTTATGCATAAATTTTAAATTACTATCTTTATTAAATTATTGTTAATATGAAGTGGATTTACATAACTTCTTGACCATCTCATAGATAATATTTACACATATGAAAATTTATTTTAGTTCTATATTTCATGATCATTAATCTCAATAAATTATGTGATCAAAACTAAACATACATAATGAAATGACCATGAAACCTGGATGGAATAAAACAACAAAGAAGTATGATCATGATCTTATACTAATGGTAAATTAATCTAGTGGTTGATAAACTATTTATTATCCTAGCGGAAAAAAACATTAAGCCTTTTAATGTTCATGTTATATCTTTCTAGCTATCCACCTTTGTATTAAATTTTTTGGTTTCATCATAACCCTAAATTTGATCCACCTATATTATCTTGGTATATCCATCAATTATATATGATTTTACTGAGAAAAATGTGAGGTAAAGGGGTTTACATAAAAGAAACCATGGGTAAACAGGCACTTATATAATAAGTGGTGTGAAGGAAATAATTCCAAAAAAATATTTCAATAATAAATTAAATGAAACCAATCACATAAAATGGTCTCTTCTAAGGTTCATGATCATCCACATTCATGAAATGATTTAATCATTAAATAAAAATAGATTTAAATTCAAAGTCCTTATTATTTAAGATAAATCGCACTTCAATTAAATAATTATTATATCTAATTAAACAGTTATTTTAACTTAATTCTTATATTAATATCCTTGATATTCCCATCCATTATTATTTTATACGAAATAAATAATTTCATTTATAGGTAATTATATACATAAATGTTCCATTTTGGGGAAACGATGAATACTAGTATAAATCTACCAAACTAATATTATACGCATATACTGTTTGCTGTTGTGACTTATGAAATACCCAACTAATCACATACATTCGTGAGGTGTAGTATCTATATGTTTTGGGCATCACAGACGCATGGGATGTGTAGTTCCTAACATTTCTTTTTTTTCCATAAACAACGATACATCCTAGATCTTTACGATGATGAATTTCATGATCAATTTACTTGAATCAATGAAATTTAAGGTATATAATATCAAAACTAATAGTGAGGAGATCAACACATTATTTTTATACATAATTTAATTATATAAATAATTACCATTAAAGAATTATTTCTTGGTTGATGATTCTGGTGAAATATCTATGGTTCACCATCATTATATTATAGAATCCAATATTTTATTTCATCTATAGGTGATAAATAAGTGTTTCAAGAATCTAAAAATGCTTATGATGTAGTCTGTGTGTGCTATCATAGAATATCCATGCACATACATCATCCAACATTGATCGCATCGAGATTCACTTCAAAAGAATTCTCCTTGATCCAATGTAGGATGATTTCTCTATGTTATTCAGATAATTCATGGAGAAGTGAGCTCAATAGTCTTGAGAGGATTCTACAAAATTCATTTTGAAGAACTGAATTAGATCTCTTGAGAAAATAACAAAATTGGTTTTTTTTATTTCTAGGGTTAAAATAAAATAATTGAATAAATGTCCTTGACTATTTATTTAATCCTAGAAAAATCTCATGTAAAATAATAGTAATAATATTATTGGTTTTAGACTTGTTCTTAACATTAAAATTATAATGAAATATTCTTTAATAATATAATATTCAATATTTATTCTCTTTCACCCAACCATTAAACTCTGTCCTCCTTCCCTCCATAAAATTTATCGAGCCTTGAAATATATATATATATATATATTAAATAAATATATCTATATTATTCTCTAATAAATAAATAAATATTATATTCAATAAATAATAAATAAATAAATATTGAATATTCCGATCATAATATATTCTCTCGAATAACTGTTGATGGAATAAATATGATCAAGCTATTAGTTGGAACAAGTCATATATTTTTATTGTAAAAGGTTTCCCTGCGAACCATAAAACTAACATCATTGAAGACCTTGGTATTAAGGAAGGTATCTTACCTTTTACTTATTTAAGTGTTCACTTATTTTGGGGAAGACCTAAAGCTTTGTATTTCACTTCTGTGGTGGATCAGATTCTTTATCAACTCTCTTCCTGGAAAGGGAAATCTCTATCCATGGTTGGCCGGATTTGCCTTGTTAAATCTGCCATTATCTCTAAAATGGTTTCCTCTCTAAGGTTCTATAAATGGCCAGCCACTCTTCTTAAAAGAATTAATGGTTACATTAAAAACATAGTTTGGATTGGAAGCACTGTTGAGTGTAATCTTGTCACTATACCTTGGTCTACGTGCTGCAAACTGTTGGAAAAGGGGGGCCTTGGTATTAAGAACGTCAAACTTTTTAATGATGTTCTTTAAGACAAGATCACATGGAACTAGATCAATCATAATACTATGGCAACTTAGTTTCTGCACAAAAGGTTCTTAGATAATCTTAAAAAGTGTAACATTAGTTTTGTTAGCTCTTCTATCTGGCCCTCCATCAGAGACTCCTTTCATTACATTATGCATAACTATAGATAGATGGTCCGTAAAAATGCATCTTTGTACTTCTGGCATGATAACTAGTCTGGATCCCCCCTGATCTCCATGTTTCCTCCGCACACTCCTCCTAACACCATAAATATCTCTATTCAGGAGGTGATGAATGACCACTTTCCCAATCTCCTGGAGTCTTTTATGCATGTATTTTATATTCATACTTTCATTAAAACAAATGATTTTTTTTGTTTGGGAAACTTATAATAATGGTATCTTGGATTATAAAGATTTCTATAATCATAAATTTTCTTCATCTAAAAATCCTTTTGGGTGGATCAAACATTTTGATAATAATTGGATCAAGCCTTCTAGACTTAATATTTTTTGGATGATTGCTCATAATTGTGTTCCTACATAGGTCTACCTCCAAACCTTTGGAATCCAACTTTGATCCAACTGTCATATGTGTCATCCACATAGAGAGGATACCAATCACCTCTTCATATCTTGCGCTATTGATGCTACTCAATGGAACATTATTACTGACATGATTGACTGCATATGGATTTGTTCTAACTCAATTATTACTCATCTTAAATGATGTGTGGAGCTCAACACCCCAAAGCAAATCAAGAACCTTTTTTACGGTTGTTGCTGAGCTCCTCTACATTATATGGTATGATTGTAATGATATTATACATAATAGGAACTCTCTTAATCTCAATGCTGGCCGTTCAAGAACTCTCACTACTATCAGAGATGCCGCTTTGATTCAAAATGCCTTTTGCAAAAATTATGTTGTGGACTTTGTGATTCATAGACATCTCTGGATGGTTGGCCTCTACAAAAAACCGCGTCAGTCAATTAATGTCTTCTAGAATGCTCTTATTCCGGGGTGGATCAAAATTAATGTTGATGGAGCTTGGAAAGGGAAGCTGGGTCCAGTAAGTTTTGTAGTTGTCTCCAGGGATCATCTGGGTCACTGTCATGGGTGCTTCTATGGAGGTTGGCCAGCGCCACTTCCTTAGAAGCTAAGATGATGGAAGTGATTCAGGCCACTGATTTTGTTCATAGGAATGGCTGGAAAAACATTTGGATTTAAAGAGACTCTACATCCATTATCCAAGAAATTTGGAATGGTGTGATCCATCTTTCCTGGACTCTTACCTCTCGTTGGATGAGCTATATGGACTCTCTTTGGGAAATCATATATATTGCCACTCATGCCTGCTAGGAAGAAAATATGGTGGCAGATGCTCTTTCAAATAAAGGTATCAATAGGGGCGTTACGTGGATTGATAATCTGTCAGTTGACCTTCTACCTCTTTATGAAAGAGATTGTAATAAAATCCCATATTTCAGACTTTTGTAGCTTCGCATTTTTTATTAATAAATTGTGTCTTGGACTTTTACCAAGACATTGTATTTAAAAAAACATATAAGAATAAGATGTATTCATCTTATTGGATAATAAATAATAAAATATTATTTAATGATGATTATGGATACACTAATTGTGTGACCTTCTTGGCCCCTTTCTCAGTTTCATTAGGTGAAACATCCTAAATTCCAAGGTTAGCATCTAGAGACACCCTTATCCGCCCACAGAGAATGTAGTTAATGACACAATGAAATTACACCTCATTCCGATGCTTACCATGTAATATAATCCCATTATCAAAATATCTCAAATCAATCAGGTTGCATGCCAGTTCCCTCAACCCATGTGCTCAACTATCACTTTCTATGAAATTTTAGAAATATAAAATTCCTAAATAACCCCATGTCCATGAATTTATTTAGGCGATATCATTTCTATAAAAGGGTCTTAGATATTAACCTCTCTTAAGGAATAGAAGGGATAAATCCTTCCATGCATTATAAAATAATGAAATATTACTCATGATGCACCCAACGTATCCTACCTCAATGAAAGAAATCTTCCATCTTGGTTCTCACAAATACAAAAATGCACACAACTCATAATATAAATTACTAATAATCATAAAGTCTAAGGACCAATACACATGTCAGTAGATGGAAACATCTAATGACATGTATAAATGTGGATTTCCTACCGGAGTGTCCCATTCACATAATATCATACTAGATATTACCATGTGAGTACACCATAAGAATGTGTCTCAATATCTTATGAGCCTCCACCCCTGATATCCTATATCATTTATCTCACTAAAATGATAACATCTAGATATAGTATATATATTCAAGAATGGTGTTAGAGCACTTTTGGGTTGTCATCATACTAAGTAACTGCTATTAAATTTTAGTGTGACAGCTACTCTTAGGAAATTCTAATATACTATGTCACAGATAGGAACAATCATGATGTGATAAGTGGTTTATTAAAATTAAATAAAATTAATACATGTTATCATAATGTACATAGATGTTGGTTCTTGGGAAGAAACTTAAAAGGTCTCCCACCTACATTAGATAAAATCTCTAACAACCTTCAGTATTTTCGCTCTCACATGATACACTTGATTCGGCTGAGATAGGAATTTCTCCAAGGGTTCATCCATGTTCTCTTATGTGGGTACTTTGTACACTGAATCTTTACCCCTTTGATAAAAATACCTCAACGTGTGATACTACCGTAGGGTGTTCTCTGTCTGTTTGTGTGACCTTAGAACTCTTGCCATAACCATCGATGTATTGTTATCACAATACAATGTAATATGTTCTTTACTAATATGTACCACATCATGCTCATGGACAATGTTCTGAATCCAAATGGCTTCATTCTCTACCTTATTAGCCATTATATACTCAGAATCCATAGCAGGATCCACAACAACTATCTTTATTGAACTATTCTATCTCAGAGTTCCTTTATTGAGATAGAAAGCATAACCTAATTAGGACTTCAGATCATTCTGATCTATCTAAAAAGTAGCCTCAGTATAACCCCTTATGACTAGATCCACATCTCCTCCATACAACATGAACATATCCTTTGTTCTTCTCGAATATATTAGGATATCCTTAACATTAGTACAACGATATTCTCCTAGATCTTCATGGTACCTACCTACCATTCTCAATGCATAGGAAACATCATTTCTAGTACATAACATTGAATACATGATTGATCTTATACGAAAAGCATATGGGATCTTACTGAATCTATCTTTCTTACGATGTTTCTAAGGACACATTTTCATAGAAAGATGTAAACCCTGTTACACTAGAACCAATCTTGTCTTGGATTGTTCCATGCTTAATCACTTTAGTATCTAGCCATATATTTAGTTTGACATAGTCCATGAATCCTCATGGATATATCATGAATGATCTTGATCCCTAGAATTTAGGATTCTTCATCTTAATGTTTCATTGAGAACCAAATGTTTAACTAGTCCTTAAAATATTTTTCGATTGGTATGTTGTTTCCAATAAGTAAAATTTCCTCAATATATACTACTCGAATAACGACTGCATTCCCACTAAACCTCTTATAAACAGGATGTGGATCTATTTTTTACATATTTTATCCACATATTTTTATTTTCTTCTTAATTATTTAATTAATTATTTTAGAGCTTTATACTAAATAATTGTATTTTTGTATTTATGCAATTAAATTTGTTAATTAATCAACATTCATAATTAATTCAGTATTTCTATTCTTTAAATTAAAAATTTTTATCTAACATTATTTATCTAATTTAATTATTTGATTATTAGTTGGATTAATTCTAATCATCCCACATTCTAATAATTCTACATTAATAATATATAGTATTTTGATATCCTTATTTTTGTTTTTATTAACTTAGTCTTTATTTTATTTTTTTCATTTAATTTATTTTCATTAGAATAGGTTAACAATGTTAAATTACTTGCCTAACTGTCCTGCTATCTAATTAAGTTAAGAATTTTAGTTTAAATAAAATAAAATATTTAGCTCTTAATTTTATGTATTCAAGCATTTGTTTAATTAATTAACAAAGAGTTTTAAAAACATTGAATATTTAATTTTTTGTACATAGTTATATTATCTATTAACTCTCTTTTGTATTTACTCTACTGATGAGGTAGACAAGAGCTATCGGTGACCTATTGGGTCACCGATGCTCTTCATTTTTATTCGTTGCTTACCTTTTAATTAAATATATAGTAATTTTAATTTAAGTCATATATCAATTTAGTTTATCAGATATGCAGTTCTTAATTTATGTGTTATCAATTAATAATTTTTGTTGTAATTTTTATGTTAAAAGTTTAAAAAAATTATGTTTTAATTTATGGTGTTTAGTTTTATTTTAGTTAATTATTTTCAATATTTTTATTTATTTTACTAAAGTTTTAATTTTAAGTTCAATTCATGTGTTTTTATGTTTTGAAGGTCACTATTAGTTATTTATTTTTGTTCCCATGGTGACCCTTTTTCTTAATGGGGAACAGTTACTGGGGACCTATTGTCATCGGTGAATGTTTTATTTAATCCTCACTGGTATCCTATTTCTAACGGTGGCCTTTTCTTTTAAGTATCAGTGAGCTTTTATACCGGTGACTTTTTATCCCAATGGCGAGATTCTGTTTGGAGTACCTGCGACCCTTTTATTAATCGTTATATCAGTGACCCTTCTCTTTTTGGCAATGGTGATCTTTTTCTTACCGGTGTATTTTTAAAATACACTCATTGGTGAGCTTTTATTTTATACTAACAGTGAGTTTCTTTATAACCATCATTGAACTTTCTTCATTTATGTCAATCAGTAACCCTACCTTTTAAGCTATCAGTGACTATTACTCTTTTATTTCCCATATCAGTGACCTTTATTTTTTTATGTAACAGTGAAATCTCTTTCTAAATTACGTAATGTGACCCCTGCTCCCTTGTTTCAATTCCTTTACCTCACCGTTGTACCCCACTACAGTTAGACATCAACTTTTTATGCCCTTTCCCCTGCACCTCACTATTGGTTTTTCTCCCTCACTGTTATACTTCTAGACCAGAAGATCTGCATCTGTGAAGACCATGGAGGTAAAGAAAAAAACACAACCATTGATACCCTTTTCGGAGGCCTATATTCCCTCGATTCATCTTCAACAAAGTCTTGTGAGTTAGAACTGGACAAAAAGTCCTACGAAACCTGAACCTTTTAGTCCATGAGGGTGGAGCTGCTTTTGTTCTAGGCTCCAAGGGCTCGGGAAAAACCATGATTCTCTATTTACTAGCCAGGATTGAGTAGCCTTTTTCCAGTCACATTCTATGGTAGCCGAACCAGAGGAGACCTTAGCATCAACATGGAGTCATTGTAGAAGAGTTCTATAACCTACCACACTAAGCTAGGTATGAGCCGCTATAGGGGGCACCGAAGATGATCTTCATTCCGAGGAGGAAGCCTAGTCGAGTCACGCCGTTGCTGTGGAAGCAAAGGAGGAGTTGAACCTGATGCAGCCGCTATAAGGAGAAGAAGCCATTGCGTTAGACGCTGTTGGAGTGCCGCACCACCATGGATGCAGAGGAAGAGCTCACCAGCATAGTTTGATGAGGCTTCCTCTGGATGCCAGCAAAACCCTAACTCAAAACCCCCTTTTGTAGTGTGCCGCAGGGTTTGGGGAAGAAGACCAAATAAAAGAAAAAAAAATAAGTTAATACAAATAAACATATAATAATATAATAACATAAAATAAATAATTAAAATAATAATAATAATATCTTATATTTTTATAAATAAATAACTAAAAAAACTAATAGATAAATATTAACAATATTAAAATTAGTTAGATAAAATATATGAAAACTAAAAATATTAATGCTTAAATTATTCACAAAACTAATAAAAAAAATTAATACATTAATGTATATATTAAATTATAAATTTACTCCTTTATGAATAAAATAATTATAATATATAATAACTATTTATAATTTTATAAATTATAATAATTAATTTTGAGAATATATATATATATATATTAAAAACTAATTAAACATTAATAGTCAAATTTAAAATAATTAATCAACTTCATAAATTAATTATATAAATAATTAAATGTAACAACATTAATTAAAGTAATATAGTTAATATATTCAATAAAAATTAATAGTTATTAATTTAAATTTATTAAAATCTATTCACTCTTTAATAAAAAAAGTTTTTATTATAAAAGTTAACATTTATAAAATGATTCATTCATTTATTTTTCTGCTCTAACTTTGAAGGTTCATGCTTTAAACTTTATCCTGCCCGGGTGCATGCAACTAACATAGTGGGAGTTAGTTACATGAGAAAAACTTGTGTGATATGCCAGTCACAATAAAACGCACATGTACAGTGCATTTGTGAAGTGCATTTGAAGTCGGTGGAAAATGAGTGGTGACATAAAATAGATGATAGAGGATACAAAATCATAGAAACATGAATTTTTAAGGGGCCTCTCATTATGATTTCACAAACACAAAATTCGAGAGTTAATCTCCTAGGAGACATGAAGGGAAGCACTAGAGATTTGGAGGTGGAGAAGCGAAGCAACAGTACGCGATCTTCATTCTCAAAGGGAGGATCTCTCTTCCTCTATTTTTATATGTTTTAGATTATATCATCTAAAGATATATTGACAATGACCTTAGGTTAATTTATTTTTCTTATGAATTTGGAGTTTTATTGGTTAAAATATTTATCCTCTTCAATTAATTTATTCAATGAAAATATGATTCTTTCGGAAAGATTGAATCTGGTTCTTAAACTATAAATTGAATTAACACCTTCAAGAATATAATTCCAACTCGATGATCTTTTGGCGAGATCGATCATTGAGACAGTTTATCAAACATTCAAATTCAAAATCATCAGAACTCTTGGAAAGATTGTTTTTTGATGATAACCTTTTTTCAATTTTTTGTATGTGGTTTTGGTTATGGCGAACTTTGAGAACTATAAAATAGAGTGTTATTTATTCTAGAAAGGAAGATTTAACAACTAATTTTCAAGGTGTGAATTTAATAAAATGAGGAAGATTCATTTAAGCTAGTATGGTAGAAATCTCTTGAGCATTATTTTTGATATGCCATCAGCACTTCTGTTCCTTCTGTAGTTATTTTTAGTTTACACTATTTCATTTTGTTGTATCATTATTCTGTTTAGAAAATAGGGAATTTCCATACTTGTTTCATTACTAATATATGAAAAAAAAATTAAAAATTAATAAATATAATCAATGTTAACAATCTATACTACTGACAACAGTGGAGTAAATGTTTCTTAAACCCGTAGAATTCACTCACATGCCTTCTCTGAATATCCACCCTGCACCACTGTGCTAGTATTGGAGTTATAATTGATATTTTGAGGGTAGTGATGACCTCTGGTCACATCATAAATTGGCAATGTTTCCAGGGAAGGCACGCGTTGACTGTTCTATGTATATTAAAATAAAAAAAATAAAAACAATAAATAATCATTTACAAATCTGATTAAAAAAACTACTATGAATTGTATCTGCTGCTTGTGCTTTTTTTGAAAAATATTCTCAACTCTGTAACTTTGTGTGTTTAAACTCACATTTTTAGTTTAAAAAATGGAATTTCATGAAAACTGGGATCAACTGGGGCCTCATTGTGTTTGTTGTGACTGTTATGGACACACTGTCTAGAAGTGTGTTTATAACCAGCCACATCATATTGGTTACATTGAAGAAGATGAAAACATTAAATCTAATCCTCAATTCCTAGTGAAACATGAATTTATTGAAACCAAATTGGATACTATGGAGGATTTTTGGAATTCTCGGTTTAATTAAACTCGTGAATTCCAATTTTGAGATTCTCAAGAGAATGATCAACAAATTAAAAGATTAGAAAGCATACTCTTGGAATTATTACAATGGTTTAAATAACATGAATAATTGGAAGAAAAAGAAAAAGAAAATTTGTATACAATATTTGAAGATCAAGTTGAAGAGGAATGAGATAGTGAAAATGGAAAGCAAAATTTTTACTTTGAAAAATCTAATTCTGTTGAACTAAATCTAGAAATAACCAACTAACTGAGTCAAGAAAATAACATTGAAAATACCAAAAGAAGTTCAAATTATTTTGAGTTGGAAAAATTGGATGATAAATTAAAACAGATTTAAAAAATTTTGCCCAGTTTTTTTCATCATCCCTTCTTTAGAGAAAAATCACTGTTTTAGAAATTTTGGGAATGAAAGAACTCGGGTTGAAGTCAAACTTGACACTTAAAACTTGAAAGTAAAAAACTCTTCAACCAATTTTTATAATTTGGTGAAAAATTAGGTTTAACTTGATATTGGGTATAATCTGTATGAGAACATTAATCTGGATAGCATGGAATTAGACATATTTGAACTTTATTTGAAAACTTCTCTTCCATGTTTTGAACTTGTAATCCAGAAAATTCTGAAATGTTGTTGGATGATGAGGATGAGGGAATGATATTTGATGAAAGGCTAACTGATGAGTTTCCATTTCCCTATTCTCATAGTAATTTCTTTTCTAAAACTTTTCTATTTGAAATTGAAAACAATGTTGATATATCTCAAGAAAAATGTTTAAATTTGAATAATCTTGAATCTCAATGTATTGATGCTAAATTGAACATTACTCCTCCTAATTTACACTTTTTACCACACTCAAATGACATAGTTTTAGTACGTGAGCCTTTTGAACATGAAATTTAGGTAGAGGTTGAACACACACTTGAATTAAGAATAATTGATTTGTTAGAAGCAGTAGATGTTGAGTGTTCATTCACTAATAAGGAACTTTTGGAAGAGATTTACAACATTGTTAAACCTGAATCTAGTGCTGGTCAAATAAATTATCTTCCTTGTCTATCACTGCCATCCTCAACTATAAGGGGTGATGAGCCTTCTTGTGATACTATTATTCATTTAGAGGAGGAATCAGACATGAGTTTCAATGTTCATAAATCTTTTCAACACTCTATTGAATCTTCTTTTGAACATTATAATCAGAATTCACTCATTAGCAACCATTTTAATATAATTATTTTTATGTTGATAAGGTCATCTTAGAGGACAATTCCACACCCTTTGAAGCACCTACATTTCCATCCCATCCAAATAATGATAAATGTGTCAAATTCGAAACAAATCTAGAAGTGGACAGTATTATTCGCACAACTGTTAAAGGGTGTTTCTTAGGTGTTATTTTGGGCTATGAGAATTTAGTTATTTATGTGTTGAGTATTTTTTCCCACAAATATCATTATTCGGTTAAAAATAATTGGGCCAAACGCATGTGGTAGTTCTATTAAGGAAACCACATCCACCTAGTGATTACGGTTAGTTTCTAGGCGACTCTGGATGTGGACTATAAATCTAGCTCTGTATGGGAGGAAACACATGGTTTTTGTAGTATTAATAAATAAAAATAATTGTGAGTAAATAATTTATAACTGAATACTTCAAATTCAGTATTTTATGGGAGTCAACCTATACTATTTCATTGTTTTTACTTTTGCACTATTTTGTGTTGAATAAAGTACTTCTGAGCTCTTTTTGTGATTTGTTTTTTGGAAGCCCATGTTACTGATTATTCTTGGTCTCCTGATTCTGTCTTAGGATGCTTCTTCTATTATTAAGGGGGTGGAATTACCAAGATGAGGACTAATTATAAACCTATTCAGGGAATAATTTTATTCATTAGTTTCTATTTTATTTTTCTGTAACTTACTTCATTAAAAATATACTGCATATCTTTCATACAAAAAATTACTTTTGTTGCATGTCACTAAGTTTTATTAAGAAATTATGTATGTTCCTCTTTCTTAAATATGAATTCATTGATAAATATTGAAATAATAATTCACTGTGTGACATTATGTTTTGGGGGGTTCATGCTACTGGTCTTTTTAATCTGCTTTGGGTTGGGGCGTTTAGATTTTAATTTGTCTACTGTGTTGATTAGCCAACTGAATTAATTCTACTAAACTTTCATTCACCCCCCATTCATAGTGCACTTACACTTCACATTTACTTTTGAGCTGTATTGATTTTTTTTTTCATTACACTAAAATGATAAGGCATTTACTTTCTTTTGAAACTGTTGTAAATATACTCAAATGAAAATATAATTTGAACCTTTAATTGAGTAATTGTTCTTCTCCGTATTTGGAAGTCAACTTTGGGGACAATGTTGTGTTTTATGTTTCTAGGAGGGGGTCAATTCTGGACTATGATAAAATTTTATTTAATGTAATCCCATCACTTCCCATTTCACATAAAACTTTTTGTATGAAATGGTTAAATTTTTTTAAAATTTTGTTTTATTATTAAGTTGTACACCGTACGCAATTGTTTCATTCCTTTGAATAGTGCTTTGATTCTTAGTTGAGAACATCTCTAAATCTGTAATTAATGAGGATTGGTGATTGCTGAGTGGTCTTGATTAGTGGTTTCATGGAAATTTGGTTTAATAACTACTTATGAGTGTGATATTTTACCCTTTTAATGGAATTATGATGATAAGCATTGGAATTGAATGATTGAATTGATCCTTGGGGACACAATTTTATTTTTTATTTATTAAAATAATCATCTTAATGAGAAATTATAATAGATTTTCGATATAAATATTTTTGAACTGGAGTAGTCTAGGAATCTGGGACACCACGGTGAGTCTCTGACCTCGATGCTAGGTGTCTTTCTGTTAACATTAAGTGTAACGCCCCAACCCCAGCTACCCAGAGTCGGTGCATTAGTTCGTAACATTGGCATGATCACAAAAGATCAAGTCTCGAAAGACCGATTAGTTTAGTAGCCTTGGAAACACTAGATACATTCGTAAACGTTACATTACATCATAAAGTGAAAAACTACAATAAGATAGTCTCCATAGTCCACACTTCTATCCTCTTCGGACTATCCCTGCAGGTCATTCATAAAATACTTCTTCACATCCTGGAAAATATTAAAACATTGAAAGGGGTGAGCTCGTAAGCTCAGTAAGGTTAACAATATAGCGGAAGCTTTCATAAATAGACATTAACATTTAAAGAAATGTATAACTAAAACAAAATCCTTTTAAACATGAACATCAACATAATATGGAAAACGTAAAATGAGATAATGCCATTTACTTCTTCACATGGATATTCTACTGGTCGAATAATCACATGCAATATCAATAACCACTTTCATAATGATGGAATGCATAATGCCAGACTATCATAACCACGTAGTCAAGGCCTCGTGCCAAGACTACAAATAAGATTTTGTCAAGGCCTTGTGCCAAGACACTAGTTTGTCTCATGAGACCTGCCGATGCATCGAGGAGCTATAGCGGGCTCCACCCATCACTTATTAAGTCCAATGCATTCCTCATATGAATAGGTTTAAACATATCATAAACCATAACATAATCGTATCACATAAAACATGCATAAAGGAAACATAACAGTTCCACATTTCAATCACAAGATATAAATACAACCCATTGATATAATAAAAATGCTTTCAAAACCATTTTCAATGCCAAAATAAAATAATGTTAAAACTTTGTATTTATTTTTCATTAAAAAAATGATGGCTTGTAGAGGAAGCCGAAACTCAAATAATGGTCACGGCGGAGGAGAAGTCGTTGTCGCCGCATAAGTACTGAAAGAAAAACATTCCCTTTTGTCGTTTAGAAAATCGCTTCGTATAAAAAAGATTCCTTTTGAATAAACGTAAAAGTCAAAGGGGTTTATACACCGTATAAAAGAATGTTGTGTATAAAACCAAATATGCCTCAATGAAAAGGGATTGAGACGAAATCCTTAAATAGATCATTTTTAAAATAAAATAGATCTATTATGGGTATTCACTATAGGTACACATAAAGAAAGTAAAAATACAAAATAGGACATAATAATATCATGACATAATTTGAAAGTAGGAGATTAACCCAAAGAAAGGATATTGGGTTAAGAAATTCCCTTACCTTGTGTCCGACTTGACTCAACCGTTCTTTAACCTCCTGAATAATAAACTAGAGTTAATATCTACCTTATTAAGAACCATTTTCAATTTCATTATCCTTTTTATATCACTTATTACAATGTTATGAATATTATGTAATTATTCAAGTTAATAACGATCGTTTTGTCGATCTTTGGTAACTTCAGTCAACAATAAACATCTTATAATTACAAGTTGTTCATGTGGTAGAATATCCATTATATCCAGAATTATATTCATGATTTAGATGTCATATATATCTTATATATCTAGTATATACATTCATTTATAATATTACGTAACATTTAGAGGTAAGAAATGAAATGCACCGTTCATGGAGACGGTAAGCCGTACGTACGCATGAACACTACTTTCATTTCAATTTCATATTTAATGGAACTAAATCATAATGATATAAATGTATAATATAATTACAGTATAATATAGTGTATAATACCATTTACTCCATCCTTTATACATCCCACATATGGCATTAACGATTCAAATCACTTTGAGGGGGCGGTAGTCCGCACTTCCTAAAATGAAATTATCGCGTTTTACCCATAATGGAAATCATAAAGTATGCCATAAATGAGAAATACAGAAGCATAAGTAAAACATAAACATATTATATATCATATATAAAAATAGTGACATCTTAATGGCCACATTTTAAGGTGTTATATGAGTGTTGAACAATCATCGTTTCGTGAGGCAGAAATTCGCCATCCGCAGAAACCGTATGTTCTTTAACCATTAGATGTAGGTGTGTGTAAGTGTAGCTCGAATACGTTTTATAACAACATCCTAGTATATTGAGGATACTGTTGTTGTTACAAAAGAAATGAATAAAAAGAGTTTAGGGGGTTGGAGAAGAAAAATAAAACAAAACAACATTAGAGAAGACATTACCTCAAAATCGGGTAACTCTTTTTGATTTGAGCCAAAGGCTTCCTTGGGAAGATTTCTGCCCAACGTAAGGCTTCTATGAGTAAGAGGGGGAAGTTGGGAGAGTATTTGGGCAGAGGTTGGCCGATCCAAATGGCTTGAAAGTTTAAATGAGGTGGGAGTGGTGGGGGCCTTTTATAAGTGGAGAGGAGGGGCACTTTTGGAATGATTGAAATGTTATATTATTTCACAATGCTTTTCAGATTCTAAAGGTCCCACACTTATATAATTCTAGGCTAAGGTGATAAGGTTTCGAAATATCCTCATCAAATAGGCTTTGGACAAGTGTAAACCTTGGATTTTGCATTATCTTCTCATTTTATTTAAATCGTTAAATAATGAGGTCATCGCTTCATCATAATGATGTCATAAATAATTTAATTTATTTAATGTCCAAATATTATAAAACAAAAAATATGATTTAGGAAATCTTTTTATCTTTCTAATGAATATTTATCGTCAAAATTTGGACTTGTGTAACCCCACTTAAAAACTGTTTTAGTAAAATAACTCATGTTTGTGTCAATTTAATTTTAACATTAAATAAATATATATTAATGTCATTTTCCAACTAAAGTGGCTCCATGAGGTCCCCAAGTTGACCCATGGGTTGTCTTGGTCGGCCATGACTCATCCAATAGGAGTATGACAAGTGTCATGCTCATCTCATATTATTAAAACATTATTTGTACCATAAACTACACTAATTACCTCTAATCGCGATTAAGAACTTAAAAGTTACTATTCACCAAAAAATTATTTTAATCTCATTGAACCACATTTTACTTCTTAATGAAAACCATGTATGTCGGATTTTTGAAAATCAAATCACAGAAGTGGTAATATTTCATTTAAACGAAAAATCAGTTATTTAACTACCACTTAGTGGTTTCACTATTCATCAAAAATTGAAGTTTTTCAGAACAAGGCCAAAATTTCACCCTAAGCTTTAATTGATATTCCGAATTCAAAAATGTTGTCTATTTTACAAAATTCCAAACATATAAGTTGCATTAATTAATTTTATAATTAATTCCCATTGTTACGACAAATAGCGTGTTTTTAAGAAACAATTTCTATCAAAAGATTGGCAATTGTTTTTGTCCAATTTCAATGTTAAATTAATTCTAATGACCACCATTGAATAAAATGGTAAAAATATATTCTAATTATACCTTAAAACCACTAAATAGTGTAATTTATCACAATAAATTATTTTGATTAAAAAAGTTGTTTTAAAGTATTTTTCACTATTCATAAAAATTTTGATGTTCTCAGAAAAATACCAAAAATTCAACATAGGCTAATTTCGATATTACGAATACAAAAATGAAGTCCATTTTGAAATATAAAATTTTTATAATTTTAAAAAGTGGTTATTACTATTCATAACGGCTACTTTGATTAGTCGCGGTGTTTTAGAACTCGAAGTTGCGTACAATGCAAGCTATTGCATTATTGAATGAGAAGCGTATCGTGGAAGCTCGGGGTGTTACATTCTCCCCTCCTTCAATAAATTGCATCCTCGCAATTTGAAATTTTTTTTTGAAAGTAAAAGGTTGAAAATAAAAAATACCTTTGAGGAAAACCCACATCGGAAATAAGATTAATAATATTTAGCCTTAATAAGAGGGAAAGGGAAATGAAAAAGTCACCACCCAATTATGATCTCGATTAGGAGAGAATTGGTGGCAATTAGAGACATATAATTGGAGAAAAAACGTAAATATTTGTAGGGAGTGATTGAGGTCATCAATCACAATCAACTGTCAAATTGAGGGCCTCAGAGCCTTCAATCTATGTTGATTTAAAATATCATCAGTTCAACAAGACATAAGGTATTAGGATAACACATTTTTTTGTTTTAATATCCCTTTACTAAAGTTTAAGAATTAATTTATTCATTGAATAGGAGATAGGTATATATATATTTATTCTTGACAATTAGAGTTTCAACCTTCAACTCATCTTTCACTCAAAAAGATAATAGAACTCAAAAATATTATACTTATCCTAATTGTATAAGGTTCCAAATGTTAACACATACCATTTAGATTAGTAAAATTATTTTGTAATAACCAGGGACTTCCTGTAGGCTAGTGGTAGGAAATAAAGGATTGTCACACTATGATTGTGGGTTCGATTCCTGCAGCTTTGTCTGACGCGACGGGTTATGCCCCACCCTGCAGGTTGTCCTTTTCCTAAAACTATAGTATCATAATATTCCAAAAATAATCTTCATAAATTTTTTAACCTTAAACAATACTATCCAAAGATCAACTTAATCCACTCCAACCTTTATAGTTATCCAAAATACCTCTGTCCAGACTTTCTCTAAAAGGTCTCTTAATTCCAAAATCAATTGTAACATCAGATTCCCCAAACAAAGAAAAGTTTCTCTTATTGTCACATACTAAAAATATGATTACCTTAATCATATTAAAACCTTACTGAAATCAAAAAGTACTGCAGTACAATCCATATATATATATCACATTATTCTTATAACCAGAATATAATCCTTGAGTCCAAAAGCACCAATACATTAATTATTCCGCTTCAACTGTAGTCACAGCATAAGATTGGCCTTGATCCCTTGGCCTTTTCTGAGGTAAGTTTCCCTGAATCTTAGGACATTCATTTGCATAATGCCATGTTTCCCTACAATTGTAGCATTCAACTTTGATAGCCTCTTTCTTTCCCTTGAAATCACGAGCCTGGTGACCCTTTTCTCCACATTTATAACAAACTCCCATTCCTTTTAGGCAAGTACCAGGGTGATTCTTCCCACAATTTTCACATAATAGAAAATCCTTCTTTTCCTTTTTCCCTTTATCTGTCTCTTGTTCCACCGTTCTCTTCTTCTCTTGCTTTACTTTGTTGTCATAAGACTTAGAGAATTCCTTTTCTGTCTTGATAGCACACGAGACAATATATTCGTATGATGAGAAGGATTGTGATACTAAAGCTCGACGGAGAAATGGTTTTAACCCATCAAAGAAACGATCAATCTTACTCCTTGGGTTACGTATATAATCGGCAGCATGCCTCGCTAACCTTGTAAAGTTAGCCTCATACTTTGCGACATTCTCATCCTCCTTCTGCCTCAAACTCAAAAATTGCCTTTCCATATCTGCTCGATGGTCACGAGGAAAATATTTTTCTAAAAACAGATCTTTGAACTCCCTCCATTCCATATTCGATACCTCATCATCTTCCTTTGTGTTTTGAATCAGCGACCACGACTGATCGGCATCTCCAGTGAGGCGGTAAACTGCCATGAAAACCTTCTCCCTTTCGCTACTCCCCAAGGCATGGATTATTTTCTCTAAGGAGTTTATCCATTGCTCAGCTACTAACGGATTTGTACCCCCATTGAAGGTTGTTGGTTTTTGCCTCATGAAGCGGTCTAACATTGATCCTCCACGTTGCGGATCAGGGTGCTCCATACGAGTAAGGTTATTATTCATAACCTGAGTGAGTTTTCCCAGTATGGTAATAAGTTGATCAGCACGAGTTGTATCTCCAGCCCCACAATAATTATCTTGAGCAGAAGGGCAATCCCTACATGGAGTGCGTGCATTGATACGGTTTCCATTTCTTCCACTAGGTGCCATTTCTAAACAATGGCATAAACTAGATCAGTTTATGAATCAAAATACATAATCCCATACTTATAAAACACATAACATAAATTGAACTATTTATGGATATAATCCATAATTATAAAAATGTTTTCTTTGAGGATGTATATACTCGTTACCCTTCATAGTGGTTTGTAATGAAAATGGGAATTATCCAAAGCATATCCCCCGGGAGTGTCGTAACCAAGAGTGCAGCAAGGCCCATTGTCGTGCACCAGTTCCCGTTCGAGTCTAGCTCAAAGCGGTGTTTTCGGGTTTTACCCCTAGGTACATCTGTGTCAGAGCCGCCTCTACCTGCTCGTATCCAGACAGGGATGTATTACTCGGAAAACTCATAACATCTCTATAATACCAAAATTCTAGGAAGTTCTTCTATACTAATCCTCAAAGTCTATCTTTGGGCAATGTGCTATAATCAGAGTTTATCTAAATCTAGCTTTCAAGGTTTGTACTAAACTTCCTCTGATACAAACTGTAACGCCCCGACCCCAGCTACCCAGAGTCGGTGCATTAGTTCGTAACATTGGCATGATCACAAAAGATCAAGTCTCGAAAGACCGATTAGTTTAGTAGCCTTGGAAACACTAGATACATTCGTAAACGTTACATTACATCATAAAGTGAAAAACTACAATAACATAGTCTCCATAGTCCACACTTCTATCCTCTTCGGACTATCCCTGCAGGTCATTCATAAAATACTTCTTCACATCCTGGAAAATATTAAAACATTGAAAGGGGTGAGCTCGTAAGCTCAGTATGGTTAACAATATAGCGGAAGCTTTCATAAATAAACATTAACATTTAAGGCAATGTATAACTAAAACAAAATCCTTTTAAACATGAACTTCAACATAATATGGAAAACGTAAAATGAGATAATGCCATTTACTTCTTCACATGGATATTCTACTGGTCTAATAATCACATGCAATATCAATAACCACTTTCATAATGATGGAATTCATAATGCCAGACTATCATAACCACGTAGTCAAGGCCTCGTGCCAAGACTACAAATAAGATTTTGTCAAGTCCTTGTGCCAAGACACTAGTTTGTCTCATGAGACCAGCCGATGCATTGAGGAGCTATAGCGGGCTCCACCCGTCACTTATTAAGTCCAATGCATTCCTCATATGAATAGGTTTAAACATATCATAAACCATAACATAATCGTATCACATGAAACATGCATAAAGGAAACATAACAGTTCCACATTTCAATCACAATATATAAATACAACACATTGATATAATAAAAATGCTTTCAAAACCATTTTCAATACCAAAATAAAATAAAGTTAAAACTTTGTATTTATTTTTCATTAAAAAAATGATGGCTTGTAGAGGAAGCCAAAACTCAAATAATGGTCACGGCGGAGGAGAAGTCGTTGTCGCCGCATAAGTACTGAAAGAAAAACATTCCCTTTTGTCGTTTAGAAAATCGCTTCGTATAAAAAAGATTCCTTTTGAATAAACGTAAAAGTCAAATGGGTTTATACACCGTATAAAAGAATGTTGTGTATAAAACCAAATATGCCTCAATGAAAAGGGATTGAGACGAAATCCTTAAATAGATCATTTTTAAAATAAAATAGATCTATTATGTGTATTCACTATAGGTACACATAAAGAAAGTAAAAATACAAAATAGGATATAATAATATCATGACATAATTTTAAAGTAGGAGATTAACCCAAAGAAAGGATATTGGGTTAAGAAATTCCCTTACCTTGTGTCCGACTTGACTCAACCATTCTTTAACCTCATGAATAATAAACTAGAGTTAATATCTACCTTATTAAGAACCATTTTCAATTTCATTATCCTTTTTATATCACTTATTACAATGTTATGAATATTATGTAATTATTCAAGTTAATAACGATCGTTTTGTCGATCTTTGGTAACTTGAGTCAACAATAAACATCTTATAATTACAAGTTGTTCATGTGGTAGAATATCCATTATATAGAGAATTATATTCATGATTTAGATGTCATATATATATTATATATCCAGTATATACATTCATTTATAATATTACGTAACATTTAGAGGTAAGAAATGAAATGCACCGTTCATGGAGACGGCAAGCCGTACGTACGCATGAACGCTACTTTCATTTCAATTTCATATTTAATGGAACTAAATCATAATGATATAAATGTATAATATAATTCCAGTATAATATAGTGTATAATACCATTTACTCCATCCTTTATACATCCCACATATGGCATTAACGATTCAAATCACTTTGAGGGGGCGGTAGTCCGCACTTCCTAAAATGAAATTATCGCGTTTTACCCATAATGGAAATCATAAATTATGCCATAAATGAGAAATACAGAAGCATAAGTAAAACATAAACATATTATATATCATATATAAAAATAGTGACTTCTTAATGGCCACCTTTTAAGGTGTTATATGAGTGTTGAACAATCATCGTTTCGTGAGGCAGAAATTCGCCATCCACAGAAACCATATGTTCTTTAACCATTAGATGTAGGTGTGTGTAAGTGTAGCTCGAATAATTCTTATAACAAAATCCTATTATATTGTGGATACTGGTGTGTTTACAAAAGAAATGAATAAAAAGAGTTTAGGGTGTTGTAGAAGAAAAATAAAACAAAACAACATTAGAGAAGACATTACCTCAAAATCGGGTAACTCTTTTTGATTTGAGCCAAAGGCTTACTTGGAAAGACTTCTGCCCAAAGTAAGGCTTCTAGGAGTAAGAGGGGGAAGTTGGGAGAGTATTTGGGCAGAGGTTGGCCGAGCCAAATGGCTTGAAAGTGTAAATGAGGTGGGAGAGGTGGGGTCTTTTATAAGTGGAGAGGAGGGGCACTTTTGGAAAGATTGAAATGTTATATTATTTCACAATGCTTTTCGGATTCTAAAGGTCCCACACTTATATAATTCGAGGATAAGGTGATAAGGGTTCGAAATATCCTCATCCAATAGGCTTTGGACAAGTGTAAGCCTTGTATTTTTCATTATCTTCTCATTTTATTTAAATCGTTAAATAATGAGGTCATCGCTGCATCATAATGATGTCATAAATAATTTAATTTATTTAATGTCCAAAAATTATAAAAAAAAATACTATGATGTAGGAAATCTTTTTATCTTTCTAATGAATTTTTATAGTCAAAATTAGGACTTGTGTAACCCCACTTAAAAACTGTTTTAGTAAAATAACTCATGTTTGTGTCAATTTAATTTTAACATTAAATAAATATATATTAATGTCATTTTCCAAATAAAGTGGCTCCATGGGGTCCCCAAGTTGACCCATGGGTTGTCTTGGTCGGCCATGACTCATCCAATAGGAGTAGGACAAGTGTCATGCTCATCTCATATTATTAAAACATTATTTGTACCTTAAACTACACTAATTACCTCTAATCGCGATTAAGAACTTAAAAGTTACTATTCACCAAAAAATTATTTTAATCTCATTGAACCACATTTTACTTCTTAATTAAAACCATGTATGTCGTATTTTTGAAAATCAAATCACAGAAGTGGTAATATTTCATTTAAATGAAAAATCAGTTATTTAACTACCACTTAGTGGTTTCACTATTCATCAAAAATTGAAGTTTTTCAGAACAAGGCCAAAATTTCACCCTAAGCTATAATTGATATTCCGAATTCAAAAATGATGTCTATTTTACAAAATTCCAAACATATAAGTTGCATTAATTAATTTTATAATTAATTCCCATTGTTACGACAAATAGCGTGTTTTTAAGAAACAATTTATATCAAAAGATTGGCAATTGTTTATGTCCAATTTCAATGTTAAATTAATTCTAATGACCACCATTGGATAAAATGGTAAAAATATATTCTAATTATAACTTAAAACCACTAAATAGTATAATTTATTACAATAAATTATTTTGATTAAAAAAGTTGTTTTAAAGTATTTTTCACTATTCATAAAATTTTTGATGTTCTCAGAAAAATACCAAAAATTCAACATAGGGTAATTTCGATATTACGAATACAAAAATGAAGTCCATTTTGAAATATAAAATTTCTATAATTTTAAAAAGTGGTTATTACTATTCATAACGGCTACTTTGATTAGTCGCGGTGTTTTAGAACTCGAAGTTGCGTACATTGCAAGCTATTGCATTATTGAATGAGAAGCGTATCGTGGAAGCTCGAGGTGTTACATTAAGCGATATGTTCACCTTGAATAAGTGCATTGCAAAGTGCCTAACATATGACACGTGTCTTGGAATAAATAAATAAAGTGTCTAGGGTCAAAAATGAGTTCATTAAGGTTAGGGGAATGATGAACACCAGATGAAGAAGGGGTCAATTGGTTTATATGGAAATCATTTATGTTGTACCAATAAGGTGGTTCAAAAAAAATATTATTTTTGGAACTAAGGATTCTTTCAAAGTAAAAAGTTCATCAGTTATGGTCATAATTCCATTGATATTTTACCTCTTGTCACTCGTGAAATTAGAACCCAAGCATGGATAGAAGTGAGTCATTAAGATGTATCACATATGAGGCAGGACATCTCCATTTCTCTATGATTCATTGCTTTCTAGATTACTCTTTGAGTACTTCTTCGAGGCATGACTTGATTTGGAAATATTTTTCAAAGTGCATGTAAAATATTTTTGTCCATCGTTTTTTAAATACTAGACATGTTATAGTTTAAGAAAAATAATAAACACATTATTATTTTTCAAATATTATAAAAATGAGATTGTTTGGGGAAAAACAATGCATAAGTGTCAGGGAATTTGATGTTTCTCTATTTTTACATAGTTTTACCACATCTTTTTATTTAATTTTAAATGATTTAATTATTTATTTTAGAGATTTATACTAAATAATTGTATTTTTTTATTTATATAATTAAATTTGTAAATTAATCAACTTTTATAATTAATTAAGTATTTTTTATTATTTAAATTAATAATTTCAATATTACTTTTCTTATCTAACATAATTATTTGATTATTAGGTGTATTAATTTTAATCTTTCCACCTTTTAATAATTCAAATTTAATAATAAATAGTCTTTTAATAGCTTTATATGTGTTTTTATTAACTTAGTGTTTATTTTAATTTTTTCTTTTACATTATTTTCACTAGAAGAGGTTAACAATGTTAAATGACTTTTCTAAACATCCTTCCAGTCAATTAAGTTAAGCTTTTTATTTTAAATTAAATAAAATAGTTCGGTTTTAATTTTATGCATTAAAGATGTTGTTTAATTAAATAATTAATAGTTTTAAACCATTAAATATTTAATTTTATGTATGGAGTTATATTATCTATTAACTTTTTTTGTTTTTAGTCTACCGGTGAGGTAAGAAAGAGCTATCGGTGACCTATTGGGTCACCGATGCTCTACGTTTTTATTCTATTCTTACCTTTTAATTAATTACATTGTAAATTAAATTTATTTCATATATCAATTTAGTTTATCATATATTCTATTCTTAATTTAAGTGTTATGGATTAATAATTTTTATTATAATTTTTTATGTCAAAAGTTTAATAAAAATTATGTTTTAAATTTATGGTGATTAGTTTTCTTTTAATTAATAATTTTCCATATTTTTATTTATTTTAATTAAGTATTAATTTTAAATTCAATTTATGTGTTTTTAATTTTTGAAGGTCACCATTAGTTATTTATTTTCATTCTAACGATGACACTTTTTATTAATGGGCAACAATTACTGGTGACATTTTTCATCAGTGACCCTTATATTTAATCCTCACTGGTAAAATTTTTCCACCAGTGTCCTTTTCTTTTAATTCTCAGTGAGCTTTTATACCGGTGACTTTTTATCCCAATGGTGAGATTTTTTTGAGTACTGGTGACCCTTTTATTAATCTTTCTATCAGCGACCCTTCTCTTATTTGCAATGGTGATCTCTTACTGATGTTTTGTTTTAAAATACACCCATCGTTGAACTCTTATTTTATACTAACAGTGAGTTTCTTTATAACCATCAGTGACGTTTATTAGTTTTATATGTAACGGTGACCTCTCTTTCTAATTTATGTAACGGTGAGCCTCTCTCCCCTGATTTAAATCCTTTACCTCATCATTTCACCCCTCTCCCTCACCATTATACATGTACTTTTTAGGCCCTTTCCCCTACACCTCACTATTGGTTCTTCCCCCCACACCGCTAGACTTCCGGAGCAGAAGATCTATATCTGTGAAGACCTAGGAGGAAAAGAAAAAACACAACACTTTATGTCCTTTAGGAGGCCTCTGTTCCCTCGATTCATCTTCAAAAAATTTTCATGTGGTGGAAATGGAAAACAAGTCCTACAAAACCTGAACCTAATAGTCCACGAGGGTGGAGCCGTTGTTTTTCTGGGCTCCAACAACTGAGGAAAAACCACACTTCTCTGTTTGATATCCACGCTCATGCGGCATTCTTCTAGTCACATTCTATGGGAGCCGAACCAGAGGAGACCTCCACATTAACATGGAGCCATTATAGAAGAGTAATGTAACCTACCACTACGAATTAGGTCTGAGATGCTACGGGGGGTCACTGTTGATGATCTTCATTCCAAGGAGGAAGCCTAGTTGAGTCACGTCGCTGCTGTGGAGCAGAGGAGGAGTCAACCCTTATGCCTCCACTGCGAGGAGAAAAATCCATTGCGCTGTCCACTATTGGATTGTCGTGCAAGCATGGAAGCAGAGGAAGAGCTCACTGGCACATTGCGAGGAGGCTTCCTCTGGAAGCCCGTAGAACCCTAACCTAAAACCACCTTTTACTGTCTGCTGTGGGGTTTGTGGAAGAAGACCAAAAAAATAAAAAACTAAATTAATAAAAATAAACAAATAAAAATAGAATAACATAAACTAAATAATTATAATAATTATAATAAAAATATAGAATTTTATAAATAAAAAACTAAAAATAACTAATTGATAAATAATAACAATAATAAAATTATTTAAATAAAATATATGAAAACTAACATTTTAATGCTAAAATTTTTAACAAAACTAATATAAACAAATTTAATAATTTAATGAATATAGTAAATTATAAATTTATTCCATTATGAATAAAATAATTATAAAATATAATAACTATTTATAATTTTATGAATTCTAATAATTAATTTTCAAAAATATATATATAATAAAAACTAAGTAAACTTTAATAGTCTAATTTAAAATAATTAATCACCTTTATAAATTAATTATATAAATAATAACATGTAACAATATTAATTAAAGTAAGTTAATTAAAAAATTAAATAATAATTAATACTTATTAATTTAAATTTAATAACATCTAATCATTTTTTAATAAATCTTTTATTTGTTTATAAATGTTAACATTTAAACACGATTTCATTTATTTGTTTTTTTTTCTATCTTTGTAGTTTCATGCAAGAAACGTTATCCTGTCCAGGTGCATGCAACTAACTCCGTGGGGGTTACTTTCATGAGAAAAATTAGTACAACATGCCATTTGCGAAAAAACCCACGTGTGCAGTGCATATGTGAAGTGCTTTTGAAGTCGGTGGAAAATGAATGGTGACATACAGTAGATGACAGAGAATACAAAAGCATAGAAACATGAATTTTTAAGGGGTCTCTCATTCTGATTTTACGAACACACAATTTGAGAGTGAAACTCCCAGGAGACATGAAGGGAAGCACATGAGATTTGAGTTGCATGAGCGAAGAAGCAGTACACGATCTTTATTCTCAGAGGGAGGATCTCTCTTCCGAGGTTTTTATATGTTTTACATTTTACTTGTGATTGATATATTGACAATGATCTTTGTTTAATTTATTTTGCTCGAGAATTTTCAGTTTTATTGGTTAAATTTTTTATCTTCATCAATTAATTTCTTCAATGGGTATCTGATTCTTTCAGCGAGATTGAATCTGGTTTGTTAAACTATTAATTGAATTAACACCTTTAAGAACTTAATTCCAAATCGATGATCTTTGGTCAACATCGATCATTGAGATAGTTCATCAAACATTGAAATTCAAAATCATAAGAACTCTCGTTGAGATAGTTTTCTAATGATAACCTTTTATCAAATTTGTTGTATGTGGTTTTTGATATGGAAAACTTTAAGAACTATAATACAAAGTGTTATTTGTTCTCGATAGGAATAGTTAACAACTAATTCTCATGGTGTAAATTTAATCAGATGAGTAACATTAATTTAATCTAGTAAGGTTCAAATCTATCGAGAATTCATTTTTATATACCGTCAGCACTTCTATTTTCTTATGTAGTTATTTTTAGTTTACACTCTTTCATTTTGCTGTATCATTTTTCAGTTTCGAAAGTATGGAATTTCTAAACTTTTTTCATTACTGCATTTTACAAAAAATTATAAATTAATAAATATAATCCATGTTCACTATCTCTACTAATGAAAACAATAGATTATATTTGGCTTAAACACATATAATTCACTCACCTGCCTTCTATGTGGATCTACCCTGCACCATTTGGCTCATATAGGAGTTATAAATGATATTTAGATGGTCGTGACGACCTCCAGTCACATAAAAACAAAATAATCACATTAATTATTAATGAAACAATATTCATTTATGGATTCATCAAATTTAATTTCCCATGACCTCAATGATTGCTTCAATCCCTAAATGGATCTTAGAAACATAAAAATCCTTTTTGTTTCCCCTGGAGTCACAAACCCTTATGGTTGTGTCATATAAGCATCTTCCTCGACGTTAATAGTAAGGAATGAACTTTTTATACACATATACCAAATTTCATAGTCAGGGTATGATGATAGGGAATATATAATTTTGATGGATTTTAACATGAAAACTTGTGAAAATGCTTTATCATAGTCTATTCATTGTAGCTGTTTGAACCCTTTGGCCACTATATTTTCTTTATAGGTACTTAATTTACCTTCAATTTACAATCTACTCTTGAAAAAACATTTGCATCCAATAATATTTACATCTACTTGTGCATCTACTGGACCCCAAACATGGTTTTGATACATAGAATCCATTTTAGAAATCATGGATACTTTCTGTCTTATAACTTTTGATCTCTCTATAGCCACCCGGAATGAGGGAGATTATCATTTTCAACTAACAATGAGTCACCATCCTCAGTGACCAAAAAATCCAACATCTTGGGTTCTATTACATCTATTAATCTCTTACGTAGTACTTGTGTTCCATGAAATACTTCTTCCACAGGCACCTTTAGAATCTATTCATGTTCCAAATCTTGTGTATATTGGGCATTAACTTCATTGAATTCTATATTTCTCCCACTGTACATTTATCAGACGTCTTCCCTCTCAATTAAGACGGATTTTATTTTGATAGTAACTTTTTTATCAGAGAGTTTGTATTTTTAGTATCCCATAGTTTCCTTGTGATACCCTTTAAAGATGCACTGTGTGCCTCGAGGTTCTATTTTGTTCATAACAATGCCTTAACAAATTCCTTGCATCACCATACAAGGGTATGAGAAAAAATAGGTTTCTTTCAAATCCATAGCTCGAAGGAAAATCCATTTCCTTCTTTACATGGTACACATTTTAATGTGTATGACATACTTTGGAATGCATGTCCCCCAAAGGATAATGTAATATCTCTATGACTCTTCATAAACATTACCATTTCCATTTCCAACAAGATATAATTACTTTTTTAACTAACACCATTCCCTTATGGAGTATAAGTTGGAGTTAGTTGAGATAGAATGGAAAACATCCATATAATGTCGATGAACTATTTGTTTTGATATTCACCACCATGATCCAATAAAATCATTTCTATATTCTTACAAAGTTGATTCTAAAATTCAATCCTGAACGCCTTGAATTTCTCAAAGGAAACGAACTTATACCTCATCAAATAAATATTTTGATATCCACTCAAGTCATCAATAAAATTATTGAAGTAATAATATCCACATGTAGCTTTTACTAGAAATACCCCACACATATAATTATGTACCAATCCATGTAGCTTTATGGAATTTACACCCTATCCAACCAATGGTGGTTTGGTTATTTTCCCTTGAAAACAAGCATGAAATCTATCAAGTGGTTTTATCCTAGAAGTGTCTAAATAACCATCTTAACAAATATTTTTCAAACTCTTCTCATTTAGATGAACAAGATGGTTATGCCACAACTAGGTGTTATATGGTTCATGTGAACATGATTCTTTAACGATTTCAAAAACATTATTTTCGTAAATTAATACATAATGATCATTGTTTAAATGTTACATAAAATAGCATATTTTTTCATTATAAAAGAAACATATTTTATTTCCAATTTTCAAAATAATCCCATTTGTATCATGGGAAGATACATAAATTATGTTTTCTGTAACTATAGGTACAAAATAATAATCTTTTAAAACCAATATCATTCACATTTTCAATAAAAGTTGGTAGTCACCACTGTCTAGGGTAGCCATCCATGCTCCATTGGAACCTCATAGAACCACCACTCCAATGATAATCATTCAAAATCTACTTGGTTCCTGAATTTGGATTTATATGTGAGCCCCACATGTTTTATCAAATACCCAATGTGTAGATATTAAAATATTACACTCGATAACAAATGAATATTTAGCTTCCCCTTACTTATGGGTGATGTTATTCCACCAGTGGCTTGACTTTCCACATGCAAAACATATTTCCTCCTTTTCCTTTTCTTTCCTTTGGATATTCCCCTTCTCAGAAGGAAATTTCTTATGAAAATTCGTTTATTTATAGGTCTTGGCCCACTCTTCCTTGTTTTTCCTTTTCATATTCACCATAAGGACTGCAGTTTTATCAAGACTCATGTCCTTATTCATTTGGTGAATCAAGGTCACTAGTTTTATAAGAATCTTCTAATTATTTATCCGATTATAATTAATAATAGAGTTGTAGATGGTCTTTATAAATGATGAAAGTATGTTATTTTTATAAAATTCATCCATGAATCCAATCCCTATGATTTCCAAGCATTCAATGTGGCCACTAATCTTGATTATATGAGGCCCAAATGAAAGATACTCTCCATGATTAGTGGGAAAAGAATAATTGGATATCTCATATCATTCTTGTCTCTCATTCATTAAATAGATATCTGGATGGTGAAACATCATGCTACATGCACCATGTTCTTAGGTTTCTATAAAAGATCATGTTACATGGATGATAGCAGAAATCTATGAACTTCAATAGCATCATTCTGATGCTTCTCATAAAGTGATAGTTGTTCATCACTTTATTTATTGCCTGGGGAAACAGGTAAAGGTTATTAAAGTAATTACAACTTTTTTTTACTGTTAAAGATTACACATTGGCGCCTTTAACACTCTGGGAAATCTTTCCTAGTGAGAATGTTTTTCCTTCCCAAGTTTTCATCCCAATGATATGTTTTATTTCATTTTATTATTGTTCCTATAATAATAATATGAGCATATTTTTATCACTTTCCTTGATATATTTGGACAAAAAAATAAATATTATATTTATTAGTCTCCCGCTATTTTATTGAAACCCTATATCCCTCACCATTGGCTTCATAATATACTTTTTTTACGATATTAAAGTTGAAAGGATCCATATTCACTTTATCATTACCCAAAATTTTGTTGGATAAGAAACTCGAATGGTTTTTGGTAGGAATTCCAAATTCCAACTGCATTAACTCATAGTTTTTGATCTATTGAGTGGACACCCAAATCCTGAAATCATTAATTTATAATTCCCCAACCTTTTCCTCTTGGTTACACCAAGTCTTTCATTGGTAGTCAGCCCTTGAGGTGAACCATGTTATGTCCACCCAAAACCTCATGTTAGAATTCCATGATAATTTAATGCACCCCAACTTTGGCTGGTCAAGCAGTTTGAACTATGGTTCTATTTTAACCAAATTAATTGAAGCATTTACCAAAAAAATATTTTATTGAGTTATTCTATCCTTTTAAGAATATATTAAAAATTATTATCTTTATCACATTATTGTTAATATTAAGTGGGATTACTTAAGTGATTGACATTGTATTAGTTAATATTTACATATAATATAGTTTATTTTAGCTCTAACTTGTGTGCATGTCAATTCATCAATTAAGTGATCATGAAAATACATCCACAATGAAATAACCATGAAACTGAGAGAAATAAAATAATGAAGTGGTATGATTATAAGAACTAATAGTGGATAGTTTATCTAGAATTTGATTAACTAACTATAGACCTGGGGGAATAAACATTGAATAAATTATGGTTCATGTCACAATTTTTATCCTATCCACCTATATATCTCCTTGGATTGGTTTTTACTAGTCTTTGAACTAGAACTACCTCCACCAGATTGGGAGCTCCATTCATTATATATGCCTTTTACACACATAAAGGTGAGGGGAAAGGGGGTTTAAATTAAATAATCCATGGCCACATCGGCCAAACATAATGAAAGGATAGATGCCACATAGGAAAACATAATTTAATGAAACCAATCGCATACAAAAGGTCTGGTCTATCTCATGACTATTCACATTTATGTAAAAAATTACACATTTAATAAAAATAGTGTAATTTTTTTAATAATTCTTATTCATGATATATCATCCTCAAAGAGATTAATTACTGCATTTAATAAGTTAATCATTTTATCTTCATTATCATTTGAATTTATTTGATATTATCATCCATTATAATTAAAAAACCAATTAAATAAATTCAATTAAAATTAACCATGTACATAAATGTACCTTGGACGCAACATGGTGAATACTCATCCAAATCTACCTAACGTGTTTTATACCTGCATATAATTTGTTCTCTGTGAAATTTAGAATACATGTCTTATCACGTAATTTCATGACATGTAATATCAACATAATGATTACACGAACTGCATGATTTTTCTATAACATTTCATTCTTTAATTCACATAGAGAAACAACTATAATATAACTCATACATGAAATGTAGGTCTTGAACATTATGTAGATATTAAATAAAAATTTATATACAAAAATATTTAAACGTATCACATGGAATGTCCTATCAACCTATAGACCACACATAAGAACATGTCTGACGTTTTATATGATAAAATAAATAAATTTTAAATATGTGTAATTGGTAAAAATTCACGGTGTGTAGATTACATCTACACTGTATATACATATCTCGTAAACACTTCTACCAGAAACCATAGCACCTTTTAATGAGTTCCTCGATTTCATTTCAATAATATAATTAAACATCTTGATTAGATCTATGAGAAATGAACTATGAATAAGGGGATCTCATAATTCATTTTAAAATAAAGATTACAGATTCATTAAAAAACTAAATTAAAAATTGAACAAATCACCAAGGATCATTAAATAATTAGAAATAATTATGTACCTATCCTAGAAACCACTTGTGGGTTCTAGGAACAGAAAAAGCATGCAATGTTCGGTGCCCAACATTTCTTTATTCACAATTAATGATCAATCTAAGATCTATGCAATGATAAACACCAAGATCAATGTAATTGAATCAATTAAATAGAAAATTCATAGAACATCGTTACTAAGAGGGAGGAGAAAACACATATTATTTATAATTAATTTAATTAGTTAAATAATTACTTATGAGGTATTATTTATTTGGTGATGAATCCAGCAATATATCTACAGTACACTATATCTTCATTATAGAAATGAACTGTATATTTCCTCTAGATGTGATCCACACATATTCAATGAATCTCGAGATGCCACCGAATGATTCTTCGAGTGTTATCACGGACGATCTTTGAGCTTGCGTCATCCACCTTTGATCATATCAAGAATCACTTCCAAGGAGTTTTCCTTGATTTGGTGGAGGATTATTTCTATCTATTCTTGGATTCATTCTTGGATAAGGGAGATCTATAGGCTTCATAGGATTCTCGAAGAAATTTGTGCAAAACTGAATTATCTCTCTTGAGAAAATAACATAATTGTATATTTGTATTTCTAGGGTTAACATAAAATAATTGCACAAGTGCCCTTAATTATTTATTTAATCCTAGAAAACCCCCCATTTATAATGTTATTATTTTATTATTATTTTTCAACATTCACATTACATGAGAATTATAATTTAATATAATTTAATTACATAATATTCAATATTTATTATTCATTACGGGACCATTAAACTCAGTCTACTTTTCCTCCACAATATTTATCATTGAATGTATAATGTCTATTTATTATTTAAATAAATATCACTAAATTATTCTCTAATAAATAAATATATATTATATTCACTAAATAGAAAATTAATATTTGTTAAATAATCTTCTCAAAATATACTTTCTCAAAAAACTAGTGATAGAATAAATGTGATCAATATTAAATTAATATTTATTAAACCACGCATGGGAATAATATTTATTCAACCAGTTAAATAATAAATAATTGTATATTATTTAACTGAGATTCTGGATACACTTAACTATATAGGCCACTTTCTCAATGGCATGATGCAAACTAGCCTAATGTCCAATGTTATCATCCATAAAATTTTCAAGGCAGCCATAGAGAAATATGTTAATGTCACAAATACATGTCACCTAATATGGATGTTTTTCGTGTAATATAACCTCTTTATCATAGTATATCAAATCAGGCATGTTGCATACTACTGTCATCCACCTATGTGCTAGATATCTCTATCATTGACTTTTTAGAAATAGAACGTACCTATAGAAAACCATGTCCATGGATTTATTTATACTATATCATTCCAATAAAAGGTCATATGATACTAACATTCAATAAAGAAGAAATAAGATAAACCCATTATCCATTAATCATTAACGCAATATTACTCGTGACACACTCAACGTATACTACCTCACAGAAAGCATATGTCATTATGGATTTTATTAATAATTTAAATTATATGACTCATAATATTAATTATTAATAATGTTAATGTCTAATTAGAAATACATGTGTCTTTAGATATGAACATCCAATGACACGTATAAATGTGGATTTCCAACTGGTGGGTCCCGTTCTCATAATATCTTATTGGATATAACCATGTGCGTACAGCATAAGAGGTTGCCTCAAAGTTAGATGAGTCTTCACAACTTATAGCATGTATCATTTTTGTCCCTCAAATGATATCATCAATCTATAGAACATATGTTCATGAATAGTGTCATAGCACTTTTGGGTTCTCATCATAGTGGGGAACTACTATGATCTTTCAGTTCGACAACTACTCTTTGGACATTAACACATACAATGAAATTTAAAAGAACAGCCATGACAGGATAATTAGTCTATTAATATTCAAAAACTTGAATAGTTTTGTCATAATGTACAGAAAAGTTGGTCTTAGGGAACCAACTCCAACACTATCAACATAATGATTACCCAAATTACATGATTTTTCAGTCATGTGTTATGCTTTAATACACATGGAGTAACAACTATAATGTTACTCATATATGATATGTGGATCTTATCATTACATAGAGATTAATTAAGCATCTATATATATGTCTCTCTCTGTGTGTGTGACTGTGTATTAAAAAAATCACATGGTATATTCTATCAACTAAATGAAAACATGAAAACAAATAATGATAATGTTTACAGAATATTATAAATAAATTTTAAATATGCGTAATTTGGTAATAGTACATGGTGTGTAATGTTAAGATACATAGTATGTATGAATATCAATGTGTATCTAAGGAAAATTCCTAGTGGATTGGCGTATAAACTATGCCATGAAAAATTTTAATAGACATCATACACAAAGGAAAACATGTCATGATAACTCTGAGTTAAATGGTCACCCTTCAGGTAGGTCGTGTATGGAATACATGACATTTATATTACTCAAAGGGACTACACACTGTATACATAGTCTACATGTCATTTAATTTAGATAATCATGTGCCTAACAAGCCTTGACAACATGCGGTGTAAAAATTAACTACACCACATATCATCAATGCACATCGATTGAGTAATTCATGAATTAACTCTTTCCACATTGAACATAATTACACAACATGACACTTCAATTACATGGCACGTACTCTTGTATTGTGTGGCCAAAATCCTTCAAACATCTGAATGAGTTACTCGATTTTATTTTATTCCTAAAATCAATTTTTTTATTTGATCAATGAGAATCTAAGGATAAAGAATAAGATCTCAAAATTCAGACTAAATTAATGATTAAACACAAATTTAAAAACTAAATTACAAATGCATAAAACACCGAAAATATTTAAATAATTATAGATATTTATTTTACCACTTTGATACCACTTGGAGTTTCTGGGAGCAGCAGAAGCATGTGATGGGTGGTAACCAACCTTGATTTTTATCTTGTTAAATGATCCATACTGTAGAGACCCAAAGCTTGATGTACATAAATATTACATTACTTTAGCGGAATACTTAATACATAAAAAAAACAGACAAACAAAGATCGTAATAATTTAGTGTCTTTGGAAACTTGGAATGTAATCATCTAATCGTGGTGAAAGATCTTCAACATCTCCCATAAAGATCTTCCTCTATTTTTTCTTAACTAAAACCTTTCTTTATATCCTTGGGAAAAGAAAACATAAAAATGGTGAGCTCGAATGATCAGTAAGGGTATGCATGGATAAAATAAAACATACCATATACATTTGAACTTAAAAACAGGAACATAATGTTTAAATATCAAAAGCTTGAGCAATGACATAAAACATGGAAGTATGTAAGGCATAGATCATAAAGAAACATTAATAATGATAAAATAGAATGGGAATAAAACATGTAATTGTGGAAACCATTAATCACATGATATGATTTCCATAGTAGCCAAGGCATTGCTGCCAAAACCATCTTAGTGGACAAAGTCCCTTTCTGAATCGAGTTCACTCTTCGTTCCAGTCCTGTATTACTGAACCAGTTTAACTTGCCGTTCCAGCCATGTCTATCTCTTGAGATATAAATCTTTACCCAATGCATTGGAGGGAGATATAAGTCCCACACATCTCATAATTAAATCATTCTTACATGTGCCACAAAATAAACATATATCATTCATAAAAACCCAATAAATAAAATGGGTTTCATAAACATCATGCCATTATCACATAGTCCATATAAAAGAAATGGATATCATTTCATAATAAGAGAAGTGGAACCATGTAAATCATAGAGACATTATACTTGAAACATACACATATGAAATAATGTCATCTTAGATAAAAAATGGTTTTGATAAAACACTTGAAATGAATTCTTGAGGAAAATATCTTTTTTTCTTCAAAATCATTTTCTTTTCACAAAATGTCATGCAATTTTAAAATAAAAATATTTTGTTGAAAATAGTAATGAAATATTTTGGAGGAAGATTCATGAAAACAAGGCTTTATAAAACCGTAAAAATCAGTTCACGCAATATAAGTTAAAAATAACATTCTCCTCGTACTTTTGTTGGAAATGTCAAAAAAGTAACGTGTAACATAAATAAGAGAAAGATTCCATACATACCATGTAGTAAAAGTCAAAAATGGGTAAAAAGGACTTTATACATACATGAAAACACTTTTATAAAACATAGAAATGATATAAATAGCCCCAGTAAATACTTATGAATAAGAAATCTGGGATAAAAATGAGATTTGAACAATTATCCCTTACCTTAGGTCTGATATGCTTCATACGTATCCGAACCTCCTCTTCTTTGAAGCGCCTCTTTGAGACCTCCTCTTAGGGAACTAAAATTGGTCTTTGAAGAAGACCAAGACCTCTAGGATGTTTCTAGGGAAGTGGAGAAGAGAATTTGGCAGGGGTTGGACGAGCATGAAGGCTCAAAGTGGTGTGAGGAAGAGAGGGAGGAGGTGCCCTTTTATAAGGGAGGAGAGGGGCACCATTGGAATTTTTAAAAATATTAATTTATAATAAATCTAACCCCACTTAAAAACCACAAAAAATGACTCATATTCAAATATTATATGAGATAGTGTTTTAATCTCATCAGCCAATCAAATTTAGACATGTTTGGATCTTATTTTAAACCTTATCATTTTGATTTATCCTTATTTAATCTATTTGAGTTTATTTTTGGTAATAAAATTCTAAATTTTAAATTATAATAAATAATTACTTATTTGTTGTGAATTTTACATAATTGTTTACTTTATAACATTATAGACCATATAAATTTAAATTTATAATTTTTAAATATTTTTATGATTTTTAAACAATTTCATAATATGATATTTTTATAAAATAACAATAATGTCAATTTTGAAACTATTCATTTATTTGAATTTAAATAAAATATTTACAAAATATATGTTCAAACTAAAAGCTTTAATATATTCATAAAAGGACATATGTATCTATAAAATTAGTGGATCACATTTAATAGTTCATATAATATTTATTTTATTATTTTTAACTCCATTTATTTGGTTTATCTCTTAAAAAAATAATTACTACAACATTTTTGTATAATTATTTAATATACTGATTTTTTGCATAAAAATTAAATATAAAATTCTATGATGAGGATAAATCTATTAAATTTCACAATAATACTTTTACTCGAATTTATCATCTTAAAATCACAATATTTAAATTGTTATATTTATTAAATTATGAAGGTGACAACTTTGGCATCATTTAAAATAAAACAATATAAGTGTTATAATCACTTTTATAAGGCTCCAAACGGTTATATATTATGTCGTTGGATGATTAAGGTGTAGATATACACTACCAATATGTTTTGGTCAGGTTTTTGGGCCTTTTAATGGGTATTATTATTTCAATAAAAACTATATTACTTTTTTTTCACTTAATAAATAATTTTTGTATCATTAATGAATCACCATTAATGACAATTATTTAATCCCTAAAAATTCTAAATAAATTATCATGATGTATATAATTTTATTAGCTTTCTATAGACTATTCAGGTTCGATTTTTTATGATGTTTATCACTAAATTAAAATTATTATACTTATAAGATTTAAGAGAGTGACATGTTGTCACTTTCTTTGGCTTTAATAATTATTAAATTATTTTCATGATCAAAAGTCCATAAAATGAATCTAATCTGACCCATAGGTTATATGGGTCTACTTCTATCCATCCAATAGAATTTTTTAATGTGTTAGGGTAATTTTATAATATTATATTTACCCTTAATTACCTGATTTACCTTTAACTATGGTAAATAAAATTTACCGTAGTTACTATTCATAATTCTCAAAAATAAAAAGTAGCATATAAACATAATTTTGACCCACTGATTCCAAATATGGAATCAATTTTTCCAAATTCAATAAACAAAAGTTTCAGAAATTAAATAAAAATTAATCCCGTTGTCGAAAGAAAATGGGTTTTTCTTTAAAACACCGTAAAAGATTGAATTGATTTAACCTACGAATTTAATGTAAAATCAATGATAATGACCTAAATTATATTAAATGGTAAAAATATATTCTATTTATACTTTAAAACCATTCAATATTATAATTTAACCATATAAATTATTGCGATGATAAAAGTTGTTTTTAATTAAAATATAGCGTGTTTTTACTATTCATCAAAATATGAAAGTTACCAGAATAATATGAAAATTTTATCCAAAGTAAATTTTTATTTCTTTATTCCAAAGAATAATTGTATTTTGTCAAATTGAACTTATAAACATGTCAAAAACTAGGTTTAAAGTGGGTGCACCATCAAAAGGCGGCAAAACTGCATTTTTTTAAAAATACTTATTTTACCCGAAAAATTTATTTTGTTCTTATACCATGTTCTAGAAAATGTGTAAGATAAATAGTAATGTTATAAAATTCAAAATTTAGTTAATAATATTCATAACGGCTAGTTCATAATAATATTATGATAATATATCGTTGTTTAGTAAAACCTGGTATTGCGTACAACACACACTATCGAGGAAGGTTGCGATTGCGTGTAATGCAAGCCAAGTCAGGGTTGCGTGTTGTGTAAGAATCCATCATTGTTTCATATAACAGAATCCAACCATATTTCATTTATACATTGAATATATATATATATATACTCAATGTTGCATAGAATAATTATTATCAAAATTATATGTAACACGATCCAAGAATAGTGTTGCGTATTCTGCAAGCTAATACGGTGTTGCGTATAGTGCAAGGTAATCATGGTGTAGCATACAACACAAGACATTAATGAAATTAATAGAATATTTTTCATAAAATCTCAGGGTGTTACAGATACAAACTCTTCATGATGATAAAAACTGTGTTAAATGGAGTTTTTTCAAAGAATATAGACTACATTAATCCTTCATGAAATAGAGAGAGGATCATCATATATTATTTATAATTAATTTAATTAATTAAGAATTATCAAGATGAAAATATTTCTTTCATTGTTAGATCAGGTAATAGATCTCTGATGCTCAATCATTATGTTGTTGGAATCATGTGCACATTACCTTTATGAGTGATCCACACATGTTCCATTAATCTCTAGAATGTGTTGAATGATTCTCTAGGTGCTAGCACAACATATCCTCAAACATGCGTCTTCCATCTTTAATTGTTATGAGAATTGCTTCCAAAGCATTTTGATTGATCTGGGGGAGGAATATTGAAGTCAATCCATGAGAGTGTTCTTGGAGAAGATATATATCAAGGTATGGAGATAATTCTCCAATTTTTTTGTGCATAAGCCAAATAAATGAATTTTTCTCTTTATAAAATATCAAAATTAAGGATTTATATCACTATGGTTAAAATATAATAATTGAAAAATTGTCTTTAATTATTTATTTAATCCTTTAGAAAACCCAATGTCAAATGATAATAATATTATTATAATTTCCCATCATTTTCTTAACAAGAAAAATAAATTAAATATTATTTATTCAGATAATATTTTTTATTTTTTATTTTTTCACTGGACCATTTAGACATTATACGCCCTTCCTCAAAAATATTTATCAGTCCATGAATATAGACTATTTATTTATCAAATAAATATTAGTACATTATTCAAAAAGTAATAAATAAATATTGTATTTACATTGTAGACAATAAATATTAATATGCAATCAATCATACATTGTTAATTATTAAACTGTGTGTGGGAATAATATTTATTCCTCATGTTAAATAATAAATATTAATAAATTATTGATCTCAAATTCTAGATACATATAGTCTGGGACCATCTAGGCCTATTTCCTAGAGGAATTAGAAAAATCATCATAATGTACAATGTTAGTATCTAGCAAAACTCCAAGGAACCCATAAAGAAAGAAGTTAATGCTACAATGATATGTCCACTCATACAAATGATTTCTGTGTAATATAATCAATTTATTACGATATCTCTAATAATGAAGGTTGCATATCATTTCCATCAATCAATCTTCTCATTGTCTCTTTATTTGATTTCCTAGAAAATGATCTTTCCAATTGAAAACCATGTCCATGGATTTATTTAGGAAATATTATCTTCATAAAAGTGCATTAGATATCAACATCCATTAAAATAGAAGGGAAAAATAGTTTATGAAATTATTTTTTAATTCAATATTACTTATGATGCATCCAACTTATCATACCTCACCATGAAAATATTTAATCAAGGTCTTCATCAATACATCAAATTAAATGAACAAAAATATTCATTAATAATAATTTTAATGTTTGAGGATCAATTCACATGTTCATATATAGGATTATCCAATGACACATTGAAATGTTGATTTCTTACTGGTGGGTCTCGTTCTCATAATATCCTATTAAATATTACCAATGGCGTACTCCCTATGCAGGTGCCTCAATGTCCTTTGATTATCAACTCCTAATAGCCTATATCATTTATGTAACTAAAATGATATCATTCATCTATAGAACATATATTCCAGAATTATGTTGTAGCACTATCGGGTTCTCATCATAGTTGGGAACTCCTATGACCTTTAGTGCTACATGTACTCTTAGGAAATTATAGCATACTATATCACATATTAAAATAATAATGATGTGATAAATAGTTTAATAATATTAAGAAAATTAATACATGTTATCATAAATAAAACATAAGGTGGTTCTAGGGCTCAAACTCCAATAAAACACATGTTATTTAATAAATAACTGGATCACAAAATGCATCTTCTATTAATATCAACATAGTAATCTCAAGGATAATAATAACTAAATTTCCAATGATTGAAATTATTAATAATGGATTTCATGATAACTATACCATCATGACCTTTTTCCAAGATAGTTTAAAATACAAATAGGCATACCCAAAAAAAATTTAATGGAAGATTACAAATTTTTCTAATGATACCTATCAATGCATCAATGAGATATATAAATTTTTTCCACACATATCACTTCTTTTCTATTTAATTCCTCATATAATTCTTGATGAATTTAATTCATAGAAAATATTGCTTATCAACAAATTTTTTTATTAAATGAATAATAGAAATTTATCAATATTTCCCCAGTAAATCAAATCACCATAAAAAATAATTGAATATTATTTATAAAATAATCATTTCCCTGATAAAAATAATATGAGTATTTAAGATAAAATAAATTTCCAATGATCACAAGAAAATAAATGTTTCATGGGATTATTAATTTCATCAAAATCAATGAAGAGAAGGAATATGACTATCAAAAAATTGGATATTGTAATACAATAAATTCCCTTAAAGAATAGAATAAAATAGAAACCAAACATTTTTAATTATAGATAAAAATATATTCCTTCATAAAAATATTCATTCCTTATAAATATTCTACAGTACATAAAATGATTTTAGCGGATGGAGATTTCATTTACACCTTATAAATTTAAATAAAAAAATTATTTTTTAGTTTTCAACAAAAAATGAGGAAAATACCATTTATGATAGAATATTATAAATAATAATTTCATATCATGAAAAAATTCAATGATAACATTACATTTATATGATAAATCATTTGACTAATAAAATGAGCTTTTTAAAATTAAGTTTCAAAAATATGGATATGGAAGAAAACTTTACCCAATCAAAAGAGAACTAAGATAAATTTTATCACCACAATAATTTTCAAATATTAATATGAATTGAATCCTTGATAAATATATATTAATTTTAATTACCTAAAAGAGAAATAATATAATGTACATAAATGAACTTGGTGCACAACATTAAAATATTCGTTGATGAAAGGAAATTGAAACATAACTCATTACCTCATGTTGTTATTTACTTTTGGGTTATATAACCACATGTACAATAAATTTAAATAAATTATAGTTACATAAAATAACCACATTTATATCATATATTATTCATGTATAGCATGTTATATCCCATTAGTTAACAAACTTTTATTATTATTATCATTTTTTGGTGTCAACTTCTTTGTTTTCCAATTATGGTTTTGATTTGGTAGTCTCAGTCCTTTAATTTTGATAATTGTTCCGACATCTCCAGATTTTTATTTGACATAAAATTATCATATATATTAAATTTATTGATACTTATAATTATTCATACAATATATAGATAAAAAAATAATTACATAATCCATGGAGATGGTAGACTGTACGTACGCATGAACACGGTTTTCATTTTTTGTTTGATGGAATGATATAATAGTAAATAATAATTAAATTTTATATAATGAACATTATTCAATATAGATTATATTTTTTAATTAAATATCACCTTACTACAATCCATGTAATGTATATATGAAAAACAGTTCATGTCACTTTTTATATGTGGTATTCCACATGTATAGATGAGGGACGTTATAGTTTTCCAATGGATTGGAAAGTAAGAAGGTATATATGATATTATAAAAATTTAATAATAATGTCATAAATGTAACATATAGACCAAAATTTCAAATTTTAAATCTTACACTTGATATAGTTATGAAAAATGAATTACACCACTATTTGTAGATGGTAATCCATACATACACATGAGTAGTGTTTTCTATTTTTTTATGGTGTTAAAGAGACGGAAAATAAATATTTTATAATCATAATAACATATTAGGATATTTATTATAATATATTTGTTATTTTAGGATTTTTACAACACATTAATAGTCAGTATAAGAAGAAATATACTTGAAAGTCTCGATAAAGATGATTAAATCTTCTTTGGTAGGATTCTATTAGATCTCTTCTTAAGGGTCTTAGGGTTTGTGTTTTAGAAAAACAGGAGCTTATAGGACTTGGATAATGGAATTGATATGATAAACTACTAGGTTTGTTTGACATATATTGCTCAATTTGGTGTGATGAATTAAGTGAATGAGGTGTCCTTTTATAAGTCAAGGGAGGATAATTATTAGAATTCCATAATTTATTAAATTAATATAAATAATGATTTGTATCTAAATGATGCAAAATTTATTTATTATTATATAAAATGAGTATTTTTAAAAATAATTTCATCTGAATTAATTTTAACTTGTTTTAGTTTTGTTTTCAACTTTATCTATTAATTTTAACAACTCATTAACCCTGTTGACAGTTACTGTAATATTCATGTTTTCAATAACATAAGTTTCAATAACGTTACCATAATATCAAATAATATCAACTAATGTAACATTTATGAGTTATTAAAACATATCCCATTAATTTGGCTAAAAAAATATTTTTATAAATTGAAAATAATTTTATAAAATATAATTTCATATAAAATATCATTAATGTCCTTTCTAACACTATTAAGATAATTTCACCTTAAATACATTAAGACAAAGTGGGAATTCAAGTATATACTTTTAGAACATATGTAATATTTCATTTCTATATTTAAACTTTTTATGTCATCGTTAATCACTCAATATATTTTTTTTTATTTTTTTTTAAATAATTTATTTTATTTCTCTATTAATTGAATAAATATTGTGTGAATGTTGATTAAGAATTTAAGGTAATTATTTCACCACTATAAATTATAAATAAATTTACATGAAAAATAAAGATCTTTTATATTTCAAATAAACATTTATAAATGAACATGAATTTGTTTTATCACAAATTGAAAAAATTAAACAAAACAAAACAAATAGAATGACATTTTTTACATTTTTTACATAAAATATTATTACTGTAAAAATCATGGAAAAATAAAAAAATAATATCTACAAATTTCATAATATTATAAATAATGAATAACCATCAAATAATATAAATTCAAGTGTTGGGGATTCTTTTTAGTCTTTATCACATTATTTTTACAGTTAATTAACACATTTTACCTTTTCTTTGGTGACAAAATTTAATATGATTACAATTCCTAATAAATAACAATAAAAGGGACATATTTCCCCTAATTAGAAATATGTAATTCATTTTTCGTGATAAATTTCATAGAAGTTTCATAATTTAATTTAAAATTAATCCCATCAAAATTTGAGGGAAACATTTTTTCTAAAAAATGACTTTTTATGTTCAAACCTTTTTAAAACAAACCTCAAGTACATAATTAATGAAAAAAATATATAATGTTATTATATTTAATAATAATTAAGTAATTAAATGATTGAAAATAATCCAAAATACAATTTTGCATCTTAAATACTTTAAAATAATGTATAGTTTTCAATAAAATTCAGTATTTTCTTACTATGCATTACAAAAACAAACTTTTTAGAAAAATATCTAAATATCAAAATAAATTTATATTAATATGCTGATATAAAAAATATCATTATTGTTAAATGAAATTAATTACTGTTTTAGAAAATAATTATAATATTTTTTTTTATAAAAAACAACTAAACCCATTTTTGGAAGAAACCCCATTTTTGAAGTATAAAATGACCTTACTAAAAATTGAGGGATTACTTACAAAGACTTTATCAATATATTTATATTTACTAATAAGTAAATATACATTTAAATAGATATTTATTCCTATTTATACCTACTAATATAATAACTAGGTTATAATGGTCGTATTTAAAAAAATGGACATTAATTTAAGATCATTGTTACTCTATCAAACATAATGTTTATTTAAAATATAGGGCTAGTATAGATTTTCGAAAAATATTCCTTGAAACCAACACGTTTCATGAAAAATGATTATTTATAAATAATATTTTCTAGAATAAATGTTTCCACATTTTTTGTACCATCATCTTGTTTATCTCAAGATAACTTCAAGCAGTTATTTCATATTGACTGAGGCCCTTTAGAATTAAGAATATCATATGTATTATTATTGGGTTTGTTTCTTTAATCAATATTTTGTGAAAATTTATCTTTAAGAGCATTTTAATTTCTAAACATTATTCCAACTCAATACACTTCATATTTATAGTTTTATTATCATCTTCCACTAATTTCAACCTATCAAAACATTATTTTCTTATCATCCTAATATGATTATCATGGATCTTATTATTTTTTATATAGAATTGGTAGGCCCTATTTATTTGTTTTTTTTTCTAAAAATGGGTAATTATAGATATAAATGGTATCTGTTTGTGTTTCTTCAAATTCCTGGATCCTTTATTCAAATACTTCTCTAGTCATAACATTCTCATAAAAATTCATTTTCAACTATTCTTTTTTCAGAGAGTATTTTCTTTTAGGAAAATGATAAGTGTTTCTTGACTATAACCGGGTCAATGAGTTTATTATACATCATTACTTTCTTAGATATTTTATTTTCAAGTTTATTTCACTCTATCTACAACTATTTATTTCCATTTTTAAGATTATAAATGAACTCAAATATTAAAGAGATAAGGTATACTGAGATATTTTCAAGTGATAATTTATTTTAGAGTAAAAATCAACAAGATTTTAAAAAGATACATACTAGTCACATCCTCAACATGATTATTTAAGAGGATATTAATAAATCGATATTATTAAAACTTCTATTCTATTATTACAGTCAATTAATGGTTAATCCTTCTATTATTTTCTCAATGATGGGTTATTTCTAAACATTTTTTCATCCTTATTCTTACTTTTTTAGTGTTTTTGCAGAAATAATCCATAAATTCTTTTTGATAAGGTGGAAAACCATATTATCCTGCTACAAAAACTTAAAATCTTATCTAAATTATTTCTTTATATATGTTAAATAAAAACAACCCAATTCAAAAATTTGATCGCATGTAGGACCTCATCATTGATATTATTTATTATGCTTAGTAAACCATGAAACAACACTGATCGGTTGATAAATCAGTGTAGATATTTTTTTACTAGTTTGATATATTATATTTTATTCTTGAATTTTAACCTATTAGGATTATCTTAACATAATGAAGTTTTATTCAAGATAAGATTTTAAAATATATACAAACGTGATATTATTACAAGGTTCACCATTTGGGTGCGTGACTATGTCCATTATGCTTTTAGTGAATACACATGTTGTATTATAAATCTATATAGTCAATACATAATGGGGTTATGTCCATAACCTAAAAAATGTATCCAAATATCATGTTTTCTCCAAATAAGTTATTTATATAGGATCTATCTTTTTTGCATGTCCTTTCCCAATAAATAATGAAAATATATTCAATGAAATTTAGGTTTTCACAACAAAAATATATATACCTTCTATGATCCATAAGAACATCAACAACAATGCACGCTCCCACTATGTTTATGAACATTGAGGGCTAGAATGTTTTGAGAAATATAAGAACAACAACGCTCTTTATCAACTTCAAAATGAAAAACACACTTTTTGTTTTAGGTAAGAAATTTTTGTCTTCATCTTAATCAATTATGAGATTTTTTATATTTAGTAATATTAATATAATCCTTTAATACAAAAAATATACTAGTAGTTAGGTATTTATAATTTTTTATATTACCCCCTTGTCTATTATATTTCATTGTTTCAATTATCTCTTGATTTATTGACCATACATGATCATGTGTATGAGTTAACACTTTTGAATTAGGAAACATCAATGAAGTGTGGCATCCTGATCATTAATATTTCAAAAAAATTAATTATTAAACTTAGATATAATCTATTTTTTATTTTTACAATATGGAAATAAATATATCTTTTTAAATATCCATATTTATTATTCATGAATCCTCTCAATTCTACATGGATAGTCTTTAATATATTCCAAAAATACCACCATTGAATTTCAACTAAAAAATAACATGATTTTAAAATAGAAATATTTATTCTACATTTTTGTTATGTCTTTGTATTACTATAATTTAATATCACATTACATATATGTATACTTAAAATTCATGGATTTACTCATACATTGTTACTAGAAATACCATTTTAATCTTATGTAACCACATTATCATTTCTTGAAATCTCAAAAACATATGTTTCCATTTTATTTGAATTTTTTTCAAACATAGATTTTGGATTACACATAAGTGATCTTATTAATTTTAATGTATACATCAATCAATGGGATTAGGAATAATTGCGATGAATAATGGTATGGAACTCTTTTAAAATTTAAATACTTTTCCATTTTCTCCTCTCTTTCCAAAACTAATCTTGAACACTTATTCCTAAGTGTTAATTATTTTTCTCTTTTTATTATTATGTTGATAAAATATCTTGACAAGACATTAAAAAATATTATCACCATTTTCCTCACCCTGATATTTTCAATTATGCGATGTGAAAATTATAAACAATAATTAATAAGGGGCACACTAATTTTTATGTGGTTCCCTACTACAGGAAAATCCAAGGGCTATGTGGTTAATAATGTTCTAATGCACTGAATCAATAAATATCACTTATTGGTGTTTATGATAGTTAATTACAACATTCAATAACCTCTTTAATAGTGGTTTAGGGTAGATATACTATCTACCCGAGATCACTTCCATATATAGTGTCTCATTCACTCACTACTTCATAAGGAAAAATAAATTTGGATCATAGGCCATGAAAAATTACACCTATAGTATTTAAATGACCAAAATGTATTGATGGGTGCCTTTTATATCCCCTTTCTCCTTCATAACCCTCTTTGAATATCACCATTGAGCAACAATGAATTTCCATGAGAGTTCATGGAACCACCTTATAACTTTCCAGAAAAATCATACAATTCCACTTCTTCACTACACAACACTAATATATTATTATTATTTATTGGAAATATATTCAATGAGTGAAAATCTATCTCATTATTAAATTTATTCACATATTTTTTATTGTTTTCTCCCTAAAATTGTAAATCTCAATATGTCTCCTTATTTGATAGAATATATAGGTGGCTTTATAAACTTATGGTTTATTAGTCTAATGGTTCATATTAATAATCACTCCTCTTCTACTCTTGATATTTATCTAGGTGTATAATACATTTATATTCTCTATTTAGTGCCATTTTAACTGAGTTAAGGCCCTAAAATCTCAACCAATATACTCCCTAGATGAATTTCTATCTCACATAAAACAAATTGACTATGGAATGGTCCCCACATCTATATCATTGTCATTATTTGTCATGCCTTAATTATTGTGTAAGAAATTCCAATACGGAACAGAATGTGATCTTAATAAAAACTTGTATATTAGACAGCTTCTCTTAAAATATAGCCACATGTTGACGAAATTTACAAATCTATCTTAATTTTCTTCCCCACAACTCACCTTCGACCACAACAGGATCCCCTATATACTCTTTAAACATTGAATTGATTATGATTTATTTCATTTACTAAACTGTGTACAACAACATAATTGCAAGTCAACAACTAATACATGCATCCATAACCACCTCCTTTATTGGATTTATCATATTGGGGGGAAGACCCATCCCTCATCCCATTTATTGAAGAAAATACACTCCCATGTCAAAATGGGAAAATGAATCCCATCATATATTCATTATTTTCTAAGTGGGAATTAAACCCTAATTCATCAAACTCATATGCCCAAACCCATAGGTCTAATAATTTTCCAAAGGACCCATGCACTCATGCCACTGGTTAATCGTTTATCTTCATGCTTCACTCTCATTCATTCTCCTGTCAGTTCTATCTTGACACCCAACATCCTAGCCAATATTTACAAGTATCCCAACGCTCAGTATGTTGGCCACTCCATTGTCTATCTAACACTATCCCCATACATCATGATGATATTGCCAACCCCGTTCATCAGATTCCTACGATACGACTACTCCCACAACCATATACCCTCATCCATTGGTCCAAATCTATATAGATGTCAATCCATAGAATAGTTGACATCATATTCATCCATCATCTGGATTTCAATTCCCTATTTCATCCACTTCCTATGATTCCACCACTCATGCAACTTGCCAACATAATCCATTAGTACGACCATGGTTCAGGAATCATCCACCTTCCATTATATATCTGCTCCCAAAACCAATTGGTGTCGACCATATGTTGTATCACCCACTACACGTTATAACCTCCCCCTACTGTAATGACCATTACCATGTTCCTTCCAAATATTCCCCCAAAATCTGGGATTTCACGATTTTAATTTGTTTTGATGCAGTATTACAAGGATTCCTTTTAGAACTATTATAATAGAATAAATGAAAAAACATGTACGAGGTAACCTTAACTCCCAGTGGGGGTAGATAAAGTCTGAATCATGCCACATGTTCTTCATTTGGGAAATGGATTTGAATTTCCCTGTGAATAATACATATAATGGTTGGGTCTTTCAGGACTTGAGCTTGTTCTTGTTCCCATGGACAGCTAGGAGTACAACCTATAGGTACCTCTCGGCTAATAAGCTATGGTTAAAATGTGTTTATGGGTTAATATCAACTCCTACTAGGGGTCCCAGATAATCCCATAAAGGACTGAAATTTCCTCAGCAAGGAAATGGCCTTCAATCATCCTATTCATAACACACACAGTTTTAAAGGAGTTTATTAATAACTTGCCTCTTCTCTTTATCATGACTATTGAATAATACCATAGCATGGGACCTAAATTTTGGTCGTTTTTCATCCCATTACTGTTAAATAGTCCAATGTTACCCATTATGTATTTTTAGTATGACCATTACACAACATGTTATGTATTTAGTGTTACCCTAATGCAACACCAGTTATCACCTTTAACCATGAAATAATCAGCATTACACTATCACCCAAAAATCCAAATGAAATTTATGAAACACTCAAAATAAAATTATAAAATATCCTCCAAGTCATGGCTCTAGCTTCTATGATTTGGTCTACTCATCTACAATTTCCCAAGTCAAAAAATCATGTTATATCATAAGGGTATTAACAATACTACAAAAGGGGTCTGAATTATTATTTATAAATTTCCCCAACTCCTTTATCAAATCACATTAAAAACATGTTGTAATTATATATTTATAATCAGTTTAAGAAACTATTTAAACAAAATAATATAATCATTCTTTGAAAATGAACAATATAATATTAAATGTTTTAGAAACATGAATAAAAATTAATATAAACTCTTATAAAAAATATATCAAATATTTGATAATATTTCATGAGTAGGTTTTACACTTTCACCCAAATTTTTATCTAATTATATGAACATGACATAATATACCCATGATTGTATACGTAGTGTAAGGGTGTTCTTCCAATCATAGGTGTCCCTCAATAAGAATGATCAGACAATCCTCTATCTCCTTGCACCTTAGATCACTCAAAAAAGTAGATCATACAAACTCTATATATCTATAAACTAGATATCATAATCCACTTTATTATAAAAACAATTATTACATAAAGAAAACCAATAAATATTTTACAATGAAAAACTCATTATGATTCTTTATGGAATCTCTCTAAAGAATATAATTAAATCCTCCTCAATAACAAGATTTTAATAAACATTAATCAACCAAAATAAATCCCCAAATTGTAAAATTAATTTTTCTACCTCAAGGTTTCCTTTTATTCATACATGGAATCTAATGATTTTATTATGCACTTCACATGATCTATTATAACGACATCAAACAAAATTCTTCTTAATTTTCTAGAATATCAGCACATCATGACTCTTTCTGATGTATATTCGATAAAGAATCTTTATAATTATTTGACTATATAATCCAATAAAAATTATATGTCTTCATCAAGTAATATTATACGTATCTATCCATAAGTCTTAGTAAATTATCATCCAACAGACATTGTATGACTCTATCTAGTGGAGTTTTTTTGTTGACTTTTTAGTAATTTGTTCGATGCAATTTATTAGCCTTCTATTTGGTATACTTCATGTATTTTTATCTTATGTACATTGATATATCTATTTAATGTAATTGGTACTCATCTATATAGTATAATTGATAAATGTCTATCGGATAGAATTTTTTTCCAAATCCAAGTAAAATTTAATACCTTGCTACAAAAGACTTTAAACATGGGAGATATTGATATAGGAAATATGCAAACATGTAAATAATAAATTTCTATTTTGAAAAGTATGGGTACAGATAATTTTTCTGACTAAATAACATCTCCCTTTCTAAAAATCACAATACACAGTAATTGGATAAATTGAAATTAAAACATATATAGAAATACTTTCCCTAACATATATAACCTTCAAGTGATTTAATCTATCCACCATTGTGATTTTTGATATGATTTAATAGAAATAAAGAGATACATAATTATAAAATGTACCCTATATTGTTAGTAAAACACTCTATAAATAGTATTTAGAAGGAATATATTATATTTATTCAAAAGGATATTTCAAAAAAATTATTCTTCATGAGAAAAATTTTATGGTGTAAAGAACTCTAAAATTAAATATATTTTAAAAATAATTCAAGTTGTTTTATATTTATTACAAAAATATAACAGTTTAGGGAATGTTAATCAGTGGTAGAAAACTTCTTGACAATTTTATTTATTTATCATAGACTATATTATGTCATATCTAAATCATCTTCTACTAATTTCATCTCTTCCACCCTATAATTTATTAATTAAATATTATTTATTTATTGATATATTTCTAATCATTTTTTTATATAAACATTCTTAAGATCTTCCACATACATTAAACAATTTATAAATTAATTTTTCATTCTATAAACATTCGTTGAAATAATTTTTGTTATCCCCTTTATTCCTCAAGTCTTCCCATCAAAAAAAATTATATCTTCATCAATATGGTTCATCCATATGATAATTCTTTTTATATTTATATTATCTGATTAAGGATTTACCATTGAGATCTTTTTGTTCATCGTTTTTGTGCATAATGATTTTTGGGTTTTGTTTCAAGGATCATCCTTCTATGTTATCAAAGTTCCCTTGCATGTATTTAAATAAGTCATGGATTTCAAGAATGATGTTTATAATCCACTCTAGCCTCTTAATTAATTTATTGAATTAATTAATTTGCATATAATCTCTTTTGGATCTTTCTCTTTGGGATGGGTCTGTAGAGTCACTCAAACGATCTAGAAAAATAAATTCTCTAACACTTGGAGGTTTCTACACAACTTATCAATGAAATTAGATTTAGATGTACCCATAACATCAACTCTTCCGTTGGATTGAGAAATTTCTAATGCCTTGACAGTTGATTCTTACTTTTCATCTTCTAAGGATAATTCTTCTTGAGAACTTTTGAAAGTATCCTAAAACTGAGAGGTTATAGATTTTTTGGTATGGACTAAATATTTTTAATGATATAATGGTTTCATGGTTTTTTTAACTATATCGTACGACTTTCATAATAGGTTCATCTTCTTTATTTCATGAGATTAGTCTATGGTATGAGAGGGTGTTCAAAAACATCTTTTCTTATAGTTACTTTCTCAAAAACATGAACAGTGCCATGGTCAATAACATGATTAATAACATCATTAAAAACCTTTTTATTCATTTAATTTTTCAATGGACTTAAAAACTAACTTTGTAGGAATTTTGAAATGACTTACCTAGGGAATTGATGGAGGAGTTATGAAAAAAGGATAAATGGACAATGTTTTTGGTTGTTCATTCTCTATTACATTAGTTGGAGGAACATCTTCCTCATTTACTTCAACATACATATGTGATAATTCTATTTCCTCTAGGAAATATTGAGTGACCATAGTTATCTTTTGTTTGGATGATTCTTTTTTTATTCATATCATATTCCTTTAAAACCTCTAAAACTTATTCTTTCAAGTGTTTTTTCTTAGTACCGTAAAGACCAAAACATGGATCTCCCTCATTTTTTACATTCTTATTCTTTAAAAACACAGTAAAATACTAATACAACATATATATTACATTATTTCTTGGTTGATTTGGTTATTATTGAGAAGAATCTATTTTTCTCCACTTCACAAGAAATGTTCTTCTTAAGCACTGAAACATATTTTGTCTGTTAAACTTTAGTTAAATTTTCTATAAAAATATTCCCTATTGGAAAATATTTTAACCACATTTTTACGTTAGTTTTATCAGTAATATATGAAACCATATCCTCACTTGGAACAAATTCATTCTTGATATTTTTGTCATTTATGATGATAACTAATACCTTGTAGATGTACTTAGTGTAAAACCATATCTTGATCTTGATTGTGCACATATTAAAAGATTAAATAAAACTCCACATAAATAAGATGAGTTTTAACTTCTTTATTTTTTATAGGAAATATATTACATAGCTATCGTGAACATTCTGGGTGTTTTTATGACCTTTCCTACATAATATATAATTTTGAAGCCATAAAGTCATAATTATTACATATAGTGGAAGATAATATAAATTTATTATCATATCAGTTGAATAAAATATATATTTACTATCTAAGTATCTTTCTAAGGAACTAATCTTTTCTGGAAACTCTTGGGTGATAAAATATGCTTCTACTTATAATGGAATTTCCACATGTTAAAAAACCTTTATAATGTATAAACTATATGTATTATCAAAATGTTATAAAAAAATTATTTATTCCAAAAAACTTATTAAAATTGAGCTCAAATAGAATTCCCTTAATGTACTTGGGTAATATAGATAAAATTCATATTTTAATACAAATATAGATTCACAACCTTGAAAGATAATTGATTAATTCAAAATGAAATCATACCTATCAAACTATATTATTTATATCAATATTTCCTTGCTAACATACCTTATTAAAAAATTATTAAAGACACCATGAAAATTTAATGGAAATCATGAAGAGTTTACGATGAACTCTATAATTGAATATACATAGGAAAAAACAAATGAAAATATCTCTTAGGGGGTTGAAGTGGAAAAGAAAATTATTCGAGCCACTACTGCTATAAATAAATTAGAAGGGTGACATTTTGGCTTCCCACTAATCCAATTGAAGAGACTAAATCATATAATTTAATGAAATTATAGTGTTAAAATTTTCAAATATTTTGAAATCATAAAATTATTTAACATATGTTAAAACTTGTTTATGTTTTATCTGATAAAAATTATTTTGTTAGAACATGAAAATTTTCCCCAAAAATTTTATAAGGTTTTCTTGAAATAAGTTATAACAAAATATAAAAATTTAACCTCCTAAATTTTTTTCAGTATACCTTATTTGTTTGTTTTTTAAAATAATTATAAGAGGTCAATTGCATAAAAAAATTAGAGGAAATAGTTGATATGATAAACATCAAAAAACCTCAATCTGATGAAACATGAATTTTTTTAAAAGATATAGATCATGAGATCTTTATAAAAAAGGTAATAAAAATAAAAATATTTTGTAAACATATGAAAAGAATGTTCTCCGAATTTTTTTATAAGTTTTTTACTATATAGAGATAGGTAAAATAGAAGTAGATGATTATCATTTCATATTTATCATTCCAAAATTCATTTTGTTTTATTCAAATCTACCAGAATTGAGTGGTTTATAAAAATTTATTCAATTCAATTTTTCATATTAATACAATATAATATGGTATCTCCTTTTTGGTGTGTTCCCCAAGGAAATTGTATCATATATCTATATGATTTTCTCATATGGTATGTAATGGGTTTGAAGAAAAAAATATAGCTCTTGTGTTATTAAAATATATTATAGTTTTACTAAAACTCATTCCAAAATCAATGAGTCTCTATTCCATCCACAACACATAATCTTAAAACTTCCAATTTATGCATATACATCATCACATGTGTAATGTTATACTATGGTTATTATTCTATAGGTTAAATAAATGAAAACGTATCATAAGAAATAAAATTTACAAATCTACTTTTTATTTATATTTTTATTCTCTAAAGATTTTATTTAATATTATTATGTTAAAAATAATTTTAGGAAGAAAAAAATAGTATATGATCTATAGTTACTTTAAGAAAAAGAAAAAAACATTTCATAACATTAATATGAGACTATTTGCGATTTTCTATAAATATCACACAATGTAGAATATATAAAATTATGTTTATTCAAATATATATAAGATATATTAAATTTACAAGTATCCCTCTAAATATATTTTGATCAACTATTTTCCTAGACCCATAAATATCTTATGTTTTTGATGTTCTAATAAGTGTATTTATTATTTTTTCATAATTATTACTAAATTTTTTAAGTAAATATCTCATTTACATATATTGAGGCAATAAATATCCTTATGATTTTTAAATAATTTTAAAACCAATGGAAAAGGTATGTTCATCCATCATTCTCATTTAAACTCATATTTCATAAGATACAAATATATATTAGAAAGTTATTTTTGAGTTGAACCAAATATCATTTCATCAACATAATTTTAAAAAATGATTATTTCCTTAAAAAATTTCTTAATTAGAAGATTTTAATTAGTAGATCCCTTAATAAATTGATTTTTTTAAGTAAACAATCAGGTAATTATAACATATTAGGATCTTAGATAATGTTTATGTCTATAATTTTCCTTAGAATGTTAAAAAACACAATCTAAATAGTTTTTTACATTTATAGTCAAGTGTTTTATCTATGTAAAATTACTCATGTGTATTTACATTGAGAAATATAATATTCACGTCCACTTCATATAGAGTAAAATTTAATTATGTTTCCAAGGATAGAAGTATACAGATAAATAAAGTCCTTCTACCAGTGAAAAATTTAGAATAATCTATACATTAATATTTATTATATCTTTCAGATATATGTGATTCCTTATTTCGTACCATAATTTATTTTTGGTCAAATGTTTTAAGAAAAAACACATTTTACACTAATCACAAGAAGATATTTATGGCGTTATATAATAGTTTTTTCATTTTAAATTCATTGATTTTATGAAGTATTTATCTTATCAAATTTTCATCACCTAAATGATCATCAAGAGTTTTAGTTTTGAATTCAGATAATAATGTGCAATGATAACATTCGCTTGTTAAAGAACTATGATTTTTGACTAGTTGATCTCTATTATCAATTATTTTATTACTGGGATAATACCTTAAGATCAACTAATTCCTAGGGTTTGCAAAATTCTATTCCTTAACAATAGATTGAATTTTTTTAGGTAAAAATTTCAAAAATGATTCTTCGTTTATTCTTAAAAATGAATAATTTTCCTAATTGGGTTGAAAATTAGTTTTTAAAACATAATTATAGTATATAATTTATGACTATTTGAAAATAAATGAAATAGTTTCATCAAATTTAATTTGAACTATTTCATCAATGTAAATTTTTCATTTATCAAAAATGTGATAAGCCATACTTTTTGTATAATTAAAAAGAAATATTCCTTCATTGGGTTATTGATAATATTTATTTAAATTATATTTAGTATTTCTAATGAAAACTTTACATCAAAAAACATTGAAGTTAGACTTTTTGTATTTCTTCCTATCCACAAATCATATGGAGTTTTGTTAAGAAAAGTTATAAGTAAGACATAATTTATAAAATAAACATAAGTAATAAAAACATCATACTAAAAATGGTTATCAATAGGATATTCAATCAACATGATTATAATAATCATACGATTTATTATACTTCAATTTTCACCTACACCACATTATTGAGGTTTTCTATGATCTAAAAATATTTGTTCCACGTCATTCTTAAAAAAAAAATTAAAATCTATGTTTCAAAATTTTCCATAAAGATCACTATGAATAGTAACCAAAGGTAGATATTTCTCTTTTCAATATTAGGTTAAAAAAATTAATACATGATTGGTATTATGATATTTTAGATAAAATATTGGGCCAATTATATCTACTATAGTCATCAACCAATAAATATACATATTATTTTCTTTCAATACATTCCGTTTTTCTTGGAAAAAATTAATCTATATTCACTAAAAGTAAATATTCATTATTTGATACTTCACTAGTAGATAAAACACTATAATTATATTTATTGAAATAATAATGTTCCGTTGACATTATAATACTTATTCATAAGATCTCGTAGATCTATAACAAGTCATTTCTTAAGATGATTAGTAAAACTTATAATGTTACAGTGTCTTAACCTCCCTTTCCATAACCAAGAGTGGTCATCCATTGTACTAAGGAAAGGTATAACATAGATTTTATGTTCTTATTTGTTATGGGTGTATAAATTATCATTCCTATAACTATAAAAAAATAAAAATATATTTTGGACTTTGAATAGTAAATTTATCATTATTTATGTTCACAAGATTTAACATTCATCACAAAAATTTGATTATGTTAATGAGATTGTTCTTACCTACTAAAACATAAAAAATAAAAATTAATTATTTAACAAGTAATTTTATATTACTGATACTATTGATTTCTCCTTTAATATAGTCTCTTAAAGTCCCCAGCCAAATTTTTTTTCTTTGTTGTCTTCTAGAAATTTTTTTTACATATCATGTGTCTATAGAAACCTCTATCCACGTACCATACATTTTGGCTAATGGAAACTAATAATTCTCCCTTAAAAAGAAACATTATGATTTATGTTTCCAGACATTCATGGGACTAAATTTTTTAGAAAATAATAATTTTGGAATCCACATTTCCCACCTTTTTTATATTGATCACATACTAATTATTTATAAATTTAGTCTTAATGTAATCAAAATGATTGTAATTTATTTAAAGAACATTTTTTTCAATTTACACCTCTTTAAAACATTATGAAAAATGTATCACTTTTTGGATCAATGTAGTTAGAATGAAAATGTGGTTTTATTTAAGTAAACTTATTCCCAGAGGTATTCCAACGTGGTCACAACTATATGTATAGGGTATCAAAATTATCATTACTAGATGTAAATTTTGACATCCTAACCTAAAACGTTTTACCACAATAGCCAAACCAGTTGTCCAAATAGTCTCAATCACGCCTCTATATATGGTTGAGGCTATTTACTAAAAGTGTGGGTCCATAGTGGTACAATGGAGAGTCTGTACACTCATAAACAAAGTATCATATTGGCGAGATAAATAATAAATAGAGCATGCATAAAAATGGAAAACATCACAACATGAGTAATTATTCTAGATTGAAATAAAACATTAATAAAAAAGTTTCTCTATATCCCAAATGATTATTATTTCATGGATCTATAAAAAATTCATGAATATACACAAACAAGAAAAAAATGAATAAAATACCAAAAAGGATATCTAACTACATAATGAGCCAATGATCAGTCCTGTACTCCAATTCTCTCATGTTATAATCCATCAATCATACAAAACTGGGTTCATTCCCTTATCCTTAATTTCATCCATGAAATATCTTTGGGTGAAAAACAATGAACCGAATAATTTGCGAGATATACTCAGTAGGCCAAAACTATGTGTGTATAAAAATATTCAGCGAGTACAAATAATATGAGTAGTTTGGAGATATAGTTATCGAAAAATAATAATGTAAATATTAAAGGGTCAACTCTAGAACATGAATGACACCTGGCTGACACTACCTTCTTCAAATTATTCCATGGAAAACCTTTGAACACATCTCATACTAATCATATACATATATGTGTGTGTATGTGTGTGATCTATATACATAATAAATTTTGTATACATATATATACCTATGTAGAGATATCCAAGACCAAGTTCATAACTCAGTTGCCTATATTTTGTCAATAGAGTCTCGTAAAGTAATGGGGGATTCCATGACCAAGTATCAAAATTCATAAGGATCTTCATGCCCAATTATCATAGGTATAAGGGATGACATTACAATGTATTATATTAGGAGGAATCCATGCCTGGTTATCATATTAGTACTGACACTATTACTAAGTATCAAAAGTGTATGTGATGTTATGTCTTAGTATCATATGAGTTGGTATTCCATGCATGAGTATCAAAAGGGTTGGGATTCCATGGATGATTTTTGTAAACCATAAGTAGTCAAATAGGATTTAGTATGAGTAATTTAATCTTTTTTAATTCATTATCATTCCACATAAAAAAAATCATAACCATTGTTTATATAAATTGTGTGACATGGTTAGACAAGTAAATTTCCATTTAAATTATTGTATTCATCTCATAAAATATCAATAAAAAACAATTTAGGATTTTGTTTAAGCATATAAGAATTTATAATATCAATGGAAAAACTCTATTTTAACACCTCAAGTGGTGGAATTAGATGATTCAGTCTTATTCCAATTAGAATAAGGAGGCATAATATCATTTACATAAAGGATAAAAGAATAATTATAGAATAAGTTTATTTTTATGGGAACAACTATAAAATCTATAATTTGACATAATGAAAAATAATATGAAGAAACAAAACATGGGGGATTGTTACTAGACCACCTAATTTATGCCTTTAGAAGATTCATAATTTATTATTGGCCCTTTGTTCATCCTGGAAAGAAGAAAAATCGATAAATAAGAAAATGACCTAAAAATAGGGAAAATTTTCTCTCTCTAAAAAACACTATAGAGGTAATGATAAACTAAGAAAATAATGAATATTATCAAATCTCATACTAACATGATTTTTACATGACAAATAGTAGATCAATCGTATCCTAGATGATGGAGAGAAAAAGAAACCTAGGGAGAAGCCCTGGAGGATCCACCGTGATGGTTTGATGTTGTGTAAAGTATGGGAATATGTCAATTGAGGGGTTCTACCCCTTTTTTAAAAAAATCATTATAATATTTATGATGTGAATTTAATTCACATATTGATTTCTATCACGTTTTACCCCTCGAGAAAAATAAGTTCATGTCATGAATAAGGTATGGGAAGACTAATTCACATCATGAATTTTTTCTACAGCCAGGATTTATCCCCCTCCTACCCTTTTCCCAAAAAAAATAATCAACCTAATGTCCTTGTTACCAGCCTAAGCCAAAATAAAAATATAAAAATGTTACTGAAATTTAAATTATCAATTCATTATATAAAAAACATTGGGATCGTACAATCTTTCCCCTTAAAACAAATTTTTCCTAAGATTCCCTAGAAAGGGTCATAATGATTTTTCTGAAAACAAATCCAAATATTGAGCATTTACATGGGTATCTCTCTCCTAAGTCTGATAATATAAACGGTTGTTCTTCCATAGCACTTGTACTAGATGGATAGACCTTCCTTGAAGATTCTTCATGCTTCGATCAATGATATAAATTTGATACTCAATAGTATAAGAAACACCCTCTTATTCAACATCCTTAGTATCAAAAGTATGACACAACTTTCCGTGAAATCATCAAAGTTTTGATATATGGAAGACATATTGTAAGTCTTGATAGCCCTAATGAAGGGATATCAGATAAGATACCGACCTAAATATCTTCAATCTCTCAAAAGGACAAAAATAATGAGGTGGTGTCTTACTCTATCTTAAAATACGTCTATGTCATCTTTTAGGTGAAAGACATAAGAAAACAAGTTCCATGACCTTTGAAGCAAAAAGGATATTGATGGAGATTAGCATGTTATTTATGTATATATGGAAAAATAATAATAAACTTTTTAATAAGATTACCTACATAGAAGTCTCCTAAATGATACAAGGTCGTAGTAGCACTGCCTCCTCTACCTCTAGCTATATTAGAGGTAAACCACTTGGTCTACCATATAAATCATTATAAGGATACATGTGCATGGATTCATAATAACAATTATTATAGGAGAACTTATTAAAAGGTATATATTTCTCATTGGATCCTCCAAAATCAAGGATTAATTCTCAACGGATATCCTTTAGCACCTTAATTATTTGTTTTGACTGACTGTCAGTTTGTGGGTGGTAAGATGTACTCAGAAGTACCATTAAACCTAGAGCTTTCTCTAAACTTTTCCAAAACCTAGATTTGAAACATGAATCCCAAGATAAAATTATTGTTTGGGGGACCATGTGTAGGCATGTAATCTCATATATATATAATCTCCAAACCTCATCCACAAAGAAGGTATCCCTGGTAGAAAAAAATGGGACACCTTTATTATACTATTCACATCTACCCAATCTATATCACTAACTAAATGTGGATTTGAATACCCTATAAAAAATTCTATAGTTACATCATCCCATTTCTAATACATAATTAGTAACTACTTTAATAAAACGAAAATACATTTCTTCTCTACCTTCACCTTCTGATAGGTGGATAACGCAGTAATATAACCCAAGATGTGACGCATTATCTTAGGCCAACAATACTATCATCGTATGTCTCATTATATAATAGAAATCCCTAGGTTCACTTCCCATTATGATTTATGGGATTCTAATATCGGTTTTTATCACATGTATGTTGCTACCTAGAAAAAACGTGAACAAATAGGATCTTATATCCATTGATTGACCCTCCCAATTGTGGGTCCCCACCTGAAACACTCTCTCTTAGGACCGGGACCTCAAGAATACAAAATAGGCTTCTCTTCAAACTATCTAGAAGTGGTGAGGTTACCACTAAGGCCATAAATAAATACCTCTAATGACCTCATTGAAAATTCAAATGCATATTAGAGAAGGGATCCATCAACCACCAATTATCATTGGATTCCAAGGTAGCTTCCATCTGAATCTTAAATCATAGAGCACCAACAATACGGTTTTACCTCCCAAAAATATACTCAAGGTCAACATCAAATGAATGAAGGTATTAAAATCCCCTTCTCTATCTAAGATTCAATTTATGTTGTGAGAATATATATTTTATGCTTTTATAGTCAATAAACACCACAAACCATTCTCCAAACAATTAATACCTTCAACAATGCAAGGAATGAACCATATATGCTAACTCAACATCATATGCTTGTTAATTCTTGTGATGAGGCCTCGACTAACAATGGAGGCTTTAGGTCAATTTAAATAATTAACATTTCCATTATATAACTTCGTATACCTTTAAAAAGGATATATCCAATGTACAAATACATTTCCACAAAGCATTATTTCGTGAAGTAGATGAACCATTAAATGCACCATTATATCAAAAAATATGGTTTAAAATATTTTTCCAATTGAAAAATGATATAAATTTTTTCCTTTTCCAATATTTACAAACCATCTAGATAAATCATCTTATTAAAAATTCAATTGAAAAAATAAAACACCCCTATGGAAGTATTTATGATACGGATGGGAAATATTACAAGCAGTGCACCCGGTATAAGTTTTTGCATCAGGGAAAGACAATCATGAGATTTCAAACCTGTATACATCAAATACTACAAAGAGACAATTTTTTACATTATAAGAATAACCCTATGGAACATTGATATCACGAAAACAGTAAAAAATATAATTTTCTATCTCTTAGATAATGTATGAAAAGCCAGGGGAAGAAATTTTCTCCTTCCATTAAAAGTGGGAGATAACTCTAAATGTTTTCCCGTTGATAGTAACTATAATCATTCATTAAACCCATAATTAGTCATTCATTTAATATCTAACAATGTTCCAATAAAACTATCATAGTTATTCTTCTCCATGTATTTGAAAACTATGTTATGTTTCACTTCATGATATCTCAAATATGGTAGCTCAAAAAATAATGATCATTTCTTCAAAATATGTCTGTCATTAACTATTTTATGGGTCATTCCCAATGTCATGTCAAGGTTTTTCACCCTCTCAAAATACTCATCAGTGGATTTTAGTTTTGGAGAAATATAAAATTCTTGTGATCCATTGAATTCCATTTTAAATCTTAAATAATAGTGATCCAAAGGAAACAAATTTCAATGAAACATGTATATCATTTTCCTCCCATGTTGGAATTGGCAATATGATGACTTTTTCATGAAAATTGGGCATGCCCAAATGGCCCGAAGGCCTTTGTTTTTATTGATTTTTGATAACCCCCCTTCAAAGTGAATATGGGGAACCCTTACAAGGACCATATGCTTAGAGATTACATGGACTGTAGGCTTAGGAGATTACATGACCGGAAGGTCGTAGGGAATTCAACCAGACTATCTACAAGGATCTTCCCCTCCCTAGCATCTGCATCATGATAGTAGCTCTCCACCTTCGCATGGTCATATGGATAGGGTTCCCATGCAAGCATAGGCTGAACCCATTGGTATAGCCATACCATCTCATTATAACAAATCCATTTGGCTCTACTCTAGTGAGTGCACCTACTCTAAATCCTCTTCTAGGGCTGCTTCTTTTTTTCGTTTGTCTGGGGAAACTGCATGTGGTCCGAAGGTCTTTAGGTGGCCCAAAAGCCTTAATGGTGGCCTGAAATCTCTACTAACCCGAAGGCCGGGGTGGTCTAAAATCCTTAGGGACTCCAAGGCCAAACCGGTGGCCCAAGGTGAATATTTCCATCTTCTACAGTACCGAATAGTACCTGCTACAGTAACTACTATAGTACCTGCTACAATACCCGCACAGTGTACAGTCTGCTATAGTACCTGCAAAGTGTATAGTACTGCTATAGTACTACTACTGTTCTTGGAAATATTCCTCTACCTGGTTTTGAACTTGGGTCTTTTGGATGCACTTAAGGATACCTCACCAACGGGGCTAAGGCTCATGTGCTATGTAAAGTGGACATGCTTTATGAGCATTGACATTGTATCCAGAAAAATTTACAAATGCTAGGAAATCATTTATAGTGATCAGAATCACGACCTAAAATTTAAAAATTTTCATTTTATAGGTATCTTACACCCTAATACCATCCTCACATAAGAGTTTCAAATCATCAATTAATGGTGATAAGAAAACATCAATATCACTTCCAGTTTGCTTTGCTCTAGAGATCATTAAAATCAACATGACATATTTGGGCTTCATAAGATATTTGGGAGTTAGGTTTTAAGTTAACAATATAATAGGCCACGAACTATGTGTGCTACTTAGGATTTGATATGGATTCATTACATTCGTGCGAAATCGAAGACATCGATTTATAACTTCATTTCTAAATGTATGACACTTCTCATAAATTTTCTTACACTATGGACAATCAGCTGTATGACACATTTTTTCCCCACATATCCACTCATCATCTTGTCATCATAACCTTTTTGCATTATGTGAATTAGAAAATAAATGTTTCAAATGTGGAATTATAGGAATATACGAAAATACCATGGATGGTATCTCTATAATCTCAATTTCAACCTTTAATTTTTTATTCAACTTATATCATGATGTCCCACATTTAGAACTCTCTAGAATAAATTCATATTCCTTCATATATATCCCACAGTCATTCAAATTGGAATATATTTTTATATTTCCCAGTCCCAACAGTCAGAGTATTTTCTTGGCCTTATTATGTGAATCTGGAAGATCATTGTCTTTAGGAATAATACATTTCAACAATTATAGTGGTTTTGTAACACTCTTTCCACTACATCCATGATTCACCTGCAGGGTAATCAATTTTAACAGTATCAATAAAACCGTAAAATACATTCAACTATGATACAATTTTTTATCATCACCATATAAACACTCAATTTTCAGTTCTTTCTCAATTTTTTCTTCTTCAATATCATGAAAATTTTATTCAATTTCATTATAGTTACCACCTTGCAGAGCCTCATCATCAATACATCTGATATTGTACCCTTTTTCACAGTGAAAAATCCAAGGTTTATAACTCGGGTTAAAACTATGAAAAATTAAATGATATTTGATCTCTATAATTCTCAACTTCTTCTTATTTAAACATTTATGGAATGGATAGAAAAACATGACATTGTTTGCAGTATTTTATTAAAAAATTCCAAAAAATCATCAATATCTTCCTCATATTCATCACTCATTTGATGTTTAATAATATTACTTCGACTCATTATTACCTATAACAATTATCAAAATTAAAAATATTTTTAAGTGAATCCAATTTTACAATTATATGAAATATTTCATAATTTGAAAGTAAACTAATTTGGGAAAATAAAACAAATATATGAATATTTGAAAAAGATATGAATGGAAATAATTTTAAAAATAAAATATATTTAGATAAGATAGTTCTATATTTATAAGAAATATTCCAAAATTTTAATCTAACAATATTGTGAAATATAACAAAAATATATATGAGTATTTGAAAATTATAATTATATTTTTTTGAGAAATAAGATAGAAATCCACTATGTAAAAATAAATAACCATCCACTAGTGTGATGTTTTATTAACCCATCACGAAATTAGTTTTGTTACATAATTTATTATCTTAATTATCAAAAATATTATATTAATAGGTCTTTGGATTATATTGTATTGAAATATTTAATTTATTTCATCTAATTTTAATGGTAAAATTTATGGGGAATAAACTTCTAATTGATTTTGTTGTGGAAAATAGTTTTGTGATTGGTAAAAATTGATTTGAGTTGTAAGTTGATATTGTTAGGTTATTAGCCACTTTTTTTAATAGATTTATATTAGACTCAAAGTTTATGCCTTGAGAGGAACCATGATTTTCATGTGAAGGGGGTGCAAATAACATATTCTAGGTATATTTAGATGTTGTTATTGGGGCTACTTAGCTAAGAATAAATATTAAACCAATGTCGTACTAAATTAATGACCAACCATACATCAACATACTATGTTATAATACTAGAAGTTAGTTTAAAATATGTACTAAATACAACCTGACCATATAGTAAAAGAATTAAATAAACAAAGGGCCTAACTCATATAGTTAGACTAAGTACATATTCATTAGAAAACCCATGGACAAGTATAACTTTTTTTTTCTAAGTTAGAAGAAACAAAAAATTAATGTGTAATATAAATTTACAAGGGAACTATAGTATATATCCAATGTTTTGATTACTATGGATATTTATATAGGGATTTAATTTTTAAATAAGCAATCATTTAACCAAGGTAACATGGAGCATCATCCCAAACGATTTCTGATCAAGGATAAGGAAGACATTGTCCAATATTGAAAAAATTATTAAATGAAAAAAATATTTCAAAATTTTATCAAATGAAATTGAAAAAAATAAATGTAGGGCATCTGCAAAAAAAGAAATTGAAATTGAGGAATTTGTGTATCAATATATTGTTGTGAGTAGATCTATTAGATGTGGTGATAAAAATGATTCTGAATGATGTTGTAAAATGTGGTTGGATCCCATGAGTTCAAAGATTCATTTCGAGGGTTTTGGCATGAGATTTAATATTCATTGTCTCCCAATTGAATAATACCACAATGACCCAATGTGGGGCTAACAATAGTTTTAAATTATTTATCATGTCAGTTATTTAGTAACTGATGTGATAAATTGTTTTTATTACACTTATAACATCGTTTATAATATAACCAACATGATAAACACATTTCTTTACGTCGGTTATAAAATAACTGACTTTATAAACCCATTTTTTTGTCAGTTATATAATAAGAAACATGATAATGAAATTTTAATAGCATTATCACATTGTTAATTTTATAACCGATGTGATAAATAGAGATTGTTTATTTATCATGTCACTTATATTATAACTGATTTGAAAAATCAACATAATGAATTTTTTATGTCAGTTAAAATATAACCGACATGATAAATCAATTTTTATGGATTGACATAGTGGCTATATTATAAACTAGGTTCTAAATCAATATAATGAATTTTTATATCAGTTATAATATAATTGACATGATAAATCAATTTTTGTGTATTTTCACATCAATTATTTATAACTGAGTTAAGAAATGGTGATGTGGTAAATAAATTATGTACTAGTGCCACATCCACTTGTAGTATCCAAACATGGATGTATTTCTAGAAACCCACTCACTCTAACCTTTAGAAAAATTCTAGGACATTTTTCTAAATATTAACTCATCCTTATACTTATCCGTATAGACATCCCTATACTTATCCTTTGAAATAAACCTAGGGATCACACTATGTTTTTCTCATCATAGTTTCTAAAGGATGACAAAACAAATAATTTGATACCAACTATTGTGACCCAGGATTAACCTACATGGTTATTACATCATTTTAGATCAATATTTAGTACATTACAATTATACATTCCCATAGACCGTAATTTTTTAGTGACATTCGAAACATAGAAAAAAAATATTCTATCCTGTTGAAAGATATTCACAATCTCCCATAATGATCTACACCATTATCACTTCTACCTAAAATCTTTCTTCATAACCTAGATAAAGTAAACATAAGAAATGGGTGAGCTTAGATGCTTAGTAACATTAAATAGTGGATACATGTAAGAATAAACATGAACATAGTAGTATAATAACGCGACCACAACATTAGGAGATAGTACCCTACGTATCAAACGTCAAAAACATGAGCTATGGGATTAAGCTTGAAAATTCAAAATAAATGATTCATAAGGAAATAAGCATCAAGAACCATGAAATCATTACTAAACAATAATACATAGGAATTGTGGAATATATATAAGAGTAGAAACAGTTATGTCTGTTCTACCTACTAAGACCTTTATAACATGTTATGCTTCTGCTACGACCCATGTACCAACATTGGGCATGGTCTAGCAAACAATGTAACCTTTATTTTTGGATTGGGCTACAACCCATGTTCCTTTTCTTCGGGCTTGGGATACTACCCGTGAACCTAGGTTCATTTAGGTTTGGGCCGAAACCTGTACACCCACTCTCTTTTTATGCTTGGTCTACAACCAAAAAACCCTCTTTCATTTAGGGCTTATGCAATAACCCAAACACAATCATTCTTTTTGGGCTTGGGATACAACCCAAACACCCTTTTCGGGCTTGGGATATATCTTGTGTACCCTTGGATCTCATATAAAACATATCATTATCCAATTCATAGGAGGGAGATATAGGTCCCACCCGTCTCATAGTAAAATCCTTCACACATATTCCACAATATGAAAAAACAATCATCATATAATGACTCATAAAAAATATAGGACTTATAAATACCAATTTATGACCCATAAAATGAAATGGGTTTCATTAACGTTTCATCACATCATAACATATGGAAAAAATATAGGTTTCATTACCATTTCACTGAATCATAATCCGTGAAAGAGAAATGGATTTGAAAAACATATAACCCACAGAAGAGAAATAGGTTTCATAAAGACCATAAAATTAAGCATGACCTATTCATTGAAAGGATATGAATGGAACCATTTTAGAATTTTCAGAAACATGCATGAGTATAATCAATGGATGTCATATTATTTAAAAAAAATTGAAATATATTTCAAATACATATCTTGAGGAAAATATCCTAACTTCATTGAAAAATTACTGGTAATAAAGAAAAACATTTAAATATAAATTTCCCAAAAAATACATTTAAAACATATAAAGAAGACATGAAATCATTTTCAACACTTCTTCAGGCAAAAAATTTAAAATAATCATTAAAACATTTTAAAAACCTTTTTATTTGAAAACACATGAACACTATTAATGAAGTATTGAAAATGTTTTGAAACCCATTTCTTTGAAAATAGTTTTAAATTTTATAAAGAAATCCTGAAAACGTTTTGGAAATAATTTGTCTTAAACACTTATAAAGAATATTTAAAACTTTTTTAAAATGTTTTTCTTTAATTCTTATAAAAGAAAAATGAAAATATTTAGAAAACCATTTCTTTGAAAACAATTTGAAAGCATTTAAAGAGGGATTAAAAACATTTTGAAAATATTTATCCATTAAAACATATAAATGATGTTTTAAACTATTTTGAAAACTATTTTACTTGAAAATTACTTTTAAGAAAACATTTTCTTAAAGATCAACCTTTTAAACAATATAATGGGAGATTCAAGGAAATGACTGTGAGTAAATCCATACGTGTCATATGAGGTCAAAAGAACATTCCTTTTTCATGATAAAATGGATAGAAAAGTGTGGTGTAAGGATAGAGATTAGAAAATTACATTTAATATATTGGTAAAAAAGGGTAAAAATTTCTTTTTTGTATTATAGTGGAATGGTATAAATTCATGTATTCTTTTTTTAGAAAACATTGATTTCCGACCGAAGAGAGGGTAATGTCGGGCATTCCTACAACACTTTATTAACTATATTAAATACCAAAGGGTATAAAATCATAACAATACATGATTATATCATGAAATAATATAGGGTAAGTAATATCCTGAATATTATTGAGATATTGATAATAATATTTCATCAAAGGATGTATAAACATAAACAATGTCAAAAGGAAATGAGATTTCCTCAATAATCTCTTATAACTTGGTATCATGGGATCATGAAATACAAGAAAGAAAATGTAATTACATGAATAATAACATATAATTATAATATTTAGATTCATGATATGGTATGTAAAATGGATTTTTATGTACCGCGAAAAATAGTTTAGGTGCATTACAAAACACGTGTCTCAAAAAAGGAAAATTGAGACAAACAAAGATTTACAGATTTGGAATCTTTTGAATCATAAATACCAATAAATTTATGTAAAATATACATTGAATACAATCATGGTTAGTACATACCCAATGCAAAAGTAAAGAGTGGAAAATATAGCTTTTATCTCACATAAATTAAAATATATATGAAATCCCCTTACCTTTTGTCTTGACTCTCTCCATACTCATACAAGCATACTGTATAATGAATATAATTTTATTATATATCTATTATATAATAATGTTATTATATCAGTTACAATATATGGTTTTATTATGTCTTTATAATACCCTCTTGTTAATGATCATTTAATAATGTTTTGTTTTGGGAAATATTCAATTTGTTCAACACATGTGTCTTCATTTGTTATATCATTAGTCCTTATAAATATATCATGATTATAAAATGTAGATAATGATATAAAAATAATTTATTTATTATATATTAATATTATAAAAATTTATAGCATGTAGAAGTACGAAATGGGATACACCGTTCAAGGAGACGGTAAGTCCTACATATGCATGAATGGTGTCTTCGTGTTTATTGTCGAATTAAATGGAAGTGTGTAAATGAAATATGTATATATATGAATGTATGTATATATTTCATTGTAAATGTATCATTAATATATCATATATATCATATATGTTCATTAAACACATCCTTAATACAATTTATGTGGCTTGTAAATGAATCACATCACTTTGAGGGGGTGGTAGTCCACACTTCCTCAAATGAGATTATCGTATTAACACCAAATGGAAGGTAAAAATATGTGTGTTGTAAAAGGAATACATAATATTATTGAAATAATAAATTTACCATATTATATATATAAATATATTTTCAATCATAATGTCCACTAGGACTGGTGGTAAAGGAAAAAAATAACAATCATAGCTTCGTGAGGTAGAAGTTCACATTACACAGAAATAGTATGTTCAGACTCCATTAGAAGGAGGTGAGTGTATGTGTTGGTAAAAACCCTTAATAAAAATATTAAAGTATATTTTGGTAAATGTTTTTTTCACACAATAATGGAATAAATACATTTTAATGGGTGGCGAAGGTAAATAAAGGAAAGGGGCTTGAGAGAAGATGTTACCTCTAAATAGGGTAACTCCTTTTGGATTGTGCCAAAAGGATTCCTTGAGAATATTTCTTCAAAAAGGTATGATTAAAGGTAGAAGAGAGTATTTTTGGGATGCTACATAGGTAGATATTTTATGAAATTTTTTTGAGGGGTGGGAGAAATGGGTAGAGGTGGTGGCCTTTTATAGGGAAGGGAAAGGACTCGCATATAATTTTTAGAAACTAATTAGGGGTGAACATATTCATACCTATGAAAAGTAATACCAACCCAACCAAACTATATAATGTGGATTTTATGGTCAATATATGGACATCAAATGGGTATTAAACAAATGTCACGGTCATTTGGGCCCTTATTTTTACGATTTTGTCCCTAACTAATCTTAATTTGTCCTTAACAGTTTTGATTAATTTTAATCACTTTCACTTATCATTTTGGTCAAAAAAATTAACAAGATATTATTAAAATACTAATATTATACAGAATATAATTTTTTATGTTGCATTTTTGAAATTCCAAAACACATAAGTGGAAAGATTAATATTAGTGCCAATCCAGCAGATGGCAAGAAATAACGGGGTTTTAAAGAAGGAAAAGATCGAAAGATTATTATGAATTTTTATTCGGTTTCAAATTGAAGTTGATCCTACTGAATATAATTGTATTAGTATATGTAATATTAATATAATGTGAACTTAAAACATATTTATAATATCATCTATAATAAATAGTTAATTAGACAAAATGGATGTTTTTAACTAAAAAACAATATTATTCACTATTAATAAAAAATGGAGTTTCATAGAAAAAACAAAAAATTAACCCTAGGATAATCTTGATGTTTTGAATTAAAAAAATTAATTTTATTTTATCTAATTTAATTCCTAAATTTGTCTTCAATTAATTTTATTATCAAAATGATTCATTCAAGGAAACTATATTTTTAAAATAATAGGACTTCACCAAAAATATTATCATTCATTATCAATATGTTTTACTTATATAAAAAAATATTTTATTATTTTAATATTACTATGAATAATGTATAGGTTATTATTATATTATATAAATAATTATGTTGATAAAAATAGATGTTTCATAGAAACCCAGTTTTGTGGGAATTGTACACTGATTCTGAGTTTTGTGTAGAACAAGCCAAGTTGGTATTGCGTGTAGCACAAGCCATGATGGTATTTCATGTGAACGGAATGTTTGACACATTGTATTAATATATATATATATATATATATAACTATTTGTATATTCATGAGATATGAATAATATTTAAAAGTTAAATTAATTCAAAAAATATATTTCTCAAAATCACAGAGTGTTGCAATGATGCACTTACTAATTCGATGCATGGAACTCATGAATTAACTCTTTGCACATACGCATAGGCACAAACAAAAGACAATGAACACAAAATTTACCATATTCACCAAAATACCATCTAGGAGGTGACTCCCCACCATTAATATTTTCTTTTATAGTCAAACAATCCAAATCCTCTATCTGAATCTCTTGGACCCAACTCAAAAGCACATACTCAACTTCAATAGAAAATATTGTCATTTTTCTACGCTCGTCCTACATCTCCATGTGAATCTCATTAAACAAGGCCATCATTCTCCAGCCATATTTGGATTCATCAACCATCTGGGGTCATGTCTTCCAACTCTGGGTATCCATAACACTATTCCATTTTCATGGTGTGTACACCAAGTCGAAGTCAAAAGACAGCATGTATTCAACCGATCATAAATTCCTAAGATTAAAATCACACCCAGAGACGTTATAATTGAGTCTTTTATGGTTGATAAGCACCCTGAACCACTCCCCCAACAACTAGTACCTCGAACACTTCAGAAAATACACCATTGTGGCCAACTCAAGATCATATGTAGGGTAATTATTATTCTGGATGCTTCAACTGGCTTGACCCATAAGCCACACACCATTCATCATGCATCAACATAGCCTCATGTACAACCACAAACAAATCAAAAATCAAGGTATACTTCTTACTTGTCTTGGGTAATATCAAAATTGGTGTAGTCATTAACTGCTTCTTTACCTCTTGAAAAGCATTCTCAAATTCCCCAGACCATTCATACATACCCCCCCCCCCTTCTTAGTTAAGGCCAAAATTGTCACATCCAAATGAGGGAAATATTTAACGTACCTTCAATAATAACCATCCAAACCCAAAAAACCTAAAACATCAAAAACATTCTTGGGATACACCCAATACACAAGAACCTATAATTTCTCTAGATCCATCCACAAGCCTCCATTAGAGAAGATGTGATCCATGAAATGCACTTTTTCAATCCATATTTGATATTGGATAGCTTGGTGTAATGCCTTTTCTATCTCAGTAAACCCAAGATGATGAAAAGATGTTTTTCATGGTCTTTATGAGTTTTAGAGTACTCCAATATGTCATCGACAAAGGAAAATACGAATTGATATAGATAAAGGTTAAAAATTCAATTCGTCAAATCCGTGATCACATCCAGAGTGTTGTTCAATCCGAACTGAATTATCACAAACTCATACAACCAGGACATTCTTCTAAAATTATTCATTGGTTTGTCATATGGTCTCACCATCATCTTATGATACCCTGACCTCAAATCAATATTGGAAAACACTGATTAACTTCTCAGCTGGTTAAATATATCATCAATTCATGGAAGAGGGTACTAGTTCTTAACTGTCATATGATTCAACCATCTATAGCTGACACACAACTGAAATGACATATCAAACTTCAAGGAAAAAAACACAGGAGATCTCCAAGGTGGTGTACTTGGGTAGATGAACACCATAGGCTCCAACTCGTCAAATTGAACATTAGGTTCATGGAATTCTTCCTAGTCCATCTGATACGGGGTAATAAAGACTAGTTTCACCATAGAAAGTAACTCTATTATAAGCTCCACATCGCTCTTGGGTGGTATGTCAAATAAATCAACAGGAAATACATCCAAAAATTGATCCCTAATAGTTTCAAGGATAAGCTACTTCACCCATCCATGATCAATCAAATGGAAAGACACATGGGATGTGAGTTCACATAACTGCTGAAAATCTAGTCCTACGTAGCCCTCTCGAAAATACCATTCACCAAGAAGGAAATATGAGTATCCATCATGAGACATGAATGTTTCCCTAAGATTGTAATAGTCAATGTGGTCCTGATATGTCACTAACCAATCCATACCTAGAATTAGGTCAAAACCAATCATATGAAGGATGACTAAGTCCCACATAAAATGGTACCCTACAACCTCTAGATAACAACCTTTACATTGTTTGATATTCTAAAATAAATCCCCAAATAAGGTATCAATATAAATAATCCCACCCACAAGCTCCACTACTTAACCGAAAATAGAATCAAACTGAGAAGAAATGGATGATTTTGTAGAAACTCTGTCAAATAACACTCTAGAAAGGGTTGAAGCCACTTGATATCATACCACAAACTGTAGATAGTATAGCTTCATGACCTCTAGGTATAGATTGAACTATGTGGAGTAGACCTTCCCCTCTTCCCTGAGATCTTACATGAGTTCTTGACACAACACTACATTGCTGGTATAGAGAACTTGCCTCAGAGTACCTCATCTACCTCCTAGACAGGTACAACCCAAAGAAATACAACTTCATTCCTGATATATGGTGTCTGACCCTCCTTCCCACACCAATTACCTTCCTCGATATTTCATTCATTCCCATATGTCAATGGTTCCTATAGAACCTTTCCAAATTCCGTATTTTTTTCTCACACTCGACACTTAACTGCTGGTCAGGGACACTAACTTAGCAGGTTCCACATCTCACCAAACTAATAAAAGAACATCTGATCTCTACCATGAGAAGTTGACCCTTTCTTTTGGATACTCCCCTCCCCTCCACAGTTATGGAATATCTCAAAATGATGCTTCTTGCTATCATATTCTGCACTACTCAGATAACTAACTGGCACCACAAGTCCACTACATGAGGCCTACATAAGGTTCCCTTCTGAGATAATCACTTTATCCACTAATTTTTTAAATATTTTTAAGTGAAATATATTTTACTATGACAGGATATGACACCTAATCCCATCATAGAAACCATTCACCACAGCTACCTCTTCTTTGGCCCATGATGGAACAGAGCGTCGCAGATCATTGAAACAACTAGAATATTCCATTACTAACATCGAACATTAGGTAAAAATCATAAAATATACAACTTTTTCTTACCTCAGGTTCATTGAATAAAACTTTTATAGAGTATTTTCTAGAAAAGATTTATATAACATCCCTTCGTCCTATTCAGTCTGAACCACAACATCCCACTAACGCTTCACCTATACTCTCAACATTTAGGAAACAAACATGACCCTCTTTTCAACAGGACTGTCGAAACGATTGAGAATCATCTGGATGGACTCTATCCAGAACTAATCTTATTTAAGACCACCCTCTCTGGTAAATATCATAAGGTTCTACAACTAATACTCTTTAATAATCTCAAACATTCTTGGAACGACCCAACATGGGTATTGTTCAATCATTGCATAAAGCATGAAAGGTCCTCCTTGAAGTTCTCATATCATCCATTCAAGATCAAAAAATTTCTTACTCCACTACTGGAGTACCATTCTTGGAAACATCAACTTGTCACCCAACCAGTACTCAATGTCATGGCATCATTTATATATAATCCAAACATGATCTTTAGATCACATAACATATATCTTTCACATCTTTTGTAAAGATGGATCTCCACTGGCCACAGAAAACCATTTCACATTCACTATGAAACTGAACATATCACATTAAAAACACATTCCTTCACCAAACATACCATGGGTCATGGATAACATAGGGTAAATAACTCATAGAGTCACAAATCTTACTTTAAAGAACCATATCACAAATATTTCCATACACAAATAGTTATCCTCTTTCTCTAGGATCATTTCTGATTTCATAACTTATTACATTAAATCTTTTAACTCACATCGATCATTATTTGACCACATTGTTTTAAAAGTATTAATCATTTTATTTCATTTTTATTATTTCCATCATTTCATTAGACACCATTTTCATTAAATTTTCATGAAAATATAATGCATTCTACCTTTCACACCAAACACATCCATCCTGTGAGTGCCTATTATGATACATTCCACTTAAATGCATAGGTTCCTACAATTATGCATGAATGAACATCCTCGTTCCATCATGGTCACGAGAAAAATATCATAAAACATTCTCGTCACATAAAAATTACATCACCCAATGGTGAAATATCATCAAATGTGACAATGCACGACAAGAATAATAATTATCACCCCATTGAACTTGGGGTTTTTTCCTCCAACATGTGTTAGTAACTCCTAATGATGAGCTCTTACCAAGGCCCAACACTCTCCAAATCACCATTATACCATTACCAAATTATATGTCATATAAAATTCATTCTTTGATATGACTTTGTAATGTCCTTTTCCCTAAATCAATTAAATAGTTCCCCTGACCGAGTTTCCACATGACCTTAAGTACGCCTCCCCATATGCCAGAGGTTTCTGAATAGAAATGAGGGTCTAAATGAGTCATGTGGGGAGACTATACCCACTTTAATATAGTATTCCATAACAGATAAAAAACATAAATAGTGTAAACTAGAGTAATATATAAAATATAACATTCATAAATAGCAGGAAAAAAGTGAATTAACTATTAAACATGCATAAATTACTTCTCTCTAACCAGGGTAAAAACAACAATCAACACTAAACATGGAATGTCATTTGAAACAGTGTTAAAGTGAACAAAACCCAAAATAAAGGAGAAAAGGAGAATCCCTAAAACAGTCATGGCTCCATGTTTAGAACCACATAGAAGTATTTCACATGACCAACTCAACTCCCAAGCATAGGGAATTTGCCTATATCCTTACCAGCAAGCATGAATTCTTCTCAAGCACCCAATGCCATGTTGAGCAGGGTGTGAGTACAAAGCAGTAGTCCCCAACCAATGGTGTCTACAAAATATCCATCAAATATATTGTGCATGCATGTGCTATGTAAAAACTAGGTAAATGAAGGATGGTGGGGTTCTATTAGTTAATAAAGTCCACTTAATCCATTCCTAGCATTACTATTGATATCAATAATTATACTAACTTCATTACATAGTTAACTTTTTTCACTTCATAAATGGGTTTGGAATTTACATCAACATAATGTGTTGGTGAAAAAATATAGTTCCCTATCTCACTATGTATAATCACATCGTCACATATAGAACACACTATCTGTGATGCCTTTGTCCTAGTGGTCTCATTGAATTCAACCATTGGGGGAATATAACTTCATCACATTCCCTAATCCATGAATTTTGGGGGTAGAGGTTAAAGCCTCATTGTATCTCGGCCCTTGGGTGTTGATCCTCACGTCAATACCCAACACTAAAAATCCATGTGAAGAATCTTATTTTCCATTCACCAAACATATACCATACCATTACCACACATAACCAATTACAGTAGTAATCAAAAACCATAACAACTAACATGAGAATTAATATTATTCCATAACCAATAATCATATTTACCATTTACATAGTATTTAAATTTATCCCAATTCCCATTTAATATGTCTAATTCACTAAGAATATTAAATAATTCCCTAAATTAAACCAATTAACATATCTAACCCTTTCAATATCTTAATTCATTTAACACATTTAGCATTTCTTATGTATTATCCCTCTTATTCATTTTGAGTAAAATTCATAATTCATTTAACACATTTCCACTAATACCATTTAGCCAATTATCATTACTATCCAAACAATCCCTTAGACATTATCCACATCTAGGAACAACCACATATATTCCATTATTAATCATCACATTGACCAATTAACATGTTCATCTAAGGCTCTATTTAATCACATGTCAATTTCTCACATAAAAGTTCTGTCAACAATACTTGAGAAAGTCGGTAAACCCCATGGGTGGCCGTAAATTGGTCAAGTCGTCATCTATTAATCCCATAGGGATCATGAGGTTTTCCAATTTTTCAATTATACACCCATTATTTCAAATCTCACTAACGAAACCAAGTACACAATAAAGGGAAAATAAGAACATAACTTTTCATGCACAAATCCATATAATAACCCTGGGATATGACTTGTAGAACACCAAACCCAATCTATTGATGAAAACACTACAAATCAAAGCCTTAGATACTAATTAAACCACCATTTGAATCCTTATCCAAAATCACACTGAAAAATGAGTGTTTTCGAGATTAGGATGTAGATAAGATGAAGATTGTAACAACCCGAGATTTTCGGAGAATTATTCTTTTTAAATTCACTGATGTCTTGTTTTGTTCGCTACAATAAGATTATCTTGCGCTATACAAAACATCATATAAGATTTCAGTATACGCAACACTATTTTTGGCTCGTGTTACACACAATTTCACGTTCGTTTTGTGGGAATTACTCTACGTAACATTAATTATAGATTTTGTTTAACGTATAAATGAAATATGTCTTGATTATGTTATACGCAACACCAAATGGAGCTTTCACTACACGCAGCCCTAACTTGACTTGCATTACACGCAATCAAGACATTCTTCGATAGCGTGTGTAGTACGAAATATCGAGTTTCAATAAATGATATATTATTATAATATTATTATGAACCAGCCGTTATAAATAGTAATACCCACTTTTTGAAATTTTAAAATTTTATCTTTTAAAATTGACTTCATTTTTTGAATCAGAATATCGAAATTAGACTAGGTTGAATTTTTTGTATTTTTTTGAAAACTTTCAATTTTGGATGAATAGTGAAAACACTGAGTTACTATTTAAAAACCGAATTTTCTTATATAAATAATTATTTATTATATTTAAATATATTTTAGGTCAAAATTGATACATAATAACTATATAAGTTCAATTTAATTCATTGAAGTCATTTTATAATAACTTTTGGGATATAAAAATTTTATTGAACTTTTCACTGTCTTTTGCCCACCTCCTAGGAGAGTTTGAAAATTTACATAAGACATCATTTTACCACTTCATTGAGTGGAATTTCTAAAATCTAAAAGACACAGTTAATATCAAGGAGTAATATGTGGTTTAATAAGATAAAAATAATTTTCAGGGAATAGTAACTTTTTGCTTTTATTTACCATTGTTAAAAGTATATAGGGTAATTAAGGGTAAAAATGATATTATTATTACCCTAACACATGTCTTAATTCTATTGGATAAGTGTAGATCGACCAAGAACAACCTTAGGGACAAAATATTACCCTTTAGGTCCACTTGGATTAGATTAGGACATTTATTATTATTTTATTTAAAGAAGAATTAAAATAGTTAAAATCAAAGTTTAATAACTAAAACATTTTTAATATAGGGTTATACATAATATAAAATAGACTATAAATATTAATTAGAAATATAAAAGGATTATATACATAATGGTATTTTATTTATAATTTTTAGACATTAAATAATTTAATTTATTTATGACACAATGATGGTGTTGTAATTACCTTATTAATGAAATATTAACATAGTTGATGTTATAAATACCCAAATAAATATAATTATAGACTTTTTATGAATTACACTAATTTTATAGGTTAATATTACATGTTAGTATTTATTTAATTAACTTTTTTAGAACTAATCATGGTGTTATAGTTTTCAAAAAAATCAAGTACCAAATAGTGTCAAAATTGACATAAAATAGTTTTTAAAACAAATATTATATTATTAATTGTTATTTTATTCATAAAAATCTAAGGATCGTCCAAATGACTTGGATAAGAATATATATATTAATAATGAACCACTTTGGGTTCTTTTGGATTGTTATATAAGGTTTATAAACCATATAGTGTAAGAAAACAAAAAGACATGGTAAAAGTTAAATTACTTAACTTAGAGTTAAATCTAAATGATAAGGATAAAATAGTAACCTAAACATGTCTTAATAATATGTTTTGAGATTATTTCGACCCATACCAACCTTATATTCAAAATAAATCATTTTGGAGCTATTAAAAACCGAATATTAATTTATTATAAAATAATATTTTATGTTTTCCTAAGGTGCCCCTCTGCTCCCTTATAAAAAGGGCACCCCTTCCCTCTTATCTTCACACCCTTTTGAGCCTTGATGCTCTGCCAAACCCAACCAATTACTCTTCTCAACATCTCTAGTTACATCATAGAGGTTCTGGTATTCTTAAAATACCAACACTAGTGCCCTAAGAATAATTTTAAAGGAGGTGCGTCGAGGAAGAGGTAATCTCTTTTACCGACTATTTCAAGTTTCTTTCTTCTTCTACTTACTCTTCTTTAGATGTTTCATTATAATTTAATAACATCATTATTACTTATATATTGATATGTTATTATAAATATTAAACAACCCTATTTCACCTTCTATCCATCCTACAGATAACGAATTCACCGCGCGTGCGTACGTATGGAATACTGTCTCCACACCGTGGTGTAATCTGTTTTCGACCACCACCATACTTGGATGGGTATAATGGTGAAAATAATAACTATATATAGTTATTATAATATAATACTTCTTTTGAGATAGTATATCATCCACTCCAACTCAATTCAATAATTATGGGACTGATATCATCGCTCGTGCTTATGTATGGATTACCGTCTCCACGACGCGATGAGATTCATTCTCCATGTTAACCACTCAAGAATGATTATAAAGTATATATAATGAATAATAAAGAAATATATGACATGATAAAGCTACTTCATTTATATATATATATATATATATTTCATCTACTTACTTCCATTTAAGTCAATATAGAAAAGAAAACAGCATTCATGTGTACGTATGGCCTACTATCTCTATGAACAGTGTATTTCATTTCATTTATCTATCTATTATATATATATATATACTGAATATATATGATATATAAATCATGATTTAAATTCTGTATATAATTAAATCATGATATAAGTAATAATAATATCAAGAACAACAAGTCCAAACACATACGATAAATGAAACGATTTTACCCAAAACGATGCTTTAACATGGAATTTACAAAAGAATGGTTACTATAAAGTCATAAGTGAACCATATATGATATCATAACAATGAATATTATTCTGTAATAAGTCAATGACATTATTTAAATCATTATACATGAGTTTTGGATACGTACGAAGCATATCGGACCTAAGGTATGGGATAACTATTCCAATCTCGTTCTTATCCGAGATTGATATTCGTAAGTATTTACTGGGGTTATTGTTATCATCTATGACCATGTTTTCTAAAAATGTTTTCATGTATTTTTAAAGTCATTTTTACCCATTTTTTAAATTTACCACATGTTATTAAAGGAATCTTACTTTTGTTTACCACACGGGGAACTTTTTGACTTTTCCGAAAAAAGTACGAGAAGAATGTTATATTTAAGTTATATGGCGTGAATGGATTTTTACGATTTCATAACGCCTCATTTTCATGAAGATAACTCTACAAGATTTTATAACTATTTTCAACAAAATAATATTCTTTTAAAATTGCATGTAATTTTTTGAAAAGGAAATGATTTTGAATAAGAAACGATATTTTCCTCAAGAATTCATTTCAAGTGTTTTATCAAAACCATTTTCCATCTAAGATAACATTATTTCATATGTGTATGTTTTAAGTATAATGTATCTATTATTTACATGGTTTCATTTTTCATATGATGAAATATCCATTTGTTTTGTATGGATTATGTGATGATGGGATGATGTTTATGAAACCCATTTTATTCTTTGGGTTATGATGAATGTTTTATATTTATTTTGTGGCACAAGTAAGAATGATTTCATTATGAGATGGGTGGGACCTATATCTCCCTCCAATGCATTGGGTAAAGATTTATATCTCCGTAGATATACATGGCTAGAATGGTAAGTTAATCCAGTTCAGCGATGCAGGACTGGAACGAGGATTCCACTCGATTCAGAAAGGGACTTTGTCCACTAAGATGGTCTTGGAAGCAATGCCTTGGATACTATGGAAATCATATCATGTGATTAATGGTTTTCCACAGTTACATGCTTTATTCCCATTCTATTTTATCAGGATTGATGGTTCATTATGATATATTCATTACGTACTGCCATGTTTTATGTCATTGATCAAGATTTTGATGTTGAAATATTATGTTCATGTTTTGAAGTTCAAATGTATGTGGTTTGTTTTATTTTCTCTGTACTTACCCTTATTGAGAATTTGCGATCACCCTTTATATGTTTTCTTTTCCCCAGGATATACAGAAAGGTTTTAGGTAAGAAAACAAAAGGGGAAGATCTTTATGGGAGATGTTGAAGATCTTTCACCACGATTAGAAGATTATGTTCCGAGTTTCCAAAGACACTAAACTGTTATGTTCCGTGTGTGCTGGTTTTTGTTATGTATTAAGTATTCCTCAAAAGTAATGTAATGTCCATGTACGTCAAGCTTTGGGTCTGTACAATGTTTCAACCCCTAAATGAAAAAGATAATCAAGAGAGGGATTATACTCACCTAGAGATTCTAGGAACAACCAACTGTGCCCCAAATAGCTTAGGATCAAAGGAGAATCACCCCTATAAGCCCTTGAACATTTTTTTTACTAGGGTTCAGAATAGGAAATAGGGGAAAATTATTGGAAGACTTAAAATCCTATAATCCAAATTTTGTTATATTTACAAATTTAATAGGGGAATAAGGTTTACCCACAAGGTTTGACAAACCATGCAAAAAATGTGCAAATGCCACTATATATGGGGAATCCGGATCACCGTTACCTATGTAGACCCACATTATTTACAGAATGTGTGCCAACTATGTGATATGCCCCTGTCAAAAATTTATGAATTTGTCCTCCACCCTACACGGCTTACTTAACCATGCCCCTTACACATGTTGGCTCGGTTTCCCCCAAATTTCATGTTTTGAACCCCCAAAATACCCTTGAGGCCCCACAACATCTGAGAAAACATCATCAACCAATGCCATATATTTAAAGAATAATTTTAAACAATTACATACCTCCACAAAGTTGGGGATCTTACAATCAATGACCATACCATACCATGAAAAGGGTAAAAATTTAATACATGATCATAATAATAATAAACATCTCACATCATGTGCATCACCAAATGGTGAAATCCAAGCAACTATAATTAGGGGAATCAAAAAAGAACAATTAAAATCCCTAGTAATTATCCTTTTCTTCATTCATGGGTGAGCTAATCCTAAAACTATCTCATTAAAAAATTATGACATGTCCTAGTCTTCTTTATACTATAAAAAAATAATGTGAAAAAGAAACGAATGCTCCAATACCACTTTGTGACTATTTTGGATGATTCTGATCAGGGCACACCAATGTACATATCAAGTGTCGACTGTGATGGTCATGTTGGGCCCTTCATTCCCACATTACAAAGCTTGGTGGAATCCATCACTACTTCATATATGTTTTCTCCTTGATCGAAATATGATGATGGTATGTCAGTACCCCCTTCTATGGATTCCTCCTTAGAATTATTCACCTAGTATATATCTCCCTTATAGATTAAGATGTTGTTCATGAAATTCTTCCTGGTGTCATCTCTTGGTGGATTCTGGTTAATTATGCTTCATCTATTAGGAAATTTTGAGGGGACATGTCAGGGAAGCAACTTTTGGTAAGGAGAGTAGTCACGATGAGTCATATGTGGGATGTCTTCATGCTTAAACACATGAACACATATATTCTTCCTCATGAGAGGGCTTCTCAATGGTGTAGAAACCAAAGTCATCCCATGTCAATATTGGTGTATCCTTTTTCATAGGAATGTATCTGACATTTTCATAGGCTTTCCATGTATAATAAGGGGTATTCCATGAGTTTAACATCTTGTGGAGATGGATCTGATTAATCAGCACAATTATTAATTTTGTTAAAATGTGTACATCCCTAGGAGGGTGCACCTAGAAATTTTACTGTATGGATTGATCATTACACCCAATGTGGATGGACATAGGATAGCGTGTCCCAAAAAGGGATGGTCTCACACCATGAAGGATGATCTTGACATCAAAAATGTTGGATCAAGAAGGCCCACCCCAAAAAAGGGGAATATCATGGTTTACCATTGGATGGGATTGAACCTCATAGAGGCTTTCTATGTACCCTATTTAGATGACTTGGATAAAAACCCAAGTAGTTCGATGTGGTGATTTGGGGCTTACACATGGATAGCCTCCCTTCACAAGAGGGGCACTGTTGTGTGGATGGATATGGATTGTGATGAACATATGCTTGGTTAGCTTCCTGGGGGATGAAAAGGGTAGTAATTGGATGAATAGGTACTATGAATGGTTATCTTCCCAAATGGATGGTGTGGCCCTACCAGGATGTGGTCGCCCATGTAAGAGTTAGGTTGGATGATGGAGTGTTGAGTGAAGTGAGTGAAATTAATGGGATGGAATTGATGTGAATATGATGGAATTGTTATTGAAGCTTCTGAAGGCTTACTACGTATACTAGTGGAAGGGAATCAATGTCTATGTAGTTCGGATGGGCTGATGAGACACCTAATGTGGAGGCCCATGAGAATGGAGTGCATGGGTGGGGACACGAATGAAGTAGGACCTCTGTGTTGGGGTATCATATTTCTGATAGACAATTGCTAGATGGAAAAGCCGAAATTGGAAGTGGGTGATGGGATTGAACATCAGTGAGGATTCCTACATACCCCAATTGCTGGGAATAAATGACTATGTAGTTCTGGATGGAGAATAGAATCGGGGAACATACAAAGTACATCGACTTGAATACATGTTGGGGCTTATGCATGGATAGTATCCCATCACAAGAGGGAAACTATTGGTTGTCGGATTATGGTGATGTGTGGCGCTTACGTGTGGTTAGAAACCCGAGAGAATGGGAAAGGTGGTTGGGATTGTGTTTGGTTAGCAGGCCAGGTTGATGGATCAAAACTTCTCAGGGAGCCAGATTAGGGATATGTTTCCAAAAAATGGAAGATGTCACTTCAGGAGGGTTAATCCCTAACATTGGAAACTGGATATTACTATTGGTTGGGATTTAACCTCAGGGAGGCTTCCTATATACCTAAAATAGATCAAAACCTGTGTAGTTTGGAAAAGAAAGTGGCCCATAGTTTTACATCATTATGGATGCAAGTTAACTGACGTTAAGTAGTCAGAATAGGTAGGTTGTAGGGAGTGATGGGTTTGATCCTCAGAGAGAATTCCTAAGTACCCTATTTAGAATACATGGATCAATGTCCATGTAGTTTAAGAAAGAGGGGCTTGGGGATTACACATAGTCAGAAAAATAATGTCATGATTTGTCTTATGCATGGTTAGCGGCCCAAATAGGATGTAATGTTCAATGTTAAGTTTAATCGCACATGATTCATTCATGGTGGGACAAATAAGAGGTAGTATTAAACTTGAATATCATATTGTGAAAGGTGTGTCTATGAGAAATTGTGTGGGTTTTAATCATGTATAGTGGTCCAAATAGAGATTGGGACTGACTCCTAGATGGATGTATGAGGGGGATGCCTTGTTGTGTGAGAAGGATATTGTTCTAACGGAGGAAGGACTCATTCCACGCCAACCATAATAGGATCACCCAATAAAGATGGGTTTTTGGGGTGTGCATGAATACTAACTGGGGTGTATATGGTGATAAATACCAACATGGGTGGGAGAGTGAGAAAGTGTTGATGCTCGTTCTCCATAAGATCCTCTAAGACATGCGACACATTTGAAAATTCATAATTTAATTTCATGCATTGGGGATGTGGGTTCTTGGTAGTATAACATCCAATATCTAGAACGATGATGAATCACTCCTCATCCCTTGGACATACATAAATTATACCAACCCACTCATGATAGAGTGAAGGAAGCCGAAATTCCTAATGGGAGTGAGGTGGATGATTGGTCACATAAGGGGACCATGTTATCGTTTCTATGCAATGAAGAAATATATGTTAATTTTATTATGTTAATAATCATAATGAAGGGAAACAGAACATGAAACCCCACTAATGGAAGTAGGAAATCACTACGTATATTCTTGGAGGGCCACACAAGAGAGGGTTTTTTGATGCCATAGGTAACTCTATGAAGTGCATCATTAATGAATGGAACTTCATGAATTAAGGGAGTTTTGTAAAGGAATGGTACTTCGTGAAGGATGGATTTAGGTGGAGTATAGCTTCTCTTTAGAAAAGATCTCATTAGTTGGGGAGTGTGCCATTAAAGCATAATGATTCACGGAGCCTCGAGCAACACAAAGGGAAAACCCTCCTTCTTGAAGGGAGAAGGTATTTGTGAAGGAAATCTCTATGATTGTTAGGGTCTATGAAGAACAACTGGAAGAAAAAATCACAATGATATGGCACCTTGGGTGTTCCAATTTTTGGTTTGTGATGAGATTTTAGAAATGGGAGATCGAAATGTGAAAGGTCATAGTAACAATGGATAGGAGGGGGGTGAGCATGATATTTATAATAAATATAATTTGTCAGGGAAACCACTGATAAAATCTAGGTGACATGAAGAAAAAGTTACTCCGTAGAGCGATGAGGTGACATTATACTCGGTCAGACTTGCAATGGGACTGTCAAAGCAGCGTTTGTGGTGCTCATCGTGGAGGAAAAGTGATGTGGAGGAGCCTAAGGTTGATGTTGGATTCCACAAGAATCATGAAGAGACCATCACCTTAGTTGGTGATCATAGAGTTTGGGCTCTCATGGTTCTCATAAAATAGAAAAAAGGACATCTTGGAGCCTTATGGAACTATCTGACTTCATCAAACTCATGAAGGTACTGTCTACCTCTTCGTGGTTCTATTGGAGAGGGATATCTGTGGATTATCTTCATGAAATAGACTCCATTGATGATATTTTGGTTGATTCTAAGTACATTTGGGTCCAAATTACTTTAACACTATCCATGAGTTTGTTCATGCCTTTCATAGCATGGTTTCAAGTGCCAACAGTTACATCCATACCTGGATCACTTGAAACAGTAATATAATTGGTGCACCACATGGCTTCAAGAGCCCCTCCATGTATGCTATAGACTACTAAATAGAAGTTATTATACATGGTGAAATTTTTGGTAGACTAAACCCTCATTATTATAGTATAATAATAGTGAGAAAATAAATAAAATTTTGAGGCATTAAAATGAAAAAAAAAAGATAATAAAACACAAATCTTCTATATGTTAATAATACATCAATCCAAAAGAGGAGAAATATCCAAAATGATGTGTATGCGATGGAGCTACAAAAAATGTAGGCATACACACAAACATGTATAAATTATGAATAAAAAAGGGGAAAATCACTAGGCATAACACCTATGGTTGGCCAATCCCTGTCCATACCTCCTCTAAATTCCCTAACGAGGTTATATTCATCAATCCTATCCCACACTGGTCATTTAGATATTAAGCGGTCAATATAAATAAGGGGTTAGGGAAAATAAAACCCACGGAACGACGTTATAAACCCAATGCGATGGAAACCCCAAAAGGAGAACACATGACCACCTACCATAGGGTTGTAGATGTAGGCTCTCTTGATATCGACCTCAGATTTGCAACAGGTTGGAACAGATCTAAGTTTTTTTCCAAAGCCCTGAAAATAGGGCTTATGAGCTTGCATCAAAATAACACAATGGTAGGAATGATTTTCTGAGCATGCGTGAGGTTAGCCTTACCATGGGTGATCCAACGCCTTCGACGGATTGAAGAACAGACCCCGAGGGAAGAAACGACAAGAGAATGAGTGAGGAGAGGGTTTTGGAGATCAAAAGAGGCACCCCTCCGGTTCTGTCGGTGGGATGAATAAAGAATGGGCTTTAGTATTAAATATAATTATGGGAAAAAATTGTAAATTTTTACCCAGACTAGGGTTGCATGGTTAAGGAGCACGGTTTACCAAACCGTGCGCAAACCGTGCATATCCCACTGCCTCTGGAATGTAGAGCTTCATGATTTATCCAAACCGTGTGACTTTACTATTCATTTCTTGTGCAAACCTTGTGCCTTAGTCTGTAACTCCAAATCCCAAACTCTCGGGCTCCGAACAAGCCCCTGACACTCCCCGAACCTTCCTTAGAATGTTACACCCATTAAGAAAGCTTAAAGTAATTATTTGAAAGAAAAACTAACAATTTGTACCTTTTCCAAAGAGTCGGGTCATTACATTATTATTCTCTTAATTGGTGAATGATTTTTCCAATTTTACATGTTTATTCTTAGGGTAAACTCTCCCCTAGTATGTCATAGGATTGAATGACCTCCTTAGGAAATATTTTTCCTTCAATGATTCCTTCTAACTACATTGCCTTTTCATATGATCAAGGATAGAATATATAAAGAATTTTCTGATGAAATAATACCACATGTGGTCTTATCGGAGTTGATATGTTGGGATAAATGGTTTTCTTCCACTTTTGGGAATTTTATATTTGAATAATATATTCAAAATTTATCAAATTATTCTAAAATATTATAACTTTTAAAATAAATTTGTCTGTTTGTATCTTCTTCAAGGTTTTGTAAGTGTCTTATCCTTATATCTACATTTCAGATGAGGAATTCATCTTTTATATTTTAGATTCCTTTTATATTTAAAATTTAGTTAAGAAATTATATTTTCTATAAATTTTAGGTTTACCATAGAGGGATCCCTCTACCTTTCATCTAATATTTTTATCCCATATTAAATTACCCTTGTTTTATAATCCTTCTCCTTCATCATGATAGCCAATAAATTCAATTTTAAGGTAGCTTTGATGACAACCCATCTTCTCTCTTCCTGTTGAGTTTTGAGAGGGTCAATTATTTCCTTCAATTTACATTTATTATCCATTTTGATTAAAAAAATTAATAGGATATTTATTCATGAAAATAAATTTTTTTAACACCATGACCCCAGTTACCTGGAGTCAGTGATTTATTTTATAACACTGTCATGATACAAGGAATCATGTCTCAAAAGACTGATCAGTTTAATATTATTGGAAACAAGATACATACATAAGTTCAACATTACAACTTGAAAAGAAATAAAACACTGATTTATTCCATTAGAAACATCAATTCTTCATAGATTATGCATTCATGTCTCTCATAACTAACTTCTTCGTATCCTAGGAAAATGAAACATAAGAAATGGGTGAGCTCAAACACTCAGTAAGGGTAAGCAATACAGCGGAACATAATATAAACATTAGGCATGGTAAATAATTAAAAACATGTTCCTTTACAAATCATAAACCTAAACAATTTATGGAAGGAATATGAGTTGATTAAATAATGTCATAATAAAACATATCCAATGGTATTCTACTAGTTGAATAACAACATGAACCATCATTATAATTTTCATAATGATGGAATGTATTATGATTGACATTCTGAAACACCTTAACAAGGCCTTGTCCAAGATGTCTAAAAATGATATAGGCCTCATCCAAAACCATATATCAATTTGGGAAGGCCACATTCAATTCCACGTCTAATTTTTTCATGAGACCTACCGATGCACTAAGGATCTATAGAGGGCTCCACCCATCACTTACTAAGTCCAATACATTCCTCACATGAAAAGGTTGAAACATAACATAGACATTTGTATTAAAACTAGCATAAAAAATGTCAATAATTTAACCCTAAACCATGAATTGTATAAAAATAACACATCCATGGTCAAACTTATCACAAAATCGTCAATACAATATAGAAAATTTGTATCATAATAAATAAACTTCAAAAAAGTTTAAAATCCAACAATGGATATTGACAAAGATGAAATGAAAACTATTTGAAAGAAATACCTCTTTATATTTTGAAACCATTAAAGAGTCACATAACTATAAAATAAAACATTTATTTAGAAAATATTCTCATAATCTTGTAAGGGAAGCATAGACAATGTTATAACATCATAAAATAGCCACACCCACCGTATAAGTTCAAAAAAACATTCTTACCTTAATTTTGTTGAAAAGGTCACAAAGTAGCTTATTTGGAAAATGATGGAAAAATTACTTTCAAAACATATACAGTAAAATAAGGCTATAAATTACTTTTTCCCATATTATAGTAAATAGTAAAAAATATTTGAAAATCATTTTTATAAAAACATGGATGTGGAAAATAAAGAGGTCCCAGTAGATACTTACGTAAAAACATCCTTGGATTATAAATGATTATAAAATTAACCCTTACCTTGTACTTTTTCTTGGTCGAGGGTATGTTAATCTATGGTATAATATTTAAATCATTTTACTTAAATTATACAAGAACTATATACATAAATATGATATCATATATGATCATCTAATATTGCTTTGTTAATAATGTTTCAGTAGTATCATCCTTCCAGGTGTTAACTAATTCTTTTTCCTTTATATGCTGGGTTACGTAAGCCATGTTTTTTATTGATAGGATTTATTTGATTCATATACAAAATGATATTATGTTTTTAAAAATTATTTTTACTCATAAAATGAAAATTATTCTTGAATGGTTATGGTGGGGAAATGAATCTCATCATGTTCTTGGAGATGGTAATCTGTACGTTCGCAGGAGCGACAAGATCATTATATTGATGGAGAAATCATATGTAATTTGATGGTATATCATATATAAAAAATAATTAACATGTTATATTTTTTATTTAGATTAGTTATACTCATTATTATATGCATCCAAATAATGAATTGTTAGAATAACAAACTACACCACGACGTGGAGATGGTTAGCTATACGTTCGCACGTATGGTGACTTTGTCATTTATAGGATGGATAGAATTACAAATATGGATGTACCATATTTAAAATAACATCACAGTGTGTTGAAGGTACTGGATTTGTTATTTTGGTATGGAAACAACAAAAAAGAGGAAGTGGAAGAATAATAGAACTTGAAAGAGGTGATGAAATATTTACCTCTTCTTGGGGAACATCCTTTTGATTTGATCAAAACGGCTCTATAGGTTGGATTTCTGATCAATGGTTCACCTCTACGATAAAGGTAGTAAAGTTGGGAGGATATTTGGGCATAGGTTGGCCGAGCCAAATGGCTTTGGAGGTGTGATTTTGAGAGAAGGGGAAGTGCCCTTTTATAAGAGAGGCGAGGTTCACTTTAGGAAAAGCTTGAAATATTATTTATAATAAAATAATTTTCCCATTATAATGGCTCCAAAATGAATTATTGCGAGGATAAGGTGGGTATGGATATAAAACCTTTCAACCAATAGGTTTTCGACAGGTTTAAGTCACCATATTAACCTTATCTTTTAGATTTAGCTCTTAGATAAATACTTTGTCATTTACCATGTCTCTTTATATTTTTATATTATATGGTTAATAAACTTATTATAACAAGCCAAGAGAAGCCCAAGTTGTTAATTATTTATATATATAACCTTATATAAGTTCTTTATCCGGTCCTTATATTTTTAGAAATATTATATCAATTAATAATATAGTATTGGTTTTAAAAACTCAATTATGTCAATTTTGGCACAATTTAGTATTTTGGTTTTTGTGAAAAAATCATTACACCAAGTATACATCGAAAAAAATTATTTAATCAAACCTAAAATGTCATATTAACCTAGAAAATAAGTGGAATTCATCAAAAGTCTCAAATTACATTTATTTGGATATTTATAATATCAATTATTTTTACCATTCATTTATAAGGTAATTAGTGCATCAACATTGTGTCACAAATAAATTTAATTATTTAACGTATAAAAATTATAAATAAAACAACATTATGTATTAAATATTTTTATAATTCTAATTAATATTTAGAGTCAAATTTATCTTATGTATAACCCTATATTAAAAATGGTTTAGTTATTAAACTTTGAATTTTACACTTTTAACTCTTCTTTAAATAAAATAATTGAAATGCCATATTCTAATACATGTGGACCGAAGGGGGTCATATTTTATTACAAAGAATTTTTTTGGTCGAACTATACTTATCAAATACCATTCGGACATGTGTTATGATAATTATGATATCATTTTTACCCTTAATTACCCTATTTACCTTTAACTGTGGCAACTAAAAGCCAAAAGATTCGATTTATCAAAAATTATTTTCATCTTATTGAACCAAATTTTACTTAATTATATTAACCGTGACTCTCATATTTTTGAAATTTAACTCACAGAAATGGTAAATTTATGTTTTATGCAAATTTTCAAATGCTCCAAGGAGGTGGGTAAAAGATGGTAAAAAGTTCAATAAAAATTTTATATATCTAAACTTATTATAAAATGACTCTAGTGAATTATATTGAACATATATAGGTATTATGTATCTATTTGGATCTAAAATAAATTTAATTAAAATAAATAATTATTTAAATAAAAATTCAGTTTTAACCAACAATACATTGTTTCTCACTATTCATAAAAAATTTAATGTTTTCATAAAAATACCAAATATTCACCATAAGCTAATTTCGATATTCCGAATTCAAAAATGAAGTCCATTTTAAAAATATAATTTATAAAATTTTAAATAGTGGTTATTACTATTCATAATAGCTAGTTTGATTGGTCGTGGTGTGTTAGAAACTCGAAGTTGCGTACAACGAAAGTTATTGCCTTATTCAAAGGGAAATGTACCATAGAAGCTTGGGGTGTTATATTCTTCCCTCCATAAAATAATTCCATCATTGAAATTTTAAGAATACAGCCACACAAAAAGATTTTGGTGGTTCTTCATCATAAGTTCATCTGGTTCCCATGTTACCTCTTCCATCTTATGGTTTCTCCATAGAACTTTTACCAAACGAGTCGTCCAATTTCCCAGAACTCGTTCCCTGGTATCATGAATTTTGATAGGATCATCACAATTAGACAGATCAGGTTCCAGTTCAATTTACTCATAGGTGAGTACACACATTGGCCTAGTCATGTATTTTATCAATAGTGATATATAGAACACATCATGAACATTGAAGATACCTGGAGGTATTATCAAAAAATAACCTACAACTCCAATTCATTCTAGAATTATGAATGGTCTGATGTACCTAGGACTCAAATTACCCTTCTAACCAAAACGTATAACACCCTTTGATAGAGATACCATCATGAAAACATAGTCTCCTACTTGAAATTCTACATCCTTACTTCGGTTATCAGCATAGCTCTTTTTTCCTAATTTGGGATGCTTTGATGTGGGTTTGGATAATCTTCCCCTTTTCCATTGTTTCCTTAACATTTTCTGGGCCTACGAGTTTTCTTTCAGCAACATCATCCCAACAAGTTGGTGTGCGAAATCTCTTTCCTTATAACTCTTCATATGGTTCCATATAAATACTTGAATTGAAGTTATTGTTATAGGAAAATTCTACCATAGGTAGATATTGATCCCAAATACCTTTAAAGTCACTTGAGAAAGATATCGACATGTCTTATAAGGTTTAAATATATCATTATGATTGTCCATCATTTTGAGGGTGGTAGGAACTCCTCAGATGAAGTTTGGTATACAGGGCTTTCAGAAGACTTTTCCAGAATCGTGATGTTAAACCGGGATCATGATTAGAAACAATCGATAGGAGTACTCCAAGAAGAATTACTACATCATTAATATACAGGAATGCTAAATGTTCAAGTGCTAAATCTTATCTTATAGGAATAAAATTAGCTGACTTGGTAATATGATCAATAATGACCCATATTGCATCATTCCTTCTAGGAGTCTTTGGTAGTCCCATGAAAACGTACATCATAATATCATACCATTTACACTCAAGTATGGGAAGAGGTTGCATGACTCCTCTAGGATATTTTCTTCCATTTTTCACTTGTTGTAAGACCATACATATTGACATAAAATTAGAAATCTCTTTCATCATGTTGTGCCACCAAAAATGTAAATTCAAATCTCTATACATCTTACTGCTACCAGGGTTTAAGGAGAAATTAGAGCTCTGATTATCATCTAACAATTCAATTTTCAGATCAGGTATATCAGGAACACAAAGTGTCTTCACAAATTTCAAAATCCCATATTCAAATATGAAGTCGATCAATCTCTCATTGTTCAAAACATTAATTTTGTTCTGAAACTCCTCATCATTAGCCTGAGAACTTTTTATCCTTTCTATTAATAATGTGTTATCATCCATTTGAAAAAGTTTCAATGTTTAACCTTCCATGATTATTCCCAATTCCATTTTTTCTAGATCTATGTATATACGATCCCTTTCAACTCAAATCTTATTCATAACTCCATTCTTCTTTCTTCCCAAATAATCTACCACCTCATTTGCCATCCCTGGTTGGTAGTGTATAGTGCAATCATAAACCTTGAGTAGTTCAAGCCATCACCTTTTCCTCATGTTAAGTTCCTTCTGTGAGAAAAATATACTTCAAACTATTGTGATCAGTATATATCTCACATTTTTTCACCACAGATATTGTGTCTCCATATCTTCAAAACAATGATCAAAACTTCTTACTCAAGATCATGGGTAGGATATTTTTGTTCATGTATTTTTAGATGTCATATTGCATTGGCAATAACTCAATCATTCTGCATAAGGACACAACTAAGTACTTTCTTTGAAAGAACACTATATATAACAAACCCACCATTACCTGATGTTAGAGTCAAGATAAAATCATTAACTAATCTTCTATTTAGTTTGTCAAACCATTTTTCACTCTTTTTTCCAAACAAATTTAACCCATTAAAGTGTGATATTGGTTAATGGGTTAGCCAACCTGTCAATATTCTGGAGGAAACGTTGATAATAACCTGCTAAACCAATAGAATTGTGTACCTCAGTTATACTCGTCGGTGTTGTCCATTCTTGGATTGCCTTGGTCTTTGAAGGATAAATGGAGATTCCATCCTTATAGACAATATGTCCAAGAAGAAAAATCTACTAAATCCAGAATTCACACATGCTAAACTTCTCATATAATTCATTTCTTCTAAGTGTCTTTAGAATAATGCGCAAGTGATTTCCATGATCATTATATCTTTTGGAGTATACAAAGATATCATCAATAAATACCACTATGAAGTCATCATGATATTCCTTGAAAACTCAATTCATTGAATCCATGAAGACAGAGGGTGGATTAGTAAATCCGAAGGCATTACTATAAACTCATTATGCCCATACCTGGTTCAAAATGCTATTTTCGGAATGTCATCCTTCTTCACACACAACTGATGATATCCAGATCAACGATCAATCTTGAAAAAATATTGAGCTCTTTGATGTTTGTCGAATAAATCATCAAAGCAAGGTAGGGGATACTTGTTCTTTATTGTTATAGCGTTGATCTCCCTATAGTCAATCCACAACCTTATAGATCCATCTTTCTTATTAACAAAAAGGACATGGGATCCCCATAGAGAAACACTAGGGTGAATAAATCCCTTATTACTCAATTCCTCTAGTTTTTTCTATAGTTCTACTAATTCCACAGTGGACATTCTATAAAGGGTCTTCGATATATTCCATGAACCTGAAATTAAATCAATAGAAAACACAATTTCTCATTCTGGAGGATGTCCAAGTAAATCCTCTTGAACTACATCAACATATTCTTGCACAATAGGTACATCCTCTATTCGATCATTCTTTTCCTCACCCATAATTATTTCATTCTCATAGTCCACAATAATTGAATTTAGTAGAGCTACTAGTGGTGGATCAATATAAGAATCAGATGGAAATGTTTTTTCTCTAAAGATAAGGTACTCCTTGTCATCATCATGAATTGTAACCTCCTTCTTCTGATAATTAAATTTCTCATCATGGTTAGAAATCCAATCCATACCCAGGACTATATAAAATTCAATCATTGTTATGATGATTCGATTAGTAGATAAATATTATTTATATGCCTTAATGTGGACCGATTCACAAAACATTGTTACAATGATACTTCCATTAAGAGTTTTGACTGATAACTATCTTGTTAAATCAAATTGAAAATATCTAAATTTCATAGCAAACTAAGAAGATATGGAACAATGCGATGATCCAAAATCAAATAAGTCATTGGATAAAAATGAGGAAACCATTAAATTACATTCCACCAAGTCTTTCGAAGCATTAACCTCAGCAGTAGTGATCTCATAATCATGGGCTTGATCCCTTGTCCTTTTCTAAGGTAATATTCCCTGACACTTAGGAAATTCAATTGTATAATGTCCCATCTCGTTGTAATTGTATCATTAAACATCGGTAGCTTCTTTCTTCCACTTAAAATCACTAGAAATATTGAATTTCTATCCAAATTTTTAGTATAATCCATTTCCTTTTAGACAGGAACCAGGGTGCTTCCTTCTATAATTATCACAGGGTGGAAATTCAACTCTTCCCTTCTTCCTTGCTTCCTTATATCCTTTCCTGTAGTGTTCACCAGATCACTTCTTCTATTTCATTGCCATAAATTCATAAGACTTAGAGATTTAAATTTCTGTCTTGATATCACATGAGACAATATCATTATACAATGAGAAGTATTACAGGACTAATTCACATCGGAGAAATGTTCTTAACCCATCAAAGAAATGATGAATCTTAATTCTTGGGTTTTGTAAATAATCTACAGCATTCCTTGACAACCTTGTAATGTTATCCTCATACACTACGACATTCTCATCCTCCTTTTTCCTCAGACTCATATATTTTCTTTCCATATCCACTCGATGGTCAGGAGGAATGTTGTTTTCTATGAAAATTTCATTAAAATACCCCCATTACTTGTTTGATACCTCTTCATCTTCTTTTGTGTTTTGAATCAATGACCACTATTTATCGACATCTCCCATGAGGTGATAAACTACAAGGACAAATTTTTTCCTTTCCCTACTCTCTGAAGCATGAAATATTTTCTCTAAGGAACTTATCCATTGCTCAGCTTCTAATAGATTTGTTCTCCCATTGAATGTCAGTGGTTGTTGCCTCATGAAGCAGTCTATCATTGATCCTCTATGTTGTGGAGGAGGGTGCTTCATACTGGTAAGGTTATAATTCATAGCCTGAGTGAGTTTTCCCAGTATGGTGATAAGGCGATCAACACCAGTTGCATCACCAGCTCCACTATAATTATCATGAGTAGGATGGAAATCCCTACATGGATTGCGTGTTTTTATAAGGTTTTCATTCCTTCTCCTATGTTCCATTTCTAATCAATGACATATTTTTGATAAGTTTATGAATCTAAATACATAATTCCAAACATGTAAAACACTTAAAATAAATTGAACAGTTTATGGATATAATCCACAATCTTAAAAATGTTTTCTTTGAAGAGATATATACTCATAAATCATCCATAATTGGTTGTAAAGAAAATGAAAATTATCTTATGAATATCCCGCGACGGTGTTGTAACCATGATTGCAGCAAGGCCCATTTTCGGGCCCCAGTTCTTGTTTGAGTCTAGCTCAAAATGGTGTTTTTTGGTTTTACCTCTAGGTACATTTGTGCCAGAGCCACCTCTACTGGCTCGTATCTAGACAGGGATGTATTTCTTGGAAAACTCACAAAATCTCAATCGTACCAAAATTCTTGTAAGTTCTTATATAATAATCCTCAAAGTCTATATTAGGGTTATGTTCTCTATCAGCATTTTTCTGAATATATTTTCCAAGGTTTGTACTAAACATCCTCTAACACAAACTGTAATGCCCTGACCCCAGTTACCGAGATTCGGTGCTTTATTATATAACATTGGCATGATACAATGAATCATCTCCTCAAGGAACAATTAGTTTAGTATTATTGGAAAAAAGATACATACATAAGTTCAACATTACAACATGAAAATAAATACAACACAAATTCATTCCATTAGAAACATCCAAGCCCCCTCGATTATGCCTTCTTGTCGCTAATAAATAACTTCTTCAAATCCTTGGAAAATGAAACATATGAAAGGGGTGATCTCAAATACTCTGTAATGGAAAGAAATATAGCGGAAGATAACATAAACATTAAGTATGAAGAATAATTTAAAACACATGCCTTTATAAATAATATACATTAACACTTAATGGCAGGAATATGATCTGAGTAAATAATACCAAAATAAAACATAGTCATGGGTATTCTACTAGTCGAATAACAACATGAACCATCATTATTATTTTCATAATGAGTGAATGTATAATGTCGGACATTCTGAAACATCTTTTCAAGGCCTCGACCAAGATGTCGAAAATTGATTTAGGCCTCGGCAATAACTATATATCAAATTGCAAAAGGCCTCAGCCAATTCCACGTCTAATTTTGTCATCAGACCCTCCGATGCACCGTGGAGCTATAGCAGGCTCTACCAGTCACTTACTTAGTCCAATACATTCCTCATATTAAATGGTATAAACATAACATAAACATTCATATTAAAACTAGCATACTAAATGTCAATACGTTAACCCTAAACCATGAATGTTATAAAAATAACACATCCACAGACAAACATATCACAAAACCTTCAATAAAATATGGATGATTTTTATCATAATAAATCAACTTCAAACAAGTTTAAAATCCATCAAAGGATGTTGATATAGATGAAATGAAAACTATTTTAAAGAAATACCTCTTTCTATTTTGAAACCATTTAAGAGTCACATAATTTTAAAAGAATATATTTACTTTGAAAATATTCTTATAATCCTGTACACAAAGCTTCAATGATGTTATAACTATGGAAAATATCCTCACATGCCGTATAAGTTTAAAAAACCTTCTCACCTTAATTTTATCGAAAAGGACATAAAGTAACTTGTTTGGAAAATCACAGAAATATTCCTTTCAAAACATATAAGGACAAATAAGTGTATAAATGACTTTAACTCATAGTCTAGTAAATATTAAAAAAAATTCAGATTTTTTTTAAGAAAGAATCGATGTGGATGATTAAGAGGTCCCAGTAGATTCATACGTAAAAACAACCTCATATAATAAAGATATTGTGAAACTAACCCTTACCTTGTACTTTTCATTGGTTGAGGGTACATTAACCTCTTGTATGATAGTTAAGTCATTATTATTATATTATAATAGAACTAAATACCTAAATATGATACCAAATATGATCCTCTAATATTTATTTGTTAATAATATTTCTATAGTATCATCGTTTTGGGTGTCAACTGATTCGTTTTCCTTTATATGCATGGATACATAAACCATGTTTGTTATTGATAGGATGTATTTGATTGATATACATAATGATATTATGTTCATAAAAATTATTTTTACTCATTTTTAACGCTCCTTTCTATCACAGAGTCTAAACAAATGAAAAGGGAAATACCTTGAACTCAAAGTGGTTCATCCTTTGAAGAAACATCAAAATTTGACAATGGCATGAACAAAGATTCATTTACACTTGGGTCGTGAAACTTCCACCAAGGTCACGCAAGTATACTTGCGCTCCGCCTTGTGGTCGCACAGGTGACTTGCATGCCCTCATTGAATTTCGCCCAGGTTCTTCACCAACCTATAAATACCCCCGATGGGCCCCGCAATTTGGACGGAAAAAATTCCAAAATTCATATTTGAGCTCCTGGTGCCCTAGTCTCTTGTCAACGTCTTCCGAACAATTCTAAGGTAATTTCTTACCTATAATGGTATATCTAAAGATGGGGAACAAGGCCTAAGTGTTGAAATTCATCAACACCTACGCACCTAAGTGTCTAACCCTTCATGGAATTGATGACACTTGTGTGTCGCCTTATCACTTCAACAGAACTTGTGCGCCACTCATTCAAAAGTTTTTAGGGATAACACTAAGGGCTTGAACCAATGCTCGCCCAAGTATGAGCCTAAGGTTTGACCGTCACGCAAGTACCCATGGGTCGCACAAGTATACTTACACGACTAAAACTTGCACGTCCACACAGGACTTGCGCGCCTACGCAAGACTTGAGCGCCTACATAGGACTTGCACGACTCTCTCATTTGGGTGCCCCTCCCGCCTATTCACATGATTTTTTCAAATCCACCACTCCTTTTCAATATTTAGGCTTGAGAACCTTCTTCAAATCCATTTATGTCATGGTTCTTTTATTGGCTTCCTTATCTGAAAGGAATTCTGTGGAACATTTCTCTAAACCTAGTGATTTACATATCATTATGTCACTACGGTTTGATATTTCCTTCATTCAACCTCATCCTTTAAAGATGAGAGGATCTTAAACCTAGGCCACCTTTTCATGAGTAAGTTCCAACCACAAATATCCCAAATCTGGGCCTCCTTTTCAGGAGTAAGTACAAACTTGTGCCTCCTTTTCAAGAGTAAGTTCCAATCATAAATTTCCCAAATCTGGGCCTCCTTTTCAGGATTAAGTCCCAATCACAAATTTTCCAAATCTAGTACTCCTTTTCAAGAGTAAGTCGCAATCTCAAAAATCCCAAAATATGGGCATCCTGTTTAGGAGTAATCCCCAAGTCCCCTAATTCTGGGCCTCCATTTAAGGAGTAAGCCCCAGTCTTCAAATTCCCTTAATTTTGGGAATCCTTCTTAAGAGTAATCAACAACCATAAATTCTTTTTATATGGGAATCCACCTTAGGAGTAATCCCAAAGTTCCCAAAAATCCAAATTCCCCTTAACCTGGGCATCTTTATCAAGAGTAAGCCCTAGTTCTCAATTTCCCTTAACCTGGGCCTGCTTCTCAGGAATAAGCCCCAGTCATAATATCCCTTAACCATTCTTAATTTACTTTTGATTCGGGCTTCCTTCTCTTGAGTAAAACCCAATCATAATTCCCCTCTAATTTGGAAATCCTTCTCAGGATTAATCCCTAAGTTAAGTATCCAAATATCCATAAAGCACATATACCTTTACAGACCTTGTTCTCGAGTTTCTTCCCTAAAGTAAATCCTAATATTCACCTATCTGGGAAGTCATACATACATAAGCCTCACATCATTTATTATAATTGCATCTTTCATGGCACTAATTGTCTAGTTTTACCAATACCTCTTGTTTCTCACACTGAGAATGAGTCATGTGAGCATAGAGTGTAAAAGTAATTGTGACATCTTTCTTTGAGCCATCAATCATGCATAAACCACATACTCGAACTACGTGGGTTCTGATTCCTTTTCTAAACAATGATACGTAGGTAGCCCATTTGCGGGTACGATCCCAACAATGAAATAATCCATGTACTTCTGAATGACAATAAACTTCAAGTGCCCCACTGAGTGGAATTAAAACCAGTATAGTTATCATAATGAACAAGTGATCTTTATATAATGTGTTGAAGGATACCATTGACTAAGAATCTCTATCAAATACATATGATTCTCTATCGATGAAGAACCAAGAATGTATAAAAAAAATTCCCTAAATATCATACATATCAATCATTGATTTTCAGATCTTAAGAAAATCTCATTTTCATACTTGGTAGTGTAATAAGGATTCACGAACATAAAATAAATCTATAAAGAGAGTCCTGGAGTAGAGAATAATTCCCCCCAAAAATGTGTGATTAGTCTAACCTCCCATCCTCTCGACCAATGCAAATTATTAGGCCTCATCAGTCTATAACTAGTGAGAACCTACCTTTGGAATGTAGGTCCACATGGATACGGAATCATTGGATGTTTCCAGTTCTACGAACAAACCCGTTAGAAACCAATTGGAATGTTTGAACCATAAATAAGAATGTTCATCCCCAATTCCAGAGGAAACAAAAAATGGTGAACCCGACTTGAATTCTTAAACAAGTAAAGATGATGTCTTACTTTTTTTGTTAGGCCCCTATTTAAACTCAATGAGAGGTCCAAAAAAGCAATCAATAACATATGTAATCATCCAAAAGATGTAGTGGCTGAACATATCTTGATTATGTCTGTTATATCAAATAGGCACTCTTTTCCAAGATCTTCTGCATTACAGAAATGGATTCTCTTAAATTCACACCTGTGAATGCCCCTTTTGTGATAACCACACCTGTGAATGCCTCTGCAGTGAAAAAATCTACTGCTACTTCTGTTGGATTGTTGTCCATTCTGAGGACGACATCACCTACTCAGCATCTTTAACACTAGGCATCAAATGCTCTGGTTAGGGAATACCATAAAAATGGTACTATACCGTCTCTGGAGGCTGCTCAACAAGCCCTCCAAGTCAATAATTCACCCTGGTCGTCCGGACAGCGACGACCAGCGATCAACAAGTAGGTGGTGCAAACCATCGTCTCCAACCATTTCGGGTTGTTATCCCCAGAACGCAACAACCATTCCCTCCCATATTCTGAGGAGGCAAATGAGAAGGTCACTCAATGCCTTAATTCAAGGAAACATGAGTCCTTCCCGAGGGCTCCCACCAACAATCACCACCAGACTTGTGCGGCAGTGCACCCTCAACATGATGAGGGTGTCGCCTCAAAGAATTCGGCTCAGGTTCCTCAAACCTGAGCAAGCAAGATGAACCACCAGAGGCGACGACCAGTTAACACTGAGCAGGTTCTTTTCTATGCCATTTCCAGAGAATTCCACCAACCAAACTTGGTGGCAAGCAATGAGCGGGCACATACACCCGTCCATTTTAATTCCATTGTCCAGTAGACTTGTCTGGAAGTAGCACGCCAATCCCACCAGGAAATTCCAGCGAAGTACTATAGACATGAACATACACCTATTTATAAGTCATCAGCTAGTCAGCAGGCTTATCTGACTACATACAATGAATCCCACCAACCCAATGTGTTGAAAACTGGTAAACAGGAACATACACCTGCTTACACTCATCAATTCTGCCAGCAGCCATATCTGTCAGTATTGAAGGATGTTCATCAACCATGTTCGGTGGATTGCAATTAGCAGGCACATACACCTACCAGTATTGATCAAGCCTACCAACAGTCTCATTTTGCAGCACCCGGAGATGTCAGTTGGAAAGCTCCGACAACAAATAGAAGGAAGACTCAACTCTCTGCCCCCATTAATGAGTACTAACAGAATTCACTGGCAGGAAAAGGAGGAAAGGAGCAGGAACACACACCAACTCCAAGCATTGAATGGACATATATTCCTGTTCCATCAGCTGAAGTCACCAAGCATATTCTGTCAATGGTGAAAGAGCAGAATAAAATCCCTGCTCATATTCTGGATGCCTGCCAAGATATTATAAGAGCTTCAGCAGCATCACAGGGAAAGAAATGCAAATCTATCCCTACTAGTAGAGTGACAAATCAACAGTTCACTCCAGAATAGACACACACCTCTGCTCTAGTCCAAGAAGGTTGTGGGGAATACTCCCCCATATCATATGGACAACCATGTTAGGCACATACACCTAATTTTAGTGGAGATAATCAGCCTAACCTAATCATTTCTCCTAAGCAGGCACATACACATGCACATAATGAACACTTTCATCAATAAGTGGTCCCTATAGTGAGTAAGATTGCGTCTAAAAAGAAGAACCACCCAACATAGTGAAGAAATAAAGGGCCAATCTGTTATAAGGCCTTGCTTGATGTTGTAGTTCTTGATGCACTCGGACAATTATCTATTGCAACTCCAGATTCTACTCTCTCAGTTCCTAATAGTGGGAAAATTAATTCTGAAGGTTTGCATCAGGCACTTCCTCATGAAGGCTTGCTTCATGAAAGTTCGGTGGATCTTAAAGTATCATCTTTAGATGAGAGTCACGATAACCCTCTTTGTGTCCAGAAGATCAAGGAGAAAAATATTTCATATTTTGTTGTAACCCACCATGGTGGTCCTCCCCATGATGATGAATTTATCTATGATAGTCCTCTCCTCAATAATAATTCTCATTGCCTGAAAAATGCTCCAATGGACAATGTAGTGACGAGAAAGCCCTCTTATCTTGAAGCACTTCCAAATGTGAATCCAGTCATGTCTGATTCTTTACCAATAGTATGTGAAATACTTTCTCAATCAGAAGATATCCAGAGGTGTAGGTCATTCTTCAAACCACCCCTGAGTCATTCATCTTATAGTTTGATAAGTAAATTCTCTACCGATCTTGTTGAATCTCATAAAGCAACAATGAAGCACCAGCTTTGGTCGAAAAATGCAGAAGAATCTTCATCAAATGATAAGGAGGAAGTACTAAATATGAGAGAACAATTGGCAAAAGGTGAAGTTCCAGTTATGTTTTGGCCTTTGGCTGACTCTCAGTATGACATTCCGGAGATGTTGACGGAAGATTGTATTCAATATATTCGTCTCAACATGTGGAAAACTCTTTGTCAGTTGAAAAAGAAAATATTATCTTATGATGAATATGAAAATTATTTCAAGATAATAGAAGGGATACAACGCCAAATTGATTTGGCATCTCTCTCAGTCTCTCGATATCCAAAGGCTGAAAAGTGGCAGAGAGCCCTTCAGTGTTCATTCATTGGCGCATTAAGAAGATTGCGCCAGTTAATTTCCAATGCCCCATCTGGTATTCATATCAAGGGATGGGGTGATCATGGAGAACTGCATTTCATTATACTCTCCAGCCAAAAAATGCCCTCCTAAAGTGGTCTCATGCAATGTTATTGCCCACAGCCGGCCACAGTCAATTGGTTTTGTTTATAATCAACGGCTTGCTCAAGAACATGCCTCAACTAGTTCGTCCCAGAATTAGGAATACAGAGAAAAATTTGTTGAATTACTCTTGCATCAAGAGAACGAGAATATTAAACAGGTTCTCATTTGGAGCATGCACATCATCATGTGACAGAAGTGTCAGAAATCATCCAATGGTCTTTTGAGCCGGGTGATAAGAGTGGATGTAAGTTGATGCATCCTGCCAATTTCCAGACTAACGTCCGCAAGATCAGGAGATATTATAAAAAGGTCTCAGATATAGAAACTCAAGAACCACCCCAGCTTGCCAGACTGGGGACTCTTTTTAATCAACCCTCAGAATCAACAAATAGGATTCAAGGAGTTGAGAAGAAACAGCAGGAACAACCCCAGTCCACAGGACTGGGGAATTTTTTAAATCCTCAATATCTCCCTAAAAGAAATTCAGCCTTTTGCTATTAGGGAATAAGACACAAGAGTAACTAAGAGCCGAATTATCAAGAGATTCTCACCAAATTACAGTTCGTTAAAAAGTTCCTGAGGGATCGAATCAAGAAAAGGCAATATCTCATAAAGGACATGCAAGAAGACAATATCGCAGAAATGTTGATAGAAGGGATGCAATGCATTATGAATCAATTAATGTCATCAATGTCATTGTTTTTTAACCCACAGATGAGGTTCACTCTGAGGGATCAGATGAGGAGGCTCTTGTTCAAGACGTTGTACGCACAGACACAAATGAAGAAGGTGTGCGTACATGAAATCAAAGGATTATCCAGAATCTAGGCGATCCTTCAAGTAACCCACTTCCCCCTCTCAGAAAGGTGTCTAATAAAGGGAATGGAAAGAGTCAGGTTACATACCCTTGATGTGGAGAAGGCCAATCGCCCTCATTAGATCAAATATTCTCACAACAAGAGGAAGAAATAAAGGAATTGAGGAGGTTGAATGCAAAAATACTTCAAGGTAGTCTTCCTTCTAAGCGTGCTGGAGTCAGCCAGCCAAGGGAATTTGTTGCAATTACTGAGATGGATCAAGATTATCCTCCTCTACCAGTACACCCTCACTGGTCTAATCCTATGGTCCATGTGAAAAAACAATTGGTGGTGCTACCATTAGTTGCAGTACCAGCCACCACGTCTGTCCAAGCTCCAGTTATTGCACCTGTTCAGGTCCAAGCTCTACCAGATGTTTCTCCAAAGTTAATGACTACCATTGAGTCATTAACATCTCGGTTGGAAGCTATGGAGGAAAAACATGATCAAATTCAACAAAAAAAGAGAGCTTACCCTGAATGGGTTGATGCAATTCCCCCCCACCCCATCAAATTTTACAAGTACCACATTGCAAATCATTAATGGTTTGGGAGATCCAGAGAAACACTTAACTCATTTTGATTCTCGTTGTGACCCTATAATAGGAACCCCTCAGCAACAAGAAGCGGTTAAACTTAGGTGTTTTGTACATTCATTACAAGGACCTGCTTTTGTTTGGTATACAAGCTTGCAATCCTAGTCAATTACTTGGTGGGAGGATCTTCGTCAACGATTCCTTCTTCAATTCAGCTCAACGTGGCCAAATACAACAATTTTTGATCTTACAAACTATAATAAAAGGGAGAATGAAAGGGTTTCAGATTTCATTGCTCGCTGGAAGGGATTAACAAATTCTTTGAGCTTAGCACACCCTCAAGAATAATTGTTTCCAATATGTGTGGAAAATTTGTGTGATGAGTTGCGCACACCGTTGATCCCTGTGAAATACACAGGAGGGTTTCAAGACCTTACTTCGATCACTCGGTAGATTGAAGATTCTCTTATGAAGACTAAGGATAAAACTCATGTAATTCCATCCGCTCCAGGAAGGAGAAATGTTAAAGAAGAGACTGCTACAGTTATGCTTAAACAAGCACATTTAGTTGCTTCTACTTGAAGGACTTCATCTTCTCGAAGGGTTCCACTTACTGAGCATCAACAACAGAGGCCATTTCGTCAAGATGATCAAAGAGATCAAAGAAAAAAACTATTTTAGGATTTAAAGAGAAAAATTTACACTTTCCGAAATGAACAAGTTCATGGTTACTTCATTTCAGGTCAGGAAAATAATTTGGTTCAATTTCCAAGGCCCATAAGTCCGAACAAGGAAGGAGATGAAGACCGTCCCAATTATTTCCCCTTTCATAAAATGTTAGGGCATCCCATTTGGGAGTGTTTTGTCTTCAAAGACCTCCTGAAAAAAATGGTGGATCAGGAAAAGTCAAATGGAATGGTACTTCGTCTCAGGTAGCATGTGTTAATGCTACAAATCTAGAGGAAGAAGGCGAGTGGAAAGAAGTCAAGAACAAAAGTGCGAAAAAATATGGTGATTGGATGGTCATAAAAAGGATCAACTGAAATCATGCCATTTTGTGAACGCAATTGAAGAAACCAATTGTGTCTTCTTCCATGAATGCCACAGCAAATCTGTCTTCATCAGAGGGAAAATCCTCAAAGAAACAGCATAAGTCAAAGAAAGAGGAACAATCAGAAGAAGATGAGATCGTGTCAAAGCCCAAATTATCTTTGACTCTGGAAGATTTTATGACATCTACTTCGACTCAACGGCTACCACCCCACAAAACGGCACAACCTAAATCGGCTAATCAGGCAGAGTATTCTTCAGATGAAGTGTTGATATTTGGTTATGTTAATATGATTCATTTAACATATCATTATTCCAGTCGCAGTTTCGATTTTGATGAGCCTGAATTCCCTATATAAAACAAAGGAATTAGAGGGAGTTCTAGAGGTTTGGGATATAGAGGAAGATGTGGATATGCCAGAAGCCACTATTCCAATTCTACCCCTGCTAGAACTGTGTATGTAGCAGAAACTCGTGGCAGAACCCTTCAGCAGGCTCAACAAGAACAAGCAAGTTCTTCCACCAATAGCAGATTCAATCCTGGTACAATTATTCTGGAGGATCGGTTAGAGGTTACACTTTCTCCCTCTCAGCAAGTAAATAGACCTATTCGGTCTAATTGTCCAAATCCATGAGTATTTCCCACTCCTATCCCGATGCAAGATGCATCAACTTCCAAAGCATCAACTTCTAAAGTACCTACAAAACCACATGTTCCTGTTGGGAAACGTAGAACTTTGGATCAAAAAGTATGATGTATTGAAACACATGGCCCAAGTACCGGCCAAGTTATCAATTTTGGATGCCTTAAATTTATCAAAGGAACTTCAGGAGGTACTCATCGAGGCTTTGTCTAGTCCTCAGGAATTTGAAACCGAAATTGCTGTAGCTGAAATCTACCATGTAGAGAATAATCTTGTAGAATTCCATGAAGTGATATCTTTCATAGATAAAGATGAAGATGATGTCATGCATGGACATATCAGACCTTTGTATTTATCTGGAAAGGTCAATGGTGTAGACGTTCGAAGAGCTTTAATTGATAACAGTTCAGGAGTCAACCTTATTCCCCTTCGTACACTTTATCGATTGGGCCTCACAATAATCTGATTTATTTCCCTCTACTTTGATGTTACAAGGATGTGATAAAAATGAACAAGAAACACTGGGTGAGATTACACTCAGAACTCAGTTTGGAGATCTTTTATTCAATTCAGGTTTCATGGTTGTTGATCATGACACAGCCTTCAACGTATTGCTTGGAAGACCCTGGCTACATCAACTTGTAGCTATCCCTTCATCATACCATCAATGTCTCAAATATTGTTTCGATGGTCAAATAGGTACATTGTATGGTGATAAATCCGCATTCAAGACATGTGAATCTCAATACATTGAGGCGTAATTCTATCACATGAAGGGTAAGGAGAAATCCACAGCAAGGGAGGTTACCAAGGTTAATGCTCCATATGGTTTGGAAATGATTCCAGTAATTCCATTTACACATGTGAGTGAATATTATGTGTTTCCTATTATTCAAATTGACAGGATAGACCCAAATCAAAATACTCTTATGGAAACCTCCATAATTTAAATAATGGAAATCAAGCCACACAGCATGGGAGAAATTGGTGATCCACCAAACAATGATGAAAGCTCAAATGGGGATGTCTTCATTTCATCTACTGAAATCCATCAAGTCTATACATCACCAACCAGGCCAGAAGAAGTTATAGAAATGTCAGAGGTGAATGATGATGTCGATTCTCAATCCATCATCTTCTCTTTATTACCCAAGGAAGGCACTTCATCATTAATCGGGTCTGAAATGGAAGATTCTTGTTCAAGATGTTTATATTTTAAGATCACTTCTGATCATGGAAATTCTACTTCACAATCTACAATACAAGTAGAAATAGAAGAAATAATACATGTTGAAGAAAAAGAGGATGTTCTCAGGGATGCTCCTCCAACATTTGAAGAGGGTATCTCTACCACCATGGATGAACATGGAGAAATAAATCTTGGTACAAAAAAAGATCCACACCCAACTTTAATTAGTGCATCCATGGATCTTGAAGAGCAAGAGATGTAGATTTCATTTTTAAAGTTTAATTGAGATATATTTTCTTGGAACTATACAGAGTTGATAGGGCTTGATCCTGATGTTTCTACTCATCGTTTGGGTTTGCCTGATGAACATCGAGGATTCAAAAAGGCCGCAATAAGAACACACCCAACTTATGCTTCCAAAATTGAAGCTGAAGTGGATAAGTTTATCAAATCTAACATTTTCAGAGAAGTTCAATATCCCAAGTTGTTGGTTAATATTGTCCCTGTGAAAAATAATAATGGACAAATTAGAGTTTTCATCAATTTCAGAGATCTTAATCGGCATTGTCCTAAGGATGATTTTCCAGTTCCGATAAAAGAACTATTAATTGATGAAACATCTTGCTATGAAGTACTTTCCTTCATGGATGGATATTCAGGATATAATCAAATCTGAATGGCTCCAAAATATGAGTAATCTATAGACTTCAGATCCCCTTAGGGTGTGTTTTTCTATCGGGTAATGCCCTTTGGTCTGAAGAATACAGGCGCAACATATCAGCATGCCATGAATCGTATCTTCAAACCATTTTTAGGGAAGTTTGTTGAATGTTATGAGGACTATTTGGTGGTTAAATATTGGCAACGTTCTAATCACATGGCTGATTTGGAAATAATATTCCACAAAATTTGGCAACATAATTTTAAGATGAACCCATTAAATGTGTTTTTAGGGAAACCTCAGGAAAATTTCTCAGCATTTTTGTATTCCATCGTGGTATTGAAGTCGATCCTGAGAAGGAAAATTCAATCCTTGGTATGTCACCTCCTCGGAATTTGAAATAATTAAGAGGACTTAAAGGAAAATAAGCCTATATTTTGTGTTTAATCGCCAATTTAGTAGGAAAAAGTTTAACCTTCACTAAATTAATGAAGAAGGGAGTCACTTACCAGTGGACTGAAAAATGTCAAGAAGCATTCAATATTCTCAAGATATATCTCTTGAGTCCACCAGTATTAATGCCACCTGTTGAAGGAATAACACTTATCCCCTATGTGAAAGATTAAGAGTGATCATTGGGTGCCTTTCTTGCTCAGAAGAATAATGTTGGGAATGAAAACAGCCTCTATTATCTCAGTCGGACTATGCTTGAAGCATAAACCCGATATTCAAATATTGAGAAGTGCTACCTTCCTTTAATATTTTAAGATCAGAAGTTGAGAAACTGCCTGCAACATCCTGAGGTCCAATTGGTATCTCGTAATAACCTTCTCAAATTCATCCTTAGTCATCCAATGCTTACAGGACGTCTAGCAAGGTGGGCAGTTATTTTGCAGCAATTTGATATTCAGTATGTGTCTCAAAAGGAAATAAAGGGCCAAGCTCTAGTTGATTTCCTTGCTGAACAACCTTCAGTAGAAGATACATCTTCAGATATTGAACTTCCTGATGAGAAAGTCTTTTCTATTCAAGATAGTATTCAAACATGGGAAATATACTTTGATGATGCTTCCAGAAGTCCAACAGGGAAGAAAATGAAAGATCCTAAATTCAAAAAAGTTGGGTTTGTAATTGTACTCATTTCCTCAGAAAAGGCAGTGCTACCTTATTCCTTCTCATTGATGGGAGGCGGTACAAACAATGAAGCAGAATATCAAGCTCCCATCGCAGGATTAGAGTTAGGGCTTCAAGCGCAAGTGAATCACTTAAAGGTAAAAGGTGATTCCGACCTGGTAATCAAGCAAGTCAATGGGGATTATGCCATCAGAAAAGAAGAGTTAATCCCTTTGTATGATTATGTCAGAGTGTTAATGGCGGATTTTTCTTTGGAACCGACATTTTCTTATGTCCCGAGATCACAAAATGCTCATGCTGATGCACTGGCTAATATAGCCACAACTCTGGAAGATCCAAATCGGGATGAGACAAGCATCAGTATTTCCCACCTTCATACAATTTCACCTTATGTTCAAATCAAAACAGTGGAAATCAATGAAATTAGTCCCATTCCTGAACTATATGGTCATACTACGGGATGGATGAACCCTATCAGGGAATACATTAAATATTGAACACTTCCGCCTTATAGAGCTGGGAAAGAACAAATTTGGCGATGTGTGGTTAATTTTACTTTTTATGACATCCCATATCTCCTAGTGATAATTCTTTACAAAAGATGTTTTGATGTAGTTCTCTTTAGATGCATTGATGTTGAAGAGATAATGGTTGTTATGAAAGAAGTGCATACGGGAGTCTGTGGTGCCCATCAGTCTGGACACAGACTATCTGATCAAATTCAAAGGCTTGGATACTTTTGGAATTCAATGATACAAGATTGTGTTGATTTCACAAAGAAGTGTCATTCTTTCCAAGTACATGGAAACTTCATTCATGAACCCCTAGAGCTGCTTCATACAACTAACTACACATGGTCGTTTGCCACATGGGGAATGGATGTAGTGGGACCTTATCCTTCTGCTAAATCCAAGTAGTTTAAGTACATTCTTACTGAAACTTACTTCTTTTCCAAATGGGAAGAGGCAATATCCCTCAAATAAGTTAGTTCTAAATGAATTGTTAGGTTCATCAAGTCTAACATCATTACTAGATTTGGTGTCCCTCATACCATATTGATGGACAATGGCACCAACTTCTGTTCATCCGAAGTGAGGAAGTTGTATCAAAAATACAACATCAAATCCAATCATTCATCTCGGTATCATGCAGCGGCCAGTGGCCAGATAGAAGCATTCAACAAGACTCTTTCAAACATACTGCAAAAGATGGTGGATAAAGATAAGAAATCATGGCCTGATAAACTCTTTCATACTCTATGGGCTTATCAGACCACCACCCGCACTACAACGCGGTCAACACCATATTCATTGGTATATGGAACAGAAGCAGTCTTTCCCATTGAGGTTCAATTACTCTCACTCAGAGTAGCCATTTTTGATCAGTTATCTATAGATGAACAATCTCAAAAGTGATTGGAAGAATTTGAATGGTTAGATGAGAAAATATTGTGCACCCTACATCACATGGAAGTATTTCAGAATCGAATAGCATGAGATTTTAACAAAAAAGTTCATCTTCGTTCATTCGTTCAGGGAGAATTGGTATTGGTTCTTAGAACTCCAATGATAGCAGGAAAGAAACCTCCCAAGCTGGAGCCAAAATGGGAAGGACCTTATTCAATACATAATGTCTACTCCAATGGAGCTTATTCTTTAATCTCAATGGATGGAGAACTCATCACTACTCCAACCAATGCCTGATTTTTGAAGAAGTATTTTGTATAAACACAAAATACACCCACGGTCCATGCATATGACCTTAAACTATTTTCATCCATATCGTCCAACATGACATTAAACTGTGTTGTCCTTGCTGCAAGACATTAAACTGCATATTCCCTTACATCTAGCAAGACGTTAAACTGCACAACTCACAGTCCATGCATATGACCTTAAACTATTTGCATCCATATCATCCAATATGATGTTAAATTGTGTTGTCCTTACTACATGACATTAAACTGGACAATCCCCCTTTTCGTCTAACATGATGTTAAATTGTTCCATCGTCCAACATGACGTTAAACTATGTAAAAGTCCCTTTCATCCAACATGACATTAAACTCTCTTTTCCCCATCATCGTAGCTATAGGACTCTAAACTGTACAACCCCCTTATTGTCCAACATGACGCAAAACTGTGTTCACGTCCAACATGATGTTAAATTGTGTCCCAATATTTTTCCTACATGACGTAAAACTGTACTACTCATTCGTCCTATATGACGTAAAACTGCGCAAAGTCCCTTAATACGTCCTACATGACGTTAAACAATATTTTGTTTCTCCTACATGACCCTAAAATGTGCAACACCAATTGTCCTCACTACAAGATTTAAACTGCAAAGTCCCTTAATACATCCTACACGGCGTTAAAATGTGCATCGTTAAGGTTGTTTCTACCTCTTGTTTCTCACACCGAGTATGACTCACATGAGATTAGAGTAAACTTCAACAGTAACACCCTCTCTGGGCCGCTAACCATGTGTAAGTCTCAACACCATTTTTTTAGGTCGTTTTCCTCATGAACAACTTAGTCACTAACTCATTCTTTAATTGAACTACGCGGACTTTGATCCTTTCCTTCTAGGTTGGGTACATAGGTATCCTTTCCAAGGTTCAATCCCAAAATCAATATCTTCACATTATTTCAAATTTGTCTCATACGATGCTGATTTGTAAAACTACCCCCGGAAACAATATTTTTTACTTTGGTTCACCACGGTCCATGCATATAACCTTAAACTATTCGTACTTTTGTCCTGTATGACAATAAAATACAACATTATTTGTCCCTTTCCTGATAGGGAATCATCATTGACATTGATCTCCAATCATGTGGTATTTCAAAGACTACATGCATACATGGCAATGCCTGAACTTTTAATCTTGGGTGAAACTATCATTGCCCTAAAGTCCCCTTTTCACCCTTCACTTGTATGAACCAAATCTGTAAAGAGGGTATTTCATGAACTATGTGCGGTTAGATTCCAATCCTTATGGGATATGTAGGAACGTTAGAGCATCACTCGAATCAAGCCCCAAGTCTTTGGGTCTAACCCCGAATTCCACTTTCAGTCCCCTGACTGAAAAGTCCCTATGAAAACACACATTGTGTATTCATTATAATGGTCCGAGTTCTATGACCCTAAAATGAGATTTTCCATACTTTCTTCCCACATGACATTAAACTGTATTTCAAGAACTACATATGGCTTGATTATCATCCTTATGGGATACGTAGTGAATTGCAACATTTCAATTCAGGACCCAGCCCCAACATGATTATGGTTAACATTGATCTATGAATCTCTTTCAGGCATTGGACAATACCCATTTTTATGTGTCATACTCGTAACCTTAAATACTTCCAGATCTCCATAACCCTTTTCTTGACTTCTGGTCACAAAATGTACAATTTTTTTAGAGTTCATTTTCCTGACTATGAATCATGTTCCCTTAGGCGGCCTTGCATAAATAGTCCACATAACCGACTTTTCATCCAAAAGATACTATTATTTTACTATGCAGCCAATGCCCACAGGTGTCCCTTCATAATTCTACCCCCTAACAGGTTTGTTAAATAATGGTAACTTCATTCTTGGAAAGAAAACCACTTTTTTCCTTATTGGTCTTATCGACAATATCTAAGGATCCGCAGAAAATAGCTTTCCTTAACATATTTGTCCCATCTTTTTTTTCTTGATCTGAAATTATTCAATTCCATGGTTTATATTTCCCTTCTCTACGTTTGGTTCAGACCTTCATAAGAGTGACATTCATCCTGTTCTTAGATGATGTTGTTTGGAAATGTCTTCTCCATATTCATGTACCTCTCTCCATACAGAAAACCCTATGCTTTGGAAAATTTGAATCCCCATAAACTTCCACTGGATTTTTTGCAGTAGAAAAGTAAACTTCTGAGAGTTCTTTTGCCTAACTATGCAGCATGTTCCCTTAGGCAGCCTTGCATAAGTGGTCTACATAATGGACCTTTGAGCCAAAAGATTCTATTATTTGACTATGCAGCCAATGCCCTTAGGTGGCCCTGCATAATTCAACCCCCTAACGGGTTTTTTAAATAGTGGTTACTTCATTCTAGGAAAATACTTCTTCTAATGCCTTTTATCCCTTTTTCATGTCCTTCCTCGGATTTAAAATTTCTTAAGTAATAGTTTACATTTTTTCCCTCATACTTTAGTGTGGTAATATGTTTTCAGAAAAATTGTCAAGTAATTGAGTCAATTTTAATCCATTTGGTCAAAGCTATTTTGACCTTAAACATTATCCTTTTTATGTCCGAAGTGCATGACTTTAAACTGACCACAAAAGGCAAGAGAACTCTGAATAAAATTCAAGTCCCAACTCACTAAACATACATTTCGTATGATTTAGGTAAAATTGAGAAATTAAAGATTTAATGTTTGTAGGGTTATTTTTAATAATCCTAGAAAAAAATCAATGTGTGCTTACTAGGCCCATTGGCTTAGTTGAAATTTAAAGCAGGTAGAAAAAGTAGGCATGACCAAATTATTGAAGATGAAAGGATTCTTCATTGATGCACAAGAGTTAGAAGGACATCCACAGATTGGAGTCTCTTCGCTTTTCAACAATTACAAAAGGCATTCAACATAACTCCTCATTTACTTCACAGCATCCCGAGCTTCATCAGCAGCCACCTGGAATTCATTCATTCAACTAGATACAATATGAGATGCAGTGATAATAGCTCTTCTTGGAACAATTGTAAAAGAATGTTCTTGAGTGCGGTTTGAGAAAATTTTCTGCTGATCAAACAGTGACTCTATTTCTGTCCAAGAGACATGGAAGATGGATACATGGATTTGAGAATGGAGAATTGGAAGTAAAGATCCATTTAGAGAGAGTAAACTTTTCAGATATTGTTTCTAATGTCATGATAGTCTTCTCTCCATCAACCGCCAGTAGAAAACATATCAGCCCATGGTTTTCCATTTTCATATCTTCAAGGAAATGGCATGGAAGAAAATTTTGAAAGTTCACACCTTTTTTTTTTGCTATTAATTCACAACATAATCGAAATAGAGGAGTAGCAGTGCAGATGCATCTCAGGAAGATAATTCTTTGCCTCTGGAATGTTGACTTCATGCAGATGACAATGCCCATACAGAGGCAAGTAGATGCTCTGTGGAAAGTTATGATGATAATTCTTCAAGTACTTGGAAAAATCTGGAAGACTGTTGTCGCAGATATCATCATAATTATGGCCAAAAACATTCATCATATCATCAATCCATTTTCTATCCAGTTCATCAGTCGTTCTGATTCTCTTGGGAGCCATTTAATCGGCACAAAATTTGAATAATTAACACTTAATTATGTTTATTTTTCATAAATTTTGTGAAGAAAAGTGAAAAAATGGCAAAGGTATTAAGGCACGCGAGTCCCAAAATTGGCACGCAAGTCTTAGTGTGTCGCACAAGTTGTGGCGCACTGGTATCACCGCGCAAGTCCAAATACCTCTACAGTAGCACGACAGAAAAGAAACAGTAGAAAACAGAGAAACTTGTGCGCCGAAGGCAACTTGCGCGGCGATAGCTCGATAGTTTAAAATTAGGGTGCTTTGTGTGAGAATGGCTGCATTTATATAGGCCAGGCCTCAACCCTGCACACCTAAAGCCAGCGCGGTCAACCCTTGTATGCCACCATCTGCGAGCTCAACACTTGAGCGCCGCCATCTACGTGATCAACAATTTCGCGCCGCATGTTCCTTGGTTTTCTTCTTTACCTCAGAGTCACATACTTATTTTTTTCGAATCCAACTCTGAGGGGGGACTTTTGTTGACACTCCTTTCCATCACATAGTCAAAACAAATGAAAAGGGAAATACCATGAACTCAAAGAGATTCATCCTTTGAAGAAACATCAAAAATTGACAAAGGCATGAACACAGATTCATTTGCACTTGGGTCATGCAAGTTCCACCAAGGTCAGGCAATTATACATGCTCTCTGCCTAGTGGTCGCATATGTGACTTGAGATACCTCTTTGAATTTCACCCAGGGTCTTCACTAGCATATAAATAACCCCGATGGGACCCCCATTTCAGACGAAAAAAATTACAAAATTCAGATTTGAGCTCCGGGTGCCCTAGTCTCTTCTCAAAGTCTTCCGAACACTTATAAGGTAATTTATTACCTAGAATGGAAGATCTAAAGAGGGTGAACAAGTCCTAAGTGTTTAAATTCATCAACACATGCACGCCTAAGTGTCTAACACATCAAGGAATTTAAGACACTTGCGCACTGCCTTATCCCTTCAGTAGAACTTGCGCGCCACTCATTCAAAAGTCATTAGGGATAACACTAAGGGATTGAGCCAAAGCTCACACAAGTATGACCCTAAAGGTTGACCGTCACGCACGTAACCATGTATCGCGCATGTATACTTTCTTGAAAAAAACTTGTGCACCCACGGAGGACTTGCACTCCTATGCAAGACTTGCATGCCCACGTAGGACTTGCGCGCCTACTCAGGACTTGCATGCCCCTCTCATTTTGGGTGCCCCTCCTACCGATTCACTTGCTTTCCTCAAATCCTCCCCTGATTTTTAAAATTTATCCTTCAGAACCTTCTTCGAAGCCATTTATGGCTTGGTTTCTTTGTTGGCTTCCTTATCTAAAAGGAATTCTTTGGAACATTTCGCTAAACCTAGTGATTTACATATCTTTATATCAATAAGGTTAGATATTTCCTTCATTCAACCTCATCATTTAAAGATGAGAGGATCCTAATCCTGGGCCTCCTTTTCAGAAGTAGGTCTCAATCATAAATTTCCCAATTCTGGGCCTCTTTTTCAGGAGTAAGTCCCAACCTGGGCCTCCTTTTCACGAGTAAGTCCCACTCTAGGCCTCCTCTTCAAGAGTAAGTCCCAATCACAAATTTCCCAAATCTGGGCCTCCTTTTAAGGATTAAGTCCCAAATTCAAAAATCCCAAAATATGGGAATCCTCTTTAGGATTAAGCCCCAAGTCCTCTAATTCTAGGCATCTTTTTAAGGAGTAAGCCCCAGTCTTCAAGTTCCCTTAATTTTGGAAATCCTTCACAGGAGTAAGCCCCAACCATAAATTCTTTTGATATGGGAATCCTCCTTAGGAGTAAGCCCCAAGTTCCCAAAAATCCAAATTCCCCTTAACCTGGGCCTCTTTCTCAAGAGTAAGCCCCAGTTCTCAAATTCCCTTAACCTGGGCCTCCTTCTCAAGAATAAGCCTCAGTCATAATCTCCCTCAAACAATCTTAATTTAATTTTTATTCGGGTTTCATTCTCAAAAGTAAAACCCAATCATAAGTCCCCTCTAATTTGGGCATCCTTCTCAGGAGTAAGCCCTATGTTAAGTATCCAAATCTCCATAAAGCACATATACCTTCATAGACCTTGTTCCAGGGTTTCTTCCCTAAACTAAATCCTAATCTTCATCTATCTGGGAATTCATACATACATAATCCCCACATCATTTATTATAATTGCATCTTTAATGGCACAAATTGTCTGGTTTTACCAATACCTCTTGTTTCTCAATCCGAGCATGTCTCACATGAGATTAGAGTGTAAAAGTAATTATGACATCTTTCTTTGAGCCATCAATAATGCATAAACCTCATACACGAACTATGTGGGTTCTGATTTCTTTTCTAAACAAGGATACGTAGGTAGCCCACCCGCGGGTACGATCCCAACCATGAAATAATCCATGCCCTTATGAATGAAAATAAACTTCAAGTTCCCCACTGAGTGGCTTTAAAATCAGTATGGTTATCATAATGACCAAGAGATATTTATAGAATTTGTTGAATGATACCATTGAATAAGAATATCTAACAAATACAGATGACTCTCTATCAATGAAGAACCTCGAATACATATAAAAGATTCTCTAAATCTCATACATATCAATCATTGATTGTCAAATCTTAAGGAAATCCCATTTTCATACTTGGTAGTGTAATAAGGATTCACGAACATAAATTAAATCTATAAGGGGAGTCCCGGAGTAGACAATAATTCCCCCAAAAAGGTTTGATGATTCTGACCTCCCATCCTCTTGACTAATGAAAATTATTAAGCCACATCAGTCCATAAGTAGTGAGCACCTACCTTTGGAAAGTAAGTCCAAATGGATATGGAATCATTGGATGTTTCCGGTTCTATGAACAAACCCGTTAGAAACTGATTGGAATGTTTGAACCTTAAATAAACAATATAATCCCCATTTCTAGAGGAAACACTCATCAAATGAAAATTATTCTAGAATGGTTACGATGGTGAAATGAATCTCATCGTGTTCGTGGAGACGGTATTTCGTACATACGCACGAGCGAAAAGATCATTAAATTTATATAGAAATAATATGTAATTGGATGTTATATCATATATAAAGAATCATAAACATGTTATATTTTTTATTTACATTAATTTTACTAATTATTTTACCCATCCAAATAATGAAGTGTTTGAATAATAAACTACACCACGACGTGGAGACTGTAAGCCGTACGTACGCAAGTATGGTGACATTGTCATTTATAGGATGGATAGAATAACGAATATGGATGTACCATATATATAATAACATCACAATATGTATAAGGTACTGGATTTATTATTCTGGTATGGAAACAATAATGAAAGAGGAAGTGGAAGAAAGAAAAGAACTTGAAATAGGTGATGTAATATTTACCTCTTCTTTGGGTTCTTCATTTTGATTTGATCAAAATAGATCCTTAGGATGGATTTATGACCAAATTAAGGACTCTAGGATAAAGGGAGGAATGTTGGGATGACATTTGGGAAGATTTTTCCTGATCCAAATGTCTATGGAGGTGTGATTTTGAGAGAAGGTGAAGTGCCCTTTTATAAGAGAGGTGAAGATCACTTTTGGAAAATCTTGAAATATTATTTTATAATAAACTTATTTTCATTTTATAATGGATCTAAATTGAATTATTTCCAGTATAATGTGGATATGTGTCTAAATCATCTCAACGAGTAGGTTTTAGACAGGTTTAGGTCACCATATTAACCTTATCTTTTAGATTTAACTCTTAGTTAAATAGTTTGTCATTTACTATTTCTCTTTGTATTTTTATATTTTGAGGTTAATAAACATACTATAACAAGACAAGAGAACTCATAATGGTTCATTATTAATATATATAACCTTATCTATGTATTTTGGCCAAATATTAGATTTTTATGAATATTATATCAATTAATAATATAGTATTTTTTTTAAAAAGACTCTATTATGTTAATTTTGACACAATTTAGTATTTGGTTTTTGTGAAAATCATAACAGCATCATTACTTTGAAAACAAATTATCTAATCAACTATGAAATGTCATATTAACCTATAAAATTAGTGAAATTCATCAAAAGTCTCAAATTACATTTCTTTGGATATTTATAATATCAATTATTTTATTCTTTCATTCATAAGTTAATTACTGCATCAACATTTTGTCATACATGAATTTAATTATATAATTTCTAAAAATTATTAGTAAAATACCATTATGTAGGAAATCTATTTATCTTTCTAATTAATATTTATAGTCTAATTTATCTTATGTATTACCCTAAATTAAAAATGGTTTAGTTATTAAACATTGAATTTGAAACTTTTAACTCTATTTTAAATAAAATAATAATAAATGTCCTAATCTAATCCATGTGAACCATAGGGGGTCATATTTTATTCATAAGGTTGTTTTTGGTTGAATTATACTTATCCAATAGAATTACGACTTGTGTTAGGGTAACTATGATATAATTTTTACCCTTAATTACCCAATTCACTTTTAACCGTGATAAATATAAGTCAAAAGTTACTAATCTCCAAACATTCTTTTCATCTTATTGAACCACATTTTACTTACTGATATTAATCGTGTCTCTCGTATTTTTTAAATTCAACTCATAGAAGTGGTAAAATTATGTTTTATGAAAATTTACAAATGCCCCAAGGAGGTTGGTAAAAGATGTTAAAATGTTCAATAATATTTTTAAATATCTACACTTATTATAAAATGACTCAAATGAATTAAATTGACCTTATATAGGTATTATATATCTATTTTGACCTAAAATAAATTTAAATAAAATAAATAATTATTTAAATAAAAATTCGGTTTTAACCAATAATATAGTGTTTTTACTATTCATATAACATTGAATGTTTTCATAAAAATACAAAAAATTAACCCTATGATAATTTGGATATTTTGAATTCAAAAATTATGTCCATTTAGAAAAATAATATTTATAAAATTTTATAAAGTAGGTATTACTATTCATTATGGCTAGTTTGATTGGTAGTGATGTGTTAGAATCTCAAAGTTGCGTACAATGGAAGGTATTACATTATTTAAAGGGAAATATAATGTGGAAGCTTGGGGTATTACAGTTTTCTCATTAATTCTTATACCCATTTTCTTCATATTGATCTTCAAGGTCACTTCCTCAATTTTTACCATTTTATTATTTGACACCAAATCATCTCTAAATTCATAGTGATCATAATTCATGAATTCCCATTGATCAACCCTTTTTGTAAGGATTAAATCGTATCTTCTTGGTTGCATGGATTCTCCCTCAATTGGTAACCTAACACAGTAACCACTTCTTCACCAAAAACAAAAATTATTTTCATCTTTATGAGAGAGTTTGAAATTTTTTTAACACATTAATTATCTAAACTAGGGTTAGAGTTAGATTGGAATGAATATTCAATCTTTTTCCTCAATTAGTGAGATCACACTCTAAGAAGGGTTCCCCTTTCATTAATTTTTTTTCTTCTAGAAATAATTAATTGTTCATCTCGATTGTCCATAGGCATATAATAATGTCCAGATTTAGGGACTTGTTTCATTAGTGAATAATTTACAAACTATTCTTCTATAACCATCCATATATATATTCAAAAATGTTTTATGATAAATCTTTATGAATATTCAATTTTTCAGAGAATTATTTAAGGCCTTATTTTTACATTAATTAATTTCTAAATATCCATGATATATCAACTATATTAATCCATGCTAGATTATTAGAATTATTTCATCCAAAAATAATTCACAATGAATTATAACATATTTATCCATGTATGTAGTGAAATCCATTTTACAAAATTTTAAATGATTTGAATCAAATAATGGATTCTTCTCTTTTGATGGAATTCCTTAAAATAAATTTAGATCGATTTAATGAACATGAAAATACAATAGAAAATAAACATGGATCCAATACTACTTTTAGATACCTCATAGGGATAATCTGAGAGATACATAGTAAATGGGAAAATCAAGGTATAAATCTCATTAAAAATTTAAATACATTTTCCTTTTACCCTCATAGTCCTAATTTTTCTTGACCACTTAACCTTAAGGTTCACTTATTTTTATATTTTTTGTTCTATATTGATGTGATAACTCGACCATCCATTACCAAAAATAATTTTTTTCTTTAATCCACACAAACTTGTTACGGGATGTAGAAATTATAAAAGAGAATGAAAAAGGGAAACAATATTTTTTACATGGTTCACAACTATGGGATAATACAACATGAATTTGATTAATAATTTTCTAAGGTACTAAATCATTAAATCTCACTACATGGGGTTAGTTAATGTAATTCTTGGATGGTATCCCTTATCTTACAATGGTTTGGGGGTAGATGCAGTAACTCCCAAGGATCTCATCCCCAATTGTTCTCTCTTTTAATCATTGATTCAAAATAAAAAACAAATCTAGTACATATTCTAAGAACAATGTGACCTATTATTTTTAAATGAACTATAATATAGATATGGGTTCATTTTATACCCTCTTTCTTTTTTACATCTAGGTGTGAATATCACATTTGATAAGCATATACTTTCCATGAGAGGTTATGGAACCACCATCTTTACTTTCCAGAAACATTCCATGGTTTTCCTCTTCACTCCACTATAATGAACTCTTTATTTTCTTTGTAAATATCAACAATGAGTGTAAATCTCTCCCTTTAATTATTTTTTTTCACAACATCAATTCAATTTTCTCTCTTAAATTAAGAATATCAATATGAATATAAATTCATGTAAAATTTTCAAGAACATATAAAATAATTTTTTTACCCGTGTGATTCTTAATATGATGGTTTTGATTAATAATAATTCATATTCTCCTATGATTTTTGAAGTATATCACACATTTATTATTTACATTTAGTTATAATAAAACTGATTTAGGGAACAAAAATATCCTGAAATATCTTACTTGAATGATTTTATTGCTCGAATGTAACATCATGACTACGATGTGGTCTCTAGTTCTATGTTATTGACATCCTCATTATCTCATCCACCATAGATTAGTATAATCCATTGCCATAGAAAGTGATCACAATAGAAAATAATGGTGCTTAATGATCCTCTAATGGGATAACGTCCTGTTGTCTACCTCCAGAAATCCCACATATTTAATTCCTACATAACCACATCAGAATTATGTCATGATATCAACAGAACTCTATAAACCCCAAACTACCTAAGACACATTTCATTTTATATGATGAATAAATATTTAAAATTTGAAATCATCAACTCATCAACACTTTATAAATTACGTATTTTATGGCTCAAGGAGTTTCTACATCAAGTATATCTTCTCTTCATCATGATTATATAATAACATTATGATCAGGTACCTAATATGTGTTCATTTTTAATCAATGACCCTTACATATCTGATATTAATCATTACCTATTATAGGTCTCACCTTTATGAAACCTTATTGGTCATTAGTGTTACCATCATGTAGCATTGGTCATCACCTTTCCATAGGTCAATATTTACCATTACTCATGAACCCAAAAATCTATATGACCTTTACATGAAATTTGGTTTACCATAAAAAATATCCTCCACAGTGTGGCTCAGGATTCTATGGTATAAATTTCTCTTCCTCCCTTACACAAGTTAGGTAAATTCATCTTTAATTTGATACAGATAGATTATTTTCCATTACACTTATGTGAATACTGTCATGTATGAACATTATGGTATTGGAAACATTTCTTTTCGGAATCTTCTATATGAAATTTGAGAACTACCCTTTTGTGAAGACCCTTGAATATTCCACAACCCAGAATCTCCTAAATTGGTGCATCGAGTTTGGTCCCCACATAACCTAAACCGTACCTCCCCATATACTAGAGGTTTCTGACTAATAGTGTGGGATTAATGGATCACATGAGGAGACTATACCCCCTTTACTAGAGTAATCCATAGTAAATAATGTATGAAATAATGGATGAAATAAACAATAATCCAAAATCCTACATTATATGTCAATTCCCCAAATAGTTTACAAACCTCTACCATCAATAAACATGTCATTCCATTCTACCATCTCTCAGGTGAGTAAAACCCCAAAATTAATATAAATAGTTGAATCCAAAAACAAATCCCATCTCCACGTCAGGTTCCTAATCAACACACATCACAAGCCCGACTCAACTCTCTAGAATAGGTCTGTTACCCTTATCCTGACATGCAACATTGGAATATTCTCAGGTACCCAAATGTGGCATGAGCAGGGTGTGAGTACAACTCACTAGGCCACCACCAACAGTGTCTACAAAATGTCCAGTATAATCAGATAGTTCATGCAAGTACTAAAAATGATAAAGTAAATAAAATATAACATGAGTATTGTTGTTCAATGATATAATCATAGGTTATTTCCACCATTAATTCAGTTTCCATCAGTTATACCATCTTTATCACTATGTTTTTCTAATATAACATGTTCCATGTGTAAAGCAATTACTTCCATTACACAATCACCTAATCCAATCAATCTCTATGCATAAGTGGATAAGTGAAGTTCCCTATCTCACTATGGAACAATATTTTAAAATAAATGATATTTAAATTAAATTGGAGTCTCGGTCTTGGTAGTCTCTTCCAATGAAACTATTAGGGGAATAGAACCCCAGTATGACTCCCTAACCCATGTATTCTCTTTCTAAGGGGTTTAAATCCACAGTCCAAAAAGACTTGTAGGAATAGAACTGCAATTCAATACCCCACACACCACCTCGACAAGTGCAAAAGCTTATTTATCCATTTCCACATATACTATATCATAAACTATACCGAATCAACACACACAACCTAAACATTTCACATTTCATTTAACACATAAATCATCCTTATGATTTAACTCATTATCAAGTTTACCATTTTCATAGTATAGCTCATCTAACCCATTTACCATTCCAATGCCTTATTGATTTAAGAATATTACACTATTTACAAAAATTATACCATTTAAAATATTCAGCAATTTATATTTATTAATCCAAATATGAATTTACATTACATATCCTTATTCCATTTGACATATTCACATTAACCCCATTAACCTATTTTCAAAAAATTCAAATAAACCCTTATACCATTTCCAACAATTAGCCACACTACCATTATTTCCCCATTTTAATCCAATAGAACATGTCAACACATTTACCACGGGCTCTACATTATTACATGTCAATGACATTCGTATCCTTTAAAATTTTCATGTTCATGGATTTTGGCACACCCCATGGGGACCTAAATTAGTCGATTCGATCTCAACATATCCCACAGATATAGTTAGGGGTTTAATCTATCGATTAACTAAACAATTTACCAAAAATTACTAAAAACATCAAAAACACAACAAGATGAAATGAAATGCACAACCATGCATGCACAAACCTAAATCAAGACTGTGAGATCTGGCATGTAATCAGCATACCTAGAATACAATGATGAAAACACTCATAAAAAAACCTTATATCCATATTCAAGAACCATTTAATGCCCCAACCTATGATCCCCCAAGAAAAAGAGGGTTTACGATTTTAGAAGAAGATGGATGAATCTACAAGCCCCAATCTAGAAAAGAGAAACATGTGGGGCATTATACTTACATAAATCTTCAACCCACAACACATGATTATCCAAACAGACCAGTATCGAAGTAGACTGACCCTTGGAAAGATTTGGGATCTTGAGTTCTTCACTATGGAATCAAGGGAAAGAATGGAGAAGATAATTGGGTAAGAAATGTATTATCTTGAGGGGGAAGTTTGGTAAATTTTCACTTTTTAATTGGGTGCATGGTTTGGATGCATGGTTTTCCAAAAAATTCTACAAACATATTACATACCCTATCCAATAAGGGTAAGGTTACAATAATACCTAGGGAGCCTCAAACAGTTTAAAAAATTGTGTGCTGGATATATAGAATGCCTTTTTCCATGCCTACACTGTTTATCTCTTCCCCTTGGACAGTTTTATTAACCATGAATCCCTCTTCCTGGATAGCATGGAATGGGTGCACAATGTCCTTTAATTTCTCACCAACTTTGAAATGTGCACCGGATGTCCCAAATTTCATTTTCTTTCATTTCTTGAACCCACAGAAGACCCCGGAGCATCCCCATGCATCCAGTAAACATTTTATTCACCAAAATTAAGAGATTTAATGAAATATTCAAGTATTTATGCACCACCATGAATTCAAGGATCATAAAAACTCCCCACAATATAATGGATCTACTCAATCCATACTTCCAACATCACCATGATCCTGAAGCTAATAGATCGGTCCACTGATCCCACATATATAACTCTCTTTCCCACGTATCCACCTAAACATTACCATGCTTCCATGAAACATAAACCAAGGAAATAGTATTCCCCTATAATATTAACTCACTTTCATCCAGAATATAAATCTGATGCTTCTCAAAGGACACATCAGCCTCATGATCAATTTCCTCGACATTGATCATGTGAGATGTGTCAGGGTGATAATTAGGAATCTATCACACATGAAAAACATTGTGCGTACCACTGTACATGTGAGGAAGAGAAAACCATTATTCCACCGGTCTGATCCTCTCTACATTATCAAACATCTGTATATATCTAAACACTAAATTTCCTTATTTCCAAAATGATTTTGACCAAACCTTGGTAAAACCCATAGAAAAATGTGATCACCCACCATAAACTCAATAGGTCTATAGAGACGATCCACATATGAATTCTAGAAACAATGAGCCATTTCTATACATTATCAATCAGCCAAATATAGTCCTCCATATCCCACACAAGACTCATTCCCAACAACCCTGATTCTCCAACCTCTAACAAAATATAATGTGGATCTAAAAGTTCTATCATAGATCACCACAAACAGTTCCATCTAAATCAGGATCTTGTAATTATTATTGTAGAAGAACTAAACTAGTGTTAAATGATTTTCCATTGATCATCCAATATATAAGACACAAGATTCCAACATGTCCTCTAATACCTGTATAATATTCTATGAGTTTCCATTTATATGTGGTTGGAAATACATACTAAAAAAATCATAGGTGCCAATCACCCAATGAAATCCCAACTAGATGCACGATATAAATCTAGGGGCTTTATCTAAAATGATCATTCATGACACCCCATTAATCCATAATTTCCCATGAACATACAAATCGCCTACATGGTCCATGGTGGAAGTCTCTCAAAACAGAATGAAACATGATGTCTTCATCCACTGATCCAAAACCTCCCAAATCGCAACATTTTTCTGTGTTGTCCTTTGGATTCCCACAAAAAATTACATCTTCACACCATCCCCTTTCCATTCAAGAATAGGTAATTGTGGTAAAAACCCACCCGGCCACTGATACCCAGCCTTAGACTATTGGAAGGTAAGGCATCACCCAAAGAAACATGCAAGATCCTTCTTCATCCTTGTCCACCAATAATTCCTATGAAGATCGTGATATGTTTTGGTTAGACCAAAATGCACCACAAACTTTATTGCATGAAACTCGTGAGTCAACTATTCTTGAATACATTCTGGCACCACAACATGACCACATACATAAATGGTTCCATCATCTCAAACAATCCAACAATAATGTGATTACACACAATTAAAACATTGTCTTGTGGTCACACATTCGGGATCATTGTACAAACCCTATTTAATTTGGATCAAAATAATGAACTCAGCTACCAAGGATGAAAGGGTTGTCTACCCTAGGCCTTCCTAAACCTCAAGATGCATCTGAGAAAACAACCTCGTCATCATCCACTAAGAACATGATCCCTAATCTACCTCATTTTGAGTCTACCTACTCAGTAAATAAGAAACACTGTTTCCCTTTCCTAGTGAACAGACCATCTCAAAATTAAATTACTGCATGTACTCACTTCATTTTCACTACTGAAGAATCATATCCCTCTATGTGAAAATTTACATCAGGTTATTTTGATCATTATACACCATAAACCACTCTCTTAACAAGTAGTTCCCCCCAAACATCAAGGAATACATCACCATATCGAATTCAAGTTCATGCATAGGGTATTTTGTTTCAAGAGGTCTCAGCTATCATGAACCACAAACAACCACCTTACCATCCTACATCAAAACCACCCCAAGCCCAACACATTATTCATCACAAAACATAATTTTCTATTTACCTGGATCAGTTAAGACTAGAACTACTGTGGAATTCAATCCCCTCATTAACTCTAGTAATGAATTATCACATTCCTCAGGACAATAAAAATTTATTTCCTTTTTAGTCAAAGCTGAATATTGTGATTCCAAAAAAGAAAATTCTTTAGTGAACCTTCTATAATGGCATTCCAAGCCCAGAAAACTTCTAGCATCAGAAATGTTCTTAAGATACTCTCATGAAACAACTGTATTCACTTTCTCCGGATCCACTAACAGACCATACTTTGAGATGTTTTTGCCTAAGAAATTCACCCTATCGATCCTTAAATGAAACATATATAGCTTACTGTATATCCTATTCTCTCTTTGTGTACTCAAAATGATGTGAAGATGTTTGGCATGATCATCATGTGTTTTAGAGTACGAAAAGTTTATAAAAATAATTAAAAATATGAAATGATCTAGTTATGGGTGAAATATTCAATTAATTTAATCCATACTCTATGAAAACATTTGTCAACCCATACGACATGACAATAGAATCATATAACCCATACATGATTCTAAAGGTAGTCTATGGTATATAATAAGTTTTCACCCTTAGATGATGATATTATAACCTTAGATCTATTTTTGAAATCACTAGATAACCACTCATATGGTAAAAAATATCATTGATTTGACTTATATGGTATTGCTTATTAATCTCCATCTAATTCAGTTTTCTATAATCAATAAATACATGAAACAATACATCATATTTCTTGGAAGAAACATCGGATACCCCAAGGTGGCATACTACAATATATAATCTCTTTATTATCCAATTCCTTCCACTGGGGTTTATGATCCTAGAGTTCTGCTAGTTCTATTCTATATGATAGGAAAAAAACATCTTCTATTCTGGGCAGTAACTCTATCGTGAACTCAACATCCCTCTTGAGAAGTAGCTCAGAGAAGTCCTTAGGAAACCATCATGGAATTAATCCACCATTGGAGGAAATAAATGTTCCTCCACTCCCACATCATAAAGATATATGAAAAGTCACTTAGTCAATGAGTTCTCCCAATTACTAACAAACTGGACCTGCACAGATTAATTAATGTCCCACTCACCATGATGGGCATATGTGTCTCCCTCAAGAGATGTCAATGTTACACTTCTATAGTAATAGTAAATATGGGGTTGGTACACAACTAACCAATCCATTACCAAAATCAAGTCAAAACCCAACATCTCAAGAACAAACAATTCCCCTAGAAAATGGTACCCACCAACCTCCAGAGTCGAGCCTTTACATTGTCTGATATTTTCAATTCGCACACCTAATGGTGTATCAATTGATATAACCCCCAATATACATTCAATAGATAGGTCAATCATAACCAAAATCTGATCATAAATAAAAGAATATGAGCACCTATATTTAGTAAATCAATAGAAAGCATAGATGATATAACAATCGTACCTAAAATAGTCGATGTTCTAGCCTCTCCACCTCCAGGTGTAGGATCAACAATATGAAGCTGACCTGCCTCTTTACCCTGATCCCTAGTCTGATTTTTTGGAACTACACTACTCCACTGATAGGGATACTCTCACCCCATAGTATCAAGTCCACCACCTCAACCAGTACATCCAGTAGATCTCCAACTACCTAACTTGTATGGGGTAACTGACCACCTACCCGCACTTTGCACTAGCCTTGGCCCTCAATTAGTACCCATATGCTTAGGGTTCCCACAAAACATTTTCACATTAACCATTATGTCACACCACTGATGGTCGAGGACACTAACCATGCATGTGTCATGTCTCACCACACTGATTTTAGATAACTCGATCACTACCCGGAGATGATGGTTCCCTTTTTGACTACATTAACCACTAACATCATGGTGATAACTCTCGTGATAATTATTCCTACTGTTGAAAATTGTGCCACTAGATATCCCAATTGTGTCTTCATGTACACCACCAGGAGCCTCCTTGATATTTTCTTATTAAATAATGACTTGATATACCACTTCAACGGACCACATTAAATGGAAAATATTCACATATGACTTAATATCATGTCTCTGTCATTCCTAGATGCACCTTGTAATTGCTTCCTCATCTCCTACCAAAGATGGAACAAAACATTACAAGTCAGTGAGACTAATACCATATTCCATGACTATCATCGTTCCCTAATTTATGTTCATAAACTATGAAGCCTTTCACTGCCACAAGATCTCTAGGTAGAAGTTTTCTATAAATTTTTTGTGTAATCCCTTTCACAATATAGCCACTTCTTGATCGATAAGAACCAGGATGTGCCACAAATGTTTTTCCTATCCTCACAACATGTAATCCACCACCTTGAATCTATTATCAAAAGGTGTCTCATGATGATCAAGGATTTTCTAGATGGACTCTATCCAAAAAAGGATACTTTAGCTCCACCTTCTATAGAAAAAGTTGGAGGGTGATTCAATTATAACACCCTAGTCAGCTTAAACATTCTTGGCACAACCCACCCTGGGCCACTATCCATCATCTATATAAAATAATCAAATTTATCACGAATCTGATCATAGCCAAGGTCACTTTGGATCACTGGGTTTCATTTCTCCACCTACAATAGAGAATTCATAGTGATATCCTCTATTAACCCTTCTGACATGCATCAATGTTGTTGCTTTTTTCTATAATTACAAACATGATTCTTAGAGCACAAAACAAAAAACATCAATAATTTACACAAAATAGGGTTATCTATTATCCATAAATCAACTCATAATGCATTCATTATCCCAATGTGTATCAATAAATCATGAACACCACCATTCATCATCCATATAGCATGTCATGATCAATATGGGGTAAACAAAATACCCAGTCACAAGTCATTTGTTAGACACCATTGTAGACCATTTCCACTTTTTACAACACATGTATTTCCTATTACTCACACTTATCTTTCCACAACATGGTATCACTTAGATTTTTAACACATTTACACCCTTAAATTAGTAACAATTCTTTAACCATTACTTAAATTATCTTTTTTTAACAATTTGCATCATTTTTATTGAATATTGTATTCTTCAAAAAAATTGTAAAATGCATTCTACTCTATAGGCCTCACACACCCATATTGTGTGTTTATATCGTGATACATGCCAAATATATCCCTAAGATCCTAAATGATACATGAATGCATGACCACATGTTTTTATTTACATGAGAAAAATATCAAAAAATAGTCACATCACAAAACAAGTGCATCACCAAATTGTGAAATATCATTAAACTATAATAACACACAACAGGAACAACAAATCCTACACTAAGTACTTAGGTTTTCCCTAGCACATGGGTTAGTTACTCCCATGAACGATCTCATTTCCAAGGCCTAACACATCCTATTCACCTTTCTTCCATCCCAAATAGTAATTCAATAAGAAATACCTCCACTGATACCACATTATAACATCCAAAACTTATAATCCACGAAGCTGGTGAACCTAGATGAGTTGCCACATGAACTCAAGAGCGCCTCCTCATACTCTAGAGGTTTATGACTAGCAATGGGTGTCTAATGGATCACATGGGGAGACTATATCACATACCCCATTAACTATATTAAGCCACAATAAAAAATATATGAAATAAATGAAGTAATAAATAATAGACCATAAAAATCTGTTACTACCAATTTCCCCAAACAAAGAACAAGCAACAACCCACAATGAATTTGTCTTGTCATGACAAAAGTTCTCAATGTCATAAACTCTAAAATAAATAAAAATAGACGAATCCTAAAAATTGGTCTTGACTCAATGTGTGGATCCTCATCCATGAACATCCCAATCCCAACTCATCTCAACAGAATATGGAATTTTACCTATAACTAACCTGAAACCATGAAATATGCTTAGGTACCCAAAGGTGAACCATGCAGGGAGTGACTACAACTCGGTAGGCCACCTCCAATGATGTATAGAATATATGTAGTCTAAGAACATGGTTCATGATTGTTCTAAAAAAATACAAGGTAAAAAATAACTTGGGTTCAGTTAGTTAAGAATAATCACTTAGTCCATTTCAATCATTAATTCCATTACCATAAGTTTTACCAGCTTCATCACTAAGTTCATTTATATCACATGTTCAATGCGTGAGGAAATTACTTCCTTTACCCTAAGGCCTATGATGATCAATTTCTATGTAGGAGGGGATAAGTGAAGTTCCCTATATCACTAGGGAATAACATTTCACAATCAATGATATTATAATTACCTTGGATACTCAGTCTAGGTAGTCTCATCCAATGAAATGGTTAGGGGAATATAGCCTAAGACCGACTCCCTAATCCGTTCATTATATGGGTGTGGTATTGAGCCTTAGTCAAATCTGACCCATGGGTATAGAAACTTAAGTAAATACCCCCACACACCACCAAGACGTGTGAACATGATTATTTATCCATTACCACATATACCATTTAAAAAACCATTCATAATCTATTCAAATAACATAAACATTTAAAATTTCCTTTATCACATAAATCATCCTTATAATTTAACCCATTATCACATTTACCACATATTTAGCATAGCTCATTTAACCCATTTCTCTTTCCAATGACTTGGTTATTTATGCATATTCAATAATTTCCATACATTATTCCAATTTTAATATTCATAAATTTATATCCATTAATCCAAATATTCATTTTGAATATAAATCCTTAATCCATTTGACACTTTCACATTAATCCAATTAACCTTTTTTCCCAACATGCCAAACAAACCTTTATTCCATTTAAAACAATTATACAGACCACCATTATTTAGCATTTCTTATCTAAATTAACATTTCAACACATTTACCATGAGATCTTCATTATTACAAGTCAAATCCATACATAACATTTCAATTTCCCAAGTTTTGGGATTTTGGAACACCCCATGGGTTGTCCTAAATCTGCCAAGTCAATCTAAATGCATCCCACGGGGATTGTGAGGGGTTTAATAATTTGATTAACTAACCATTTCGCCAAATATTACTAATATAATCTAAAACCAAACAATATTAATGAAAACACAAAACCGTGTATGTGAAAACCAACATCATGACTACTGGATATTTCATGTTGACCACCTTCCTTGAATACGAAGATGAAATCACTATTTACCTTCGCCTTAGTTACAGAATCTATAACCCTTTAAAACCCTAACATAAAGTCCACAAAAAATAGTGCTTTAGGGTTTCAGATGAAGAAGGATGAATCTACAATCCCTGATCCAAAAAAGAAAAGCCAGTGAAGCATTAGAATTAACCAGAGCTTGTATCCACAAAAAATGATGCTCCAAATAGACTAGAATTGAATGAGATTGAACCTTGAAATGATTTTGAAGGATGAGTACATCACAAGGGTTTCAAGGAGAATAATGGGGTAGAAAATTTGGTAAGAAACTTAAAATAAATAGGGGAAGTTTGGTATATTTTTACTTTTAAATGGGCCACACAGTTTTGCATCACAATTTACCAAACAGTTCACCAACCGTGCACTAGCCAATATCTATGAGAGGGTAGGTCTCATGGTTACTTTGAGAGACTCAAACAATTTCAAAAATAATGTTCCAATGATGTGGAATTCCTCTGTCCAGGCCAACACAGGATGTCTCTCCCCCTTTCACAATTTTCTTAATCGTGCATCCCTCCCATGTGATAGCACAGTTTAGGCGCATAGTTATATCTAATCGAGCGTCAACCCTAAAACATGAATTTTATGGCAAAAAAATACAATTAATTAATGTTTTGAACCCCCAAAACACCGTTGAATTTGACAATTTATTTTTTTTATTATTTTATTCACCCAAATCAAGATATTTAAACAAACATTTATACAATGATGTACCATCAGGACGTCTGGGATCTTAAAACCCTAAATAAAAAGTAAATTATTCCATAATGTAGGAAAATCAACATATTTTGATCATTTGTGGAATAAAAATGTGTTCAATGTGCTGTATAGATATGGTGTATAAATTTACAATCTATCAGTGAGATTAAATTGCATATAAGGGTCAACTAAGGGTGTTGTAGTGTATATTTTATCATCCAAATAGATTTCTTTATATAATCCACATTCATTATTACTAAAATTATACAAATTTAATTAATTAATATTGATTATGAAAGAATAAATTCATCCATCTTATGAATGTATTTTAAAAAAATGAATCTTTTTTAATATTCTACATATATTTTTAACAAATGAACCTTTGTCCATCTTATACTTACAATATCACCTAATCAAATCAACACGTGTTTTCAATAAATAAAATACAAAACATTATGGGTTAAATGTGAGGTTAAAACTATCTGATTTTATAGATCACTTATTCAATCAACAATAGATATTATACTTGCTTCTTTACTCATACAATGATACATAGATGTTTCCAAAATTCTCCCAAACTGTTTCTGCCACTTCAACTCAACTCAAATGAACTCTAAAACATTTAAATGAAATATGAATCATCCAATAACCTATTTTTTAGTATTTAACTCAAATAAAAACAATTCTAGAAAATCATCAACTGTATCAATCTGTTGACCACAATACAAATCAAAGTATTTCAATTGATAATGATTCAATCATTCACCAATTCGTAAGAACATTTCTCATCTCAACTCAAAAAATGTCTCTTAAAATTAGCTATGTGTGTTAATCATATTGAACAATAACCTTAAGGATAGTAACAAAATTACTAATCCTCACAATTATCCTTTTATCCTATATAAAGACATGATATTTTATAAGATATTCAACATATATGATTCTCACCATTATTTTATCACTAATATTTTCATCATCATTATACTATTGATTCATCCTAGTAGATTATTAAATTTTTGTACAACATGTAATTTTCAGAATTATATCGTAATCTTATATAAGATTTCAAACAATTATTTATATCCATAATCACTCCACTCCTCACCATCTATAAACTATTTCCCCATTAATATTTTAAAAATTCATGGCACATAATAGAAACTAAATTACTAACCTCAAACTCAAATATTGTATCATTAATTTCTTCATCAAACAACATTAATATAGTATTCATTTAGATTCAATTAACAATAAAATTTCTCCATTTATTTACCAATCTTCAGTAGATAAATCAAGTATAATGATCAATGGAAGTGACACACTTTTATAATTCTTCTTCTATAGTATCTCACATAGACATCAATATATATAGTAAAAATATCAAAGTTATATATCATTCTAATGGGTTTCACCAATATCCCTATTTCTTGGTATTTTCATCTTCATATCTTAATATTAATTTCATTTATTACTGAAAAAAATAAAGTTCACTAATATCAAACCATTGGAAACATCAGTTTCATGGGTCAGATGTGTTCTTAGAGAATTCCATAATTATGTGATCACTTGTGTGTGAGACTAGAGGTCATGGAGTAAGTATAGACGGGTGGGTTCTCTCTTATCAAATACAAAATAGAGGATGGATTCATATGACCTTTGAAATTCATATAATCATTATCATCCATTATAATTCCTTGGATTTATGGATTCTAAATTTATATTAAGGTATGATGGTTGGTATCCTTGTACCATTCAAGGTACAGGGATGAATTATCAGATGGTTGTAAGAATGGGATGCATAGTATATCACTAAATTTTATGTCCATAGAGGATAGGGTGATGCAATATATAGGTTATATGGGATGACATAGAGGGATATATACTATATAATGGTGTCCTTGGTGATTGTAATTGGGTATGACTAGAGTGGAAGGACGGAAATGAACTATATGGATATGAAGTTGTGATATGGATTGTAAAGTTAAGCTGGGAATTAAAATGAAATGGATATTATTATTTTTATATGAAATTAAAAATCCCTATGAGTGCGGAATAACAAAATAAAAACAATATAATACAAAAAATTAAAAAATTCAAATAAAAAACCACCAATTCAAACTTTTGAAATTCTAACAAATATACACATCATGTCAGACATCAAAAAATCGCCTTGGGATGTGAAATATAAAACCACAATCCAATTCAAGCCACAACCACTATCAATCAAGATCAACATCATTAACCCCACAATTCTGAATAGAACACTATGGAAATAAGTTCATTTTCACTACCAAATAAAACAAAAAAAGACCAACCAAATACCATCAAAGACAGTGATTGGCCCACTTTCACCACTCAAACATAAAACCTTAATAAAAATAAGAAGCCAGAAAAAAAATAACAATGCACTGTAATCTAATGATAGTGAGAAAACTACAGGAAAGAACATCACTTGAGACCAAAAGGAATAAAATAATATGATGGTGATGCATCCACAGTCACCATTGGACTCTAAAATAGTATATCCTAAAGCCTATTTAGAGGCCACAATACCAGACTAAACTAGGTACATTGTGATTGTCCAAGAATAAATAGAAATGTTTAAAGTGGATATAGTCTTTAAAAACAATAATAACCTATGAAAGGAATCAATATATTCCTTTAAGACCATAACCATGCAATCCAAAATGACACATATCATCTTCTATACAAGTGATGAACCAGCATAATAAACCATACCACTAAAAAATTATAAACACCACCATAATCTTTGAAAAAGAAATATTAAAAATGCACTAATGGTGAAGGAAAACAGAACCAACCAACTAAAAACCATACTCAAATAAACCTTCCACTAACAAAAAATGCACCAATAAAATAAAGAAACATGCTTAGAGGATATGTTTCAAATACCAATTGGGTATTTTTTAGAATGGTTCATGAAACACTTGGTTTCTTATGATTGATATTAGAATATTATGATGGATTGATTATTGAAAAATAACTATATTGTGTGTATCTTAGAATTGAAAAGTGATTCTCAAGAGGTAGTTTCTTATGGAACATTAAGTGAGGATTGGTATAGTCACTTTTCGGTAGTAAACTAGTGAGATTACCCTTAGAGGGAATGTTTAAAATCATTATAACTTTTGATAATGAGTTTAAAATGGTAGTGTGATAGCAGCCAGTATTTTTTAGGATTTCTACGATAATCTGAATATATAATTTAAAAAAATAAAGAGATGGTTTATGCTGATTACCTCATAATTGAGATACTTCCTTTGGATAACTTATCAAGGAACCTGGGGATTGTATTTTGAAAAGACAAAAAATATAAATCTTTTTTAGAGATATTTTATAAGAGGTTTTTGTATGTTATATTTGAACTATGTTTCTCTAGGTTGTGTGAATAATATACAATATGAGTGATCCTTTTACAGTGAAGGAAAGGGAACACTAGGGATTACTTAAAAGAATAAAAAATAATAACTTTTTTTGAACAATGGAACAAGTGGAAAATCATAAAAGATATGATATTTTAAGGTTAAAATTAATTTATAAAATAAAATTTTGAATGGTTAATGTGGCATTTAAAACCATATCATTTGGTTTAACCCCTACGTTATCTAATTTTAGCTTTAACTATGTTAACAACTTCTTCAATATTTAAGGGTTATAAATTTACTTATAATTTTAAAATTAAATAATAAATGGTAAAAGTATGATATTTTAGACCATATCCCATTAAAATTGTCAACTTTAAATATATTTATGATTTTTATGTCATTTAATAAAATATTATATAATAAAAAATGTCCTTATGTAATTTTTTGGACTATTCATTTAACTAGACATTAAAGTTAGGAAGACATAAATTTATTTAGAATATAGACCCTTTATCCATAATTTATATATTTTAATCATAAATAATTTTTTTCACCACAATTATTACAAATATATTAATTTTAATGTTTTCCAAATTATGTAGTAAATTTATTTTAGTGCTAGCATAAGAACCGAGTTAGTTTAGCATAAACGTTTTTGGTAACTATACCATCACTAAATTATAAAAATAAATTGCAAAAACAGAAATAATTTTTTATCCATAAATATAGCAATTTATAATCGATCAAAACCGCTTTTTATACATTTGATAAAATATTATAGTTTTTAAAAGAATATTGGGTGACAATTTGTATTTTTGTTTACTTAAAATAATATGTAAGTCATTAAAAAAGAAAAATGGAACAACATTTACATAACCTAAAATCATGGTCGAGAGTATTAAACCCAAACCTTGAATAGAATTAAGTCATGTTTTTTGGTTATATTTAACTATTATCTCACTGTTCTAACTTAGTTTTACCCATTTTAACCTTACCAGAGTCACAAATATTTACCACAGTTAATACTCACAAACATCAAGAATAAAACTATCTTATTTACCAAATTTTAAACACTGTATTAAAAATATGTAAAAAATTTAATGATTCATTTTTTTAAGTGGAAGAAATTAATTTCTATATAAATTCATTAAATGTAATGAAAAATAATTTTTTATTAATTTTCTAATTATTTATAAATATAATATTAGATCAAAATGATGAATATTTATGATTAATGCGAAATTAATAAACAAAATTATAACTACATGAGGCTTATGTAAATTTAAGATGAAATTCAATTTGAAATGTGACTATTTCTTGAAAATAAACGAATGTTCACAAAAATATGGGTTTTACACTATTCATTGAAACATCAAAATTTTCATAAAAAAAGATAAAATATCACCCCAAGTTAATTTTAATACAATTATTTAAAAATTGATATCATTTCTGTTAAATAAAATATCGAAAAGTGGTGTAAATAAACTATTATATTCTCTAAAATGAAGAAATAAAACACCATTTTTGAAGTGAGCATGTTTTTAAGCATAAAATTCACAAAAATAAGTAATTATTTATTCTAATTAAATTAATACATCTTCTTTATTTAAAAAATTTATATATTTTTTTTAAAATATTTTTATTCCTACAAATATCGATAATTTGATGGCTAGTTTGTAATAATAACATAATTTATTTGATATTTTATATTATATCAAAATTCACTGAAATCTAGTTGTTGCATGTTAATCAAGCTATAAATATTTTTTTATTAACCAAATACTCATGGTGTCACAAACTCAGCCCATCACCACCCATACTATTTCAAAAATTATTAAAGAATACTGGTGATTTTCCAGTCATTTATTCCCTCTCCAACATAGATATTTGGGAAAACACCTAGAACCCAAAACTATATGGTCATCGTATTATTACATGACTTGGGTTGTGACACATAATGAAAAAAATGAAAATTGAACTCTATTTATAATAGACCACACTTTTCCATACTAAGTTCTAAATGATAAATTGGTTTCAATTTATTATTATGTTATGTTATAACCACATCATCTAGAATACCACACACTAACATACTATACCGCATTTAATAATGATCTATCCCTGATGGATTTTGAGAATTTAACTACTGAAAATTGTTGTGGAACTAAACCCTTTTAATACTTGATTTATCATCAATAGTATCAAAATGTTCTAAAATGAAGAACATGAAATTTTTCTTTAACTATTGGTAATCCAAATTTTACATTTTGATAAAGAATGTCTAATAGAGATCATCAAAGCAGCAAAAAAAATCGTCCCACCTATGAAGGGATTACATCCTCTTTGGATTCACAATCATATTGAGAGGAATCGTGATCACTAAAGGGGTGATAAAAACTTCTATATGAGATTATATATGATCAAGAATGAGTAGATCTTAGTCCTGGAATGTGTACAACAAAGGTAAATCAAACAAAGGTAACTCCATTACTTTTGTAAGAAGTCCATGATTCTCTTTATTAAAGGAAGAGTATAAACCATATTGGTTCAATTTTATGGTAATCATATAATACTTCCCATTATATTATATTACTATTTATATAATTCAAATATTTTTTCATACCTTAAATAAATCAACACTTTGGTTCCTAACTAATGAAACCCTGTAGGGGTCAAGGTTGAATATATTCACTAAACGTTGTTAAAAAACTATGTTAAGGGTAATATAGTCTCAAGATATACATTTCACGGATACAATACTACATTGTAACCAATGTATTCTATAGATTATATTTAAGGATTTTTCAATGACATATCCTTGAACTCATGTTTACTAATACCTCAGATATAATATATCCTCGTGGTCTTGATATTCATCACAAGTATATATTCCTTTAGATAAAATCCCAACATATCTGACATGAACTAAATTACCATATGTAATTTATGTGACATAGATATTTTTGATTCTATACCAAACTACTCTTTGAAACCATTTATCAAACTCTATTCATTTTGGAATAAACACTTCTTCTGAAATTTAATCCTTATCCAAAGGCCTGGCTATGAGACCCTACTTTCATTAATAGAATTCAAAACTAATATGAAATCATGGTTTCATATATTCAATCGAAGAGTGTCCTTTATAAAACTGTTAGTGAATCTAAAGTTACTAAGGGGTATATTTATCATTACTAGACATACTCATATCTAAATATGTTCTTCTCCACTTGAATATGTATCATTTACATCATATATATCTATATGATTCCTTTTTCGAAGATGATGAGTGGCAACTTGACATGGAACTTGTCAATTTAGTATAGGTAAAATCATAATTTTATGATTCTTTGGAATATATTTTCCATGACAATGAGTAAATCAAATATAATTCATCAAATAGATGATACCTTCACAAGTATCTCATCCATGTAGTTACGAACATCACAAGTGACTTAACTAAGAATGGATAGGATTATTTTTAGGATAATTTATTCATTGACTCGAATGAATTTTCCTATCATTTGATTGGAATAAATCATTCATGGTTGTGCTATAATCAATGACATTAAGAGAACCATATCCAACCAATCCCTGACTATAAAATCCACAAGGTTTGTATTAGAAAGGTATCAAAGTATGAAGGGTCACATTCTAGGAATCTCACTATACTCGGATAAGAATGATTCATAATATGAATATTCCACTCGGTATATTAATGACTACATGGAATTCAATGAGATAAATTTTTGAAATTAATTCTATGTATCAAGTCTCAACTTATTAACCTATGAGTCTACTCTTCATATCTCAAATAAAACCCTTTGTAATGAATATAATATTTTATTCATGATAACCTTAACATATCACCAAAACTCGTAATACTCTATGTTGACCATTTATTAGAGTCGAATAAATGACTTAATTTGAGGGATATTATCATTTGACTATTCATGTAAGTTAAATATCATCACAGATGAAAGAATGATAAATAGAGGGTTTTCTTTATTATAAAACAATGACATATTTAAAATTGTTAAATCAATATCATATGTATCATATACCCAGATATTTAACATGTCCCATATGATTCTACTATTTTAATTGACTTTTTGGATCCTATAAATTATTTTATATATCCACAAAAAAGATATTGACATTAGACCTCTTAATAATATACCATATGATATTGTAATTTAGATAAATATGTTTTGTCCTTTAGTGAGAAAAAGGTTCATTGGAATATACAATGAATCCATTTTTATCATGTTAATGCTCGATTACTCACTCAATTATATGAATGAACCCAAATTCAAAGATGTAATTTTTGAACCAAGCCGATTTCATTATAGAATTTAATATTGGAATGTAATTTTCTTCTATTTTCGAGCCCACCATGGGTGATTTTTTGAAAATATTTTCTAACATATAGCTCCACCATCTAAGTAAAACATTAATATAGGTTAATATCTCATGTTATCTTTATCATATTGGATACCGGATCTAGAGTAACCCATTAAATACAATGCATCATTTACTATAAAGACAAAAACATATCACTAGTCCTTCTCATGTTCTTGGAGTTGTTCCTCCTAGAAATATAGCAACTCACCGATAATAGATTGGAATATACTAATAATTCATAGATAATAGGTGACACTAGGTAAAGTACACAACTTTGAATTCATGATATAGACTATTCAATATTCATAGTTAATTATATCAATCCTTTCTAACTCCAATGAATGATTTTAAATCATATTTTGATTCATTCCACATAACACTAGTAATTAATAATTCTTCATGTTTATATAAAAAATCTATTTATAAATTTTACAATATACATTTATTTACTAATTTTTATTATCCTATATCTATATCTATAAATATTGATACCCCATACATATGTCAATTCACCCATTAAGTTTATAGAAAATCATTTTTACAACTATATGTTTACATAGTCATGTGTTGGTTTGTGAATTTCAATAAGTTTTATGTCATCCATTTAAAATATCAAAAACACCACTATACTCCAACTAATATTCTTGAAAACATGGGATTAATTTTTGTTCGTGATGAATCTATACTCTTTTCATTCAATATTGAACCAGATATTCCAACTCTAAGAATATTTCATTATTTCATAAATGGACTATTAGAACTTCCATACCTTAGAAAACTCATTTGGTACATTAAAACCTTTAGGTTATATCATTTACACATCCTAGAATAAGATTATTTAATGAAAAGTGTTTTTAAATAAATTTTATGAATTTCATTATAATACTGAGTTTTTATGCACATAAAAATTAGAATAGACATTATCATCACAATGGGGGAAATAGTTTATCCATAGTCAATACCATGAATTTTCTTGTAACTCTTTTCCACCATTCATCATTAATAGGTATACACTCATCCATCCAATCAATTTTTTAATAGTAAATCAAAGTCACCTTATGGAAATCACCCCTTTAGGTGCATCCACCAATTTTGAATCACTGTTAATATTCATGGAGTCTATTTCAGATACCATGGATTTTAACCATTTCTTAGAATAAAAAATAACAATGGCCTCTATATATCTAGTAGGATAATATTATATGAGTATTACTTTATAATCAATTTCTATAATAAATTCATATATTGAGGGTCCCTTATGAATCCTTCCAAGCCTTATAGGTTCTTCGGTAACTCGGTTCAGCTGTTCTTTCACAACTCTTTGTGGAATCAGATAAACCTTTGTCTCATGAACATTTCCTATTTATTGGTATTTAAATTTTAAAAGTTCAAATTTACTCCCAATAAAATCATGAATTATGTGATGATTTTAAAGGAAAATACATCGAGTCACAAACATGTTGTGTTCAATAGGATTACAAATTTAATATATCATAGATTCAATAGGATAACCATTACATTAGAATTTTTCTAAATTAGGGTTTTTTATTATGAAGTAAAATTTTAGAAATGTTATTCAAAACATGAAATCCCCATAAAATGAATATTTTTTTGTTTCCCATTCAATATACCACTTAGAGACTAAATGAATAATTTCAATCGAATGTGGTTAATTAGAAAATTTTCATTCTCTAGAGAATAACCCTAAAATGAAATAGGATGGTCACACTGACTCGTAATTGATAAAACTATGTCTCATATGGTAATATTACTCTTCTAAGACACACCATTTCTCTATGGAACTCCAGGAGGAGTGTGTTATTGAAACATACCACAATATCTTTGTTGATCAGTGAATTACTGTCTTAAGTATTCATCTCCCTGGTTTGATCAAAAATTCATAATACATTTTTATAGTATATTATATACATCATTATAAACCAATTTAAACACTTAAATGGTTTCATATGTGTTTCTTATTAGAAACACAAAACAATATTAACTAAATTCATCCTTGAAGGATATAAAGTAATTAAAATAGAAACCTTCTTATGTATCATTGGCCCACATAAAACACTATGTGTGAGATTCAACAAACAACATTCCCTTTCCCCATTTCCAATAAAATTTACTTTAAATATAATTCATATAGAAAATATTTTCATATATAAATTGATTCATAATATAATGGTTCCAGAAATCCTCATCTATGGATTCATTAGAGGCATTTCTCATTTATATTTCCTCGTAGATAGTCCCTGCGATACGTGATATTAGAATCATCCCTAAACATATTATTTTTAATGTTATAAACTTATTTTTCCATATCTATAATGTATAATTCCTGAATTATATTCTCAATTACATAAATCATTTCATTATTACATATAAAACAACTATTGTTATTAATATTAAATGAAAATACACTCTTGTTTAGAAATTTGTAGAAGTAAAATTTTGATTTATGGTAAGAACATAATAATAGTTCACCAATTATGGAAATAATCTATTGGTTGATTTATATAATAAGTATTGAGTTTTAATATTGAAAATATTGATCAATTTATTATATGAGGATCTAATTATCTCTTCAAAAATTCACTTTTATCTCTAATTCTATGTTTATCAACACAAATATGTGATACACAACTAGTATTTAATACAAATGATTCAGAGTTAGGGAAATTAATCTCTATAATGTTCACATTTAGATACTCACAATTATTTTCTTTGAGAATGCCTCTCAACCTTAGACATTAAATCAATACATTTTTATAATTATTCCCCATTATATATCTCATTATGTTAATCGTGATGTTTTTCTAAATCCATAACAAATAAATATTTATTCGTGAGTATCATGATTTATATCTTTTCATTAAAGGATTTTAATGAAATTAATACCACTAAAAATGATGACCTATAACATCTTATCTGTTTAGTGATCCAACACCCATATTTAATCAGGAATTTATATGGGGATAATGTTAATAATCCATGACTATATCTAGTACATAACTACTATCAGTCACATCAGATATGATTCTTGGATTGTTGTGTGGTTAAATATTTATAAAAATCAATTATATGGATTTAATCAACACTATTCCTATGTGATCCTAATAGTTAGTGTTTACTAGATAAGTATATAACAAAGAAAATTTTAAAAACTTGTGATTGAATAGTTAGGTCTACCTTGTTACTTTCTATCCTTTCAGAAGATAATTCATGCACACCAAATATTAAGGGTCACCCATACTGAACAATTGAGGTCCTGATAAATGCATATTTGGGGGGAATATCACACATAATATATGAGGATATTTCTTTAAAAACACCAATTTAATATAAATCATATAAATATATAAATATATATTAAATTCATTATTATTACATCCTATGTAATCCTTATATTCTCATTTTTTATTCCGTTGTGCATGCATTATTGTATCAATTTAGTTGCTGAATCCCAATTTCATCAATCAAATTAATTATTACCCACCACATTAATGTGTAACTGATCAAAAAACCCACAAATTGTGTCACTAACCAAAATATTGAATCCAAACATATTTATACCTATCCAAATTCATCATATTAATAAGGTATATTAATTCTTTATATAATGTCTTTGAGTTATAGAACTTTTGAAAACTCCACTTGAGTATGCCTAAATCCATAAATTTCCAACCCCTCACCATTATAGAATGAGGCATAAGCCTCTATCCTAGTGGGTAGTCCGACCTCAAGTCCATGCCATTGAGGATACTTTACACATGACATAACTCATTTCATAATAATTCTAAAAATTAGCATACACAAAATATATTCTAAAAATATTTTCAAGACTGTGACTTTAATAACAAACCATAGTTAAGGTAGTCAAAAAATAAATCTTATAAATTCATACCTACTATGTAATTCATGTCTATAAAATGTACTAAAATAAATTTATATCATAAATTAAAAATTAACAACATTCAATGTTTTATAAAAATTTTATAAACATGAATATTCTAAATGAATTTAGAAATAAATAACCACCTTATTTATTTTCCAAAACAATATGTACAAATATAACCTATTAATATTTAATCTAATATAGAAAATTTCCAAATACTTATAATTTATAAATATTTTATAAACTATGAGCATAAATGTCAATAATATTGAATTTCATTATTATTAATTTCTTTTTTTTATTTCATTATTTTGAATACATTAACTTTTAGTGTATTATGAATAAAATTCGTCGTGATAAATTATCTTAATATATAATTTAATGTATAGTACCACACATTACATTGTATCACAATTTAATTTTAAGTAGTGGATTCACAATACAATTTCTTTAGTTCCTAAGGACACTATCTATGTTTTTATATAACGTATGTTTCTCCTTAAACTTGATATGACGATATTAGTATAACTAAATGTCGAGACCAAGTGAATACTAAGTTATCAAAAAATCATAATATGAGGTATGGTCTTGAAAATAAATTATTTAATAACATAATGTAAAGATCATAAAATATAGTCTATATTATCCAATAATTTATTTTCAAGAGCCAGCATTGGATATGTTACTGCATAATCATATCTTCAAGGTCTCTCTTGAGATTAAGCTAACATTTAATGTATTCTAAAGAAGATTACTTCATATTACATTATTATATAATGTGATTTAATATATGATTATTTAGTTATACTACGTAAAACATGTTCATCCCAAAATAGAAAATAAAACTTGTGGACCATTTTTAGATAATATCTTAGATACAACTAATGGTTTTTATGTTTTTATCTAATGAAATTAGAAACAATAACAAAACCATTGTAGTGAAAAATTTATATTCAATAGTATTATCATGTTATAAGATAAATGATATAAAATCATAACTTAAATATTGGGTAATACATGGTTTACTCTTTTATAAAGAACATTTGATCGATATATCCAAAGAGGGGAAAAGTATTCCTACCTCTGTAAGGATTACATTGTCCTTGAAACCATAATGGTTTTGAGAGGAATCTCAATCATAGAAGGGGTGTTATCACCTTCTCCATGAGATGAATAATGATAATAAATGAGGAGAGTTTCAACTTTTTATACATGAAACCTTGGTAAATCCAATTAAGGGAGATCCTTCCCTTTTATAGGTCATCCGTAACACTCTTAATTAAATGAAGAGTGTCTTCGGTATGAGGTTCCACCTCACGGTACCCATAAGTTACTTTTAGTTGTATTATATCTTCATTTAAATTTTAGAAACTATTCATTTTTACATAAATGAATAAAATATTTGATTCGTAAATAATTGAACTATGTGGATGGATGTGTTCAAATACATGCGTTGAATGTTGTAAGCCCAAGGTATATTAGAGGAAACATAGTCTCAGGATATACCTTATATTTACACCATACGATGTTTTCACCAATTTATTCTAGATATTATACATAATGATACATCAGTTATGTATCCTTGAGATCCTACCTGAGGATACATTAGAGGGGATGTGTCCTCAAGATCGTGATATACATCACACGAATATACCCTTTTAGTGGACACCCTACAGACCAAATCACACTTCTACTACACAAAACCCCCACAACAACTACAACTTCCTACATTATTATATCTTTATCAAATTACATTATTATCATTAATAATCATGTTAGATTATTTTGGTCCCATTCATTTCTAGTCATCACAAATTTATATAAACACATTCATTTCAATCATACCTTCTCATTTTGCAACATATCACTTACCCTTTACTTTAACTATTAATTATATTATAACATTAACCCAAAAACCCATTAGACTTTTAATTAGTTCATTATTCCTTCTTTTAATTTATTATAAAACCACATTTTCAGGCCATTACTACACAACCACATCAACTTACCCTCAAAACCACATCAACCACTACACAAAAACATCCAATAACTAAAATATAAAATTCACCACATCAATAACATTGACCACCTTCTTTCTATATCATCAATTGAAAAATAAACACAATAGTAACTCATCAACACCCTTTACTTCCACCATATTATCCACAGTGCCCCATCACCCCAACCTAACTAACATTACTCACTACCAATAGAACTTATAATTATGGAAGGAGAAATATATATACATATATAATTGAAATAATATTATGATATAAACCTCTTTAAAGAACAACTATTAATCATAGCTTTATATTTATTTAACACCTTATATACAAACAAGAGCATTTATAAATTAAAATTCACACATATATCCATTTCATAACTAGATTTAAGTCTTTAACCCATTATGTATAGTAATGAGTCATATTAGTATTATAAATAAAGGTTTAAAAAAAGAAAAAATTCATTTTAAATAATAGGGAAATTTATTAAATCACAAACAAAACATCTTTCCCCCTTTCAATTTCATTGAAATGATTTGTTATAGTTATTTCACTAATTATAAATATTAACCTAATGAAAAAATATTAATGATAATTCAATATTTAAACCTAAATAAATAAAGTATAAGTCTATAAAAACCAATATCACTGGATTCAATGAAGAATTTAGTGTATGAATAGAGAATAAATAGAGATAAAACCCTACCAAACTCAAAGGGATTCATCCCAAAAACCGACCATATAAAAACCCCTTTGAAATTTTAGATATTAAATAACCAAACTAATGGAACCCCACAATCATAAACATAGTGGAGGGAAAAATGATAAGGGATAATGAAAAGTGAGATATAAACACAACTTGGATCATGAGATATCAACCACACCAAGATAAGGATCAATTCCTACCAAAGACTAACCAAATGGACCTCAATACACTCTATGGGGAACAAAAGGTTCAATGTAAGTTGAAGAAATATAATATTACTTGACCAGAATCCAAAATTTATAATTGAAACATAAAAAAATAATATCACATCATGATTGGATTGATCACACTACAATGGTCACCTAATCTAGAAATCATGATGTGACCCTACCCAAATATTAGGGATTCAAACTCTCCCAATAAAAAAAACATTGTAATGTCAATGTGGATCCTTTTCCTTCATTCCATAATTCTTTAACTCTCAATATTAATGTCACAAACCACACTGTTCTCCTTAAAACCCAATAATACCTAAAAAACACCATAGATTTTCACATGTCAACATGGTGTAATAATACCAAAAATGAAAAAACAATGAAATCACCATCATAGACATTCAGGGTTCAATTACACTTAAAATTTTATAATGAATCCCTCCAAGAATAATACATGAAACACCTAGAGATTCTCCACATAAAAACCCAAATGTCCAAGGTATAAATAAAAACCCCATAGAAACAAAACGACACAAAAAAATAATGGATTAATATCAAAAATATAAATTATAATCTCATTATACCAAAACGGTTATCATATATTAAGACACCAAACTACTATGATGCATCTTCTCTAAGAAATTTACCTCATCATTGTACACATGGTCATAGTATGATCGAGGCCATTAGCTATAAATCAAGCTGAAAACCCCATTCTTTTTCCATAATTGACTTTGGAACTTCCCTTAAACATGTATTACTCCTAAAAAATTAAAATTAATGTCTTAGTAAGGTAAAATACATTGAACAATAGGATTTAAAAACACTAAAGTCGTTTTATACTATCTAAAATCCGAAAATGGGATTAGGAATCTTGCTATGACCTCATATTTGGGGTGTGTATTCCATGTGGATTTTTATATCCAAATCATGATATGATATATTATACTCGTGAGGTTCCTATGTTTTACTTGTGATTTATTTTCAAGTGTATTATAGTGAAACGATGTATTTTAAAAGTTACTCGTAAGTATGATGGTGATATCAGTCCTCCACAAGGTTCTTCCAAATGTTTGACTCTCAGAGCCCCCCCCCCCCCACAATTTTTCTTAGGGGATTATATTGATAAAAATCATCCACACTAACATTCTTAGAGGAATATAATGAATCAATTACATTACATGTTTCTATCTGGGGGAAACTATGAGTCGGGTCCTAGACATAGTTCTTCCTAGGGAATGATGGTGAGTTGGGGCCTCTGTATAGTTCTTTAGGGAATGGTAGTGAGTCACATCTGGTTCTATATAGTAAGGCTCATATCTAGATTATAGGGAGACCAAGACACTATTTACACTTCCTTATAGATTGAAAAGTATGATTCAAAAATATTAATTGAATTAATAAGGAATACAGCTCATATTGTCTTGGATATCACATGATTTCTAATCTTGGTTTTCTTCATATTGATTATATTTATTTTTTAACTTTTAACATGCATGCACTCACTGGTATATTATGGTGTATATTATGGGTACTATTAGTGGTGCACTACTATATTTTATACTCATACCTTGGATATGAACCTCAGTGAATGTGTGTGACTTATGATTGATATGCATAACTATACACAAGTTGTGCAGTTAGTTAGGCTGGAGTAGTTTTATGTGATTTTAGAATACGATTCTGAGGAATGGATCTAGGTTTTTAGTCAAGTATCCTTATATGTTATTATTATTTGTTTTCAATCAACATATGATTGTCTCAATGAGTCATTCATTTTGATGTATTATCTATATAGAATAACTTGAGTTCATTTTTATATCATATTTTTATATTGATATGATGATTGGATCTTAATTATAATTTATTTTGTGTAATATGATATATTTCATTATGGATATTTGGTTAGTTATTTTTATTTATTCTTATGATACTAAGGTTATAATATCTTTAACAGTGACCATAGATTCTCACCGTAATTCATTAACCTCTAGTGTATATGGAGGTGTGAATGAGGTGATGTAGTGACTCTGATTTACTATTATTCGGTGTACCAGGTTGGGTATGTAACCGTAATGCTTTCTTTTTTACTGTTGGGCCATCATAATCAAGAAAAAGTATTCATCCTATAATTATCATCCAAATTACACTTTCATTACACCGTTATATTGTAGAATAACTCAAATAAATAATTCATAGAAACACTTGATTTAAAAAATCATATCTTTAGCATTCAATGTAATATCAACCTTCACTAAACAACTAACTTCCTTCAAATTTTAATGACTAATGTTAACACACACAAATCATGGGATCTTTTATTTTTCTATGACTTGTGTTTCATAAATAATAGCTCAAATTTCATTACCACTAAGAAACAAACCATTAAAAAATAATATTCATTTTTTTATATATTTATCTTGAAAAATATTTTAAGCACACACAATAATACTACAATGTAAAATAAAAATTACAATGCGGTTTCTTATAAACCAAATAAATCTTATATAGAAATCTCAGCATCACATCCAATCAATTACAGATATCCATAGTAATTTCCAACATTTTAAATGATCTAAATAACATTAAATCACCTGTTATTGAATGTTATTTATGTTTTGATGGAAAAATATATCCCCTTTATTTTTATCAACTCAAGAAACCCCTCAAATCCCATCCACTTAAACTCATTTTATCAAAAATATCACCTTAAACACATTAAACACATTCTTAGTCATAACAATAATGTCCAATATATATAAACATATATATGTGGTCCTTTATTAGAATCATTGGAAATAATTTTTATTGATTAATAAATAAAATCTTGTATGTATACTAACTATTGTGGAGACCTAAGGCTTATAAATAATCTATTGCAAACCTCAATAAAATTTATGAAATTTAAAATAAAATGACTGGTGTGATTGATCAAATGTTTTCCAAAATTAAATAACAAGATGATGGTTGAACTCAACATTTTTAGGAACACTGAATTGATATAATTTCATCAATTATCGTGTGAATATAGACCAAAATAAACAGAGTAATCTATGTGTAATCTTAAAATATTTAAATTGTTTAACTAGAACAACATTAATTCTGTTATTTTTTTATTTCATTATTTCTTTAGTTTCTAGGTGTTATATTGCTAACAAAAGATTCATAATCATCATGATATAAAATAAAATATTTTAATCATGAAAGAGTATTTTTATATTTGAGGCGCAAATTATACACTACATTTTAATTTTCGTGATAATTTTATTGAAATATATTTATTTGTGATATAAAATTTTTAACTAGTTTAATTAATTAAATAAAATAATTATTACACATCCCAATTTTTTATTGAATAACAATTATTTTATATTTTCATTTATTACCTTGAATTTCGGCTAAAATGATTCTTGGATAAATTTAATATATTTCCAAATTAATATTTTTTAGACATATATTTTTCATCATCACTATTTTTTAATAAAAGGTCCAACAAAAAATACTATGTTTTGAAATTATGATGGGTTATAAATGAAAATGTAACTATAAGCTTATATGAATGTGATGCATCTTGGGTATAAAGGTAAATTGTGAGGCATGTTATGAGAAAACATTCCCATTCATTTATCTATATCATGGGGTATTGTTAGGTCATGTCATCAGCTATGATATATAGAGAAAATGACTAATAATAGAAAGTCTATGACATCCAAATTTTATAATAAAACATTCGTTTATCTACCACAATAGCTATTATTATTCAACATTTCATATGGTGAAATGGGGGGGTTGATGTATTGATGAAATGGTTTCATGAATAGATATAGTGGAATTTTCTCAAGAATTATAAAGCCTGAGAAAATGAATTACACTCAAGGAGTATCTTAATGTATTATTTAAGGGAGTCGACGACTAGATGATGTTGGTTTGTGAGAATTCCTAATATTTTACCAAATATCCATTTCCTAGATTTTCCCACCTTCTCCTCTCTTTACACCCTAAGATACTAGAATATCATGAGAGAGAATTATTTTTTCCAAGATAGTGGGTAATATGGTGAGGTATGTGGATATGTCATTGGGAGGGGAATCTGTTGGATTCCCTTAATTGAACATCATCAAACTCATACAATGAAGCATGGTTGTAGATTATTTTGTGGTTTATATAAAATATTTAGTTTTTTTACAACATAGTTTAATTATTAGAGAATATTTAATTATAGTTTATATGTTACTAAATAAATTTTTCTAATAATTTATAGTATTACAATGTACCATGGAACACATTAGTGGTATCAGAGCCTTGTTAATCCATTTTATTCTAGAAATCATGATTATAATGAAGAAGTTTATTATTGATTCAAAATAGAGTATCATGGCTGGATTTTGATATTGTTGATATAATATGGAATTGAATGGTTTAATATAATGTGGGACTATAAGAATTTCTCCTATACCTAGCTAGGTTTATCACACATGATCTGTATCCAAATTTATTTAACATACATGATGGTTTCCAGGTTGAGTTAATCTTGTCCAGTGTTATGTTAATCCCATGTATCCAACCACATGGGAGTTAACAGTAATCAGGTTAGTATTACACATGATTATCATATGTGGCCACTATGTTAATTGAAAAAAAGTACTAGTTTTAATACTACAAAATCTATAGTAGTGGGGGTTTAATCTGAAACTCTTTGAATTTATTATTACATAATGGGTTTCCTATTGGTTAAAATGTCATATAGTGCCCATTTTAATCCTATACATACCTTTCATGTCATTTTATTATTACATAAGACTTTTCTTAATCTCATGAAATTACATAACATGGGTTAGTATTAACTATACATTACACCCTTTGTGAGATTAATATCACTTACACTTACATAGAGTGTCTTTCGGTTACACCTTATGGATGGGCATATCATTAAAAAAATTATGTCAACTTTTTTTAATATTTAAATTATGAATTTAATTATTTAGTTTATAAAATATTTATAAATTATGGGAAAATATAATTTTGGATATTTATTTATTTTTAATTAGTTTTATAGACTAATTATTTATAAAATAGTTATACTAAATTTAATTAAATGGTTATAAAAATTTATTAAATAAATATCCCTAATATTAAAAGTTAATATAGAAATACCATTTTCAGTATTATATGGCATGCCGTATGACTTATGAAATAAATCTATATTTATAAATAATAATGGTAATTTTTAAAGGGCTTACAAATTACAAAAAAACCCAAAATATGATTGTGTTATTATTTAAAAATATGAATTCATCTCAATAAATTGAATTGTTATAATTAAGAGACATTATTTAAGAAATTATTTAAACCACATAAAAATAATTTTTCATTATTAATTTGACCAAATATTAAATAATATTAAAATATGATATTTAGATTATGTAAAAGAGTTTACATAATGGAAATTGAAGTAAAAAAGGTTTATATTTCATATAATACCATATACTTAAATAAAATAAAGTATAATGAATAATACAAAAGAGATCATATTAATAAATGAATTTAATTTGTTTATATTCAAAAATACGAATTGAATATAAAAAATTATTAAATTGTAAAAATGTTATTAATTATTATCTCAGAATTGTTTAAAAATGTGTATCTCATTTTTAAATACATTAATGTTTCATTTATTTTAAAGTTATTATCCAATATATTCATAGATACTCATTTTTTATATTATGAATATGTGTATTATTTAGATGAATGTTGTTATGATTCTTCTATAAATTATCATACATTCAAATGAGGGGTTGTATGCATGGTATGATCATAGATTTAGTTTTCTTCGAGCTTAATAATTTTTTTGTACTATGTTTTGAGCTTTAATTAGGTAGTTGATTTTGATTTATACATATATGGTGTTATGATTATGATGGAGTTGAAGTTACTGATGACCAAAGTATATTTGGGTAGAGGGACTATGGGTCAGACTACTCACTGACCAATAGTCTTATGTATTGTCTAAGATGGTGAAGATTTACATTCCATGGAAAATGGATTACTTGGGTGGTGATTTTTGATTACATATATTTCTAAACCTTTACAATAAATTGTTTTTTATACCTTATTCATTGGATGAACTTGGATATGTATGAATATAGTTTGATATTAATTTGGGTTTGCAGAACATGCTTTGATTCTGATAAAGAGTTACACATTAATATGGTTTGTACATATGAATTTGGAGTGAAAAATAGGATTCAAATAAAAATAATTAAAATTGGGAATAAATTTAAAGGGAATACATGATAAAATATTGATACATTAAATCCCCTTTAAAATACTAATTGCTTGATTCCCTCTAAAGAAATCACATGACATGACCTCAATCATCCAATTGGGTAGGTTCATGTAAAATATGGGATCCAGTGGATTATCTTATGTCAATAATATCGGAAATGGATTTCGCTAATAATTTGGTAATGAAAATAATTCATTGATATTTGGGTTAAACTCTATTGGAAAACCCTAAGAGCAAGGATAATAGAGGAATATAGTTGGATTTATCATTATAATAGATTTTTTAAAGTATTGTCAGATCAACTATACAAGATTCGTATATAACATGATTGGAAATATAGCCTACCTAAATACCTAATTGGTTGCATTAACACTAAAGTTGAATCATTAATTAGTAAAATATGAATCTTAGATCACTAATGGATACGATGAGTTTAAAAGGGTTTATTATTTTAGAGGGAGAACATTTAAAAAATACTTGGTTAATGTTTGCAAAGAGTAATGATCATATGATAAAATATTATATTATAGATAAATATAATCATCATCTTCTATCTTATCTTAGAGATCAATATTTAAAAAGGTAAATCATAATGTACAAAATTGCATAGACTAGTGATTAATAAATGATCTTAAGTGAGAGAAAATTAATGTGTTTGAGAATAACCAACCTGAATAAATGAAATATTGAAGAAGATCAACTGGTTAATGTTTATGCTTATGAGAGTCATGGAAAGATTCACTTAAAGTTTCAAATTCAATAAATAAAAAAATACTTATGAAACTTTCGTATATGATCATATGTTCAATGCGATTGAGTATACTAATGAATTGGTGAGACTGAAGATATCATATATGGTTTATTATAGTTAAGGGATTCATTATTCTATTATGTAAGGAAATTTCTAAACAATGTGAATGAGATTAAAAACATTTTACTTGATATTCCCAAATTATTGAGTATAAATGAACTAGGAATATAATTTCAAGGATCTAGAGTTATGATAATAGTACAAGTTGGTAAAATATCAATCATATAAAGAATATTATATTAGAAAGTACAACAATGTTATTATTGTAACCATTAAAGTTCATTGTAACCTAAAAGTGTTATAAATAAGAAGGATTAATGATTCTATATGATGGAATTATCTAAAATATCTAAATTGGTTAGAGAAACATTATAGAATATCCATGAAATTTAATATTGTTATAGAATGTAATTCTTGGGTTTCAGAAGGTTTGTGATACCAAATGTATATATTAAAATGTTGTCAGTATACATGAGTTCAAAATAAAGGAAACAATTAACAGATCATTCAGTTTTTATTTGAGTGATAAACCAAAGGGAATATAAATCATGGAATTGACTGTAAAGTAATATGTAATTCTTAGATGTATTTAAGTAAATTGTAACACCACTCAAATTTTGAGACTCATTGAAGTTTATTATTTTGGCATAAACATGTGTATATTTGACTTCATGGATGATTGATGTTTCATGGGTGTAACACCCCAACCTGAGTTACCCAGAGTCAGTGCATTGTTACATAACATCGGCATGATCACAAAAGATCAAGTCTCGAATGACCGATGAGTTTAATAGCCTTGAAAGTAATATATTCATTCATAAGGTTTACAATACGTCAGAAAATGAAAAACTAAAACAACAATTTTTCCATAGACCACACTCATATCCCCTCAGACTATCCCTGCAGGTCAGTCATTAAATACTTCTTCGCATCCTGGGAAAAATAAAACATAGAAAGGGGTAAGCTCAGATGCTCAATAAGGATAACAATATAGCGGAAAATTTCATAAATAAGCATAAACATTTAAGGAAATGTATAAGACTAAAACAAAAGCCTTTTAAACTTGAACTTAAGAATAACAAGGAAAAGATAAAATCAAATAATTCCATCTACATACTCACATGGATATTCTAGTAGTCAAATAATCACATGAAATATCAATAGTCACTTTCATAAGGATGGAATGCATAATCCCAGACATTCATAACCACATAGTCAAGGCCTTTTTCCAAGACTACAAATAAGATTTTGTCAAGGCCTTGGGCCAAGACACTAGTTTGTCTCATGAGAAATACTGATGCATTGAGAAACTATAGTGGGATCCACCCGTCACTTACTAAGTCTAATTCATTCCTCAAATGAAAAGGTTGAAACATAATCTGAACACTCGTATTAAAAATAGCATAAAAAAATGTCAATATTTTAACAATAAACCATGAATGGTATAAAAATAGCACATCCACAGTCAAACATAACTAATTCAATACAATATGGAAGATTTTATTATAATATATCAACTTCAATAGATAATAATGAAGGATATTGACATAGATGAAAATAATCATCAAAACTATTTGAGAGAAATATCCCCCTTTTTTCTTGAAAACATTTAAAAGTCTCACTATTTACAAGAATACATTTAAAATAGATTTTTGAAGTGTCCCATGCCACTTTGAAACTTATAAAATTAATTTTAATTTAAAAACATTAATGTCCATATAAATAAATCCTCAAAACCATTTTTAAAACATGGACATTCATGAGAACGATTTAGAATAATAAATCATTAAAACATTTTAAAATGGTATTTTAGTTAGAGTTCCTAACCTAAAGAGAGACACTTGAATTAAAATAATTGAGGTAATAAAAACATTATAATATCATGGGAATACAGGGATTCATGATATACTGTGTCATAGTACATTATATACACCATATAAAAGTGAATTGGTGTATAACAACAAAGAAGTCTCAATGAAATGTAAATTGAGATGAAATCTCTTATAAAGACTTTATTCATAGGTTAAGGATAAATAAAAGACATAATTATGGGTGAAAAATATCAATACACTAAATATTATTGGATATTCAGTGTAAATCAATCATTAGGCATTCACACATATTCTTGTAAAAACAACACCAATGAATTGGATGTTTAACTCAATAAATGGAGATTGGGTTAAAATTACTCTTATCAAGTTCATATCGATGACTTCTGAATTTATCAATGGAGTGATTATGTTTATAAATCATATATCCACAGATAGGGTAGTGGAAATTACTACACAAATAATAAATATTGATTCCACACATAACCATGGAGTAAAATAATCAATGAAGTATGTGTAAAGTCGAATGAGTGGAAGTTGAAATTTGTAATTCCCTTACAGATTTGGTAACTTACGAAACATGCATCCCAATAAAGATGGATCATGAAATGAAGATGTAATTACTCATAAATTAAATTATATTACACAAATAATACAATAATTGGGCAGTACATACACCACAAAAAAGGAAATAGTCGCACTATGGCATGAATCTCACAGAAATAGGAAGTGAGACGAAAACCCTTACTTCATTTTAATCAATAGAATAGTATGAAAAAAAGTTAATAAAAACCAAATGAATCACACAATACCATTAATATAAATATAATCTTGATAATATATATATATCAAATGACAGTACACAATACACCACATTTAATAAATAAGTGGCGAACAATGGAAATCTCACGGAATTAAATGTGAGATTAGAAACCCCCTACCCTGCTCTTTTCCTTGGTCGATGGTAGGTTAACATCCTGTAGAATAGTGAAATAATTGTTATTAAATAATACAAGAATTATATACATTAATATGATATCATATATGATCTTTTAACATTTCTTTGTTAATAATATCTTGCTATTATCGTCGTTCCAGGTGTTAACATATTCGTTTTCCTTTATATTATTTGTTATGTGAGCCATATTTGTTCTGGATGGGATGTATATTATTCATATCCATAATTATATCAGGTCTATAAAAATTATTTTTAATCATCAAATGAAAATAAGTCTTGAATGGATACGATGGGAAATGAATCTCATCGCATTCGGGGAGATGGTAATCTGTATGTACGCACGAGCGATAATATAATACTTTTGATATTAAAATAATATATAATTTGATGTCTTATTATATATACAAAATAATTTTCATTTTATATTTGTTATTTACATCAATTACACATCATTATTATACCCATCCAAATAATAATGTATTGAATAACAATTACACCACAACGTGGAGACGGTAAGCTATACGCACGCACGTATGGTGACATGTCATTCAACGAGTGGATAGAATAATGAATTTGGTTATACAATATTTAAAATAAAATAAAATTATATCTAAGATAATGCATTTATTATTTTATAATGGAAAAAACAAATTAAAAGGAAGTGGAAGAAGAAAGGAACGTGAAAGTGGTGATGAAATATTTACCTTTTCTTTGGGTTCTTCCTTTTGATATGATCAAAAGGGCTTCTTAGGATGGATTTTTGACTAAAGGAAGGCCTCTATAATTAAGTTAGGATAGATTATAGGGTATTTGGGAAGGGTTTCTCTGAGCCAAATGGCTTTTATGGTGTGAATTAGAGAGAAGGGGGAGTGCCCTTTTATAAGAGGGGTGAGAGGCACCATAGGAAAAGCTAGAAATATTATTTTATAATAAAATAATTTTCTTCTTTTAATGGTTCAAAAATGGAGTATTTAATGGATATGGTGGTTATGGGTCAAAAAACACTCAACAAAAAGGTTTTAGACAGGTTTGGGTCACTATATTAACTTTATATTTTAGATTTAACTCTCAGTTAAATAGTTTGAGATTTACCATTTCTCTTTGTATTTATATATTATATGGTTAATAAACATACTATATACTTCCAAGAGAACCCCAAGTGGTTCATTAATGATACAAATATAATTATATAAGTCTTTTGGACAATCCTTAGATTTTTGGGAATATAATTTCAATTAATAATATAATATGTGTTTTAAAAACCCTATTAGGTCAATTTTGACACTATTTGGTATTTTGTTTTTGCTAGATTCATAAAAGCATTATTACTTCAAAAAAATTCATCTAACCAACCCTAATATTTCTTATTAACCTAGAATATTAGTTTAATTAATAAAAAGTCTCAAATTACATTTATTTGGAAATATATAATATCAATTATTTTAATATTTCGTTAATTAAGTAATTACAGCATCCTCATTGTGTCATAAATAAATTAAATTCTTTAATGTATAAAAAATATAAATAAAATACCATTATATTGTAAATATTTTTAGCCTTATAATTAATTTTTATTGTCTAATTTATCTCATGTGTAACCCTATATTAAAAATGTTTTAGTTATTAAACTTTGTTTTTAACTCTATTAACTCTTCTTTGAATTAAATAATAATAAATGTCCTAATCTAATCCATGTGAACCTAAAGGATCATATTATATTCCTAAGGATGTTTATTTTCGAATTACACTTATGCAATATAATTAAGACATGTGTTGGGGTAATAATAATTTCATTTTTACCCTTAATTACTCTATTTACTTGTAACCGTGGTAAATAAAAGTAAAAAATTTACTATTCACCAAAAATTATTTTCATCTTATTGAACCACAATTTACTTAATGATATCTACCGTGTCTCTATTATTTTTGAAATTACACTCACAGAAGTGGTAAAATTAATTTTTATGTGAATTTGCAAATTTTCCTAGGAGGTGGGTAACGACGGTAAAAAGTTCAATAAAATTTTTATATATCTAAAGTTTTTATAAACATACTCCAATGAATTACATTGAACTTATAAATGTATTATGTATCTATTTTGACTTTAAATTTATTTAAATAAAATAAATAATTATTTAAAAAAAAATCGGTTTTAAACTAAAACTCAGTGTTTTTCACTATTCATCAAAAATTGAAAGTTTTTAGAAAAATACAAAAAAATCACCCTAAGCTAATTATGATATTTAGAATTCAAAAATTAATTCTATTTTACCAATTTAAAAACATAATATTTGCATTAATTAAATTAAAATTAATTCCCGTTGTCAAAACCAAAAAGATTATTTTTATAAATAATAACTATCAAAAGATTGACACTTGTTTATGTCCAATTTTAAAGTGAAATTACATAAAATGACCATCATTAGATTAAATGGTAAAAATATAATCTAATTATACTTCCAAACCATTAAAATATATAATTCAACATATAAATTATTTTGATTTAAAAAGTTGTTTTCACTTAAAATATCATATTTTTCATTATTCACCCAAATATAAAAGTTATCATAAAAACATCAAAAATTTATTGAAACTAAATTCTTATGTACCGATACAAAATAAGAAGTTTATTTTGTCAAATTAAATATATAAAATTTTCACATATTGTATTTAAAAAGGGTTCTCCATTAAAAGGTGGTAAATTTGCATTTTTTGAAAAATAATTCTTTTATCAAAAAATTGAATTTGTTCTTATATTATGTCTAAGAAACTCATAATATGGATTATAAAATAATAAGGATAATATAAAGTTTAAAATTTAGTTAATACTTCTGATAACCACTTTTGAACAGCTAGTTTGGTATGTTCTGGTGCGCTTGAACTCATTGTTGTGTCTAGTGCAAGTTATTGCATTACTTTGAAGAAATAACGTACTATGAAATCTTGTGGTGTTACATTCTTCCCTCCTTCAATAAACTGCGTCCTCACAATTTGAAATTGTTCTTAGAAAATAAATGATTAAAAATAGAAAATACGTTTGTGGGAAAACCCACATCAGAAATTGGGTTAATAAAATTTAGTCTTAATAAGAGGAAAAGGGGAATGAAAAAGTTTCCCAAAAATTTTGATTTTGATTAGTAGTACATTGGTGGAAATTATAGACACATAATTGGAGGGAAACATAAATATTTATAGGGAGTGATTGAGGACATCAGTCAAAAACATTTTTAAATTTAGGGCCTCAAAGCTATCAATCTATGATGATATAAAATATCAGCTGTTCAAAAAAACATAATGTTTTAGGATAACACATTTTTAGTTTTAAGATCCCTCACCTAATGTTTATGAATTAATTTCTTCATTGAATAAGAGAAGAAGAAAATATACTTGACAATTAGAGTTCCATCCTTTAACTAATTTCTACTAAAAACTCATCTTTCACTCTAAAAGATAATAGAATTTAAAAAATATATTCTATTTATCCTATTCATATTGGGTTCCAAAAAATGAATTTTTAATTCATATACCAAACCTTTTAGAAATACTACATTATTCAATCTAGGACATCACGTGGGCCAGTGGTAGATGATACACCCTTGTCACCCTTTGGTTTCCAGTTCAAGTCTCACGGCCTTGCCGAACGCGATGGGTTGCCACCCGACCTCTGGGTTGTCCTTTTATGGCAATCCAAAAATAATCTCAAACAAGCATTATCCAAAATACTTCTATTCAAACTCATAGTCCAAAATTTATATGGAAGTTAAACACAATTAAGATCATTTTATTCATTTAATAACACATGAACACCTTAATCATGTATTCTTTTAAAACCCTGAAACATCCTGAATTACCATAAAACCTTATTGATTACATTCATGCTCCCTTAATCCTTATAGAACACTGGATATACTCCTTCTATCCAAAAATGTTTTAAACTCCAATAATGATGGAATATACAAATCATTAATCAATTTCAAGGTAGTCAAGAATATCCAATATAATTTATCCAAATCAACCATCTCTTATTCCAAAATCACTACCTCATTAATAGAACCATATCAAGGATTACATTTCCTTAAACCATGTATTTTCCAAAAATTGTAGCTTACTATTAATTCACTTTTCATAGAACCATATAATCTCAAATCCTCAATAAAATAGTACTATAGTAGAATCCTTATTTATCTCCATAATTCATATAACCAGTATATTGCTGATACAACACTCAAAGGAAATAATTCTATAATAACAACATAAGAACACTAGTCATTCCTCTTCATATGAGGTAGCATCGTAACTTAATTATTATCCAATAGCATCATTTGTGGTATACTCTGATGACTGGGACATTGATTCAAGTAGTGTTCCAATGCCTTACAGATGAATAATTTTACATTTGAAACCTTTTTCATACCCTTGAAATCACGTACATAGTTACCTTTTTCTCCACACTTATAACAAACTCTCATTCCCTTCAATAATTTACCAAGGTGATTCTTTCCACAATTCTCACATATGGGAAAATCCTTCTTTTCCTTATTCCCTTTATCTATATTTCTTTCTTCCATCCTTTTCTTTTCCTGCTTCCCTCCAAAGCCACAGGATTCAGAGATTTCATTACTTATCTTATTAACATATGAGATTATTTCTTTATATGTTGAGAATACATGGGAGACAATATCCCTTCTAAATTTTGTCTTAATACTGTGAAACATATGTTCCTTTTTAATCTTTGGATCATATGTGTTGCTAGAGTTCACATTCCTTCTACTGCCATTTGTATACAATGGCATACACTAGGTCAGTTTATGAATTGCATTGAATAATTCCAAATCTTTTAAATACCTAACATAAATTGAATAGCATATGATTATAATCCATAGTCATAAATATATTTTCTTTGAGGAGGTATGTACTTGTAAATCCTTCATAATGATTTGCAATAAAAATGAGAATTATCCTAAACATATCCCCCGAGAGTGTTGTAACGAATAGTGCAGCAAGGCCCGTTGTCGTGCACCAGTTCTCGTTCGAGTCTAGCTCAATGCGGTGTTTTCGGGTTTTACCCCTAGGTACATCTGTGCCTGAGCCGCCTCTACCTGCTCATATCTAGAGAGGGGTGTATTTCATGGAAAACTCACAAAATCTATACAATACCAAAATTCTACAAAGTTCTTCTATACTAATCCTCAAAGTCTATCTTAGGGCTATGTTCTATAATCAATGTTTATATAAATAAAGATTCCATGGTATGTTGTAATATTCCTTTGATACCAACTATAACACCCTGAAGCCAGTTACCCAGAGTAAGTTCATTATTACATAACATTGGCATGATCAAAAAATATCAAGTCTCGAATGACCAATTAGTTTATTAGAGTTGGAATTACTAGATACATTAAAAATGTTTATATTACATCATAAAATGAAAAAAACCAACAACAATGTTTCCATAGACCACACTCATATCCCCTCATACTATCCCTGGAGGTTATTCATAAAATACTTCTTCACATCCTGGGAAAAATAAAACATAGAAAGTGGTGAGCTCAGATGCTCAGTAAGGATAACAATATAGTGGAAACATTCATAAATAAGCATAAACATTTAAGGCAATGTATATGACTAAAACAAAAGCCTTTTAATCATGAACTTCATCATAATATGGCGAAGATAAAATCAAATAATTCCATTTACATACTCACATGGATATTCTACTATTCTAATAATCACATGAAATATCAATAGACACTTTCATAATGATGGAATGAATAATGCCATACTTTCATAACCACATAGTCAAGGCATTGTGCCAAGACAACAAATAAAATTTTGTCAAGGCCTTGTGCCAAGACACTAGTTTGTCTCATGAAACCTACCGATGCATCGAGGATCTATAGCAGGCTCCACTCTTCGATTACTAAGTCCAATTCATTCCTCATATGAAAATGTTGAAACATAATAGGAACATTCATATTAAAACTAGCATAAGAAATGTCAATATTTTAACCACAAACCATGAATGGTATAAAAATATCACATCCACAGTCAACCATAACTCATTCAATACAATATGGTAGATTGTATTATAATATATCAACCTCAATAGAGAATAATTAATGATATTCACATAGATTAAAATGATCATCAAAACTATTTGAGAGAAATATCCCCCTTTTTCTTGAAAACTTATAAAAGTCTAATTATTTTTCAAGAAGCAGTTTAAAATAGATTTTTGAATCAATGTGTCACATACCACTCTTAAACATTTAAAAGTAACTGTAATTTTAAAACATTACTTTCCATATAAATAAATTCTTAAAACCAATTTTAAAACATGGACATTGATGAGAAATATTTAGAAGAATAAATCTTTAAAACAATTTAAAATGGTATTTTAGTTAGAGTACCTAACCAAAAGAGAGACATTTAATTTCAAATAATTGAGGTAATAAAAACATTATAATATCATGGGAATAAAGGTATTCATGATATACTATGTCAAAATTAATTATATACACCATATAAAAGTGATTTGGCATACAACAACAAAGAAGTCTCAATGAAATGTAAATTGAGATGAAATCTCTTATAAATAATATATCTTTAGGATAAGGATAAATCAATGACATATATATTGGTGAAAAATATAAATACACTAAATATTAATAAATCTTCACTGTAAATCATTCATAGGTAATTCACACAAATTCTTGTCAAAACAACACCAATGTATTGGATGTTTAACTCAATAAATAGAGATTGAGTTAAAAATACTCTTACCAAGTTCATATCGATGACTTGAGAATTTATTAGTGGATTGATTAAGTGTATCAAAGGTATATCTACATAAAGTGGAGTGGATGTTACTACAAAGATAATAAATAGTGATTCCACACATAAGCATGGAGTAAAATAATCAATGATGTATGTGTGAAGCCGAATGAAGGGAATTGAAATTTGTAATTCCATTACCAATTTGGTAACATTCGAAATATACATCCCATGAAGGGTGGATCATAAAATGAAGATGTAATTACTTATAAATTAAGGTATATTACACAAATAATACAATAATTGGGCAGTACATACACGACACAAAAGGAAATAGTGGCATTATGGCATGAATTTCAAGGAAATAGAGAGTGAGATAAAAACCCTTACTTTGTTGTAATCAATCGAGTCATAAGGACAAAAGTTATGAACAAAAAATGAATCAAATAATACCATGAATATAAAAATAAATCATTATGATATATATATCAAATTATAGTACACAATACACCACGTTTAATAAATAAGTGGTGAATAGTGGAAATCTCACGGAATTAAAAGTGAGATAAGAAACCCCTTACCTTGCACTTTTCCTTGGTCGAGGGTAGGTTAAAAACCTGTATAATTGTTAAATAATTTTTATTAAAATATAAAATAATCGTATACTTTAATATGATATCATATATGATCTTATAATGTTTCTTTTTTAATAATATCTTAGTATTATAATCGTTTCGGGCGTTAACGGATTCATTTTCCTTTATATTATTTCTTATGTGAGTCATATTTATTATCGATGGGATGTATCTTATTCATATACAGAATTATATCAAGTCTTTAAATATTATTTTTAATCATCAAATGAAAATAAGTCTTGAATGGATACGATGGAGAATGAATCTCATTGTGTTCATGGAGACGATAATCCGTACGTATGCACGAGCAAAAATATCATTCTTTTGATATTATAATAATTTATAATTGTATGGTATATCATATATAAAGAATCATTATCATGTTATATTTATTATTTAAATCAATTGCACATCAATATTATACCCATCCAAATAAAAATGTATTGAACAACAATTACACCATGACGTGGAGATGGTAAGCCGTATGTACGCACGTATAGTGACATTTCATTCAAAGGATGGATATAATAATGAATTTAGTTGTAAAATATTTATAATAACATCACATTATATAGAATATACTGGTGTTATTATTTTATAATGGTGAAAACAAAGAAAATTGAAGTGGATGAAGAAAGGAACTTGAAAGGGGTGATGAAATATTTACCTCTTCTTCGGGATCTTCCTTTTGATTTGATCAAAAGGGCTCCTTAGGTTGGATTTATGACTAATTTAAGTCCTATAGATTTAAAATAGTATAGTTGAGAGGGTATTGGGTTGGGTTTCGGCTGATGCAAATTGATTTGAAGGTGAATTAGAGATAAGGGGAGTGACCATTTATAAGAGGGGTGAGAGGCACCTTAGGAAAAGCTAGAAATATTATATTATTATAAAATCATTTTCTATTTCTAATGGATCCAAAATGGATTATATAAAGGATAAGGTTTTCATGGGTCACAACCACTCAACCAATAGGTTTTATATAGTTTTGGGTCACTATATTAACATTATCTTTTAGATTAAACTCTTAGTTACATAGTTTGACATTTTCCATGTCTCTTTGTATTTTTATATTCTATGGTTAATAAACATACTATATACTTCCAAGAGAACCCCAAATGGTTCATTAATGATAAAAATATCATAATATAAGTCCTTTGTCGGAAACATATATTTTTAGTAATATAATATCAATTATTAATATAATATTTATTTTAAAAACTATTTTATGTCAATTTTGACACTATTTGGTATTTTGTTTTTACTAAATTCATAACAACATTATTACTTAAAAAAAAGTCATCTAACCAACCATAAGATTTCTTATTAACATATAAAATTGTTGGAATTCACAAAAAGTCTCAAATTACATTTATTTGGATATTTAAAATATCAATTATTTTAATATTCCATTAATTAGGTAAATATTATATCATCATTGTGTCATAAATAAAATACATTATTTAATGTATAAAAAATAAAAATAAAATACGATTATTTAGGAAATATTTTTTTATTTCTGATGAATATTTATAGTCTAATTTATCTTATGTGTAACCCTATATTAAAAATATTTTATTTATGAAACACGGATTTTAACTCTTTTAGCTCTTCTCTGAATTAAATAATAATAAATATCCTAATCTAATCCAAGTGGACCTAAAGGATCATATTTTATTACTAAGGTTGTTTTTGGTCGAATTACACTTATCCAAATGAATTAGGACATGTTTTATGGTAATAATAATATCATTTTTATCCTTAATATCCCTATTTAATTTTAACCGTGGTAAATAAATGTAAAAAAGTTACTATTCACCAAAAATTATTTTCATCTTATTGAACCTCATTTTACTTTCTAATATCAACTGTGTCTCTCAGATTTTTGAAATTACACTCACATAAGTGGTAAAAATAATTTTTATGTGAATTTGCAAATTCTCCTAAGAGGTGGGTAAAGACAGTAAAATGTTCAATAATATTTTTATATATCTAAAGTTATTATAAACTAACACCAATGAATTACATGGAACTTATATAGGTATTATGTATCCATTTTTACATAAAATAAATTTACATAAAATAATTAATTATTTAAATAAAAATTTGGTTTTAAACTAAAACGCAGTGTTTTTCACTATTTATCAAAAATTCAAATTTTATAGAAAAATACCAAAACTTTACCCTAATATAATTTTGATATTCCAAAATCAAAAATGAATTCTATTTTACCAACTTCAAAACATAGAAGTTTCATTAATTAATTTAAATTTAATTCCTGTTGTCAAAACCAAAAAGCGTATTTTTACCAAATAATAACTATCAAAAGATTGACACTTGATTATGTCCAATTTAAAAATTAAATTACATACAATGATCATCATTGGATTAAACGGTAAAAATATAATCTAATTATACTTCTAAACCATTAGAATTTATAATTCAACAATATAAATTATTTTGATTAAAAAAGTTGTTTTTAGTTAAAATATAGTATTTTTTACTATTCACCCAAATATGAATGTTATCAAAAAAACATCAAAATTTTATTGAAACTAAATTCTTATGCCTATATTCTAAAGAAGATTTTTATTTTGTCAAATTAAATATTTAAAAGTCTCAAATATTGGATTTAAAAAGGGTTCTCCATTAAAAGGTGGTAAAATTTCATTCACTACTAGAAAGTAAAGCTATAGCCATAGACCTATAGCCATGGTTTTATTGGTCCATGGATATATCTTCCTAATTGCCACGGTTTAATTTAATAACTATGTAAATACCATGTGTTTTCCAATTTGGTATCGGGGTCCCCCGATTCGTGACTCTCGCGCTCCCCTAACTTCTTCTCCTCCTGGCTTCTTCTCCACCCGACGAGTTCTCCTCCCAGACCTCGTCTGACCGTGTCACCCTCCTCCCTGACCTCTCCTGACCGCGACACCCTACTCCCCTGATGACTTCTCCTCTCTGAAATTTTCTCCTCACCGTGGCACCCTCCTCCCCAACAACTTCTCCTTCCCGACCTCCCCTCCCCATCCTCTCATCACCACGGCGCCCTCCTCTCCGACGAACTCTCTCACCATGGCGCCCTCCTCCCGATGACCTCTCTCACATCGGCACCCTCCTCCCTGGAGACCTCTCTCACCACAGATCCCTCTTCTCTGAAGACCTATCACCGTGACGCCCGTCTCCTGGCTTCCAATCCACACCGGTATTTTATACAATACTATTTCATTAATGTTATGATTTTATGGTTATACTGTGATTTGAATTTCATGTGATGGTTATTTTGATCTCTATTCCTTTTTTATTTATAGAAGACATGGGTAGAGAATGAGTATAAATTTAAGGCATATTTATTTGATGATGTTGAACATATAAGAGAACTATACACCATGATGGTGATATACGAATTATTGATAATAAAATATATGTGATTCTTGTGCTCATATAGATGGATTCCAATTCATATAAATCATCCAACGTAACCATACATAGTAATATGATTACTGGGAATCAAATTTCAACCCTCATTATGATGTGTTCTATGCCAACAAGGATTTTAAAGTGATTATACCTCATGATCGTAAGAGATATCCCCTATTACACTGAATTTATTTGAATGGGTTTGGTATACTAGATGATGTTTACACTCCTTCACAAGGTTAAAATCCTTCATCTTACTGACTATCATATCCCATCAATTTTTTTCAAACAATGATTTTAAACGACACTCAATTTTTTTACCACTCCTCCAAGGGTTATCTTACATGGTTATTAACTCCCCTCGAGATCTAGAAGGTTTAAATATTTTTCACCAACCAATTGATCAAATTTATTTGAGCACACTCATCTCCTCCTTGAATTCTCTTACAAGAGTTTGGATCACTAAGTGGGACTTATGACCTAGACGTAACTTCTCTGATGACTTTTCATGACCTTTTTAGGTTAGGAAGATATGATCATAATTTGCTAACTAGTTACTTGTTATCTATATTTATGAGGTAGTATGGACTTCTCATTTCATCATGTATCATCAATATAAACTTAAATAGTTAATTATCTATTGGTTTCCTAGAACTAATTCCTTTCTTTTATCCCATGGAAAATTGGGGATTGATGTTTGGGATTTTTATTGATTGGGTGGAATACCTCATCTTTGGGAGATGTATGAAGAAAATCTTCCAGTTAAAGATGTTTTGGATGTCACCTCTCAAGATTTGATATTAAAAAGGGATTTTCTCCCCATTGTTAAGGATAAGTTAAGGAAGGATATGAACCTACAGTCACTTGATTCTTTTAAGGATTGGATTAATATATTTCTCTACCACAACAGGTCTCGACCAACTACTACACACCCTCATCGATGATCTTCCTAATAGGTTCACGATAGAACGATATTTTATTGGGCCATCCATGAAGCTAGGGAGTACACCACATGTAGATAATGATAGGGAATAGTGGTATCCTCAAGCCTTCTACTGGATGGGTTTATAACCATGTTTTTTAATAGATGGATTTTCATACATGGGTACACATTATTGGGAATTAAGGTAATCATATTGGTGATGGTAGTCCGATTGGGATAGGGGTGACTTTTTAATCTAGTAATGATGACTCTTGGATGCCCTTATCAACTCCATATTCATATTAGTTATGGAAACATCCCTTACTAGATTAGAGGACCCTTCTAGTTCTTATTTGGATAGATATGAGAGCATTTCCGGTGTTACAAATATCATACCAGTAAAAGAATCCTTGATGATTTGATCTATTCTCGAATGTTGAATGTTTTAAAGGTTGGGGTGATGCCACTAGGTCATTATGATGTTATTGGCATGTTGATATAACATTATCATTTCAAATTCATTACCTTTCCTACACCGTCTGTAATAATTTTCAATAATGGAAGGGGATCTTGGGATGAGAGGTCATACAATATTTATCTATAGGATGGGGTTATTTTGGCTCCTTAGAAGAGATAACTATATACAATGCATATTCCCCCCCCATCATTTTTCTCTCTAGTTTGTATTCTTTAAAAGAGTTTCTCCTCTCCCTTAAGATTCCATGAGAGTCGAACGACATCCTGGACTTATCCACCAGACTCATCATATTTTGGCATGTGAAGACAAAATTGTTGAGATTATTCTTCCACTGGTTGATTCAGCTATCTTCATGTCTTATGAATATGCCCAGGTTTGGATGGAATATTATTTGGGTGGTTTATTGAATCAACTGATCCATTAGGTAGAGAAGACATGTGCTTCACTGAACCCCTTATATGTAGTAGTAATGGAGTTTACTCAGGACTTAGGGGAGCCACCAAGGAAGTGTTATCATCATATCTATGAACATCCCATTAGTGGGAAACATTTTTTTGAGGGGGATGGTCCGTTAATATCATTGATGGAAGATGTGTCAATTGCGAGGAGAGAACATAAAACTTATTCTCTTGTTTCTTCGTCTTCTCAGATAATCATTCCTAATTTTGGATTACTCACCCAAGCGGTTGCAGAAACCCATGTATCATGAAGGAATATCTGGCATAAAATCCATGCCATGATTACTAAGACTCCCTTGGAGGAGTTATTTGGCCAATAGGAACACATATTCCAGCATTTTTACAATATGAGGGTAGGAGGATTTGATTACCAACCATGTTAAGATATCAAGAGAAAATTTTTCCTAACACTACAAAAATTGGTTAGAAATGATGGGTACTTTCATAGTTTTGATGACAAGACTCCCCTGGACTAATTAATAAGGGAATCTTCAAAGGTTCTTGAATAGATACATTAGATAATCTATCAAATGCATGCCCATATAAATGATTTGACCACTCAGATAACAAAATAGGAGGACATCGTATCCCTCTTAATTTATAATATTTTGACATCTTTATCATTATTAGAGACTAATCTAAATAAATATTAATAGATTTCATCTTTTATCAACACTCTTCATTTATATGATTGTTTTGATTCCATCCCTATTTGGAGTAAATCACACTATATTTATTATAAAAGGACAAGAAGATCTCAAATTTTTAATAGTATAGATGATAATTCATTCCCATATTTATATCATTGGTTTTATTATCAATATAGGTTATATGGAAACACTGAATTTTGAAATGAAGTAGGTATTGACAACAAATCTGAAGTGGGATATTGAAGAACCCAATTGATTTATTGAATTTTAATTTTTTATTAATAATTTTATTCTATGAAAATTTAGGTATTTTTATTTATGATTATTTTTGAACTATTTTTTATGTCAAAGTCAATATCTAATTACACTAGGAGAAGTGCAAAATGTTTACAACATTTTAAAATGGAAGACTAATATTATAGATGATCATATTTTTGTTGTTTTGTATTTGATTGTGATAAATGGATTGGGATTGTATTCAATATTTAGAATATGATTTAAAACAAAATATTGATCCTTTATTAGAAAATGGTGTCAACCATAGGCCAACTAAGTACAACCACTTCTTAGGAAAGAATGAATGTTTAATCACCCAGCCCATTGTATCCAGTGATAGTGCATACCACTCACATGGAGTGCCAAAGGATTGTGGGAATCATACTTCCAGCATGGATGTGCTTTGGTTTGATCACGTATGAGGAGTGGGTATGTGGTATAACATAGGGAGTAATGACTATATAAAGCCCATAGTTTGTGAAAGTGTATCAATGTGTCAACCCCAATGCCAAATCAAATGTAGGGAGACACACCAATGTATTACTAAGGAGTAGCAGTCCCAGCGTATTATTGATTTTGGAAATGTTCTATGTCGAACACTTTTCATCCACTTAAAATGTTGCATATATAACTCCATCTATTTGATATGTTTTATTTGAGCTATCTGGTTAAGCTAAGAAGTTGTATTCTTCCTTAGGCTTCATCGGTGAAGCCTCAATACATAGTTGTTCATGTCATAATGATTAGTGATCAAATTTTTCTCTTCAAATACTAAGAGGGGATGAATATGGTTGTAATATTCCAAAAATTAGTAAACTGAAGTTTGTGGTGTATTTTGTAATTAGAAATAGTGTATAGAAAATGGTGGTAGTGATATTTGTTTTAAAAATATGGTGTCTTCTGTAATTGCAGAGCTTTAAGTGGAGTGGTTCATATATATTATAGGCGGTGCACATATGCAGTGGGGATAATTAAGTGGAGTATTCTCCATTAATACCCCAACATTCTCGTTTCTTGGGTAAAAATAGAAAGAATATCTAAGAGATAATTTGGAAGAGCTGAGAGTAAAATAGGGAAAACAGGAAAGGTCAATATTTGTGTATGGTTTCTATGAATTCATACAGACTATTTATATACATTCATGTTTTCATTATCATGTTTTTATTACACAATCCACTGTATGATCCACACTATATTTCCAAAGGGACAGGAATTAGTTTCCATATATACATCTATTATGTGAGGTATATAAGTGTGAGCTTAGTTGTGTGAGAGGGGGATGGAAGAGACATCATGTATTCTATTATTCCACACCTGAATGTTAAAATAAATTGATCAGATTAAATGTAACAATATAAATTCTTGATTTTTCAGGGTGGAGAAAAATAGTGATGTTATTTTTAAGTAGTGAGTTGGGTTAAGAGAACAAGAAATAAAATACATTAAATAATATGCATGAATGAGTTTTTTTCATGGAAATGAAATTAATTCATTCAATATAAGTGAGTATATTTTTAATTTTTATATCTAAATGTAAAGGGGGGGTTCATTGTTTCTTACATTAATGTGGTTTGAGAAAAGCCCATGTAATATATTTTTCATTAATATTGTGTAGTGTTTTGAGGCTAATCTGGGTTTAGTATCAGAAGATTTCACACATGAGAATTTAGTTATTAAGTGAGGGTAAAACATCAGTAGAAGAAATAATATTTTCTTGTTCATGGTTTCCCTTACCCAGTTGATCATACACAAGTGATTAAAATTATTAAGAAAAGTCTACATAAAAGTTTTGTTTCTGTTGAATGTATTTTAAGTTTCACATTAGCAAATAAAATAGAGAAATCCCATTGAGGAAGACCATGAACTCATCATATAATTGATCATGATAAGAAGAATGACCTTCTGAATAGGGGGACCGGTTATTGAAGAGGCTCAATACTGGGGGTTATAACCATTAAATTTTTTTCAAACTAACTAAAGGAGGCAAAAGAGTTGAATCAATGGGGGTATAATTAGGATCAAATGGAGTATTAAATAATGGGGATATAACCAGTTGATTCATAAACCAATCTAATTAATAATAAGATTATAATGGATAATCTATAACTGGGGTATGTATAACTAGTTATAGAAACTGTTAAGTGTTAGTTTTGAAAAATATAAAAATATATTTTTTTCACTTAATTTTGTCATTTCATATTGGGTCCAATCATCATAAGAGGTTATAGAGGTCCAAAATCAGAAGGGACAGGGTGGCAGTGTGACAGGGGGCATGGGGCACAGGGCACGGGGCATGGGGTAGGGAGAGGGGGCAGGGGGCAGGGGAAGGGGATAGGGGAAGGGGTAGGGGGTGGGTGGAGGGGGCAGGGGGTAGGGGTCGTAGGAATGGTGGAGGGGGCAGGGGTAGGGGGCAGGGTGGAGAGGGACAGGGGGCAGTGGGGCAGTGGGGATGTCTGCAAGGCTGGGGGAGGGGAGAGTGGGGAGGTCTGTCGAACAGGGGGGTCTGCAGGGCCGGGGGAGGGGGAGGGGCAGGGTGGAGTGGGGAGGTCTGTTGGGCAGGGGGTGGTCTGCAGGACACCTATGCTACGACAACTAACAGTGAAAAATAGCATCAACTCTCCTCAACTTCATAGAGAGATGAGATGCTCGACAAAGCAACAGTTCCAAATATAGTTTGCAATATGAATATGGATGATATTAGAATAAAACAATGCATGAATGATGATGACCATGGTCTGGAACTACAGCAGGAACATACATCTAGCAACCCCTTCTATGGATGAATTCACCACTTAGAAACTGGGTGACCAATCCTGGGAATCTGAACACATAAAACCAGGAACAGAATGGATAGTGGAACAGAAGACAACTTAGAACAAACAAATGAACCAAGAATAGGTCTTAACAGGTATGAAAAATAATCATAGCCCTCCTAATCCTTCAAGTACTTTTTGGGGAAAATATGCAGCGACATATAAAGATCATTCTACCAAGCAATTAAGAAAATCTAAGCACGGAAATAATTACAGAGGTAACAAAAATAAGGGGCCTAGCCCCAAATTTAATTATAAATGAATATTTTATATTGGAACTGTCGGGGTATTGCTATCCCTGACACCATCACAAATTTAGAAAATTCTCGTTTTACTCATAAACTGATGTTTTTTTCTATCTCTTAACCTAAAGTCACTTTAACTTCTAGATTTAATAGTCTTGAAAAATATAGTTATACTTTTATAGGAGCAACTTCCAATAATAACCATCATGATTATTTGTGGGTCTTTTCACATATCTCTATAGATAAAATTCATATTTTTAATGATGATTCTCAATCGTTGACATTTGAAATAAACTTGAATGATAATAATTTCTGTTGTACTTTTGTGTATGCCTACAATAAATATCAAGATAGAATAACCTTGTGGCACAATATATCCTCCCTTAACAACACTATTCAATTTCCTGGGGTCATTATCAGTAACTTCAATGTTATCCTTGGAAATAGTGAAAAGCTAGGGCCCTTGCACTCAAACACTTCTGTTAAAGATTTTAATAACAAGATTGATGAAATTAACCTTGTTGAGATTAATCTGGTTGGGGATAAGTATACCTAGTATAGAAGGCAACACAATATAATTTTAGCAAGTAAACTTGACAGAGCTTTCACAAAATTCAAAGCTTTTGATAACTGGAAGACCATCTCTAGTATTACTTTACCTAGGATTAATTCTAATCATCATCCAATTTTGGGGAGCCTCAGGACTAGAGACAACAAACATATTCTTCCATTTAGATTCAATAATTCCTGAAACACTGTGGAGGATTGTCATAAAATTGTAAAAGACACTTGGAATTCGATCAATTTGAATGATGCCTTTGTCTTTCTATGAGGGTGTCCAGGAGGGATGGGGGCTGTCTAGAGGGCTCTGTAAGTGAGTGGGGTCTGTCTAGGAAGGAGAGGGGGCGTCCAAGAGGGGGTTTTGTCCAAAAATAATAGGGGGACTGTCCAGGGGGATGTGCGTTGTCCAAGGGGGATGGGGGGATATCAAGGGGGTGTTTAGGAGAGATAGGGGTTGTCCAGAGGGGGAGGGGAAGGGGGTTTTTCAGGAATGGGGGGTCTGTCCAGGGGGTGGGGTGTGTTCGGGGGTGTGTGCAGGTGGGGTTTGTCCAGAGAGGGGTGGGTGGGTGGGGGGTCTCTCTTGGAAGGATGGGGTGTCTTCTTGAATATGTCCTTTGAAATTCATTAATTTTAAATGTTGTTTCTGATTATATAATTTTATCTAATTAGGAATATAGTTATGTGAATCTGATGATGATTTTTTTCTTTTTAGGTACATCAATGAAAATATCCAACTTGAGTGAAAAATATAAGTGGGTGGTTGGCTCATTAAAACGAAGAAAACTGCATCATATCATTACAGGGGAGTACTTAATTTGGTTTTTACTTGTTTAGAACAATTCATTCATGCTTCCATTTATTGTAACTCTTGCATGTGTGTGAAGGTGTGTATACCCCAGAGGAGGAGAATCAACTTTTAGTAAGAAATCTCCAAGATCCGAAGTGTACGATTTGGTTCCACCTTGAGGTAGGATCCCTCTTCTAGCCTCTTTAATTCAAGAATTCATTAAATTGAATTTATTTTCTTTCTTAATTCTGCTTAATTATATTCAATTGCATGTCTTGAATAAGTATTATTTAATATAATTGCTTCATTTGACAAATAATATCTTGTTTTTATAATAAAACCCCTCCAACAGAGGTGCACTGCATGCAAAAACTCACAGTGATAGTTATGTAGATCTAGTTTATTAAATTATTGTATTTGATTTGTGCTGAATGAGTTTTAGAATAAATGTTAAACATAATTAAATGAATTTTGAGTTAAATAAATTCCATGATTTTATAATAAAACCCCTCCAATAGTGGTTCACTGTCTTCTAAACCAAAGAGTAGTGATAGTTATTTGTATCATTTTTAGATTTGGTGTGAGTATTTCATATGCCTCTTATTGGTGCTTGTTTTGTGGCTAGTTAGTTTTTTTCTTTGAATAATATAAATTGGTTTATCATACTCGTTTAACTAAAATGACATTGCCCGAGTAGGCATATGTGTTGACCATGGCACTTTCCTTTTCACGCATTGAATATTATAAAGAAAATTTCCATGTTTAGGAAAAGTGAATGAATTTTTAAATCGTTTGTGTAGCCATTTTGTATCCCCTTAGATGTTGTGTCATTGTGTCGCTCGCTACAACCTTCTCTGGTGATCCCTTGTTGTAGCTTATTAAATAGTGGATTTGTTCTATCATCTGCCGGTGGGGCGACAGTCGGAATTTCACCATGTCTACTCCCACTCCCTTCGCTCCTGGTCGGAAGATGATGCCCCATGGATATCACTGGACCGGTCCAACACACCACAGTCATGTCGCGGTCATGCCACGGTCACGCCGCGGTCATGTCGCTTTCACGCCATGGTCACGTCGCAGTCACGCTGTAGTCACGTCGTGATTTGGCCCTGCTCTAGGATGACACCCCATGGTGTTTCATAGTGATAGTATTCCATTAGTCTTGTGATCAATGTTGAGACCGAATAATAACAATTTCTACCAGCGGGGAGATGACCAGAATGTTGCCCCGCCTCCTCCCACTCCCTTCGCTCCTGTGTAGAAGATGTTGCCCCTCATATGTCACTGGACTGGGCCAACACACCGTGTTCACTTAGTGGTCATGCCGCTGTCACGCTGAAGTCACGCCGTGGCCATGCCGCGGCCATGCCGCAGTCATTCCTTGATTTGGCCCTGCTCCAGGATGACACCCCGCAGCATTTCACAGTCATAGTATTACATGAGTCTTGTGATCAATGTTCAGACTGACTAATCACAATTTCTATCGGCGGGGCGTTGAACAAAATGTGTCCCCACCTCCTCCCGCTCCCTTCACTCCTGGATAGAAGATGCTACCCCGTGGATGTCGTTGGACTAGGCCAACATGTCGTGGTCATGCCGCATTCAGGCTGTGATTTGGCTCTGTTGTAGGACGACAACCCGTGGCGTTTCAAAATGATAGTATTCAATGAGTCTTGTGATCATTGTTGAGACTGACTAATCACAATTTCTATTAGTGGGGCAATGACCAGAATGTTTCCACGCCTCCTCCCACTCCCTTCGCTCCGGGATGGAAGATGCTGCCCTGTAGATGTCACTGGACTAAGCCAACACGCCGTGGTCACTCCGCGGTCGCACCATGGTCACGCAGCTGTCACGCCGTGGTCACGCTGCAGTCACGCCATGTGCATGCCGCAGTCACACCGCAGTCACGCAGTCGTCACGCCGCGGTCAAGCCATGATATGGCCCTGATCCAAGATGACACCCCATGATGTTTTATAGGGATAGTATTCCATGAGTCTTGTGATCAATGTTGAGACTGACTAATCACAATTTCTATCGGTGAGGCGATGAATGGAATGTTGTCCCTCCTCCTCCTGCTCCCTTTGCACCGGGCTGAAAGATGCTGCCCTGCGGATGTCGTTGGACAGGGCCAACATGTTGTGATCAAGCCTTGGTCACACCGCGGTCATGCCGTGGTCAGGCTACGGTCACACCGCAGTCACACTGTGGTCACTCCGCGGTTACGTCATGATTTGGACCTATTCCAGGACACCACCCTCCGGTGGTTCGCAGTGATATTATTCCATGAGTCTTGTGATCAATGTTGAGACTGACTGATAAAAATTTCTTCCAGCAGGGGTGGTGCAAGAGGGGTCCAGCATGGGGGGTGCTGTCTAGGGGGTCCAGCAGTGTGGGGGTGGGGGGGCTTTTATCCAGGGGGTCCAGCTGGGGGTGTTGTCCATGGGTGTCCAACAGGGGGTTGCTGCTATCCAGGGGGTTCCAGCAGGGGGGCTACTGTCCAGGGGGTCCAGCAGGGGGGGCTGCTGTCCAGGGGGTCCAGTATGGGGGATACTATCCAAGGGGGTCCATCAGGGGGGGAAGGGGTGTGCAAGGGGTGTAAGGGATGTGTGTGTGGGGGGGGGGGCTGTTGTCCATGGGGATGGTTGTTTTTATGAAATGGGAAGAGGAATTTGTTTATGTTTATGGGTATTGGAAAAGCAAAGAACATTGTCTGCATTGTCATAAAAAATACTTGCACTGTCCTCCAGCACTCTCTTTTTCCATCTGTAATCGCGTCGCAACTGTATTGGTGTTGTTCAATAGCAAACAATGGTCTCACAGTTGTCTCTCTCCTTGATCGGTTACTCACAAACAGCTTCTAAAATAGTCCACTGACTGTGTATTCATAAGATGTCTATGTGGCTTGAAAAAGGAAGATATAACAACATTCCTACCTAGATCATAACTAAAGATCAATCCTTTACTTATATGTGGAAATCATAAGATTCCTTAACTTCTAGAAATGAGAAGGATATTTATGGGATTGTCTAAATTTACATTGTAATTGGAATTCTAGTCAACTTTGATAATTAATTTGCCACCTTGATAAGGAATAATGTGACTTTAATAACTGATGTTTACATGGAGATGTAATCAAGAAAAAGATTCATGGGCACATGTTAATTATATAAGAGAAATTGTTGGATTGGTGTTGCCTGATCTAGTTGGACAGAATTCTTGTGGCCCACAACTGCCGCGGGTCGAGTTCTGCAGTGAGCTGGTAGGGGGTTGTAGGGGGAAAGATGCCCATTCTTTGTGGTTCTGGGGGATGAAGGCCCCCAACCCAATTTTGTGGCACTGTAGCATCTTTGACCACCGTCGCGGTGCCGACCGACCGACACCGAAAACCACAGTAGTAGTGCAGACTATGGAGTCAACGGTACTATAGCACTTTTGAATTCCAGTCGACAGCCACTGTAGCACTTTTGAAAAAGGTGGACGCCAATCACTATAGCGATGTGGACTTATTTTTAGAAATAGTGATCATCTTATCCATTTTATAGCCCATTTTCGCGCTAGGGTTACCACTGAAAAAAACCTCTGTAATTTGTGCTCCTGGATTAGTGATGTTTTGCCTCTCTATGGATGTACGGGTTTTTCCCAAACCATGTAAATTTGTGTGTCCTGTGTCTATTTTCCTTTTACATTCCACTTTCATTTCTTGTTTCTGTCATTGTGTCTCTCGACGATTCCACAACAGAAATATGGATTGGGAAATGAAAACCATAATGATTTGTTTTAAACTCCCATCCTCCCACTTCAATGAATGTTTTCATCATCATCACTCTTATGGTTACATGCTAATTACCTTAAAAAATTAGGCTTGTGAGACAAGGATCATGACCATCCTTGTGTGTTGTAACACAATGGTCTTGAAGTAAACCTATAGAAAAAAATTGATGAAACTGAGATGAAATCATTCTCCTTCGACATATAGAGGATGAGTATCATTGGACATCAACATTAGGGATTGGTTAACCCGTTAAGAATTTAGTATCCTTAAAAAATGATATAATGAGTAACATAGTGGGGGGTGCAATGTGTTCTGTTTTAGTTTTTGTCTTTGATTTCATATTGCATGTCAAACTGTATTAGAATTCCAGGGGTGTTTTTCGAGGGGGGGGGGGGGGTTGGAATGTGTTCTTTTTTAGTTTTTATCTATGATTTTAAATTTAATGGTGTACTGTATTAGAATTATAGGGGGCTTTCTGTCCCGGGGTGGGGGTTTCTAGGGATTTGCAGAGGGAGGGGTGTCTAGGTGGAGAGGGGGGCTTTGTAATGTGTTCTATTTTAGTTTTTCTCTTTGATTTCAAATTGCATGGCCAACTGTATTAGCATTCTAGGGGGTGTTTGTCCAGGGGTGGGGGTGTCTAGGAGGGAGGGGGTGTCCAAGGGGGTCCAGGTGGGGTATCTATCTAGGAGAGAGGGGGTGTCCAGGGTTATCTGTACAAGGTTGTCTGTCTAGGAGTGTGTCTATCCGGGGGGGGTCTGTCCATGGGAGGTGGGTGTCCAGGGTTGTCTGTCTATCCAGGGGGTGTCTATCCTAGCTGGGGGGTGTCTATGCAGGGGATGGGGTGGGGGAGTGTCTATGGGGGTGACAGATATGGGGGACTGGCATGGGGTGGGGAAGTAGGGGGGTGTCCGTTCGGGGGGGGGGGGGGTGGTATGTCCAGGGGAGGGGGTAACCAGGGTTATCTATCCATGGTTGTCTGTCTAGTGGGGTGTATGTCTGGGGGGTCTGTCCAAGGGAGGGGGTGTCCATGGTTGTCTGTATATCCAGGGGGTGTCTGTCCTGGATGGGGGTGTCTGTACATGGGAGGGGTGGGGGTGTGTCCAGGGGGTGACAGACAGGGGGGGCAGGCAGGGGGGTGGGGAACTAGGGTGGGGGGTGTCTGTCCGGGGGGGGGGGGGGGGTCTATCAATAGGAGGGGGTATCCAGGGTTGTCTATCCAGTGTTTTCTATCTAGGGGTGTCTATCTGGGGGGTCTGTCCAAGGGAGGGGGTGTCCAGGGTTGTCTGTTTGTCAAGGGTGGTGTCTGTCCTGACTGGGGGGGTGTTTGTACAGGGGAGTGGCTGGGTATGTTTCCAGGGGGTGACAGACAGGGGGATACGGGAATGGGGTGGGGAACTAGGGGAAAACATGTAGGGGGACTGGAAGGAGGTTGATCCGGATAGAAAATAGGGGTGAAAGATAGGGGGACAGGCAGGGGGTGGGGAACCAGGGGAAAATAAGTAGGGGTAATGGCAGGGGTAGAGCCAGATAGAAAATAGGGGGAGACGTGCAGGGTGGTGGGGTGGCAGGGGGACTAGAAGGTGGGTGGAAGGTAGGGGGACTAGTAGGGGCAGGGGGGTGTAAGGAAGTCCTACAGACCTTCTGTATTTTTTATTGAACATTTAATCTATAGCCACAGTTTCTAACCTTGGGTATAGGGCCTGTTTGTGTTTTACCTTCTGTTATGGTTTCAAACCGTGGCAATAAGGATTTAGCCACGGTTTTAAACCATGGTTATAGGGATTTAGCCATGGTTTTAATCGTGGCTATAAGGCTTTAGCCACAGTTTCAAACCGTTGATATAACCTATAGCCACAGTTTTTGGGCTTATAGACACAGTTTCAAACAGTGTCTATAGCCTAAATTTCTAGTAGTGATTTTTTGGAAAATAATTATTTTATCTGAAAAAAATGAATTTTTTCTTACATTATGTATAATATAGTCAAAAAATGGATTCTAAAATTATAAGAATTATATAAATTTTAAAATTAATTTAATACTATTAATAACTACTTTTGAACAACTATTTTAGTAAGTCATGGTGCGCTTGAACTCAGCGTTGCGTGTAGTGCAATTTATTTCATTACTTTGAAGAAATAACATACAATAAAATCTTGGGGTTTTAAAATGGGGACTTATGATCTAGTTCAAGAGTAATGGGATAATCCTGTGGCTAATAACAAAATATAGGTAGGCATTCACGATGTGATGCATGTGTCACACCATGAAAAAATCATGATATACTACTTTAGGTTGATACATATTATCTGTTCAGGGTATGAACCTATGTTATAACCATGGAAGTATATTGTGAATGTTTAAGGGTAAATGTCATAGTTTTAGTTATACCCCATTTTTTATCTCTCTTAATCAACCTCAAACTAAATGTGAACTATATAATATTATGGGACCCCTGTTGAAGTTTCTTTATTCCTCCTCATTATTTATTTGGTTTTCATGTGTTTATATTGGTTACATTAGGTGATTCTTACTCCATGCATTCCCTGAATTTCTTTTCCCTTCCCAATTTTTGGTTTTCCTTCTAATAATCCCAAATATGTGTGAATCAAGGAATATTTTTAGATACACGTGAGTTAGTATTTAATTAGTTGGAGAGTCTTGAAAATTGAGTTCTATCATGCTTGATATAAGAATTCCTTACTATTTTATGGCGTTTGTGTAAAATTGTATGCCTTAATTTTCATTTCTGTGTGTATATCACTATAAGGCCTCTTATTTTAGTGTCAATAATAGTGGGTGAGGTCGTTATATACATACTAGGTCACATATAGGGGGATTTTAAGTTTCATATCTACAAATTATGAATATGATCCTTGCAATGGGTATGTGGTTAGGGTTGTGCACTTGGGTAAATAGACTTGGAATGAGACATCTAGTCTCATTTGAGGCTCGAATGGTTGGGTTAAATGATATTTTGTTTTCGGTAGTGAATCATATTTATTTTATTTATATAAAAATAGTGAATGAGATCCCAATACCACCTTATATTGTAATATATATTTTCTTGTGAATTTTATCATTGAAAGTGATTTTTGAATTCAAAAAGGGATAAACAAAGGTGGTATGATAAATTTTGGTATTATGTGTTCATGTGGGATAACCATGGGTGATATAGATTACCTAAATGTGTGATTTGAGGATATACATGAGTGATATGGTAGGGTACTATTATGTTATTGATGGATTTCTAGAGTGGGGTGTTGAACTAACTTAGAGTTTTCTAGGTTTCCCATGATTTTTTGTTCTTATTGCTTATTAATTTTTGATAAACTCTCTATATCATATGAGTTCGGGATAGTGTGATTAGTTGTGACCTCCATAAAACATGTGGGGATGTGGTGGTTTGATTGGTTGTGACCTTACCAATGACTATGGGGATCAATTGATTTAATAACTTGTGACCTCCTTGGACCATACCGGGATGTGTTAGGGTGACTGGTTTTAACCTCCCTAGAGACTATGGGGATGGGGATTTGTGGTTGTTTGTGACCACACTAGAGTCTATTGATATGGGTTGGTTGTTTAAACTGACCCCTCAAAATATGTTTGGATGGTTTGAGGTGTTTGATGATGTCGTGACCATTATTATTAGGTTTCAATTATGTGTTCTATATGATTATGTGTTTCTGACATATATTCCTTATGGTTAAGGTTCGTATTTTCTTATTTTGTGTATAATGACCCAATGGGTTATATATTTATTTATTCCATTATTTTTCATCATTGCATACACATTTATATGATTGTTTAACTCATGCTAATGATGTGTTGGTGGTCTCCTACTTATACTCACACCCTACATGAGAATCTCAGTGTGCATGCCCACTCTTTATGGGTAGGGATCCAGATGAGGGAAATAGACTTGGGTAGGGAAGTTGCGTAGGAGAAGCAGGATGGTTGAGGAAATGTCGAGATTGGATCTTGGGTCTTCTTATAGTGATAACTTTATATTTATTTGTCATTTTGATTATTTTATATATTTATATTCTTCATGTTGGGATCTCTATTTTCATTCGTGTGCTAGATATTTTATTTCATAATGTTATAAATTTAGATTTTATTGTTTTTTCTTCTAAATTTTACTTCTTTTGTTCTCTATGAATATTTATTTTATTATTGTGAAACCTGATTTTTTGTCTTTTTATATGGGAATATTATCCCTATGGTGACACTTAGAACCTCACCACTTGTTGGAAACCTCTTGTGTATGGGGAAGCATGCGTAAGGACATTTGGTGACCATGTCCCAGACTGGGTGATTCAGCATAGTGGGTTATGAAATTGCTTAAGAGCTTTTTTTTAATATTTAGGGAAGTATAGGAAAAAAGATAGGGTGTTATTGGGATTGTGTATGAAACTTATTCATTTTTGTAGTTAACATATGTATTAGTAAATTCTATGTTACTAGGGGTTGGAAGGCTATTTATCTTCTTCTTTATTAGTGGCCTATTTCATCTCAAATGATGCACATGAATTTAGTCTCTATGGTTTATGGGATATTCGTTTGGTTTATAAGAAATAGGGGCGATTTCATGCACCATACATAAGAATATAGGTTCATATGTCTAGTGTTTGGTTTTCCTTGATTGATAGAGGTATAATTTAATTAAATTCTCTCAACAATATATTCTGTATTATCCCAAATACATCTTCAGTGAAATTTAATTAATTTAGTATGAGTGTGGTATATGTTTTTATGCTTGAATGAGACTAATGTGCATGTGTTTATGACAAGGAGTTGAGGATAGAGTAAATGGTAACTATTATTGTGTGTTCATCTCCTTTGGTTTGTTATAGTTTCTTAATTCTTTTATAGTGTTTTTAATAATGAAATTCTCATGTCATAAACAGTACAAAATGGTTTTCAAACGGTTTTGGGTTTTAATGGGATTTTTGAAATCCAATTAGTAGTGAAATTGTTTCAAAGGATCATTTAAAATGGAATTGGTATTTTAATATGCATTTCATGCAACGTTTTCCTTGAACATGATAAAATATTAGTTTTATGGAAATGTTTCTAAATGAAAAAATTTTATATTTCTTTAAGCTAGTTAAAATGGAAGTAGATTTATATTTTAATAGTTTGAATTAGTTTTCTTAAATATTTTTGTTAAATATGTAGTTTTAAATTTAATTTAATAGTTTTTAAATGGTATTAATATTGAGCTAGGATTTTAGTAATACATATTTGGAACTTTTAAATTTGGTTTTTATGATATGAATGTTATATTACATTATAATCCCTTTTTATGATGTGTTTCATGTAAATCATGACCTGAGGGAAATAAATTAAATTTTTTATTCTTGGAACATGTGGAAATGTGATGAATGTTTTGTTTGTGGAATAACTTCCCTTTAAGGGATGGGCTTAGAGGTCATTAACTAGTTTGGTTTGGATATTTGGTTAGAAAAGGATCCTTGAAATGAGTGGGTTTGATTTTGATGTTTCCTTATAATAGTGGTATGTATCTTTATAAAGTGAGTAGATTATGGTTATTGAAGTATGGTGGCTCTATTATCCTTGAGTTAGATGTGAACCCTCTAGTGGTTGGGCTAGTGGGGTGTTGTTTTATGTAGATACCCATGACTAAGGTGGGATTACTCACTACATCAATTGATGTTATCAATTTGTGAATGTAGGTGTGAGATATGATCTAATATAATCCTAGTATGTATGGTTTCACTTATGAGCCATTGGTTTTGTACCTGTTAGTGGGATTTTTGGGTTTTGTCAGCTTTGTGGGGGCATGAGAGTGAGTTTCTCCTCTTTCCATGAGTGGTAGGTGAGTGGGATGTTCATGTTTCGAAGTGTGTGATTTTTTGTGAACTAGAATTTGTTGAATTTAGGTGGTGGTGATTTATCACTAAGGGATCTCACATCATACCTTGTTATTTTATGCTTCAATTTTGTAGGTTGTGAGCTCAATGAGAGCTCCGTTAGGGGTTCATTTTCATTCTGGGTGGGGGTAAGGTCGAATTTTTAGCTTGTGATTTCTACATAGAAACAAAATATGGTCCTAATAGTGAGACAAGGTTGATTTTATTGAAATTCAATGAGGTTATGGGTGTTATGGTTTCTGAATCCATGGGTATTTTAAAGGGAAATTAGAGAACGACCTTCAAGGGAGTATTTAGAATTGGAATTCAAAGCCATTGTGTGGTTGATTCTTGAGAATTGGGTGTGTATGGATGTGTCTCTAATGTGTAGTTTATTGATGAAAAAACCTAGGAGTGGACATGTTTTTGATCTTTAGATCTCTTCTTGGTCTCTTATTACAATGTAATTTTGTAGAGTACAATTTGGTTTTCCTAAAACTTGCGCCATATTCCAGGGGGAGTGTGGGATGTATGTGATTTTAATTGATAAATGTGCGGTTTAGTAGTTTGGACTGATAATATGGTAGTGGTGTGGAAGTGTTTGTATTGATGGGTTAAAGGGAAGGGATCAGTTAAGGCAGGCTCAATCCATGGTAAGGATTGTTAATGCCATTTTTTGGGGAGAATTCATTAGAATTGTGAGTCTTTGAGATTTGTGGGTTAGAAGTTTGGTGTCATTTTTGTGATTCTATTTTTTTCATGGGTAAGGTTTTATGTTCATTAGGAGTTGTTATGTGTTATTGGTTATCAATTTATAACCAAGGATTAACCAAATTAATTAAGGGCTTTTAAGCTGGTGTCATTGTAAGACTCATGATTACAACCATTTATTGTGTTTTATAAACCTAATTAAAAGGATTATATGGGATAGAACCTTGTGTAATGTTGAACCTAAGTACCCAAGTACCAGGGTTTTAACATAGTAACATATATGTAATCCTATGATGGGGGAAGTCTTGTAGATTGTGACAATTACTTAAAAAAGGTGAATATATACATAAAGATTTTTGAATTCAATGTTGGATAGAAGGATGGTTCTATTCATTTGTCTTTGAAAAGTGTATGGTGGCTGGTAGTTTTTATAACACCACAAACACATGCACCTCATTCCTGTGATAAAAAAACATTCCTTAAACAACCTCTTTGAACCAAAGTGAGTTAAAAAATCATTATTACCATAAGCTCAACAATATATCTATAGAGGCCCCATTCTTTTACACATAAAATTATATGATTTTATGAATAATTATACATCATTGTACAAGCTAAGGATCAAGAAATATAGTGTCTTTGAAGACGAGGTAAATATAACTAAAAACACGGGACTAAAAGAACATCTTTATTTAATATTCATAAAGAGATCTTGACATCCTTTAATCCCCTACTTCCTCAAAGGGTAACCAGTGGATCACATGCAAGAAGAGATGATCCAAAATCCTAGTAAGGGAAAAAACATAAGAATAAGGGATTAGCACATGGATTAGAGATCATGAAATAGTGATTAAAAAAGGCATATCAAATCATAACAAATAATCATAGGATCATATAAACAATTAGTAATAGAAATGTGGCAGAAACATATATCATGACTTTAGTAAGAGTTATGGAACATTTAACATAGAAGATCACAAGTCAATGTTGACCACCAAGACCATTTCACACGGTAGCATGAGTCAAGGCTAACCGCCAATAGCATTACACATAACGTCTCATGAGACTGAACTTTACCCAATGCATTCGAGTGATAAATGGGTGCACCCATCATAACATGTTCATGACTATTCATCCCAAATATCTAATAATAAATTAAAAAACAATAAACATAAGGGTTACCTAGAGAAAAAATTGGGCATCAAAATCAAGACAAAAATCATAACAAATGAACATATCATAAAAGTTTTCATAAAGGAAAGGAATTTGATAATGCATGGAAAATCATACTGTTTAATATGAATAAATCAGATTAAGTGATGTAAAAATAATGTAATGATATCAAGAATGATTTTTTGGGAAACATTGGAATTTAAACTTCTTCATGCAGTTAAAGGAAAATATCAAAGTCATTTAAAACATAAAAGGGAATGAACATTTATATAAACCCAATAGTGAACCGGGAATATTTTCAATATAAAAAGTGTTGCTTTATAAAATCAATTATGTCTTATAGAAATATTATATAGTTGACTTGATGATGGTTAAGAATTCAAAAAGTTCACTTAAAAGAGAATTTCTTATAGAAAATTATTGAGGGAATCACCTAAAAAATGTATATCCCCAAAATATAATAAGGGATGGATCTTGAGATAAGAATTTTGAGAATATACACATAATGTATATGTTTTAAATATAAATAAAAGGAAACATATTTTGGGTCAAAATAAATATAGATCAGCCCGAAGGAATATAAAAGGTTCGAGTAGAATCCTATACGGAATATCAGCATGGTATCACATGAACATAGGGGGGTTAATGAGAGATAAATGTGTTTCTCATATTTTATAAATCATGGGGGAAGTATGGGTAAGTTGATAAATTATACCACATAATTTTTAATTACTCATAAAAGGAAATAACATAGAATAAATTCTTGAAAATGTGAAAGAGAGGATCCCTTACCTTAATCCTGATGGTGTCCTTCGCTGGATTTAATGACATGAATAATCAAATTAGGTTGATTAATTAATAATTAAAGAGCCTATTTTAAATGAAATTGATTTATAATAATATTTTTAAGTTAATTCATATCCTTTTTGATTGGTTATGAGGTTCAATTTCATTGTTTGGGTCCATTTGTTTCATGTTCGGTTTACTTATATATGTGAGTGGATAATCATGTAAAATGTAGATGGTTTTCCAGAATTAGATTTTTATTTTATCATTGAACACATAGAAGGTTACATATTTGTATATTTATTTTTGTTACATGGAGTAAGGTTTAATCATTATATAAAACATTAATGATAAATACTTGGAATAATTTGGTTATTTTCCCCACAACTAACTTGATTCATATTATTATTTTACATCATTTTTGAAAAAGTATTTTAGAACTACACATAAGATAAAATATATGTTTAAAAGTTTTATTCAACCATAAAAATGGTTTAATGACCATAATTGAAGGTTGTGAAATAAATTCATAACCTCTTGTCCTTGAATGTGATAAATTAAAACATCTCGGATGGTGTTTTCATTTCATTAGTATAAAATGTGGGGAAAGGAGATATGATAATGAATTATCCCATTAGCATAACAACATTCTAGTAAATTTATGGTATAGTATTTTTCATATAGTTTTGATAAGGAGAGTTAATAAAAGAATATACAAAAAAGGAACATGAAAAGAAAATGAATGAAAATGATAGTTGAATTTACCTATTGATTTAATCTTCCTTGAGAATCTCTTAAGGGGAGAGGATTTGCTCTTTTGTGGAGACCAAGGGATTCTGGAAGTGGGGGATAATCTTTTGGAGATATTTGGGAAGAATTTAGTGAAGTAACATGTCTTTAAAGGAGTGAAGAGGAGAGGGGAGTGTGGGTGGTTTTTAAAGTAGATGGGAGGAGGGTTTTCATAATATTTTATTCATTAGTTTATTATATTTTCATAAGAAAATAATTAGTGATGATTCCCTGAAAAAAATGTTAATAAGTGCATTTTAATTAGAACTGTGTTTCCTAATATCAAACATGATTCTAGGAATATACCATTTAGAATATAATATATATATATATGGTAAAATAACGTATTTCACTATTCATAAAAAATTAAAGTATTTTTGAAAAATCCCAAAAATTAACCCTAACCATTTTTTGACATGTATAATACCCGTATGAAATCAATATTCTTAAAATAATTCTATAAATATTATTAATTTAATTTTTAACTAAAATTATAATTTACTAGAAAAAATATAGATTTTAAAATTATGACTCGTTTTATAATGAATTCAAAATTACATAAGGTTTGATAAAATTATAATTAAACCATAAGAAATAAAATTGTAAATTTTTTTACACCTTTTAGAAAAATATATTTTATTTTAAATTAATTAATTAATTATAATTTATTATTTCTAACATACAAATATACAAATTATTTTACTACGGTCATATTATCACTTATAAGATGCATAATTATATTTATACATTCATGGGTGATGGTAATATACTTTTTGACTATTTACTATTTATAAGGGTCATATTACAATTCATAATGGCAACATTAAAATTAATAAGGGTCAATTCCTATTCACCAAAAATTAATTTTGTCTCATCAAACTCCGAACATCTTACTTATTGCAACCGTGTCTGCCAGATTTTTGAACATCAAATCACAGAAGTGACAATATTTTATTTAAAGTAACATAGAACATAGTAGTACATTATTTTGTAATTTAATGTGATTATATGACAAAATTATAAACAGGGAATTTCCATTGATAAAACATAGGTTGTTACATTATTCCACCTTTAAGAAATTTCACCCTTGAAATTCTGTTTTATATTCTAATTCATAAAAAGGTGTGGGTACTTATCCTTTATTAACTCCTTTAGTTCCCATGTTTCCCCTTCGTACTTATGGTTTTTCTATAGTACATTTACCATATGAGTAGTCTTTTAACGTATAAATTTATCTCAATGATCCAAGATCTTCACTAGCTACTCCTCATAAGAAAGATTATTCTCCAACTGTAGCATCATTGAAGAGAGTACATGTGAAGGGTCTGGTGTGTACCTCTATAAAAGGGATATATGAAAGACATAATATACTTTGGATATGGTAGGTGGAAGTGATATTCGATAGGCCAAATCCCTAATATGGTCAATAATATCTAAGGGGATGAAGTACCTAGAGCATAGTATTCCTTTCTTCCCGAACATCATGACCTTCTTCCAAAGAGAAATGAGTAGAAAGAACCTCTCTCCAACTTTCATCTCAGGGTATCAATGATTATTTTTTGCATAACTATTTTTTCAACTTTGGGCTACATTGATATGGTACTAAATTATTTTTTCATTATCCAGCATTTCATTGACCATTTAGGTCCTAGCATATTAGGCTCACCAAGTTCATCCCAACACGATGGTGTTCTGCACCATATCCCTAAATGGATTTATATGGTGTCATTTGGATTCTCGAGTGGAAACTATTATTGACGTATAATTTGACTAGTGGAAGATGTTTGTCCCATCCTCCTTTGAATTCCATAGAGCTTGCTTTCAACATATCTTCTAGTGTCTAAATAGTTTACTCATATTAACCCCCAGTTTGAGGATGATATGCCATTCTAATGATTAGTTCAATGCTTAAAGCATATTGGAGACTTTTCTAGAACATCGAAGTGAATCTTGAATCTTTTTCAGATACAATAGATAGTGTTACTCCATGGATCCTTAACACCTATTTGATATATATCCATGGAAGATGATCCAATAAAAATTTATCTCAAATTGCGATAAAGATATCTATTTGTGTAAGATGAGCCACAATGACCCATATAAAATTATTTCTTCTCTATGTCCTTGGATGGAAATTGACAATGTCTATGGTGATGTTCTCCAAATTCCATGATGTTATGGGTAGTGGTTTCATAATCCCCTTATACTTATTAATTTCAGCTTTCACTTGTTGACATGTAAAGCAATTTGATGTATACTCAGAAATGTATTTCTTCATATTGTCCAACCAAAAGATCTCATAGACATCACGATACATCATTGTGCTCCCTGGGTGAATAGAGAAGGTAGATCTATGTGAGACATTCAAATGATATTTCGTTATCTCTGGATCAGATGGTACACATAATCTTGACCCAAATCATACAACTCCTTCCTCATCTATCATGAAGTCATAGGATTTTCCATTTTTAATGGCTTCCACCCTTTTTTGAATTCCCACATATTTCTTATGAGAATCATTTATTTTGTCCACGAGGTATGGTTGAGAATTCATTTGAGAAAGGATTGATTATGTTCCTACCTTAATGATTCCCATGTCCATCCTATAGAAATCTATGAAGATTGAATCCTTTTCAATTCTCATCATTGATAATGATACATGATTTTTTTACTCAGAGCTTCTACCTTATTTGCCTTACCAGGATGGTAGTAGTTTGAAAATTCATAATCATTGATAACATATATCCATCTTTTCTAGCTCATATTAAGATCATTTTATTTTAATATATATTTTAAGCTCTTTTGATCATTATATATCTCACACTTCTCCCCATAGAGATAATGTCACCTGATTTTTACTACAATGATCATAGCCGCCTACTCCAGATCATGTGAATTATAGTTTTCCTCATAGATTTTCAGCTGCCTTGAGGCGCAGGATATCACATAATCATTTTTTATTATCACACATCCTAATCCCTTATTTGGAGCATCATTGTACACCAAAAAGAGTTCTCTACTTGTGGGAAGTGTGAGTATTGGAGTAGCGATAATATTCTATTTCAACTCCTTGAAAATATCTTCACATTCTTGAGTCCAGAAAAACATTACTCCCTTTTGTGTTAGCTTGATCATGGGGATTAAAAATCATGAAATGTTATTCACAAATTGTTTATAATACCATGCTAGACCTAGAATTCAGTGAATCTTTGTCAGATATGTTAGCCTAGGAACTATTTAATTTCCATTATATGGGAAGGGTCCACAGATATCCCTTTACTGGTGATAACATTACTAAAGAATGATACTTCCTTCATCTAGAACACAAATTTACTATAGTTTTCATACATATTCTCACATCGCAAATTCTTTAACACGGTATTCAAATTCTCTTCATATTCTTCATTACTCTTGGAGAATACCATAATATCGTTGATAAACCCAAACACAAATTTTTCGTGGTAATTTCTAATGATTTTATTCATTAAATCCATCAAAATTTCTCTAGATTCAGTGTTTTCAAAGGGAATAACTATAAATTCAGAGTGTACATACCTCATTTGAACGGAAGTCTTAGGAATATCTTCATTCCTCGCCTTTAATTGGAGATAACCTGACTGAAGGTCCGCCTTAGGGAAATAATTTTCCAAATGAAATTGATCGATAAATTCATATATCTATGAATAGGGATACTTGTTCTTTATTGTGATAATATTGATCTCATGATAATCAATGTAGAGGTGCATTGATCCATCTATCTTCTTGAGGAATAGGATTGTCGCACCCCATGGTGAATCAATCAGGCATATAAAAACCTTATCCAGATTCTCCTATAATTGTTTCTTCATCTCTTCTATCTCTACGGTGGTCATTATGTAAGGGGTATTTGATATAGGTAGAGATACAGGAAAAAGTTCAATTGAGAACTCAACCTCTCAATCATGAGGAAGACCAAGAAACTCTTCATGGAATACATCAGGGTAATCTCTTATGATGGGAATGAAATCAAGCAAGATTCTTACCTTTGTCTCAATATTTGAGCTAGACAAGCTTTCGCTGAAGGAATTAATATCCACACTTGAGAAAATTTTTCAAAAAGAGATTCACATTCCTCCTTAAACGTGTAAATAATTGGAGGATGTTTCCAAATGTGAAGATTGATCTCCCTTTCTCGACAGTTGATTTTGGATTTGTATAAAGATATCTAATCCATTCCCATGATAGAGTCCAACTCCAATAAAAGAATTATGACAAGATTTTAGAGGAGGTTTAGTCCAAAAACGTTAACTAGGGAGGAGTTATAAACCATGGACTCAATAATTTCTCTATTGAATGTTCTCATAAGTAACTTATCATCCAAATTTTTAGGTGTTTTTTGAATAGTTCTACTAAAATTTGATGGTATGAAAGAATGTGAATAAGAAGAATAAAATAGCATGTTCAATATTATTGAATTAATAACAAGCATACATGTCACCACATTGTCGGTGGTATCTACCTCAGTAGTAATGATATCATAAGACATTCGTTTTTTCCTTGGAGGTTTTTGTTGATTTCGTCTGACCAACCTTGTCTTAGGGAAATTGTTTGCATAATTACCATGCTCCTTGTAGTTGTAACACTACACTACAGGATGAGTGTTGATTTGAACCTTCCATTATTCTTCCACATTAGTGATATTTTTCAAAAATGTTCAGATGTTTTTAGCCATATATCCCAACTTTCCGCATTTGAAGCAATTGCAAGTTCCCCTTAGATAGTTCCCATGATGCTCCTTCCTACAATTTTTATTCTTGGAATTATCTGGCTTCTTTATATCATGGTAATTATTTTATCCACCCAAATTATATTCCATTTTCCTCTTTTTCTGCTAGGTACAAAATACCACTAAGAGTCTCTAATCTCTATTTCAACCTCATAGGCACAAAATACAATCACCTCATAGCTTTCGAAGTCTCAAATTGCGAATTATTTTTTTAGACTCATTTTTAGTTTTCTAATGTATTGACCCCCCCTTACATTAGGTATTCTTGTTAAAGCTAGAGTTGTACTTTGGAAGCCTTGTAAAGTGTTCATCATACACCCTGATTGACTCATCTTCCCTATTCTTGAGTCTGAGGAACTCTCTTTCCATATTGAGATGGAGGGTTTGGGGAAATATTTATTGAAAAACATTCTCTTGAATTCCTCGCAATCCATGGAATCAATTTCCTCCTAGGGCTTCATATACTTAATCAGTGTTCTCCACTGATCATATTCCCCATCAAAACAATATACCTTTAGTACAACTTTCGTTTCATCATAGCACTGAAGGACATAGAATATCTTTTCAAAGGAATTAATAAATTGTTTCGTGACAATAGGATCAGAAGATCCACTAATCCTGGGAGGCCTTTTCCAAATGATGGATTCAATGGAAACTTTTTCTTTCCATGGAGGAGGAGGGTGTTCCCCAGGATTCAAGTTATTATTCCTAACATGATCTACAAGATCAAGTACTATTATTAATTATTGAGCACCCATTCCAATCATATTAGGAATATCATTAAGTAAATTTTCACATTTCATATCACATTTATTGTGGGAACATGTTCTTATATTTCCCACCACTAACTGTGAAAAATAATGTACAAATAGAGGGCTTGAATACTTAGCTATTGAGCATAAAAATGAAACATTGAACATAAAAGGATAAAATTGTAAATGAGAAGTATATCCTAAATTTTGATTCCATATGATTCAATATAGGTTATCCTTGATCAATTTCTTAACTTATATTCTTTTGGGATATTTTTTTATTCCACTAATAATGGCTTGTAACAAGATCATGAATTTACCCAATCATATACCCCAGGAGTGCCAAACCAAGAGTGAAGCAAGGCCCACTATTGTGCACCAATTCTTATTCGAGTCTAGCCCAATGGGTTGTTTTCAGGTTTTACCCATACATACATATGTGCCTAATCCACCTCTACCTATTTTTATCCATAAATGGCTATATTTTTTTGATAAACCATTTACTACACACATACTAAAATTTTGAGGGTTTTTCTTATACATTGTCACATCCTTAATGTTCATACTAATGTTCTCTATTCCTAATCTCTAAAAATAACTATACCATCCTTTGATACCAATTATAGAGACCCTAGCCATTTAGACATATCATTACATGATTTTAATCATAATTATACAATAGAGTACAAGCTAAAGATCGTGATGTCTAGTGTCATTGAAGACTACGTACATAAAACTAAAAACATATGACTAAAAAACATCTTTATTTAATCTTTATAAATATCTCCTAACTTATTTTTATCCCCTACATCTGCAAAGGGTCACCTAGGGGTCACATGAATGAAGGGATGGGCTAAAATCCAAATAAGGGGAAAACATAAGTATAATTATTTGGCACTTGGGATAGATATCATGACAAAATTATGTAAATTTTCAAATTGAATCATAACATATAAACATGGTATCATATAATCATTGAATTGTTGAAATGTGGTAGCAATATAAATCAAGACTTTAGCACAAGTCAAGGCTCATTTCACATAGGGGAGAACAAGTCAAAGGTAACCACCAAGATTGTTACACATGGTAGTATGAGTCATGGATAACCTCCAAGACGATTGCACATAAGGTGTCATGAGACTAAATATTACCCAATGAATTGGAGTGCTATTTGGGAACACCCATATTAACATGTTCATGAATATTCTTTCCAAATATAGAATCAAACATAAAAGTCTATAAATATAATGGTTACCCAGATAAATAATTAGGAATCATAATCCTGACAGAAATCATAACAAATGAATGTATCATAAAACTGTCAATGAAAGAAAGTAATTAGACCATTCATGGATTATCATAGGGTATAATAGGCATAAATCATGATAATTTAAGTCACCATTATGTAATAACTTGAAAAGGGTATTTTTGTTAAACGTTAGAATATAAAAAATTTCGTGCGGTTAAAGGAAAATATCAATTTTCATTTAAAAAATAATTGGGAATTATCATTTATATAAAACCATAAGTAAACCTGGAAGGTTTTCATAATTAAACTTTGGTTTTATAAGAATAATGGTTTCTTAAAAATAGATTATATAGTGTACTTGATGATGGGTAAAAATTCAAAAAGTTCCCTTAAAACGGGTTTTCTTATCAAAATGTATTGATGAGGGAATGATCTAAAACAAGTATATCCCTAAAAGAGAATGGGGGATGGATCATAAATCATGATTTTGGAGAATATAAATAATATATAGATGTTGTACTAAAAAATAATTAACAACTACATTTGGGTAAAAATAAAGACAGAGAAACCCAAAGGAATATAGGAGGTTTTGGTATAATCCCTTACGGAATATCGACAAAGTATCACCTATACATCGGAGGGATGAGAGAGAAAGGGGATTCTCATCCTTCATAAATCATGAGAGAAGTATTGGTAAGGTTCTAAATCATACCCCATCTTTATGAATTACACATAAATGACATATCATAAAGGATATTCTTGAATAAATGTGCGAAAGAGATGATCCCTTATTGTAAGCCTGGTTGTGTACTTCTCTTAATCTTAATGTCCTGAATAATAAAATTCGGTTAATTAATTAAGAATTATAGAACATATTTTACATGTTATTGATTTATTATAACCTTTTATGTTCATGAATAACCTTTTTTATTGTTCATGAGGTTCAATTTCATTGTTTGGTATTATTTCATTCATGTTCGGTTTTCTTATATACATGAATGAATAATCATGTAAAATGAGGATAGTTGACCAGAATTGAATTTTAATTTTATTAATGAACATATAGGAGGTTAAATTGTTTTAAATTTATTTTTTTTAAATTTTATTGATGTTAAATCATAATATAAAACATTAATGATAAACGTTTGGATTAATTTGGAGATTTTTCTAACAATTAACTTGTTTCGTATTATTAATTTACATCATGTGTACAAAAGGATTCCAAAACAACATATAAGATAAAATAAAATTTTAATAGTCTTGTTCAGCCTTAAAAATGATTTCATGACCATAATTGAAGTTTGCAATAGAAATTAATATCCTGTCATCCATGAATGTGATAAATTAACACATCTTGGATGGTGTTATCATTTCTTTCATATAAAAGGAGCGGAAATGAGATGTGATAATGAATTATCCCATTAGAATAAAAACATTCAATTGCATGTATTTTACTGAAGTTCTCATACCATTTGTATGAGGAGAGGTTATGAACAAAAATAGAACAAAGGAACATGAAAATAAAATGAAAGAAAAGAAAATATTAATTTACCTCTGGATTTAAAATTCCTTGAGAGGCTCTTAAGGGGAAAGGATTTGGTCTTTTCAGGATACAAAGGGCATCTAGACAAGGTGGTGGATCTTGGGGAGATATTTGGGTTGAATTTAGAGAAGGAATAGGGCTTGAGAGGAGTGAATATGAGAGGGGAGTGTGGGTGGATTCTATAGTGGAGGAAGTGAGAGTTTTCTTAATATTTTAATCAATAATTTATTATTTTTTAATAATATGAGAAATAGTGATGATTCGATGACCAAAAATCGTAATAATTTCATGTGAATTCGAACTAATTTTCATACATCATCCATGATGCTAGGAATATCCCATTAAGCTTGTAATGTAGATATATGTTAAATTATTTTATTTAACTATTAATAAAAATCATGTATTTTATAAAAATCCTAAAAAATAATGCTAACATTTTTTCAAAATGTAGAAAAAAATTAAATTTATTTTTCAAAAATAATTCTCTACATATTATTAATTTATTTGTTATTTAAAAAAATAAATTTCATGAAAAATATAGATTTTAAAACTATGAGTGATTTTATAATGCTATCAAAAATTACATAAGGTCTTATAAAATTACCTTAGAATTAAGAGACATAAAATTGTTAATTTATGAACACCTTTTAGAAAAAATAACTTATCTTTTAAATTTATTAATGAATTTTAATTAAATATTTTTGACTTATAATAATACCAAAACTTTTACTATGGTCATATTATCACTTATAAGATTCCTTAATTTTATTTATACATTCATGGGTGGGGTTACTGTTCTTTTTGGTGATTTACTATTCATAAGGGTCATATTACTATTCATAAGGGTAACAGTACTATTCAAAAGTGTCAGAACCTGTCCCCCAGGACCTGTGTTGTGACTACCCCAAGCTCTCTTTCCATAGGCCTGGGGCTGCTGACTAGCACCAAGAAGTCATATCCCAAAAAGGAAGGCATTGACTTCAAACTTGTACACACACACAAAACACAAACAGTGAAAAGGTAACCATGAAGTAAACCAAAACATTAACTAAGACAACTACGGAAAGTAGAGTACAAAATGAAAAGTAATATGGGGCCATAATACAAGAACAAAACCACAAAGGATTGTACATCTACCAAGGTTCATATTCTCAAAGCCTATCGGATGGGTATATGGAGGGTAGTTGTCTTTAGTCATAAAAGTATATCCATTCTGTCATATCTCATTGGGAACCACCTGGTCTCGGACCTCCTAGGTCTTCATCGAAGCTTTAATCACTTTCATGATACATGAAACATGCAGGTGAAGCCCATGTAGGGGGAGTAACACAATTCTCTGTAGAGAGCCCCCAAAAAAATAAAAGACCCCAAAGAAAGATCACACTACAAGAACACAATGTAAAGATATCTCAAACCAGTTATAACACAATGTATATAAAGTAATATTTTCAGTTGAAAAGTTGTATCCTCTTTTACTGTTGAGGGACTCATCCATGATAAGCCATTAAGGTCTTCTCGTCTACTGGACCACTAAGGTCCACTCATCTGCTAGACCATCGAGGTCCCCTCTTCTGTTGGAACACAAAAGTCTGTTCGTCTATTGAACCACCGATTTCTGTTGGTCGATTGGACCACAGTGGTCCGCTTGTATGCAGGATCACTGAGATCCACTTGTCCGCATGACTACTATGGTCCGCTCATCTACAGGACCACTATGGTATGCTCGCCTACAGGACCACTGAGGTCCCACCATCTACAAGCCCATTGAGGTTCTCTCATATATTGGACTACGGAGTTTTTCTCTTCTTCTAGGCCACCGAGTTTTTCTCATCTGCTAGACCACCAAGGTTCATTCTTCTATAGGACCACTAAAGTCTTCTCGGCTCCTGGAGCACAGAGGTCCTCTCATCTGCTACACCATGAAGTTCCACTTGTCAGCTGGACCACTGAGGTCTGATCTGCTACAAAACTCACAATGATTATACCCAACGGGTTGTCTCGTCACAAGGGTCTAAACACCACAGACAACGCATCAATCGGGTGCCCGGTCTGAAAGTTATTGGTGTTTCAATAAATAGAGGTCGGTTGTGTCTTGGCCTGGTTCGACATCGTCGGATCGACCTGACCAACCCAGCTCGGGGGTCCCGCCTGACCCGACCCATTTCGGCCAACCCATCCCAACTTTGTTGGGTCTGGGCTGACCCTGTCTGGCCTGGTCTACTGACCAGTCCCATTGGTCCTTGCTGAACCCAGCCCGGTTTGGCCCTAGGTCCAGTGACCCGGTTCTCAAATAGTCTAGCCTGACATAGTCAGACCAGTTCAAACCAGTCAGGATGCCTAGTGGCCTGGATTCCCATCTAGCCTTTTCTGCATCAGTAGGACAGTTCTCCTCTAGCCTAGGTATGCCAATGGCCTGGTTTATTTATTTAGCCTAGACCATATCGGTGGGCCAGTTCTACTCTATACTTGATGTCTCTTGGTGTCTGGTTCGGGCAGATACACAATGCTATGGTGGAACCTCCACCTCGACCAGTCAGTCCCCTCACATATACTGGTCTTCTATGTGACTCATAGGAAGCCGTGGACCCCCCTGATGCGGCAGTGTGGTCGCATCCGCTTGTTGTCATCTTCTATGTCGGCCTCCCATGTCATAGTCTCAATGCACTGCCAGTGCTCCAGCTGCCATCGTTTCCTTGTTTCGTGGCCTCTTGTCGATCCCAGGACCATTCTCGCCCAATGACACCATCTCCGATGACCTTCTTCCATGGTCGGATGCACTGTTGTGGTCTCGTCTCGACTTCAGATACCATCACCACCAAATTCGTTTTTCCACGTAGAACAGGAAGAATTCTAGAAGAAGAGAGGTGAAGAAGTTTCACATAAGAACACCCAATGAATGATCCGGTATTTTTTCATGTTGACCCAGATGTGTTGTTCATATTAGGATCATGAAGAACTAAAAAATGTGGAATAATCACAAAGATAGATATCCCCTTTATCCTACATCATTAACCATCCCACACAAATGATCAAACTACATGTTAACTTGTTAGGGAGTTAACCTACATTCATCATTTAAAGGGAAGAATTAAGAAAATCAATTCACACATAAAGGAATCAAACCCATAATTATTAATGGAGATTGCTTGAGAATGACCATCTATCATCATCCATCGATCTCCGGTCCTAAATCCACTCTCTAAGGGTGTCATCACCATCATTCGATTCATAAACATTTATCATTGGAGAGGTTTCCTTCGTCGTTCATAAGAGGAATTCCCTAGTTTTTCATCAACCCTGAATTCTCAATTTAATTAAATAAGGAAGATGTGTTCACATTGCAACATCACCACCCTACTCTATTAATATGGTTCATTAATGACATTCATAGTCACCTCAACACAGCATCGCACTGTTGACGAGTTTCTACGTAATGAAGAAGAAAATATAATAAAATTACTTTTTATATTATTTTATTTATCTTTAAAAATGTCTGAAAAATAACTTTCACCATCAACCTACATCGGTCGACGTTAGGGTCCACCTAAGGGAATCACACCCTCTCAAGCTCAACTGTACAATGGGATTTCTGATCCGATTTACTATTTATAAGTTATAAGGACTTGAAATAACAATAATCATTATACAATTATTTTATCTAAGGAAAAAACTACTTTCTATATTAGGCCCATGATGGTCAATGTTAGGACCTTTCTAGGAATATCTTGATACTCTATGTACTACGATGCCTTCAGATTTTGGATCTAGACACTTGTTTAAAAGTAATAAAAACCCACACACATGTTTATTTAATGAACATTAAAAATGGTTGAAAAATATGATTTGACCACTCCAGACCTCGTAATTTATGCTATCTCAAAGCCTGGTCTCTAAATAATGACATTTAATTTTTAAAAGAAAATTACATTGAATTGTGGGGTATTACATTACTCCCCCTTTAGGTCTTTACATCCTCATAAGACCAAAAAATGGAAAATAAAAAAATAGGGGTAATGATCACGAATCTGTGCCTCCTACTCCCACATTCTCTCTTGGAGATTCTCATGCTCTCAATGAACATGCACCATAGTAATATACCATCCATGAAGGTTCCTCTCTTGTTGATCCTCTATCTCAACTCGGTACTATGCGAATTTTGGATCGTTGTCCATCTTCATATCCATGTGGTCGATGATGTGAGAAGGTTCATTCCTGTATCTCCTCAGATGGGATATGTGTAAGACATTTTGAACCCTCTCTAACAACGAATGTAGATCCAAGTGGTACACCACCTCGCCCACTCCACATAGTATCAGGAATGGTCTGATGAACCTCAGAGATTACTTGTCGCCCCGGAAAAATTTGTGTCCCTTATCAAGGAGATACCCGTAGGAATATGTGGCCCCCTATTTGGACTCCAAGTGTCATTGTCACCTATCAGTCTAGGAGTTTTGTCGTCTTTGTGCAGTCTTTATCCTCTCTCAGATGGCCTGCACCTTCTCAGTGGTAATATGTTCCATCTTTATACCCATGAGTTCTAACTCCCCTAGGACTATCCAGCATAACGGTGACCTGCATGGTCATCTATACAATGCCACAAACAGTGTCATACTGATGGTGGAGTGGTAGCTTTTATTATATGAAAACTCCACTAGTGGAAGGTGGTCCTCCCAAATATGACTAAAATCAAGAATGAAATCACGAATCATGTCCTCCAAGGTATGTATGGTCCACTATGTCTGACCATCTATTTGAGTGTGAAAGGCTTTTCTCAAGTGCAGCTGAGTCCCAAATGCCCACTATAATCCTTTTGATAATCGGGATGTAAATCATGAATCACAATATGAGACTATCATATATGGGACTCCATGGATTCGAACAATCTCCTGCATGTAGAGGCTTCTCAATCTCTCTACTAAATCTTATTCTTGAACGGATAGAAATTGGGATGACATGGTGAGGCAGTATATGATCACCCAGATTGTATCATGCCCCTAAACGTACTTGGTAATACTGTCATGAAGTCCATCAGTATCCTATCCCACTTCCACTCTTGTACATCTTGGGGTTGTTTCCAAACAATAGGAACCTAGTGATAAACCTTCACTATCTAACAATTGAGGCATCTCGAGACAAACATTGCCACTGCCTTCTTCATCCCTGGCCACCAGTACGGTTGTTGGAGGACCTGGTACATCTTCACCACACATGTATGTAACACCAAATGGGATGTATGGTACTCCCTCAACACCACCTCTCAAAACACCACTGGTACTATGATGTTTCCTATCAAAATCATGATGTTCTCACCACCTTTCGAATATCCACAAGGTGAATTCATTGTGAATAACCAGGGAAATGTTGTCTCGCAGCTGGCATCATCAATTTGGGCCTCCAGGACTCGCTGTTAGAGTGGATGGAAAACTGCCATCGACTGAAGAAAAGTTATCTCCTCACTATCCACAAATGATATCTGAAGAAATGCCAAAGAATATGAGGCCTCATTTAGTAGTTATGAACTCAATATCTTTCTAAGAGCATTTGTCACCATGTTCCCCTTCATATGAGTATAGACTAACTCGAATTCATTGTCCTAGAGAAACTCTATCCAACATCTCTATATTAATTCACATCCTTCTGAGAAAAAATATACTTGAAACTGTTGTGGTTAGAGTATATGATGAATCATTCACCCATAAGGTTGTGTCTCCACATATTGAGTGAGAAGACTACCGACCCCAAATCAAGGTCATGAGTCTCATATTTTTGGTCATTTGGTCCCAATTGTCTTGATATATAAGTAATCACTACATTCCCCTGTATCAGGTCACAACCAAGCCCGATTCATGATGCATTATAGAACACCACGTAGTTGGTTCCCTCCTCAAGAAACATCAATATAGGTGCACTCTTCAAGATCTTCTTCTATTGTCGAATGCTCTATTGATATATTTATGTCCCCACAAAGGTTTTTGCCTTATTTTTTATTTTCTTTAAGGGTAATTCCACTCTAGAGAAGATGGTTACAAGCATCCGATAGTACCCATCCCACCCAAGGAAACTCCATAGGTCGGTAATTCTTTTGGGTGGATCCCAAGAAAGAACTACCTCGATATTGAATGGTTCCACCGCAACTCTAGCCTCTGATATGATAGGTCCCAGGTAGTGGACCTTTCTTATATAGAACTAAAACTTATAGATCTTTCTTTAAAGCTGGTTCTCTCAGAGTGTTCCCAAAACCATCCTTAGGTGTATTCTGTGCTCCTCCTCTGATGTTGAATACACTATGATTTCATCAATAAAGACTACTACCAACCGGTCTATGTATGGAAGAAAGATCATATTCATGAGTCCCATGAACACTACTAGGTTTTTTTCATGCAAACAACTTCACTATATACCCGTAGTTTTTGTAGCAACATTTGGAATCCATATTTTTAGATTTCCTCATCTCGTACTTGAAGATTGTGATAGCGTGGTCTAAGGCCAATCTTTAAAAACCATATTTATCCCTTTATTTGATCAATGAGGACATCAATTCCTAGTAGATGACACTTTTTCTTCACGGATACCTAGTTCAAACGCCATAATTTAACACATAAACTCAAACTTCCATCTACTTTCTTGGAAAATAACACTGGGGTTGCCCCATGGTGAAATGCTAGGCTTTTTGAACCCCTTCCTCTCCAAGTCCCCTATATGTTATCTTAGTTACTTGAGATATATGGGATCTATATGATATGAAAATGTAGATATCAGTGTCATCCCAGGGTACAGATCAATGTACAAGTCCACCTCTATATGAGGATGTCATCTTGGAACATCTTTTAGAAAGATGTCCTCATACTCATCCAATACTGTAGGAAACTATGGACTCATCTTGTCCACTGCACTGAGAGTCATTCTAGCCAGATAATGAGTAATTGTTTTCACCCACCTATATATGATTCCAACTCACGCTATAAGATCTCCCTTATTGATGATGAAGGAAAATCGGGTCCCTTTTCTATGGACACACCACACCCTTTTCCTAAAACAATCAGTCTGAGCTTGGACTATGGATAAAAAGTCCATACCCATAATGAAATCATAATGCCTCAACATTACTACAAGGATATCCCTGGATAATATCTAGCCTTCAAGAGTAAGCTTACACTATTGGAATGAGTGTGTGATCATCAAATCCCCTCCCATAAGAGTCTCTAATCATAATGAATGAGCCAACAGATCGATCACAATCTCTGAGCTCCAAACAAGGTCTATGGAAAGGAATGATTGAATGATACCTATGTCTATAATAAATGAATCCCATATGAAGAAAACACATATCATAACTCTTATCATCTCTGGCATGTTGGGATCATAGAACTTGACTTCCAGAAGCTGAGCCGGCCATAGTCCACCTTCCCCTAGAGCCTGTGGCGATCCACCTGGGGGTGGTGGTGGTAGTACCTCATACCTACGACTACCTCTATCTTATTTTCATGCTCATATTCCACATATTCTACCTAGTGGACCACCTTTTTCCCATCTCTACAGCTTCCTTGGTGGTCACTCGACCGTCTTAAAGTCTTTTGTGCGGCGATTTGGGCAATCCCAGGCCATGTGCCCCTACCTGCCGCATGGGTAGAATTCTCTACTCTTCTGATGACTCAATCTACCCCAGGAGCCACGTACTGATGACCCTGAGTCTCGGGGTCATCCTCTAAATGGTCTATCCCATTTCATACTATGCATAATCTATCGGCTACCTACCAAGGATAACTCGGCCGCCTGCCGCCAGGTGGTAGCTCCCACCAGTGGTGCCTCCTATGAAATGAATCTCTCCACTAGTAGATCTTACTCCCATAACCTAGCCTATATAGGGATGCTAAGGGAAATCATCAATGCCCAGATCTATTGTCTTAGTCCCTACTTAATGTTTCATCCCATGAATAATGGGTCTCATACTAATTATGTTGAGTAACAAGAGAGGTCTGTGAACCTTGTAGAGTACTCAACCACTATCAGGTTTCCCTTCTGTTTGTGATTCATCTCTTGTATGTGCACTGGGTGAAAAGTCACAGGGATGAACACCTACCTAAATAGTTTCTCGAAGTCATACCAGGTGAGGGACACCTCCTCATGTGTCTAGATCATCAAACTACACCAACTCCCTGTTGATCCCTACCAAAGGCTCGCAGCTAGAACTTCCATTTGGTCAAGTGGAATCCTCACTATGAGAAAAACTCATATCACTACCTCTATCCAACCCTTTGTGACTTGAGGATCTGTCTCTCCCATGAAACTAGGAGGTCTCTGCCTCTAGAACATGTGTATAGAAATGAGCCTACGAGTGTCCTCTATTGGTAGATCTGGTAGTAACTGATGACCGATAGGTAGTGGTATCACTAGGACACTTCCTAAAGGTACCATCTCGGGAAATAGTACTAGTACAGAAGCCTCATCACTCTGTAGACCATCTTTGTGGTCACTCCCTTGAATCCTAGATGGTTGAATACATGGAGTCATCCTAAATGTGATCAAGAAGAATCACAAATAATAGATTATACCATGTGAGCTGACTCTTACTCAGAAAGAACATGGGAAGACATTGAAAGATGCATAAAACCAGTGTTTTCTTGTACTAAGATGGAAATATTAGTTCAGGGTCGTAGTGTTTCGATTCGTTGGCTGTCGCACCATCATTGGACTCCCCTATCCTGAAGGCCGAACTCGAGACACTTAGCATTATTTCCCCATTTAAATTTTTACACTATTAGTTATTCTAGTATAACCGACCTCCTATGATACCACTTTGTCATGGCCCTTCCCCTCTGGCACATGTCATGACTACCCCAAGCCTACCTTCCATAGGCCAGGGGCTGGTGACTTGCACCAAGAAGTAATATCCCCAAAAGGTACAACGTTGACTTTAAACCTATACACATGCAAACAACACAAAATGTGGAAATCTAAACACTATGTAAACCAAAACTGGCACTAAGAAAATTGCTAAAAGTACAGTACAAAGTGAAACCTAAAAAGGGCCCATAATACAATCCCAAAACCACAATGGAATGAAATCCTTCCAATGTATTTCAAATCAAACCCTACATGAAGGGTATGTGGTGGGTAGCTGTATGTAGTCATAGAAGTACATCCCGTCTGTCCGGTATCACTGGGAACCACCTAGTCCCAGACCACCAAGGACTTCATCGAAGTGTAGATTACCTGCAAGAGACATGAAAGATAAGGGTGAATCCCATGCAGGGGTGAGTAAAACAATACTCAGTAGGAACCCAAAACCACAATGGAAATACAAAAAATAAAGATCCCATATCAAGACCACAAATCAAATATAGCTCATACCGGTTATAACTCAATGTAGATAAAGTAATATTTTATGTCGTACAATAGAATCATCTTGTATTGCTGAGGGACTCATCCCTGGTGATCCGATGACGTCTACTTGGATACTGGACCACCTAGGAAAACCCATCTGATAGAACACCAAGGTATTATTGTTTGTTGGACCATCGAGGTCTGATCATCTCCTGGACCACTAATGTCTGCACATCTTTTGGACCATAGAGGTACGCTCATCTGTAGGACCACTGAGGTTCTCTCATCCGCAAGACCACATATCTCTACTCGTATGTTTTACCACTGAGGTATTCTCATATTCTAGACCATTGTGGTCTTATCGTCTGTAATACCACTGAGTTCTACTCGTCTTTGGGACCACGGATGTCCACTCGTTTGCAAGACCACAGGGGCTGCTCCTCTGCTGGACCACCGAGGTCTGCTCGTATGCTAGACCACCATGGTCTGCTCGTCTGATGAACCAAGAGGTTCAATATGCTATGAAAACTCACCTAGATTATATCAATGAGACTCTCTCATTGCAAGGGTCCCAATTCTATAGATGGAGCATCAATCGGATTCCCAATCTAAATGTTATTGGTGTTTTAATAAATAGGGATTAGTTGTGTTCGGGCCCAGTCCGACTTGGTTTGACTAACCCGACCAACCCGGCTCGAGGATCTCATATGAACAATCCCTTTTTGGCTAACCTGACCCAAACCGGTTGGGTCTGGTCCAACCCGATCAGGCCTGCCCTAGTGGCCATGCCCATTTGGCCTTGCTCTACCCGTCCTGGTTCGGTCATGGGTCCAACCCACGGGGTCACCTAGAAAAATAATTATCAATTGGTCTAGTCTGAAATAGTCAGACGAGTTCGGACCATTCATTACGGTAAATGGTCCAGTTTACATAGTAGTCCCCAACTGTATCGTCTGGACGATTCTACTCCAGCTCAAATGTCTTACAGCATCCAGTTCACCCATACATGCGGCACCAAGATGGTGCCTCCTCCTCAGCCAACCGGTCCACTCATGCAAACTGATCTTCCAAAGGTACCCCCCCCCAATTATAGAGTGGTCGTGTATTACTACTTTCGGCTACTGGCATCTATTCCGATGGCCCCGGTCGTATATGCGGTGCACTACCAACGCACCTCCTCCCTTGTTGATGCGGCCTTGGGCCGCCACCATGGCCTTGTGCTATCGCCTCTACCCTGTGTCTCCACCAAATCCTTTTTCCACTACCACTTCCTTGGTTCATAGCCTCAAACTGATGATACAAACCACTTGGTCGTGGCCCTTCCTACCTAATACAGCCATCTCCTACGGCCTCCTACCATAGGTCGATGCGCCAATGTGTCATGGTAGTCTTGTCTGGATTGCAGACACCATAACCACAAAAATCATTAAACCACAAAGAACGAGAAGAACAAAATAAGTGGAGATTGGAAGGATCCCCAAAGAAGAACACCCAAAAAATGGTTTGGGTCCTTCTTCCTATTGACCTGGATGCATTCTTGTTAGTAGGATCACGAAGAACCAAAAAAAGGTGTGATAATCACTAAGATAGATATCCCCATTATCCAGCATCATTAACAATCTCTCACAAATGATTTATTCATGGGTTAAATGTTTCATGATTTAACCTACATTCATCATTTAAAAGGATGAACGGGGAAATTAAATTCACCAAAAATAAACATCAAACCCCTACCTAGGAAAGAAGATTGGTCGAGGATGATCATTTGTTGTCGTTCATCGATCTATGGTCCCAAATACGCCCTCTAATGTTTGCTTCACCATCATCAAATTCACTGGAATTCATCATTGGAGAGGTTTCCTTCACCATTAATTGGATAAATTATAAGGTTGTTCATCAACCCTAAATTCCCTATTTAATTAAATAAGAAATATGCATGTGTATTGCAATGTCGCCACCGTACACTATTAATGAGGTTCGTTAATGGGATTTTGTGTCACCTCATCACTGCATCGTAACACTGATGAGTTTTTGTGTAATGAAGAAGAAAATATGATAAAATAAATTTTTATATTATATTATTTTTCTTCCGAAAAGTCCAAAAACTAACATTCACCCTCAACCTGCGCCGGTCAAGTTGAGGCTCTTCCTATGGAAATAACACCCTCGTGATCTGAACGCCCCTCTCGGATTTCGGATTCGAGATATGATTCATGAGTTGTAAGGATTTGAAAATAAAATAATCATTATTCAATTATTTTATTAACATCCAAAAACAATTTTCTATATTTGGCCCATGCCAGAAATTGTTAGGCACTTTCTAGGAAAATCCCAATGCTTTGAGTTCCATAGTGCCCTTATATTTTTGATCCAATCACCTATTTAAATGATATATATAATCACTCCTATTTTTATTTAATAAACATTAATAATGGTTCAAAAATATGTTCAAGCTACTCCATGCATCTAAATTTCATGGCGTCTCATAGCCTGGTCTCGAAATAATCCCATTTAATTTTTTAAAAAAAATATTTACATGGAAATATTTGGTGTTGCAATAATGGTTGGTTACTATTCACCAAAAAAATAAGTATTTCTTATCATACTCTAAAAATCTTACTGATCGCAACCATGTGTGTCTGATTTTCGAAATTTAAATCAAAGGGGTGAAAATGTTATGTTTAAAGGTCACACAGTATATAGTAGTTCATTGTGTTGTAATGTCATGTTATTATATGACATAATTATAAGAATGAAATTTTCATTGATAAAACATTGGGTTGTTATAATATCACACATTAATCACACATTCACAAAAAATATGTTTATGTGACTTTGAGGATTATCTCCCATGTCGTTCTTATCCAAAAAAGGATGATTGTTCCAGAATACTAATTTTCCACTTTCATGTCTTCAAAACCACCCAAAAATTATAAAAAGGATATAATCTTCTATTCAAATCTTATGTATTAGTTTTATTTATAACATGATTAAATTGGAACATAATAAAGAAGAGATCTCAAATGCTCTATAAGGGTAAATAAAAGAGATGACAATAAATGATCATAAGGGATCAGAAAATGGACATATGATTATAAACCAGACAAATAGGATGTTATCACCAAAATATCAAAGATCATAAATTAGGGAATAAGGCATGGATTAACATAAATTTTAGGAATATCATAGAAAATATTCATAGATATTTAGTGTAATGTATCCAGAAAGGATAAGAAGCCTAGAAAGTTGGTATAATCATAGTCATAGCAATACCTTATGAGAAAAATATATATTCTAATGCCTTTATGATGAAACACATTAGGTCCATTGATTACCTGTATTATTTATATTAAATATTAATGAATTTTCTTATCACCTCATGATAGTTCCTCTAGATGACATAGTAGTTGATAATTTCCTACCAATATATGTCACACTAAAAAGTCATATAAATTCCATGATATGATTAGAACATTGAGGTACCATGTAATTATTATGGAATATATATATTATGTATCTAGATGATATCATTTTATAGGTCAAAAATGTTATACTCTATCAACAGTGGAGACTCATAGAACATTAAGCCACCCTCTCATGGTGTGCAACCTTGGAAATTTCCAGTGGATATAATGATAAAGATATGAACCTATTGGAAATACATATTTATAGGTTTCATTAGATGCTCCTATATGTGGATATTTGTATTTATCCTTAGACATTAATATTTTTATTAATGAATATCATAAGTCGTGTACATTTTTGTATTGATAAAAACCATGATTACATTTTCTCATGGTGATGGGAGATACACTGTGTATGTCATTAGTGCTACTTCAATAATTAAACATATGAGAAAGGATATATCCATTCTATATATTAATTGAACTTTATATCTTAGGCCCTTTGATGGGAATGTAACTTCCATGATAAATCCATGGCCATAGTGTTATATAAAAAGTGTATTTCAAGAAATTCAATGAAAGAGATATCAAAAACATAGTTTGATGACACCAAAATGAAAAATACATGTTTAGATATGTCATGATAAAAGGATTATATTATATAATACGAATTATTAAGAGGTTGTATATCATTATGAAATTAACATTTTTCTCTATAGGTGTCTTGGAATATTGTTATATTCTTACCATTTACTTTATGAATCTTCTATTATTACCGTTAAGAACAATGCCTAGAGTGTAACACAATAGTGTATCCAGAATATTGATTAAATTATATGATGAATTTTACATGTAAGAATATATGTTATTCTTATTTTTTAATTTAATATAAATTCATGTTTTTTTGATCACCATGATTTAATCACCTGTTATTCACTATAATATTTTAATTAAATGACAATAATAAATATTTCTTAGAATGGTTTAGAAAATATAATATTTATTATTTTTTTGATGAATAATGAAGTGATATTTATTTATTAAGTAAATAGACATTATTCAAGGCTCGATAAATTTCAATGAGGATATGTGAAACAATTTAAATGGTCTGGTGAGAAATGATATAAATGATATTTATATATTCATAGGTAATGCAGCGAACAAAATTTATATAATTATTAAGATATGGGTTTCACAAATAATTTAGAAATTGGTAAGGGTGGTTATATGAAAATATGAAACCCTAAGATTTCCTTAATATGTATCTAGTTATATATTTTTCCTAAGTGTGATTCATTTTTCATGATAGATAGATATAAGATCTCTAAATATATAGAGAGAGTTCTAGAGATATAGAGTATACTCTCTCCCCTTCCTCAATAAATCCAATAAATGAAAACCAATAATTATACTTCTGTGATGATAATTCTGTTGTGATTAACATCGAACGACACAAGTGATATGGTTAAATTGTGCTAGAACCTGTTGGTTTAATAATGATGTTTAGAGATTTCAGTGCATCTGTATATCACATATAGAGGGATTATATACATGGATCCTAAAATAAAATTTAGTTATAACTAGATTTATTTAGCCTAATCTTAATTGAAGAAATAATTGAAATTTCATGTAATTATAGATTTTCTTATAAATTACATGGGATGATCCTCTTCATTATTTATGAAATTCATGAAAATTAATCATTGAATTAATTCTATTGGACCTGAAATTTTCATGGTGTACATCTATGATTATTCAATGATTATAAAAAAGTTCTATTTTCACATGCTTAATAGGTTCCTTCATTATGCTCAAAACCTACATGTCGTATCTGAGTAGTCTCATAGTTTATTTATAATTATTTATTAGTTTTTGATTGAATGGAATGGGTTTGAAATTTCAATTACTTCAGATCTATTTTTTCATGGAATCGGAACATCATTTTCTATTCCCTTTCTTCATTCTCACTCATATAACCAATAAATAGTTTAAATAAAATCAAAGAAACACCTAAGAACATCATCTTGAGATGCCAATAATTCTAGTTAGATAACACAAGACTCCAATCTATGAATTAAATTACACATTATGAAACTGTGTATCTAGAGTGTATATCACATGGAGTACAAATTGGATATGATAAACATGTGTCAATGAAGATGTGGACTAAAAGGAAAGTGGATTAATGTACTACACACCATGTAACTCATGTACACAATGTATAATGCTCATGTTCTTATATTGGAGAACACGAGAATTCTAATCATGTTGTGTAATTTATACATGACATGGGGACTAAAAACCCATGTATCTTCGAGGAAAAAATTTCATGAAAGAATATCCAATTTCATGTATCTCATAAAAATACAAGGGAGACTAACATGCCTAGTCCCTATGATTTTTTATAGGGAATGGGCTAAATATAATGAACATTGTGTAAACCATTACACGTCATGTAATATATTGTGTCTAGAGTTCTTAATTTTAAGGCCGAGAGATTAATTAATTATATAATTAAACCTATTCATATGTATGTGTCATTTATTTTATAGTACACACCATTTCATAATATTTTTTATTATATTTTAAAATATTTTCAATTTTAAAATATATATCTAAAATTTTTGTATGGTATTTAATTATAGTGTACTCTGAATAGATAAGATCATCACATGTAGTTTAGTTCATATATGTTATGTGATTAATATTTTAATAGTACACTCTATGTAGTTACCTTCCATGAAATATATATTGGATTCCATGGGAAAGTCAAAGGAAAAGGATGATTTTTGGTTATTTGGATGACTACAGGTCATCGCCTCTATGTACACTTCAGCACTTTACTAATTTTAAATAAAATTTATTTGATTAATACGTATAAAATTATGGGTAATCATAAATCAAGGATTCATGGGTATAATTAATATAATTTGAATTAACTAGACTAACTTGTGGTTTTTTATTTTAATTAAAAATTGATGTAATTGATAATTATATTTAAAATGTGTGTTTATTTTATGTTATGTGGATGATCATGAGATTAGAACAAAAACGTGTATGCAAATGGTTTCCATTAAATTTATTATTATTAAAAAAAAGGAAGAAATGTGTGTCACCACCTCCTTATTATGTAATGGCATGTTTGACTATGGTTTCTTTTATGTAAACCCCCCTTATCCAATCTATTGGATCCCCTCAAATTTTTTAGTAAAAGCTTATCTAAGGACAAATCTCCCATGTGAGAGGAGGTGGTCAAACTCCTAATGTCAAGGTGAAACCAATCGAGGAAATACATAGTAGGTGAGGTGGAATGCATCAATACAAACTAAGGTATGGTTCATGGTGTTTTCCGATAAGTTTGAGGGTTATTTAATCTTCTTCTAGAGAAACAATCTTTTCTGGAATATCATAATCAAACCAATTATGTTTTATTTATTTATATCAGTTAGATGGTTGATTATTAATATAGATGTTATGAAATAAAATAATTAAATAACTAAAAAACATGTAAAATTGAATAATATAACATCTGATTATGGTTAAATGTTATTATAAATTGTTAATCCCTTATGTAAAATCCACTTCATATTTACAAGGCATGTGATAAGTTTAAATAGGGATTTGCACATAAGGATAAAAATCCATAAACTAAAACATTAATGTGGTATAACAATACACTTCTTAAGATATATTCTAACCCATAGTTCCATGTGCTTGTTTTTTCAAAGATAGGGTGCATTTAATTATTGAGGATATTTTAGCTTACTATTTTGGTTGAGTTAACATGGTTCACATAAATGGTAGAATCCCTGAGTAAGACTCGGTGTAACTGAGAGGAAGGGGTTAAATAAATATCTGTACATGAATTTAGGATCGGGGAGTCGACTCAACTGATCATAGAACTATGATTTATTGTAATTTCAACTTAGTTATACCTAAAATCTTTCTAATAACTTTTCTAGCCAAATAATGTGTTGTGAGAAGGGGAATATGGGTCCTTTAAACTATAATATCTATGAAATAAGATAGTTCAAAAGTAATTTTGGGGCCTATAGGATTTAAAAAAAATATTGGTACATTAATAAAATTAAATAACATTTATATTTATTAATATAATTTATTAATAATGGAAGTACAACATTCTTGTCTTCATTTTTTTGTAATGGAAATCCACATGACTTCTATAATATCACTATGATCCATACTAAATATGGATAAAAATCTCATAGAAATGAATTTATAGGAATCCTATAGATTCTTAAGTGTTATACCAAGTGATGAAAAAAAATTATACCTACTGGAAACCCCACTTCCTAAGTCTCCTACACAAGAGGGTAGTGAGGAAGAAGTATCTCTACCTGAAAATTTTCAAAGACACAATGGATGTTTAATTATTCAAGCTATTATCCATATACAGTGATATTCTAATGAAATATGTGGATATTGATTAATATAGAATTATTTCTCACATTCATTATTTCTCTCCTTATAAATATTTATTGGGAGAAGATGAGATACACGAGATATGAGATCTGAAACTCACTATTCACTTGCAAGCTTCAAGAGTTAGAGATTGGTGGAACACATTTAGTGAAGATTATTGGATATATAGAATTACAAGACATGTTTGTATATAGGAAACCCAATGATTTGTGCATATATATCATTATATCCTCACTACCAAAATCCTTCTCCAGTTTCATTATGCATTATAATATGAGCAATGGTGAGATGTCTCTTTTAGATCTTCTTAATTATATTCACCATGATAATAAAGAAATGGGGAATTAAAACCACATGGTTCTTATGCTGAATAATAAAAGGAAGAAAATGGAAAATGATTTAAAGATATGTTCCAGGTCTAAAGATCCAGAGCACCATCCTTTGAAGAATAAGAATATCCAATTAGAAGAAAAGGAGAAGAATATAGTACGTTTTGCATGAGGTAAGTAACAACACTAGAAGAGTAATAAAACCCATCCAAATAAGAAATTATGTTCTTTGGGTTCCTTATTTTTTGAGTTTTAGCATTCCAAATCTATATGTTTGGTGTTTGAAACTTCATGTGGTTATCAAATTTACATTCGAATACAAGAACCATGTAGATTTTGGAAAATTTATAGAGGTGAGGTAGATCTATAGGTATCTAATGGTGTAAGTTTAGTTGCTCTTTCCATTGGAGACTGCCACCACTAGTGGAAACTATAGAAGATTTTGGTTTTAAAAAACTATAATTTTGGTTGTAGTACTATGATGATAACCAAATATGTTTACACTTAGAAATTGATGGATTTATTTTATGTTTTTAAAATAAGAGTTTCTAATTTTATAATGAAAGAATATGTTATAGAATGGAATATTTGAATAATGTTCTTTATGTTTTAGATTATGAAAACAAAATATTACAAGTTGATAATGAATGAAATTCACATGACTCATTTCACACCCTGTTGTTGAATCACCATCTTCATCAGGTAAATGAGAAGCATTGGACAAAGCTCTATCAATATGGTTACTTCGAATTTTTTCATAATAAAATACAGGGAATATTTCCCACCCTTTTACATGGAAATTTGACTAAAACACCATTAATGGTCAATGTGAAATGACCACATAGGTTCATGAAATAGTACACACTAATGTGTATGTACAATTTCTATTATAATATAGGGATGTATTAGTTAGCTTTATAAATTGTAATAATGACTTGATTAGGTAGAATTATTTCTAATTGATGAGGTATCAGTACAAATTCTTTGATAAGTTCAAGGAGTTTGAGAACACATTTAAGAATCATCTTGGTAAGAAGATAAATAAACTCCAATTAGGTTGAGTAACTTAACCTAGAGTTTACAAACATTATATTAGATTATAGGATTTTTTTCTCAACTCTTTTCTCATTATAAACTATAATGGAATTGTGTTTGTGAATGGAGGAACCATTCCTTACAAGATATGGTATATTCAAAAATGATAAAATCAATATTTCCATTATCATTTTGTGAATATTCATTACATAGGGAAACAAACATACTAATATGAGTACCAACTAAATTTGAAAATAGTATTCTATTTGATTAATGGGGTGGAATGAAACATGTTTTATTACATGTTAATACATGGGGTGAAACATTTTTTTTGTGGTTAGGTCATGTTGAAAATTGACATCCTGGGGCAGAGATTTTCTCTTTACAGGTTTCCCAAAGAAAATGAGGGCTTATTAATTATATGATCCTTTGGATAAAAATGGTACAGATAATAGGAAATCTATATTCATTAAAGGGGAAAACATCCTCAATAAGTATAGTGGGAGTAATATTAACATCTAGGAACTTGATGCTCAAGATATACAAGAGTTGGTATGGGAACAAACTCCATTGGTTGTTGTGGGAGATGTAGTTATTGAAACAGAAGTATTGTATTGGATCAATGGATATATTAGAGGACTTGATTGATATGGTTTTATTGTCAATGATGATTTTGACTCATTATTGGTTGACAATAGTAACCCTTTATCCTACAAGCATTTAGTATAGAGCTCAAAACTAAAACTTGGAAAGAGGACATGAATTCTGATAAGGATTCCGTGTACCAAAAACATGTCTTAGATTTTTTTGACCCTCTAGTAGAAGGAATGATAATTGGGTGAATGTATATATTTAATATAATAGTGGAAATAGAAGATCAATTCAGTACCTATAATTCATTACTAGTTGCTAAATGGTTTAGACAACAAATAGACATATATATTGACCAAAATATCTCTCTGGTACCCATGTGGAAATCCATTATAATTTTTCATTCCATAGTATCTTTCTAGCCCTAATAAATTTGGTAGATTGATATAAAAACCAATTTAATTAATGGGAACTTCAATAATATGTGTATATAACATAACTAGAAGGGTTAATAACTCCCTAAAATTACATAGTGGTATACAAGTTACAAATATCTTTTATGGATTAATATATGAATCAGAGTCATGAAATTTTTTTAATGAAGATATAATAGTTTTTGATTCATTAAGAATGAATGTGATCCATTTTTCTATAAGTGGTTTAGTAGTAGTTAGGTCATCTTAATATTAGTATATATTGATGAAATATTAATAATTGTAAACAAGACACTGGCCTTAGAAGAGTTTAATTCATGGTTGAACAAGTGTTTCTCTTTGAAGGACATTAAAAAATCAGCCTACATTCTACGGATCATGATCATGCTTGATAGATCAAAGAGACTGCTTGGAATAAGTCAAAGTACATAAATTTACCAAATTTTAAATAGGTTTAGTATAGAAAAATCTAAGAGGGGGTTGGTTCTAGTGTCATACCTTGTACATCAATCCAAGAACATGTGTCCTTCGATATAGAAAAATAGAGAGGGATAATGAGTAAGATTTCATATCCTTATGTGATAGGATCTATCATGTATGACATGTTATGGATGATTTTTTTTAGAGCCTATACATTTATCATTATATTTTGATATCAAACTGATCAGAGTAAAAAATATTGGACTTCTATTGAGGCTATTCACAAGTATTTGAGGTGGTCTAAGGATATGTTCTTTGTGTATGGAAGAGATAATGAGATTGTCATCATGGGTTAAACAGATGTTATCTTTCAAATAGATCTGAATGATTTGAATTCATAATTAAGATATTTCTTCTGTATCAATGAAGGATTTTTATGCACAAAGAGTACAAAGGAGACGATTATAGTCGATTCTAAATCAGAGTATGAGTATATTGTTGCCTCTGATGTAGAAATATAATAATTCTTGAATCACAACTTTTTCTAAGATGTTGATGTGTTTCCATGATTTCAAGACCCTATCCAATTTTATTTTGGTAAAATATAAATAGTGACTCTTCCAAATATCCAAGGTCACATCAATTGAAATATCAAAAAAAAATTGAGGTTTCATCTCTTGAGGGATTTTTTTCAATGTGGTAAATTTTTAGTGAGTGGATTATCCATGCAGAAAAAAATGGCAGAACCCAAGACAAAGGAGATATCTCTTGAGTGTTGTGAGTATCCTTTGAGTTATAGTGCACTAAATGTTATTAATAGTTTTCTCTAATGAAAGTTGAAATCTGTTAGAGTGGGTTCCCTAGAACTGACTTCTATGTACTTGAAGATTTCAAATATTCAATTCCATGAATATTAATGAAGATTCGTATCACATCATGATTTTTCCATTGCATGATAGGGTATGTGATCATTTCATAAGAATATTAGTAACACTAGAAAGTTATAATTATTCTATGTTGTGTTGGGAACCTAGAGGTTCCACAACAATATTCGTGAATATAAAGGTTATGTATCCAGATGATATCATTCGATGGGGCACAAATGATATATGATATCGGGTGTAGAGACTCATGGTATTTTAATGTACCCTCTCATGGTGTGTGACCTTGGTAATTTTTAGAGTAAGATATTATGAGAATGTGACCCACCAGTAGGAAATCCTCATTAATATGTTTCATTAGATGTTCTAATCTAAGGAAATGTGTTTTGATACTTATAATTTAGTATTATTGTTATCGAATATCATAAGTCATGTACATTGATGTGGTGATTAATACATTGATGTTATATTCTCATGGAAAAGTATGATATATTGGGTGAATCATGATTGATATTACATTAATGGATAATTTGAGAAATATATATATTTTTGTCTGTTAATTAAATTTGATATCTTAGTCCCTATGATGGGAATGGAACTACCTGGATAAATTTGTGTTCATGGTGTTCTCCTGGCTAGTTCATTTCATTAAATTCAAAGAAGTAGATTTCATGTACAGTGGCTAATGACACCAGCCTGCAACCAACTAGATTAGATATATAATGATAAAGGGATTATATTACATAGTACGTGTTTTTATGATTTTTTATTTTGATTCGATATTAACTTCTTCATCTATCGGTTCCTAGTGTGTTGCTATATTTTAACATTGTACTTTAAGTGTTCCCACCTATTTACACTAAGAGGCCTATAGGGTCACAAGAACTGAGTATAACCTGAATCTTGGTTAAATTTTATGGTTAATTTAACACAAATGAATACATATTATGCATGTTTTCGGGTTTAATATTCACTTGGGATCAGTTGACTGTCATGATTTATTCACAAGTTATTTGAATGATTATGTGAGTTAAATAATAATAATATTTATTTATTTATAACGTTTGTAAAGTATAATATTTATTATATTTATCAATAAATAATGAAGTGATATTTATTTATTAGATAAATAATCATTATTTAAGGTTTGGTAAATGTTAATGTGGATAAGCCATCCAAGTTTAATGGTCCAAACAGAAAATATATAAATGACACATATTTATTCTTAGGTGATCCATATATCAAGTGAATAATAATTATATTATTATTTATACATGGGGTTCACTAACAATTATTTAATTGGAATGGGTAATATATGAAGATAATAAACCCAGAAAATTACATAATATATATAGTTATATCTCTTTCCTAAGTGTAGTTTTTTGTACAAAATGTTTAGAGAGAAAATATCTCTCAAATCATAGAGGGAGTTGTAGGGTTTCATAGATCTGGACTATGATCTATCTTCACCTTCTCTAAATCCTTCAAGAGAACATGTAGAAATATTTATCCTTAAAGATAATTTTGTTACAATAAAGAATGAATGATTAATGTTATCGAGATTAACCATGCTAGCACCCAACCATTCTGTGAAGACATTTAGAGATTTTAGTGAACGTTTGGATCATCTCAAGATGGGTCAAACACATAGATCCTGTAATGCAATGATAGTAAAATCTTATTGATTCAACTAGATCATAAATGATGAGATAATTACAAGTTAAAATGATTTTATATCTAAAAATAAATTAATTATAAATTATATGTGATGGTCCTCCACTTCTGGTTGTAGCATTCGTGCCAATTTAGCTGTGAATTAATTCTATTGGTCAATATAATTTCATATTGTACATCTCATACTATTCAATGATTATGAAAAAAACCATGTTGGTCATCCCAAGAAATGATATTGTTGTGGCCCAAACCTATAATAATGTACTTGCATAAAAGTGTTAGAAAACTCCTTATACCCACAGCTTTTTTTATAAATTCTTATGTACACACATTAATATGTGAACAAACTCACTATTCTAAATCTTTTGGTAATAAAATCATTATTTCCATCCAATAAAGAGTGTTAAATCCTATTATTTCCAAGATTTTGTGAGAAAACAAATTTTTTTATATCTAAAAATATGAGAGAACTCATTATGCTCACATCCATAGAAGAAAAATCATTATTTCCCCACATTAAAATGTGGTCAAACTCATTATACACATTCCTTAGTGAACAATATCATTCTTCCATCAATTAAAATCATAGAAAGCTAATTAAAAAAATTCCTTTGTGAACAAACTCATTATGTCTGAATATTAAAATGTAAGAAAACACATTATGCCCATTTGTAATGCTCCAACCCTAGTTACCTAGAGCTAGTCCATTATTTTAATACATTGGCAAGATTACAAGGAATCATTTCTCGAAGGACCAATTAGTTTAGCTGTCTTGGAAAATGGATTACATACATGAATGTTACATTACAGTTTCTAACATAAAACATAGCATAAATAATCATTTGATAATTCCATCATTTTCCTATCTTATACCTATATATCAATAATTATCCATTTCTTCCAAAAGTTTATTATTGTTTTATTGAGCTTTGATTATTTCTCATAAGACTTCATTATGATTCATCAAATCAAAAATTTGATATTAATAGTGCATGAATCATGAAATGTCATGAAGGAAAACACTAAGATCTCTTAAAAATTAAAGATATCATAATATTATTTTTTGAAATAATTTATATGCTGCTCAAGGATATTTTCTCTTTTTGTTCATGTATTTTGCATTAATAGTAAAATCCCCATCAATTTCATTTAGAGAGTTTGTCATAAATTTTTTAAAAAATTCCATCATCATGCTTGATATCATTGGAATCTATGTGAGACAATTTCACCATATTGTTACAACTCATCATGTGGGCGACATCAGTTTGATTGAAAATGATGAAATCAACTTCCAATCTTATCAAAATATTTTTTATGTCTTTAAATGGATCTGAATAATTTTAATGATTCTCATTAACTTATTTAATCATGGTATACATTATTGGAAAGTATTTATTTTACATATCTAATCTTGTCAATGTATGAAAAATTAAATCAAGACCCTGATATCTGATTGTATTTGAAGATTATGAATCTGATTGATTATTTATTTGAAGTATAACAATGTTGGTTCCGATTTATTATTCAGTTATTTTCCCTTTTTCTTTCATTGAGATTAAATTTTCAATCCTTCGATAAACTTTCCATTCATTAAAAATTTCAATTGCATCTATAATAATTGTGTTACTACATTCATCATTTTTATTATAATCTTGTTCATCACTCTTAAATGATGATTAAGATTCTTGAAAAGATTGGGGATTTTTCTTTTCTTGGCTAACATAATTATCTTTATGGTTTAAAAAATATGATACATATTTTCATGTGGCTTGAGAATTCCTCATGGAAATATTATTGGAATTATTCGCTTCGTCCTTCTATTCAGAATCTATATTCTATTTTTAACCACTTCCTTGGGTTCAATTTATTTTTATTCTTCTTTTCTATATTCACCTCATCTATACACTTCTATTTATTTATAAATAGTATCATCGTTAATTACTTTATTACATTTCACCGTATTTTTAAAAGTGGTTCACATAGTTGTGGCTCGGATCTCAAATCAACATTTTCGAATAGAAATAATTCTTTGTCAACAACAACTACTTTTCATTTTTTTGTAAAGGGGGAATCGACATGAACTATAACTATTTCTTATAAAACAAATCCCGCATCCAAATTCTTTAAAACAACATTTTTATAGATGTATTCTACCCATTTCATTAAAAAATCAATTAACTTATCACCTTGAACATTATTTTTTTGTTTCTTTTCTCTGATTTATTTCTCTTGAACATTGGCTCCATGGATGTTTAAGGCTAAAGATTCTACTGGGATGACATTGAATTTGGGATAACGTTCTTTTATATCAGAATGTTTACTCATCCACTATGTAGCTACTTAATCATAGGATATGCTTTCACATTTTATTTTTTTGGTGGAAGAGAATCAACTTTTCTATTTATTCATATTTTTTTATCATTCTTTGTTTTGGAAGAGGGTTCAACTTCCAATGTAGAAACTTGAGAATTCTTAAAAAAACATTTTTTATTCTGAATCAATAACATACTTCATAGAAATTCTCATATCCTAACAGATAAATGAAATATTTTCTATGGTAGGCTCAATATTTATAACAATAATGAAATGTTTCATGCTTGATTCAATCATATTTATAATCAAACCAAGAAACTTTAAATTATGAGAATTTTTTGATCCACATTTGATATTTCTGATTGTCAAGAGAATAAATCCTGCTAAATTTATCTTCCTCTTATTAACCAAATAGTATAAAACGGAAATATTAGATACGTTGAGAGTATCACTATCCCTCTTTCTCAGAATGAGAAAACCTTGCATCCAAATACACAACACAATGTGATCGTGAATTAGATGGGTGACCTTTTTGTTTCAACTTATGATATATCCTTAAATAATTATTTTTCATCTCTTTATCTAAAAAACAAACCCTTTGAGTTCGAATGATTGTTGGGATGGAAAAAATGCTTCTCATTCATTAGAAATACCATGAAAACCAGCTTCTTCTCTAGGTGTCATCATAATATATTTCTCATATATTTAGAAGAAAAACAGTTTCCCCTTTTCATTGATAACCACTACAGTTTCATAATATTCTTTGACCAAATCAAGATAAAAAATCATCGATAGTATTTATTTTGTTCCTCAAATAAGGATTCCCATTCTTGAAAATATATAAATTTTCTCAAAGATGAATCATTTTTTTTTGTAAAAATATAATGGAAATAACCATTCTCAAAATATAAACCACTTTTTGAAATCATTCATAGGATCCATAATATTTGGAGAGGAAATTGAGGATTCAGATATAAAGAGAGAATCAGACTAGGAATCTAAAATCAGGTAGTGCTTCATGAAAGAATCTAATAATTTATTATGCAAGATAGGTGTGGGGAACCCCTTTATGTAGGGGATCTCGGGCGACGTTATATTTTCTAAACAAGATTTAATAACTGAGATTTAATCCATCTGATTTGAATCTTGATAGAGTTCCAAAGAAATATTTTTTATAAAAATAAACTCTTAATGTTTTTAAAAAATAATCATATTAGGTGAATATGATTGGAAGAAAATTAAAAATTAAATAACAACAACAAAATATTAATATAATTTGAATGGAATAGTGTTAAATTTTAAAAGGATATGAGAATACCTTTTGGAGTGGAATCATATATATAATAATTTGTTATTTGTTTAAAATTGTTAAATGAAAATTTTAAAATGATAAAATTTAAATTTCATAAAAATTTTGAATCTAATTTAAAATTAGAATACGTTTAACATTTCAAATTCTATTTGAAATTTGAATATGATTGTTTTTTAAATATTTTTTTGGAAAACAAGAGGCCCATAGATTTTACAAATCTTATTTAGGACAAAATCGATTCTGAAAAAAAATAAAAAACCAGAGTCTGAAAAGTTTGAGCCCAGAAAACCCTATTATGAAAATTATTGGAAAAATAAAATTTTTAAAAAATTGAAAATTTTGTAAAAGAACAATCATATGAACTCCCCCTATGAAAAGGAGTAATATTATATAAGAAGGAAATTTAAACTAGCAGTATATATGAATGATTCAATAACATTAACCATTATTATATTTTGTTTAATATATTCTAATCTATCAGAATTGAATGGTTTTGTAAAAATATCATCACATTGTTCTTGCATTTAGATGAATTATAAAAATGATATCACCTTTAACTATTTTATCCCTAAGAAATTGATTCCTGATATATAAGTTTATTTAATGAGAGTGATCTGTAGGGTTTTTAGCCAAGTCTATTGTACTTGTGTTATCACATAGTTTTTTATTTTTTGAAAAACTCATGCCATAATTAGTGAGTTTCTATTGCATCCCCAACACAAGAGCATGACAACTTCTAGCTACCACATATTTGGATTCATTAGTTGATAATGCTAATGAATTTGGTTTCTTACAAGACCAAGAAACTAAGTAATATCATAACAAATGACAAGTTTCGGATGTACTTTTCCTATCCACAATACAACTACCAAATTCAGCATCCAAAAAACATTTTAAATAAAAACTATTTCCCAAAGAATATAAAAATCCTAAATCCATAGTTCCCTTTAGATAATGAAAAATTCCATTAACTACTCTAAAACGGGATTCTTTTGTATTTTCTTGATATCTTGCAAATAATCATATTGAAAACATTAATTGCATTCCACTAGCAGTTAAGTATAGTAAACTTCCTCCAATACATATAATTTTGGTTCGTCAATAGGTTTCCCGGTTTTTTAATGATAATGTGTATTTGTGGTTCTGATTGGATTATTAATACTTTTAGTATTTTCATACCAATAAATTTAATGAATATCATGGATATACATATTTTGGGATATATAAGTGCCATTTGGTTTTTGAGAAATTTGAAAACCAATAAAAATGTTAGCTCACCCATCATACTCATTTCAAAATAATATTTCAAAATATTTTTATAGGAATCTATTAAATATTGTTGAGTAGATACAAATATAATTTCACCAACATAAAATTAAACAATCCTATTGTTTTTATTTTACATTCTTGATAAAATGTGTTGGATTAGTAGTTCCCTTAACATAATTATTTTCCAAAAAAAATTCGTATAATTTGTATAATTTGTCATATAATGATCCATGGGATTGTTTAAGTCCATGTAAATATTTGGTAAGTTTATAAATTTCTTCATGATGTTTTGTATCTTTCAAACCAAGAGTTTTTAAAAAAAATACTCTTGTACATAACCATTAAGGAGTGTACACTTAACATCCATTTGAAAAATAATTGAAATTGAAGAATGATACAAAGTATAATAGAATATGAATAGATTCAATTCAAGCTACTAGAGAATAGGTGCCTTAATAGTCTATTCCTTCTTGTTGATTATAACCTTTAGACAATATTCTTCTTTTATTTATAATGATTATTCCATTTCCATGACATCTGTTTTTTCAAAACCCATTTTACTCCAATCCCAAAAGTTTCATTAGGTATATAAAACATGGTCTAGAATTTATTCCACTCACATTAATTTAATTAATATTGAATTTATTTTATAAATCCTAATCACTTAAAGCTTCATCAGGATTTTCTGGTACAAATTCTGAATGAAAATAAAGTCGTTATACTTCATTTATTAAGATGCTTGTAGTCCATAATGGTTGATTTACATCACCAATAATACTATCACATGGATTATTCCTAAAAATCCAATGACATTGGTTTTGAAAAACATTTTCATCTACATAAGGAATAAATTATTCTGGAGTAAATACTTTAGAAACAATTTCTTCAGAATTTTCCTTATTAGAATAATCTTCAAAATAAGGTTGAGACTCAGTTTTTGAAAATACATCTGAGGATGTTGGTTGGAATTTTTTGAAAACTAAAGGCTCTAATTCCATATAATTTAACATGTATTGTTTCCTCAACAATACAATAATTTTTATTAAAAACCCTATATTCCATAGAAGTAGTGTAATAACCTAAAAATATGTATTTATTATATTTGGGTTCAAATTTCTATAAGTTATAATTTATGTTAATGATGAATAACGTTCATAAAAATACTCTAATGTAAGATACTTTTGGTTTTTTTCCTATCCAATACTCATACTGATTTTTATTAATAAAAGTTTGAATCAAAAATAAATTTATTGTATATCAAGTAGTACTAACTTCTTCATCCCAAAAATGATTAGAAATTGAGTATTCACTCAACATGGTACTTTTTAGTTCTTGTAGAATACAATTTATTCATTCCGTGTGAAAATTATCCTAATAATTTCTAGGAGATGAAAAGTAATTTTCAGTGCCTTTATTATTATAAAAACTGTCAAATTCATAATTTATAAATTCTCCACCACGGTCACTATGAATAGTTAACAGGGGATTATTTTTTAACTTTTTTATTTTGGAAACATATTTTTTGAAATAAGAAGGGGCTTCATATTTATTTCCAAGAAATTAGACGCTTGAATACCCAGTGTAATAATTGAGTAAAACAAATTCATAATACTTGCCTCTGATACTTCCGGTTTTGGTAGGACCAAATAAATCCATGTTCACTAACAATAAAGCATTAGAAGTGCAGACTACACTAATAGATTTAAAACATTACATGTTCTTTGTATCATATTGAAAAGGATAAAAAACCCATGAACAATTAAATATATTCTATGGTATATCCTTAACAAGCTTTTTCTTAGTTAATTTAAATATGTTTCTAAGGCTATAGTCTCCTAACCTTCTTTTCCATAACCAAGATTGATCATCGATTGCACTAAGGAAGGGTAATTATTTGATCCTAAGTTATTATAATTTTAATTTGTATACATTCTCATGTTGATTAGAAGAAATAATGAATTCATCCTTGTAATTGTGTACTACACATTTATCATTCCTAAAATTCAAAAGGTATCCTTCATCACATAATTCACTTATTCCTATAAGATTTTGTTTAATACCATTAACTAATAAGACATTTGAAATTAATCATTAACCTAATAGAAAAATATTACTTATAATTATAATCTCTCCTTGAGAACTATCTTCTAAGTTAACCTTTCCACCTTTCACCTACATAATATTTTCAAAAAAATCATAATTACCATTCATATTCCAGGAAAACCACTCTCCATGTGCCTTGTATTTTTGTTGTTGGTACATCCCTTATTATCATAAAAAAATTTAATTTGGTTTTCATCACCCAAACCCTTTTGGTTCAAGAAATGTTGGAAAACATGATTTTTGTAATCCACATTTTAATGATATTTTTTTAATGGTTATTAGAAATAGTTTCAAAAAGAATTTATCATGATCTTTAAAAAGATATGATACTTCATTTGTTAAAACAATTATTCTAGTATTTTCCTTTTTTATATTTTTATGTACATTTCATTTCTCATTTTCTTGAAGTTTGGAAAATATAGAAACTTATTCATAAGAAGGTACAAAATTATTATCACTAGGTGATGAGGATTGTCAATAAAAAGTTATATTATTCTTCTCATCAGGATAATTTGTATTTAATGACTTTTTGAAGAATCAGTTATGTGTACCTTGGAAATAGGACATTGATATTTAATAGGTACTCTAGTAAGATGACCAATATTCCTATGATATGAAGATTCATTTTTTGATAAATTCTCTAAAGAATCACCACCATTAAAACTATATGTGTTATAATATTTATAAAAATTCTTTTCATATGGAATATAAAACATCTTCTGATTCCTATTAGAATGTCTTTTATTTCATTCTTTCTTCTTAACTTTGGACAGTCATGTCAGATATGTCTATATCATTTACATTCACAAAAAATGACTACATAATGTTTATTTCCATTACTATATTTGTTACATTTCATGTAATGATATTGAAAATTAGTTTTACCAACAATTTTATTCATTCATAAATCAATATTGGCTAAATCATTATCATATTTCATAGAATCACTTTATTCTAATTGAAGAAATACATTTTTTTCTAAAATACTTGACAGCTTTATCAAGAGTGTGATATTTTTTTATTTTTCAAGTAGTAGTAAAAAACTCCACCATTATTTTTCTTTTATTTATCTATATCTCAAATAAATATACCCTCGTATTGTAAAAGAGTTCTCAATAAATCATCAAGAGTAATATTTTTTATCTTCATTGATTCATCAATAGCTTTTCTCTTTGATTCCCACTCATTGGGATTGATATCAACTATATTTTCATCAAGGTGTTCATATTTTTATCCTTTACTCGAATGGAATGTAATCTATTAACTATTTTCATAAAAAAATTATACCTTTGAAATCATTTCTCTATAAAGAAATTCAAATGTCTAATAGTTATCTCTAATAATTTCTATTATTTTTTCAACAACCCTTGAAGTACCAAAAGGAGTAATCTCTAATTTCTTCCAAATTCTATTTGATGATTCAAAAGAATAAATTTGGTTATATATGTTTCTAGTCACAAAACAAAATAATATTTTTCATACCTTCTAATTCAACTGATATTCTGGATTTTCTTGATTTGTATGTCACAACCAGTCCCCCGGGGCCCATGTTGTGACTACCCCAAGCCCGCATTCCATAGTCCAGGGGCTGGCGACTAGCATCAGAAAGGCATATCTCTAAAACCGGGATGGAATTTCCTTTATAACCTGTAAACTCACACAACCAAGAACACATCAAGATATGAACACGAAGTAAGATATATAATAAAAATAATGTGTACAGTAAGTAAAGGGGCCAGAATAAAATCCCAACTAGAAAGTACAAGTAAAACTAAAAACAGCTCCTGTGAACACCTGCCAAGTATCCTCCATGAAGGGTAGGTATACCTCTTGAACCATCATTTCGGCAGATCATCCCATCTAATTCCCACCTCCAAGCATCCTCCAGTCCCTATACCCTTGACCTCGATCAGCGTTTTCCATCATCTGCACAAGACACAACAAGCTGCAGGAGTAGCCCGTGCAGGGGTGAGTATAATCATACATAGTAGGGACCCTAAGAACCCTCAAGGTCCCTCAGAATCCTCACCGAATAAATCACCAAGCACTAAATCAACATTCAACCCTACTTAGGTATATTCCCATACATATACCTATGTTTTCAAGTAAAACCATCATGTTTAGGAGGAAAACAATGCCCATTTCATTAACCAAAGCACAATTGTTCCACGAAGGAATGAATACCACGAAGGTTACACCACAATGGTAAGTACCATAAAGGTAACACCACACATAAGAATAACACACATGTATCACCACGAAGGTAATTACCACAAAGGTAATGTCACACATAAGATTACCATAATGGTTTCACCACACAGAAGATTACCAAAAAGGTATCACCACATAGAAGCATACTAGATGGTTAAAGACACAGATCACACCACGTATAACTTATGTATGATGGTATAGATGATAAGTTGTACTGCTAGATCATATTACTTCGTCGAGAAGCTCTAATATTGTCCTACATAGGATCAAAGATGACCCACATAGGATATCAAGATGACCCACACAAGATCTAGAGATGACCCACATAGGATCTGAAGAAGACCCACACAGGATCTGGAGATGCTGACCCAGACAAGATCTGAAGATGACCCACATAATATATGAAGTCACCTCTTGTATAGCCAGCCACAAGGTTTCCGCACTATGCACTCTTGATTCTGGGAGGTTCTTCACCTAAATCCATCGTTCGATACTTCAAATGTAACAAATTCCCACGAAGAAGTCTCACAAAGGTCTATCACTTTATAAGGGACCCAACGCAATAGACGGCGCGTCAATCAGACACCTAGTCCGTATGTTATTATCCTTTTTGTCCAACGGGCCTGGTTTGATTCTGGTTCGATCTAACCTGGCCATACACCAAATTTATCCTAAACATGAGTGGAGTATACCGAAAGGACCGTCTCGGTCCAAGGATTCTAGTGCGACATATGGTTCATCAAATAGACACCTGATTCTCAAGACATGGCCAAAAAGGCATATCTAGGTCCCAATGGGCCCGGGTCCCATCTGACCCAGCCCGACCCGGTTTGGGTCGCTCGACCCGGTTTGGATCCGACTCAATTAGCTTGGGCCCGGCCAGCTGGGCACGGCCAGTGGTACAGCTTGCGGCCAGGGTGCCCCCTTGGGGTGCGGTCCGCCCTAGCTGCCACCCGAGAGGGAAGGCGGTCCCCCCATGTCACCCGAAGGAGCCATTGGCCATTTGGTTTTGGCCAACCGAGCGGCGCCACATGGCGTCACCTGCTGGAACACAGGACCCGCCAGAGGGGTGCCACTCTGTATGATGTGGTCGACCGAAATAGTCGGCCATTCATCCAGTAGTGTAGACTCTCTCCGCTAATCCACCACATCTATCCAGATGTTGTCCACCATTCGACCTCTGTCACGGCCAAGCGGTCGCGGTCTCCAGCTCCGGCAGCATAGAAGTGCACCACCGCTTTGCCTTAGGGCCTACCGGTGTGTCAGACACCAACCTGCTTTGCCGCAACCGATGGGCCACAACCTCCTGCTAAACTGGCGGCGCGGACGCACGCTTCCCTACCTTCATGCAGTCAGCTGACATGTCGGCCGCTGACTTCCCACGACCATGGCCGACGGGCCACATCCTCCCTTGTTACCGATGGCGCGGACGCGCCGCCCCGGTTCCACGCATCTGGTCGTGTGTCGGAAGCCACCTTTCTCCATTGCGGCCAATGGGCCGCAGTATCCTTTGGCGGCGTGGTAGCGCCACCACCGTCATCATGACTCGTGACGAACACATCAACTTTAAAGATGCAGAGGGATTGTGCCATCTTTGTTTGGTCTCCACCCTCCATGTTAGAACGATAGCATGCTGCTTCAAGGAGAATGTTTCCACATAAACCCACAAAGAAGAATATAAACACACCCCTACCTCAATCGTGGGTTGGAGGTGTTTTGAGGAAGAAGAAGATGATGATGAAGACGTTGACACTCGTTGCTCCTGCAACTCGCTCTAAGGTCGGTTCCACATTCTTGATCCAAATAATGTTCTTCATTGGAGAGGTTCTTCATTTGGATAATATTTTTCCAAGGCTCTCAGTTCCCAATAATTTCCCCCAACCTCATGAAAGGTGAGGAGCTCACTTAATAAATTAAAGTTATTAATTAAAAAACAAAATCTATCTCATTAAATTGGGGGAAAACCAAGAGTTTACTCCCATTAAAAAAGGGGATCGGGTGGTCCCCACCACCAAATATTCAAAATGGTGGTGTCAAGAAAAATAAAATAAAAGTTATTTTTTTATTTTTTTTCAATTCTCCCACAAAAATCCAAAAACATAACTTTCAACCTCGACCTACTGTGGTCGAGGTGAAGGTCTCCTTAAGTGAATATCTTGACTGCGAGTTCCACAGTGTCCTTATATTTCAATTCTGAGCACCAGTTCAAAAGTTAAAAATTCCCACTCATATGTTAACTAAACTTATCTTAAAAAATGTTCAGAAATTTATTTTGGGCACTTTGGGCCTCGGAATACAGTGCCATCAATTTTCACAGATTCGTAATATTTCCATATAATTAAAAAATTACATAGAAAAATCTGGATCTTTACACTCTCCACACCTCAGGGATTTGCATCCTTGAAAGCCAGAACACAAACTTGGGAAACAAGTGGGGTTACTAAGCACGAATCTGTTCGTCCTGCTTTCATGTTCTCTCCTAGAGGATTCTGTGCTTCCATCACATGTGCACTAGAGGTATCGATTTCCCATGAAGGACTCTCTCATGTTGATCCTAAATCTCTACTAGAACCTCCAAAGCGTCGCCCCATCGTCGATGTCCATCTCACCCCAGTCAATGATGTGTGAAGGATCATGTACATATCTCCTCAGTTGGGATATGTGGAAAACATTATACACTCAGTGAAACATAGGGGGAAGAGCTAATCGGTATTCCACCTCACCAACTCTGCTGAGGACCTGAAAAAGACTGATGAACATTGGAGATAACTTGACGCCCCGACCAAATCTCCGCAATCCTCTTCAAGATGAGACCTGTAGAAAGACATGTTCACCATCTTCAAACTCCAGAGTTCTCCATCTCTTATTATCATAAGACTTATGCCTACTCTATGCAGTCTTCAGCTACTCCTGGATGATCTGCACATTCTCTGTGGTAGTCTGTACCATCTCTGGTCCCATGAGTGCTGACTCCACAAGGTCAATCCAGCACATATGTGATCTGAAATATCATCCATACAGTGCCTCAAATGGTTTCATACTGATAGTGGAGTGATAACTGTTGTTATAAGAAAACTTCACCAATGTAAATTGATCCTCCCAGCTATGGTCGAAATCAAGGAAGCAAACATGTAGCATGTCCTCAAGGGTCTAAATGGTCTTCTCTGTTTATCCATTCGTCTGGGGATGAAAGGCAGTGCTCAAACGAAGCCGATTCCTGAATGCCTTATGCAACCCTTACCATAGATGGGAAGTAAATCATGCATCCTGACTAGATACAATCATAGATGGCAACCCATGAAGCCCCACAATCTTCTTCACGTAGCAGCATCCCAAGACCTCTATTTTTCCCTACTATCTAATAAGTAGGAAGTGGGCCGACTTGATGATTCGGTCAATGATCACCAAGATATAATCATGTCCCTGGGATGTGCATGGAAGTCCTGTCCTGAAGTACATGGAAATTCCATCCCACATCCACTCTGGCACATCTAGTGGTAGAACTATGCCTGCTGGAACCTGATGTACTGCCTCCACTTGCTGAAAAGTGAGTCATCATGAGGCAAACTCTACTACTTCTTTCTTCATCCTTGGGCACCAGTACTGATTCTGAAGGTCCTGGTACATCTTCCCCACTCCGGGATTTACCACTAGAGGGGACGTATGGAACTCCCTCAACACTTCCTCCCATAGCGCCACTGGTACCATACTATGTCCTCTAAAGAGGATGAGGTGCTCCACACCTCTATAAAATCTTTCAGGTTCCTTTCCTATGGATATCTGCGGAGGTCGAGCCTCGCAGTCAATGCCCCCAAGTTACGCCTCCTTGACTCACTGAAGGAGCGGGGGAGTGACTATCAGATACTGAAGATAAGCTTCTCTATCTCGATCCACATAGGATATCCTCCATGCGGATAGCTGCTACATCACCTCACTCAGTAATTGTATACTAGATCTCATACTAAGTGAATCATCTACTACATTCCCCTTCCTAGGAGTATAGACTATCTCAAATTCATAGTACTGAAGAAACTCAAGCCAACGGCGGTGTCTCAGGTTCAGGTCTTTCTAGGAGAAGATATACCTGAGACTCATGTGATCAATTTAGACTATAAAACATTCCCCCATGAAGTAATGTCTCCACATATTTAAGGCGAAGACCACTGCTGCTAACTCCAAGTCATGGGTAGTGAATTTCTTCTCATGCTGCCTCAGTTGTCCAAAACCATACGCGATCACTGCTCACTCGTGCATTTGGACACATTCGAGTCTGTTCCCTGATGCATCGCAGTAGACTACGTACCCAATTCCACCCTCTAGTAACCTCAATATGGGGCACTCGTCAGTCTCTACATCAGCTCCAGGAAACTCTACTGGTATATCTCCGACCACACGAAGGGTTGCCCCTTCTTCATTAATGATGATAAGGGTGCCGCCACTCTGGAATAGTTAGGCGCAAACCTCCGTTAGTAACTGGCCAACCCCAGGAATCTCCTCACTTCTATCACACTCCTAGGTGTCTCCAAAGCAAGAAAAGCTTCAATTTTTGATGGATCCACCGCAAATCCATCATTTGAGATGACGTGTCCCAAAAAGTGGACCTCCAATATGTAGAACTGGTACTTCGTGAGTTTACCATAAAGCTATTGCTCTATGAGTGTGTCTTGAACTATTTGCAGATGATAGGAGTGCTCCTCATCTATTCTTAAGTATATCAGGATGTCATCGATGAAGAAAACCATGAAGTTATTGAGTTATAGTTGGAAGATCATGTTTTAGAGTCCCATGAACACTGTTGGGGCGTTGGTCACGCCGAAAGGCATAACCAAGAACTCATAATGGCCACACCGACATCTAAAGGTCATCTTATGGACATCCTCGACTCGTACCCTGAGCTGGTGATAGGTTGATCTATGGTCTATCTTCAAAAAACATTGTCCTCCATATATCTAATCAAAGAGATCGTCAATCCTCAAGAGTGGGTACTTGTTCTTCACGGTCACCTAGTACAAATGCCGATAGTCCACACAGAGTCTCAAACTCCCATCCACCTTCTTGGCAAACAAAATCAGGGCTACCTAAGGAGAAACAATGGGCCAAATGAACACCTTACTTTGCGAGTCCTCCAGCTATACTCACAACTCTTGAAGCTCCGCAGGAGCCATCCAATATACTAGTGTAGATATCGGTGCTGCCCTAGGGTACAAGTCGATATTAAAGTCCACCTCTCTGTGAGGAGGTAGACCTGTAACATCCTAAAGGAAAAGATCAGTGTACTAGTTCAACACTACAAGATAGCTTATAATCTCAACATCAACTTCCCTAAGGGTAAAGCTAGCTATCTAATGTGTGATCAGCTACACCCTCCTCCGGGTATGTCCATCTCACGCTTCAAAGGTTCCCTTCTCGCCTGTAAATGAAAAATTTTCCCATCCATGCAGACACAACACACTTTGCACCTAATACAATCAATATAAGCATAAATGGTAGATAACCAGTCCATACCCAAGATGACAATGTAGGGCCTCGACGTAGCTACTAGAAGATCACATCTGAATCTCTCGCTTCCTAGAGTAATATCACACTATATTCACCAGTGTTTAATCATCTAATCCACTCCTATAGGAGTCTCAAGCCATATTGATCGAGCCAATGACTCCACCAGAATCTTCGAGCTCCGAATGAGGGTCATCTCAATGAAAGAGTGACTGGCACCTATGTCTACATGTACTGCATCTAAGGTGGAGTAAAAACACATCATACCTCATATAAACTTTGGAGCTTCGTGGTCGTAGGACTTAGATGCCTAGAGCTGAGCTCATCCATATCCACCTGCTCCTTGTGGTCAGTGTGGACCACCTGAAGGTGGTAGAAGTATGACCTCGTATCGACACTGACCGCCTATTGTATGGACATCTCCTCTTCCATGCCCGCCTCCAGCCTATGGACCTCCTCGATCGAATCTCCACCTCTTCCTAGGGGGTCCTTCGACTGACTTTTGGATGTCTGTACCATGGGTCATGCAGTCGCGATCCATGTGACAATTCCTGCCACACGAGTAATATTTCTTGCTCCTCACCTATCCTGCTCTATATCGAGAGCCTCACACAATCGACCCTATATCATGCGGTTTTCCGCCTGTAAATCTGGACCTTTTAGACCACTGCGTCATTTGTCTACTTCCAGCTGCAGATGACTCTGTTACATGACATTCGGTGGTGGGTCTCTATGTTGGTGACTGCTCAGCAAGGAAACTCTCCACTAAGAGTGCTTGCTCTAACACCCCTTTCATAGTTGGGATGCTGAGGGAAATCATCAATGCTATAATCTCCAATATAAGCACCTTCTCAGAGGTATGGGCCCTAATAAAAGAGTATTGTACCATGCCAGTGGAGTAGAGCGAGAGGTCAGTGAACCTCACAGAATACAGAGCCACTGTCCTGCCACCTTACTATAAGTGGAGAAGCTCTTGTATATGCATTGAGCATAAGGTCTCTTGGATGATCTTTGACCTCAAAAGGCTCTCGAAGTCTGCCCCAATGGGAGTGACCTTCTCGTGATCTTGGAGCATCAAGCTTCACCATCTGACCACTACTGCATGAAGATGGCTGGTAGAAAGTATCACCTCGAGATCAGCTAGTGTCCCGAACATTCGGAAAACTCTAACCATGACATCCGGCCAATCCTCAGCCGACTGTGGATCTTTCTCGCCCTGGATCCTCAGTGGCCTCTAGAGCTGAAACTCGTGCAACGTGATCATGTGGTGTTCACCCTTTGATACTGGGCTTGGTGGCATCAGCTTCCCAATGGGTAGTGGTGCTGCATGTACACCACCTGATAGAACAACTACCAAAATGGGGCCCTACACTGAAGCCTCGTCGCTTGAGGGGCTGCCATCACCTACTCTACCTAGAACCCAGGTTGGCTATCTGTGTAGAGGCATCCTAAAAAGAAACTGGTGCTCCACAGTCATTAATATATACCTAGTTATCGGACTAAATGTGATCACTTTATAACTTTTCAAAAACGCACACATAATTATTGTTTTTATATGCTAAGTCATAAATCAGAATTCAGGGTCCTGGTGTATGGATACGTCAGCCGCCACACCAACACCGGATTCCTCAAACTGATAACCACACACATAAGACTTAACACTATTGCCGATTAAAATAATAGAGTCCAAGTTCATTGGTAGAACCAACTCTTCTAATACCAATTTTTCATGAACCATCCCCTGAGGCTTGTTTCGTGACTACCCCAAGCTCGTCTTTCATAGGCCAGCGGCTGGAGACTAGCACCGGAAAGGCATATCCCTAAAACTGGGAAGGAGTTGCCTTTATAACCTGTAAACTCACACATCCCAATATAAAGTAAGATACGATACCAATGTAAAATGTATAGTAAAAAGAGTGTGTACAATAAGTAAAGCGGCTAGAATACAAGCTCAACTGGAAATTATATTCAAAACTAAAAACAACTCATGTGAGCACCCACCAAGGATCCTACCTAAAGGGTAGGCACAACTCTTAAACGTTTATCTCTGTGGATCATCTCTTTTAATTACCACCTCCGAGGAGCCTCCAGTCCTGGTACCCTCATCCTCGATCAGCGCTATTTGTCGTATTCATAAGACACAATAAGGTGCGGGCATAGCCCATGCATGGGTGAGTATAACGATACTCAATGGGAACCCTGAGACCCCTTAAGGAGTCTCAGAATCCAAAAAGGATAAACCACAAATCAGGAAAAAAAACACTCATCCCTAATTAGGTATATGCCCATATATATGCCTAAGTTGTCAAGTATGCCCATCACATTCATGAGGAAAACAAGGCCCAGTTATTTAACCAAAATCACAAATGTTCCATGAAAGAATGAATATCACGAAGGTAACACCACAAAGGTAAGTTCCATAAAGGTGACACCATACAGAAGAATACGACACAGGTATCACCATGAAGGTACGTACCAAAAAGGCACACACAAAAGATTACCACAATGTTTTCACCACACCGAAGATTACCAGAATGGTATCAACACACAAGAAGCATACCAAAAGGGTAAAGACTCAGTTCAAACCAGATATAACATAAGTGTGGTAGTATAGATGACTAGGTGTACTCCTATATCATCTTAATTCGTCGAGAAGCTCTATTGTTAACCTAAAGAGGATCAAAGATGACCCACACAAGAACTGAAGATGACCCACATAGGATCTAGAGATGACCCACAGAAGATCTGAAGAAGCTGACCCAAATAGGATCCGAAGATGACCCACACAGGATCTGAAGTCTCCTCAAGTACATCCAGCCTTTGGGTATCCTCACTAAGCACACTTGATTTTGGGAGGTTCTTCACCTAATGAAATAGTTCGATACTTCAACTACCACAATTTTCTATGAAGAATTATCACGATGGTCCATCACATCATAAGGGACCCAACGCAACAGACGACGCATCAATCAGATGCCCAGTCTATATGATATTAGCCTTTCAGTCCTGAGAGCCCTGTTGGATTCAGGTTCAGTCCAACCCGACCATACTCCAACATTATCCAAAACTGAAGTGGAGTATACCAAAAGTACCATCTCGATCCAAGGATTCTGGTGTTGTAGATGATTCTTCAAATGGACACCTCTTTCTCAAGATACGGACACAAAGGCGTATCTGGGTCCAAATGGGCTCGGGTCTTCCCATGTTTTCCTGGGCCGTAGCGGGTCGTCCCATTGGGCCATGTTCCGGCCCAGACCGCGAAGGGGGTGGCGCAGCCCTAGAAAGATGGGTGCGGCCCGCTGGGTTTCCTGCGGTGCAGCCCGCGAACGGGGTGCCCCCTTGGGGTGGGGTCCACCCTAGCCACCACCCGGGTAGGAAGGTGCTACCACTAGGTCACCCGAATGACCGATTGGCAATTCGGTTTTTTCCAACCAGGAGGAACCATGTGGCGCTGTCGGTAGGAATGCGGGACCCACCGGAGGGGTCCCAGTCGGTGTGATGCGGCTGGCCGAAACGGTAGCCCCTCCTTCCAACGGCGTGGATACACACCGCTACTCCACCGCGGCTGGCCAGATGCCAGCCACCCCCCGACCTCTGCCATAGCCAAGCGGTCTTGGTCTCCAGCTCTCGTGGCACGAATGCGCGCCGCCGCTTCACCACGCAGCCTGCTGGTGTTCCAGCTGCCACCCTAATCCGCCGCGGCTAACGAGGCACGACCTCCTTCTCAAACGGTGGTGCGGACAGACACCGATGAACCTCCATGCGGTCGGTCGGTGTGTCGGACCCTAAAATCCCACTACTGCGGCCGACAGGCCGCAACCTCCATCATTACTAGCGGCGCGGACGTGCTGCCCCGGTTCCACACTGCCTGTCGGATGTCAGCCGCCACCTTTCTCTAACGTGGCCGATGGGCCACAGTCTCCTTCGATGGTGTGGTTGTGTCATTTTCGTCATCATAGACAGCAAAGAACACATCCACTTTAAGGATGGGGAGGGATTGGGCCATGTTTGTTTGGTCCACTCCCTCCACGTTAGACCCATAGCATGCGTCTTCGAGGAGAATGCTTCAATATCAAAACACAGAGAACAATATAAACACACCCCTACATTGATCGTCTATTAGAGGTGTTGTGAGGAAGAAGAAGATGATTATGAAGATGTTGACGCTCGTTGCTCCCAAAACATGATCCAAGGTCAGTTGCACATTCTTGATCCTGAGAATGTTCTTCATTAGAGAGGTTGTTTGTCTGGAGGAAATTTCTCAAATTCTCTCCTTTCCCAAAAATTTCCCCCATCCTCAAGAAAGGTGAGGAGATATCTTAATAAATTAAATTTATTAATTAAACAATTATTGTTGGCACATTAAATTTGGGGAAAACCAAGAGTTTCTTCCCATTAAAATAGGGGTTCCGGTTGTCCCCACTACCAAATATTCAAAATGATGGTTTCAAGTAAAATAAAATAAAAGTAATTTTTTATTCAATTCTCCCATGAAAATTCAAAAAACTAACTTCCACCCTTGACCTACTATGGTCGTGTTGAAGGTCTCCTTAAGAGAATATCAATGTTGCAAGTGTAATGGTTTCCTTATATTTCAATTCTAAGCACCGGTTCAAAAGTTACAAATTCTCGCTTGCACGTTAACTGGAAGTACATTAAAAAATGTTCATAAATTCATTCCGGGAACTCTTGGCATCAGAATCACACACCACCAATTTTCTTGGATTTGTTATATTTCCATATAATTAAAAAAATTACCTGTAAAATCTGGGTCTTTACATTGTAAAGGTTCAAATTACCTTTTCAAGAATTTTATAATCTCTCGTGAGGATTAGAAAATTTTTAAATCTAGTGAAGGTCAAAAATTTCTTCATTCTATCCCTCTAGTATTCATAATCACTACCTTAAAAAATATGTGGTCAAATGAAATTGAAATTAAGATTAAATTTGATAATTAAACCTTACATCATAAAAATAATACAAAAAAATTATTTTCTATAATAAACATTAGTGTAGAATCATTTTATAAAAAAATATAACAAAAATTAAGACTAACATTTAGAAGTAAATAAGGGAATGAATCAGTATGTAAGTGAACAGTGGAATACTCCTCTAATACCTAGTGTGATTATCAGTATTTCAATGAATCATATCTGTTATAAATTTGTTGGATTGAAATGTATATGAAGATGAGAAACTACATGAGTTGGTGAATTGTATGTTTAAAAACATTGGTTTTAAACCTTATAAGAAAATTATCTTAATGCGGTAGAACTTATCATATTTACAATACCTCTTGATATTCAATCATGGACCTGGAGTCCGATGAAAGAAATATCGTAATCATGTTGATTCTGATATATAAGTCCATATTTCATAATGAGATTCTATCTTTATAAAGTATTGAATCTTTATTAATCATAATTGGTAATCGTAATCATAAATTAATCATATTCACAGATGAAAATTATTTAATAGATTATTCATAAAAGTATAACACTCACAGTGGTTATGATAAGTCAGAATAAAACCAAAAATAATGATTCTATCATAAAGCTTATAGAATCATAATTAGAGAAATAAAATATTCACAAAGTAGTACAAGGTAAAACAAATATATCATAATTAAATCTATTATGATAAACATAATACATAAAAAATATTAATATAAAATAATTCACATTCTATTATAATTTTATATGAAATAAAAAACATCTAATAAAACATTTAGTACAAGAGAATATAATTCATTTTACCCGAATAGAATGGTATCCATCCTACCAAAATCAACATTGAAAATTATATTAAAATCAAATCCATCAAACACATAGAGGAAGATAAAACCGAAAAACAGGGATTAATTAGGTCTAAAATAATGCAAACCAAGTGAGTACCTAATAAAAATGCTCACACACTCTTGTGGAAATGACCACAAACTATGGGAGAAAGAGAAAACATCATCCAGTGGAGCGTGAGATGTTATAAATCCAGATACCCTATTTCCCTTTCTCCATGTATGGTTAATCTCTAATATAATATTATTCAGCTCCCAACTTTTTTCGAATATTATAAGCAATAGAATAGGGAGTGAAACCAATATACATGATTTCCCTTTCAATAAGACGAGAATATGTTTCCAGTAAATAAATGGTTGAGCTCCATCTATTACATATCTCCATCCTATTTAAAATTGCATGCACTTCAGCCTGAAGAGAACTACCATACCCAAAAGTGGACGAAAAAGAAATAATAACTGAACTTCTTGTATCTCTAACTAAACTTCCACCATACATAATACCCTATCTGCACGAAACAACATTATTATGTTTCCACCCATTTCGGTGAGGATTCTATCTGACCCATAGATTGGGATGGGGGCTAGGATTAGGAGGTAAGGTATGTCTAAATCCCGTAATTTTTTTGAGTGAGGTTGCAACATCCCGATTCTTAATGATATGAACCTGATCGATTAACAAATTTTTCATATGAATACCAATGGCCTCCATAGAGATACGAATCCCCTCATATCATTTTTTTATGTCTTGGAAAATTCACTAACTCTCTGCCATAAGAATAATGGAATTAGCCTTAACTTTTACTAAATTACTCCCTACACCTCAAGACCACCAATACATGAAGCTTCCCCAATGCCTTCTTGAATGGAGAACCCGGTGAAACTACTAAAAGTGTGCTACACATGCAGGGCCCATTGGACCTCGAAGAAGAGATGGCGAGAGAAATCAATTTTGTGATTATCACAACAGATGCATTGGGACGCCATATGAATACTGAGATGTTGGATGTTCTTATCTCTGGGAAGTTCATTGTTTCCAACATTCCACACTATAAAGTTGATATTTTTGGGAATTTATTTACACCACAATACCTCACCACATTCACCATGATTGGATGATTCCTGGATAGTCATGTGATAGTCCTTTACTAAAAAATAACATGGCGATGAACCTGTGAAAATGAATTTATCAGAAATGTCGGATAGTTTTATTAGATAAAAATGATCTATTGATTCAAGTCTATGATGTCTTGGATGATGGTTGGATGCCTTATATATTGTAGTAAGAAGATATTTGGGTTGGAGAATCCAGGAAAGACATGTTATTCACCATCCCACTTTGTTTCTAGAAGCTCATCTCCCCCAATCTGAAGATCCAATGTGTATGCATGTCTAGAAAGGGAATGTAAGGTAGAACTGTGCACCCAATATTGATTGATCTAGAATTCAGGGTATTATAAATGTCTCTATAAATTCTGGAAATGAAACACCCCCAAAGAGACCTACCTTCCATCACATCCCATGAAAGCTTCACATGCAAGACTTGCTTGGTCCCTGAAATACACCTAACCTCGATACCTCATTCACTTGCAGATCGATCCATCTTCTCCCAGGATCCCAAACCCTTTTTCACCTCTGTATGGGCATTCCATAAAAAGTACACCACTTTTTTCTCTGGTTGAGAAATTATAGATTTAGGATCATTAGTTGAAGAGAGAACATGTATAAGAGTAAAAGATAAGAAAACTGTCTATAAGAGTGAGTCTTACACTGAATGATAGAAAATTTCTCTTCCACTTATTAATTCTATTGGTTATCCTTCGAACTTTACTATCAAAATTCTACACACATAACCGAATTGGGATAAATGTACACCGAGGTAATCAGTGGGAAATTCCCTCTTACTGAATCCCATGTTGGACTCCATAGATATCGCTCTTCTATCAAAGAATCTATCTGATATGAAGATACTAATTTTACCACAATTTACCACTATTCCACTTATTTGTCAATATTCTATAAGGACATATTTAATTATGTAGATGGATTGCTTACTACTATTGGGAAAAATAAATGTTTTATTAGCAAAAATGAGGTGGGATATACCTTGGAATTTAGTGTCAGCGCTGAAATGGAAGAACACATCCATCATGAAGCCTCTTCTTATCAAGTCTACATTAAGTGTTACAGTTAATAATGAATAATATATGGGAAAGTGTGTCACATGGACTTAGGATGCTGTCTAATTTAATGAAGCCACATGTTTTCTCTAAGATCAAAATGGAATCCCTAGAATGATAAATCATCTGAATAAAATGTTCATTAACCAGTTAGAGAATCCAAAACACCTGAGTACCTAGATAATTAAATACTACTCACTTTTATCATAAGCCTTTCCCATGTCCAATTTATTGGGAATGTTCGATCTGTGATTTTTTGTTATGATTGCTAATCATATCTTGAGCCAAATATATTTCAACATGTATCTCTCTTATCTTAAAAATCCATGTTTTTCATTAATATGGGTATCCAATAACCTAGCATAAAGGTCCCTTATTTTATAATTACATGAATATATTGTTTCACTTTCTAAGGATATCACTCGATATGATGATTGGTATGCCTTGCTATCTTCGTGAGACCTCGAAATGGTGATCAAATTTTCTCTTTCTACGTATCCTTAGAATCCCTCAATACGATGATTGGATATGTATTGCTATCCCCACAATCCATTGATCAATATGGTGATCATAATATTTTTCTTCCTATCCTCAAAATCCATCCATCGTAATCACAATTGGATGCCAAAACATGATTTATGAAACCTTCTACGAACATCGTGAAACTCAAAATTAAGGAACTTCTTCAATATTCGTTAAACATTTCAAGATAAAAACCATTCAATGAGTAGTATTGTTTTTTTATTTTTAATGACTTCACAATGTTTATGTAAATCCCCTATAACTCATTTCATAAAATTTATATGTGATGTACTTTGAACGAACATCATTTTTTGATGGTATTTCTTCAAAATTCTCCATCAGATTGACTACCAAGCCAAATATTTTTATGATATTTCTATACCCAGATTCATTCGATTAGAAACTCTATGTCTATTAGAATCAACCTATCTTTGTCTCATATAACTCAAGTTTATCTCAAACTTTGTATTCCCTTCTCTACCTAGAGAAACTATATACAATGGAATCACAATTCCCAATCTCATTTCATCATAAAACATTATCTGTTGGATCATTCTAGTATCTATCTGATGAACCATAATCCAATGTTACCTCATAAGATTATCCATTTGGTAATATTTTTCAGTTTTATCTATCTGATAGCATTGACATGTTATCCTCCATTTGAAACAATTTTCAACTCTATACCTTACACTTTGTACAGATTTCGCAACATGTAATTTTTAACACAACTTCAAATTTATTAATCCGACCATCCTACAATTGGACTTTCTGACTCATAATTTGTAATAAACTATTCAACCATTGGAACATTGTTGATTCATCAACTCAATTTTTATGATTTTTATTTATTGTATGAAATTGTTCATGTTCGTCTAGAAAGAACCATAAAAATCCAAAATAGATTCACTGCACAGGTTTCCTCTATTTAATCATTCTTTTTCTGATCAAAATAACTTTAACAATAAGACTTGGGATAACTAAAACTTCATATATCAATATCTCTATATCCTGATTTTCAATCTATTTAAATTTTAATTCATACATATTTATCTATTTTCATTTAGTATGTTCACCCAATAACATTTTTCGATATTTCATATCCTATAACTCAATCCTTATAAAAAAATTAAATTCTTACCCCTGGTACACATTCAAAAAAAAATTATATTGGATCATGAGTGTTTTTGTGATGTTAGGAACTTGAAGAAAACCTTAGTATCATCTAACATTATAAGGAATATATCATAACATTCTTAAGGAAACATTCATAGCCATCACAATGAACGATTATTCCACAACTCCAACAAAATATCTTCTCTAAATCATCTCTAGGTTTCTTATGAAAATTTTCCAAAAAATAAATATAAATATATTGTAAAAAATGAAACTAAAATTATGTTGGAACAATATCCCCCCCCCCCTCTTAATGTTTGTTGTAAATATACACATAAAACATAAAACATATACAAATTAAATATGTGTTCTCAATACATTATCGCCATGTTATTTTTCCAATTTCATGTTCTACATATGTTATTTTTATCCCATATTAGAAATAAAATGAAAATAGTACTCTAATGATCATATAATATCATCTTACTTTATCTAAGAAACATGAAAATTTTCTTTAAGTGGAAAATAGCATTACCTATGTTTCCTAACAAAGATTCTATAACTAAACAAATACTAGTCTACATTGGTGAGCCCAATGTTTAAATCACATGTGAATAATCAAGGTGGTAAATATTCTGTATTACATATATATCATATAATTCATTCCTCAAACTCATTCTAGCATCTCTATATTAGGGAAAATATGAGAAGGTTTATTCATAAAAATCTTAAACCCATCTTATCAAACATATTAAAAATATATTATATTTATAAATACAATATTACCTTTATCTTAAATTTCATAACATCTCTAATTTTTATGAGAAGTGTGATACTCATACCTCATCTTCATCTCTAATAACATTTAAGGGTATCAATCCACTCTACATATTGATGATTATAATATTTCCTTGATTGAATTTTCAACTGTAAGAATATAACAACACAACACCAAATTTTTTACATCTTCTCCATAAATTCAAAAAATGATAGTATAAATTTGATTTTTTTATTTGAAATAAGAAGAAACCTCAATTTCCTTAAATTAAATGATCATAATGAGAGTATTCTCCTAGTTTATAATTATTCTTCAGATTATTAGATTCATAATGTGATGTAATTTTTCCCTTATGATTGGACTTTATGAAATTTTCAATGTCTTTCTTTTCATCTATAAAATAATTTGATGAAACTTTTATTTTCTCTTCAGTTTTCATAACATCTTTGTTACCTTGATTTTCTAATATCCTATTCATTATTTCCTCTTTGGATAGTAATATAGTCATAAAATATTTAGTAACATGACTATATTTCTCACACCCCTATAACTTTATTGAAATCATCAAACCACCATATGTTGATACATAATTATCAATACTTTTCTCAACATAGAAATAAAGTTTCTTAACTTTTTAGTTTGTAGACATTATTTATTACTCATTCTTTATATCAAGGTCTGTTTGATCTGTAATAATTACTAAGACCTCTTTCTAACCCGACTCAACTTTATGTAGTTTCTCACTTGTAGTTCTAATATACTTCTTCTTTTGAAATTGACATTCATCTTCATTAGACTTTTTAAAAAACATTGACTTCTATAATAATTATATCACACCCTATATTCATACATTTTTACAGGTAGAGAAATATTGTACTAGCATGACTATTATTTGTGATTGAATTCCCCAAAAAAACCAGCAGTAACTTTATAATTTTGATCTTTCGCATAGATAAAAGTACTACTCTAATTTTTTTATTATTGCTTCATTAAAAACTATGGGTGACTTTATTTAGGGAGATACATACTTGATGGAATCCAATTTCTCTAACTGGAGTATGATTTTTAAAAGATTTATTCTTTGGGACCTTCATTGTTAGTATAAGTAGGGTTGTATGAAAATTTAATGGGAATAGTCATCCTAAGAAGATTCAGATTTAACCATAACTATTTTGGTAATTACTTCTATGAACATTTTTAACTATGTGATATAAGAAACATTTATTTTGTTTTTAGTAACTTTTCTTCCTTAATAGACAATCTTTATTTATGAATGTTAACTATTTTTTTATTCATCCATCTTTATCCCATTTTTTACATTCCTCAATAATGGTATTTTCTATGATGTTGATATTATCATATCCAGTTGATTTTCCTTCATAAACATTCAATTTTCATTCTAAATCATCTACATTAATTTTTTATGAAATAATAAAATTATGGTTTATCACCACTATTTTGACTTGATCACCATTATTCAATGTTATCTCTTTAACTTTTTTCTTGAACTTCTTTATTTCCTTTATGAGTAGTGTAATTTTCTTAAGAGAATCTTCCAAAATATTATTTTAGAATCCACTCATGTTTTGTTCTCTCTTCTTCATCACCATCACTATCTGTTTAAGTAATTCATAATAAAACAAAATTTAAGATTTTTACATGACATTATATTTATTTATTGGATGAATTTTCATCCTTCCCTCTTATACACAATAATATTTTATTCTTATTTCTAGGAAAAGTTTTCTTATTTTTTAGTTCGAATTTCTTTTTGAGAAATCTCGTATCCATCTACTAATTCGGAATCATCAATATTCTTATTATGATATTTTTTTTATTAAAATGGACTATATCATTAAAATTAAAAAATTTGAGATAACTATATCCTTTCTTAGTTCAATTTCCTTTTTTTGAATCTCTTATAAATAAGAGAAATGAGTGTGTTGAAGTCCAATTAGTTTTCCTCTATATCTAAATCACTTGATTCTTCTCCTAATTATTTATCAATGTAAATCCCTTTTAATAATTCTTTTAAATTTATATCTTACTTATAATAATTCATAAATATTGTTGATTTTTATCTCATATGTCAAGAGAAGGTTTTGAATATCATGTAGAGATAATATTCTCGAACTTATAGAGATAAAACATTAGCATCAAATATTTATGGAATGTTATTCATTAGTTTATTAATGATAGTATAATCTTCTAATAACTCATAGAAACATTTTATATTTCTATAAATATCATTGAATATTATAATGTATTCATAAATAATTTCTTAATAAATAACTTCAATATAATAAAACTACTCTTGCATATTTATTTATTAGCTTTAACAAGTTTTTCATTTCCTTAATAATTGTCTCACAACTAATCCCACATTTTTATAGTCATTTGAAACCCAATAATCCTTATATGAATATTATATGACAGAGATATCAAAAAATCATTTTAATATTTTCCATCAATTTTTAAATTTCTCATATCATCAGAAGTAATAGGAAGATCAATTATGGGAAGAAATACCATAGTGGCAACATCTATAACTTCAAGGCCAAGAGATATAAGACAGGGTTACATAATATTCTTCAAATTATGATAATTGATTCCATAAAATACCAGAGCACCCCTATTTTTCACTAAATTTTATTCTGCATCCTCATTAAATAGTAGGATAGATTATAGGGAACCTCCTCTGATACCAATTGTAATTCCCTGATTGGTGTAGGACCACAAAGAGGGGGATGGGTAAAGTAGTGATAAATGTCTTTTAAAAAAATTTCTTTTATACTCAAAATTTGAAACCTGTTATATTAACAATCCAATAAAATATATTTATCAATATCTCTATGTATATACTAATATAATATAAGATATTAGGGCACAATAGTTACCAGGTTTCATATGATGTCATACACCTTTTTATATTTCTTTCCTCCCCAATCATGGATTCTCTTACTAACATATTTTATTAATACAAAGTCATCGGTAGAAAATGGTTTTATAACCTAGTTATCATCCCTCCAACTAAACTTATTTCTACACCCTACCAATAAAATATTCTTCCATAATAGATTATAACCCCCCCAACTATGCTTTTGATTTCCACTTCATTCACAAATAGTTATATTCCACCACCACATGCCATTTCAGAAACTAGTTCTACACCCCATCTATATGATCTTACTTCTTATTTTATAATCCAATCTATAAAGATCTTATAGTTCATATGTTCTTTCACTGCAATCAAGTTGGATATTCTTCTCATGAGTACAATATTCAATATCACAAACAACTATATTAGGAGATTTTGGGTCTGAAAACTTCTTCATAATCTTTAAAATACATGGATAACTAAATATTACATTATGAATTTTTTTACAAAAAATAACCTTTGAAAAATTATATCTAATCGATTTCTTTCCAATATACCATATGTATGATGGTTATCAATCCTCATCTGGTATGTCCCTTTATTGTACTCCTCAAATAAATTCAATTTAGTTTAATGAATCATAGTCTGATAAACCTTAGTATGATGATCTTTATGCATATAATGAACTACCATTATGAACTTATAAATTTAGTTTAAACCTCATTCTTGGAGTCTTCTTCGATTGATGATACTCGGTCTGATACTTATTATTCACCTGATGACTCTCATTTCAATGATTTTCTACTAGAAGATCCTCAGTTTGATACTCCTTAATCCAAGTAGATACTTGGTTGGTTACACATGGAACAAACCCTTCAACAATTCCACACTTCCACACTTATGTGTGTTTTTAATGTATGTATCTTATTCTACCACACCCCTTTATATATATTCTACTTCTAGAAAAAATATGGGAACTCAAATTTTATTTCCCACATAACCCAAATTTGAATTTCAAATATCCTACTCATTTCGAATTCTTTGGTTTCCTCCCAAACATTATAGAATACTCCTAATTCTTATTAAAAAAATCAATTTATGAAACCATTATAAAAATTTTGTATTCTTAGTGTTATGAAACTTTCCCAAACTTTCTTAACCTTCATAAGATAACAATAGTTTAACAAATATATTTGAATCATCATTAATAAGTAAATTGAAATGATTAGGTAAATACCCTTAGAACACTATTCAAAAAATGTATGTATATTTTTATTTGTGATAAACCCTCTCTTTTATGGGATAACATCGACATTCTGCATCTGATGGAATTAAAATCTAAACTTATTTTCATTATGTCTTCACTTGGATATACTCATTTTAGAACCCTCTGTCTATTGAGATCAATATATCACTATCTAATATAGCTCAGCTTCATCTGAAATGTTATACACCATTATATTCTTTGAGTTCATTAATCTTAGGGAATTAAAAGTCTCCATATGATGCCATTTTAATGATTTATCTTTCTCATCTTTATATTTTTATCCGACAGACCTTTATCCAATGCAACCAAATAGATTTTTTCATTTAGTGATCTATATTATTTATCTATATATGATATCACGTACATGATATCATATATCTAATATATCTTTATACTATTTACCATATACATTGTATAGAATTCACAAAATGTACTTTGTAATACAAATTCACATTTATTCATCTGACCCTCGTGTATAGGGACTTTGTAAATAAACATTTGTAAGAAACTATATGAACATTAGGACTCCATTGATTCATCAGCACACTTCATCCATTTTTCTTCATTCGGGTATGAATTTTTTCAGGTTCATCTATTAATCGTAATATGGATCCCCAACCAATGAAATTCAAAGGTTTCCTCCATTTAATCCTTATTTTTTCGATCAAAATAAATTCATAAATTAGAATTTGTATGGTAGTAAATTCATATATCAATCTCTATAAAACCATATATTTTAAGATTTCAATTTGGATCATAAGTATGTTCATTATTTTAGGAACTTGAATAATTTCATAGCATCTTCTAACATTGTGAGTAAACTTTCATAAACTTCATTAAGAAATTTTCATTACATTTATAAGGAATGTTTATTATATAACTCTAGAAATGTATTTTATATAAAACATATACATGTTTCTCATTAATTTTTTTAAGAAAACAGATATTTAAATATTAACAATAAATACAACCTTACAGTGGAAAAATAATTTTCAATATTGAGTGTCAGTGTCATTATGAACTAGTTTCATAATAGAAAAATTTTCCTTCATCTTCATTCAAAAAAAATTAATTCCCAATTCATTCAATGTATTTGAATTGATGATGTATAATTATTTTTAATATTATAATTTCATTATATGGGGAATTGTTTATGATCTTTAATGTTTAAATCAATAGTGAACATGTTTCAATGATTTCTCATGAATGGGCATTGAATTCAAAATTAAAGAGTTTTATATTAATGTTAAAATTCATGAACAAAAATCAAATCCATATTAACTTATTTATATGATATCTTATTAGTAACTAAGTTCTTATAGTCATACATGATATTATTTTATATCATTGTACAACTAGGTGGATAGACATGCCCTAACATGAACTGGTCATCATTAATAAATGATTATGAAGTGATTTGGCTATAATATCATTTTGTTGAGGTATAATTAATTTTTTTGTCTTTTTAAAGTTCAAAAATAATATTTTAAGATAATTATTATAATATTAACTTGATATGAATCTAATACATAGTATAAATTGGTTACCCCTCTTAGTATGTTTTTTTATGGTTAAATTTACAATTACCATTTGTTTGTCATATTATTAAAAGGTAATACAAATTTCATTACCATAATCCTAATAATTTCATAAAAAATTTATTTAACCATTAATTACTCATTGGGGCGATACATTTAAAGAAGTGGAGAAAAATGAAAAATGGTGCTCTGTAGAGGTAGTAGTCTGAACGTATGAATGAATATCTTTTTCCATCTCATTATGGGAAAAGGAGAAAGTATGATAATTGTTATTCTTAAATTATAAAAACATTAATTATATTATAAATAATTAACTAGTAATATAATATTATGAAAAATATATATTAATTACAAATATATAAAATAAACAATGATATGGAAAAGTTAGTTCATATGTTGAGGCCTTGATATTTTTCATAGAAATATCATTGTATATGGAAGAATTGTGATAAATAATTGGTACTAGAGGATTATTATATTGATATTGGATTATAGAAAGATACAAATGGAAGATTTATAGAATAAAATCATATTTTTTAGGTATAACGTGAACTGGTGGAAGTGATCCCCTTATATATGTGAAGAAAAAAGGAATTTTTTTGTAAGCACTCCTTAGTTTTTAATAATGGAATAAAGTTATTACTATGGAAAAACATAAATTGTGTAAAATAATGTGATGTGTGACAACTTATGATCTATAATCATTATAAAAAAATAATGTTTAGATAATTTTTAGTGATTTTAAACTTTTCCCTTAATTTTTTATCATTTACTATAATTAACATTTATTATGATAACTAATTTTTTCAACACGTAAATTAATATTAATGGATTAAAATTAATTTGAATTAATTTAATAATTTTAAAATTGTTATGAATAATATGGGATTCATTTTATTAAATGATATTTCTATGGTTGAAAAAATTATATTTCAAAATAAATGCACATATTGTGTAGAAACGTATATAAGAAAAGTGTGATTTCAAGATTAAAATTTATGTATTGGGGAAAATTATAAATTTTATTCATTTTCATGTCATAAATTGGTTTTTTATATAATAAATAAAATATTTATGGATTCAAAATCAAGCCAAAACATAATATCGTAATTAAACTTTTTAATAAAAAGATAAGATCGAAAAGATATTTTAAATTAGAATAAAATGTAACTAATGTTGTAATAGGTTTTCATAGGACAAATATATTATTTTCAAATACAAAATTTTAATCTTTTTATATATTTTTTATTAATTTTAATTTTTTATAAAGTTTAATTTCTCTACTTAAATAAAAATAAATTCATAAAATGTATAGTTTTGATTAAAACTATATTTTCGGTATTCACCTAAAAATATTTTTTTAGAAAAAGTACCAAAATAAATTATAAGATAATTTTGGAACTCTAAATTAAATAATTAAGTTCATTTTAGAATATTTAAAATTTATAATTCATACATTCAATTTATAAACAAAAGAATATATAAATAATAACTACTTTTAATGAAAAATAAATTTTCTAATCTGTATGCGTTTTTTATCCTAGTTTATATGAATATTTAATTGATTTATATATGTATATTTATAGTATCTTTTATTATTATCCAATTATATTACAATTTTAATTTAATATGTTTTAAATAGTTTTATTTTGAGGTTATGTGTTGAGGAATCAATCAAATAGTATTAATTTGGAGAAAAATATATTTCCAAATATCTTGGTTTTAAATCCCCCCCTAAATAAATTTTTTCATTGTGATTTTCATTATTTTCCACTAAATGAAGTATACAAAAAAGGTCTTTAAGAAGATCAATATATTTCATCTACTAAGATTTCAACCTAGAAATCCCAGATTCTAAGAGAGTCCTAGTTCCCTACATAATAGGAATATATTGATATTTCTCCTTTACCTAAATAATTTATACCAAATGTACTTCCATAGTTGGTTATAGAAGATTCTGTGTACATACCTTTTATAGCTTCATTTTCATTATCCTATTTCCAACCAAATACTAGAACCAAAATGGTTCTAATAATATCTAATAAATTCATAGTAAATGATTATATGAATTTGAAAACTCAATCCAATGTTTTCTTCCTTAATGAGGCCTTCATTTTGTTCCAACTATGATATATATGGATCAACCTATAACCCCTTTATTTTAGACTATATATCCATGGTCATATTCTGATTAGGCTCTCTAACCAAAAAAAATTCTATTACACCATTAAATTTCATTTAAATACTTCATAATGGTTCACAAGGGGAATGTGAATTTACAAAATCATATCCCCGTGGAGTGTCTAGGTCTGTGAGTAGTATTAGACCCACTCATCAGGCATAATGTGATGATTGAGTTTATACTATACCCATATTTTACTTGGTGATTACCCTTAAGTTCAATATTTCCATAACCACATTAACACACCTTCACATATCTTTTAATTTTCATGGGATGCGATTAGATTAGATTTTTATTCCGAAACTACAATTGCTAATAAGGTGTATTACAGTGACATTATAGGGTCTGTCCCATGAGGATAGAATTTTATAGAAGGAACTATGGATCTGAACCCTATGTATAAGAGTCCTCACAATTTTATTTGGTTTTGTAATGAAGTGACACTAACGGATTTGTGATTAAGATAAGAGAGAGAATAGTAATCAAGATAAGTTTTTGGGTTTAGGTAAAGGAATAATATTAATCCTAACTTGGTATGATCCTATGGTTTATGTTACAATGAAAAAAAGGACGCTAGTTGACCATGGTTAAACCAACTAGATCTATCGAAGAGGCAAATATACCTACTTTTAGAGATATCTAACATCTTGGATGCAATAAGACAACTTTTATGGAAACAAAATATCATAATATATTAGTCATAACCCATTCTAATACAATATGGTCAGGGTCATTCATTCAAAATCCCCATGGTCATGGTTTCGTAAATTAATTAGATAAAAAATTGTTGTTTAAAATTATTACAAACCATAAGGATTACAAAATAATAATTAAAGATTCATTAAGTTCAGAATCCCCTAATCTCTACCCATACCGAGAGAGGTTTTGCCACTCTTGGTAGGATTGAATAAAAATGAGTAAATGAAAGAAAAAATAACCAATGTAACCATAAGAAAATGAGATAAATCAATTAAATATAATGCAGTCAAGAATAATAAAGTTAAAACATGAATCAATAAAAATTTCAACAAAACAAATACATGAAATAAGTATAGGGAAGAATAAATGAATGGCTCATCATTTATCAGTAATTGAGATATAGATCGTAGGTAACTAATCTATCCAATTAAAGATAATGAATAACTATTTTCAAGGTGATCCAAAACGATTAAATAGATGTCAAAAAATAAATATAATTGAGGCATGTTGATTTAAAAGATAAGGTATAAGAAATAACTAGGTATAAAAAAATAGAAAAAGGGGTGGTAATCCAAATTTGTTGTACATTTTGTCCACTTCATGATTTCTAGAAGTAAATAATCTGTATATTACATAACATGTAAAAAAATTCACATCAAGTAATTCTAGTAAATTATTTTCTTCGTGAATTTTAAATTCAATGTGAAACTCACATGAATTTGATCATGTATCTTTCAGATTTGGGATTTTCCTCCATTAAAAACATATAACTTATATTCACATCAGGTTTATTCCTTCGGATTAGATTGTGAAGAAGGAAATGATATTTAAATTTTACATGATTTGTATTTTGGATCATGTCATGTAATCATTTCATGGGTTGTAATTCTTTCATGACATACTTCATGACTTTCGATACACTATAAATGATTCCTACACATCACATAATGTACTCTTGTGATGTGTAATGATCATTTTTTGTCCAATTCTCCATATTTCCCATTGAAGCTTTGGAAAACTATTTCCTACAGTAATTAACAAATACTTGGTGATTTATCAAGTAAAACATGAATATTTCTTAATAAAATGATTGAGAAATGTTTATAAAATTTCGTCTTATCAAATTCCACCACACATGAATTATTACCTTTCCTCATGTAAAAATCATCTCAGTAGGCCTAAATGAAAAAATTTATAAAATAAGAAATATTCATTATTACCAGGAAAGTAAAATAAGTGTAAGTAGAAAAAGTTATTCTCTAGAATCAACCCTTCATAAAAAATCAGGCATGCCTCCTATATTAGTTCTTTAAATAAATTCATAATATTTTTGTTACAATTATATAAAAATTACTTAAATTTTATACCCATTTTCAATTCACCTCATAATGAATTTTCTCTAATCAGACATGGTAAAATAATACTGGAGTTATCCTCATACCAATAATTCACATTCCTAACCATAGTCTTTCATTGGTTCTATCATCTTCACATCATAAAGGAAAATTCAAAATAAATACTGAGACCATCAAAAAATATGAACAAATGACTCTGAGGCTATGGTAATGTTGGTATAAATTTATAATAATAATCACAAAATTGAGGGTAAGATCTGAAGTATAAGGCATGAATGTCATTAATAGTGTAATGAAATAACTCCCCCCATAACAAATTAATTACATACTCTCAGAAGCACAAGGTGGATCCATGAATATATCATGTGAGTCCAAAAGTTATATTTTTCCTTTTATCTTTTAATATTATTTATTTTTCAAAAACAATGTCTAGGATAGATCTCATATCCATCCCCTAACCACATATGATCCTTCAAGGGATTCATTAGTCCGGGAATGGTGATTCTTGACCTTCCTAATACACAAACAGTTCATCTTTTTCCTTTTTCATTTTATATTTTTCAAAGGGATGGGATTTATGTGAAATACCAGAATTTACACATGCATCATAAAAAAATAGTTTGGTAAATACCACAATACATCTCCTCTACTGAATCATCTTATGTCTATCAGATGAAAAATTCCATAACACTTGTTCAATTTAAATTCATGAATAATAATAAGAGTAGGTATGGAAGGGATAATCATGTTGAAATAGTTTCATACACAATGGTAATTTATAAAAAATATGTTCTATTTGAATGAAATATGTATGGTGGGTGTTAATAAAATGTGGTTTGAAAAGGATTCCATCAATCACATTCAAATTGTATTTGTTCAGTCATAGCCTCAATAAGATCTCAATTCTTGTTCTGGTAGGTTTACATGTACCAAATATCAAGTAAGAAATATTCTTAGAAAATAATATGAAATCATTGGCTCTGAATCCTCTTGAGAATTGGAGTAAATATAAAAAACTAGAAATTACTTAGGGTTTAAAATCAATTAATAATTCAACTAAAATTAATTTAAAAAATTTTGAACATGAATTAAATTAATAAACTCAGCAGTCATTCTAAAAATATAAATAGGAGAAAAACATTGAATTACAACTATTTTCATATTAATTTTTTTTATTTAAATTGATGTAATGAGTTTCAGGTTCAAATATTATTTTTTAATCAATAATGTTTCCTATATAAATGGGAATGAAAAAAAAACAAATTATATCAATAATGAAACTCAATAAATACTCCCCAAAAAATAAAAATAGGCAGTGTACATGCTTTCCGTAAAAGTATTGTTGGAGGGTTATGAAATATATTGTGTAGATTAATGAAATGGAATTTTTTAAAATTTAATTCTAAGGAATTGAGATCTCACAGTTATAAGTGGAATTCCATCGGAAAATTTGAAAAAACTATATTTTTGATTTGGGATACCAACATAATTGGTTTGAATTAAAAATAATACACTTGATAAAAAAATTCATAGGGATAAAACAGTTTTTATATAGTAAAATAGTTAGGTACACATAGTGAATAGTAATGAAATACAATTTATATAAATTAATGTATGTGTATACAATAAAGATCAATGTGGATGAAAACTAAAAAGAGAAATATACAAAAGTAATAGTCAAATAAAATCATAAGTTCAAATAATGAGGAAAAAATGAACTATGGGTTTACTCCCATAAAGCACTAACAACGATTCCATGAACATTATGGATGGACTGGTGTATCAGTTGGTACATTCCATTGGACCAAATGTCATATTTCATCTCCAGCTACTGGTGGAGGTATCCCCTTTCTCTTTTGGTCATTTCGAAGGATTGATCACCCCATGAGCATGTTAGGCATGAATTATTTATGGTAAGAATGGTATACATACACATTATGGTGGTGTATGATGAACATGGATCACAAGTGATAGATCCAGAAGCTGGTTCTTGACATCATCTATATGTTAAGTCATTCAAAGAATAACGGAATATTGGGATGAAACATGCACATCGATGACCATAGAAGAATCATAGGTTCTATACATGGCTACTATAGCATTATAATTAATTCTAAAATAAGCTTGGTAAAATAAGGCAAAAAAATTATCCCATATATATATGAATTGAAGTGATATAGAAATTAAAGGTAATGCCAATATAATAAAAAATGAGCACCCAAAAAGAATACAAAATAGGGGAGTGTACTGGGGTAGACTATGATAAATCAACATCATGAAGTACCTCATCTACAATCTGCTACCAAACATTGTGTGGATGCATGTACCCCAACTGGTCAGTTGTTTTGATTATAGATGTGTATGGATGATTAGCTATATAAGGTGGTTCCTCATTGCTGGAAGAAATCTTAGTGGTGTGTGGAGGGGAGGTACTGATTCTTATTGTGTCCATGGATTACGAAGATGGGTCAATTAAAGGCACCTCAGTGGATGGGGTAACTATTGGGACATTTCCCCTTCAAGCCTTCACTTCTAGATACTTCTACTGGAATGAAGGGTCCATCGGATGTGAGGGTAGGTTAGGTGGGGTAGTTTCTGGGGAAAGGGTGGTAGATGTTAAAAGGATGTAAGCAGATAATTATGGATAAGAAGTATTCTAGGATGATAGTGGTGTATGGGTAATGAAATGGGAAGACTTTGCAAAAGGGGTGTACAGGTGCTAGGAGATTTGACATATATTCTCTAGGATATAGAGGTGCATAACCCAAATATATACTGAATATGATGGGGTTAGTGGATTATTAGGTTTGGTGTTGTGGTATATGTCAGAATAGGGGTGGGGACATGTGTAGGAATTGAATATTCATGGTATGAGTTGGAGGGGTGGATGGAGTTAGTGTTGGGTCTAAAAATTGTAGGATGGGTTGAATGTGCGGGTGATCATCATAATATGACCCACTTGAGTTGGATTAAAAATCCACAAGAATATCCGACTACTTATGGACTATTGTAGAAGCGGAGGAAGAAGATGTGTGAGGTGATGGAGGTGGGGAACCTCTCTTGTGAATAACTAGTGGAAAATCATCTTGATCAGGCACAACATTGTCAAGAGATTTTTTCATGGTCTTTATGAACACCATGACAGGGGATGTATTGGCTAAAGAGTGGTGTAGATGAAGGTGGATGGGGGAGTAAGGGGGCTCGAGTAGCGAGCTGTGGGAGGAGGGTGTCTGGTGCGAGTGGCGAGTGATGAGAAGAGGGGGTCGAGTACATCATAAACCCTAGGTTCACAACCTAAAAATCCTGGAATTACATGATATATAATTAAGATTCATGAATATTAATTTTTGGTATTTATTTAAATTTAGGTAGTGTAAATACACTTCTTGAATTTTTGTTACACAATGTGTAATTTCTTGTTTTTTCAAAAATTTTGATCAGACCCTGGTACTCAGCTTCCGACATGTCCCATGCTATCGTAAAGCTTATTCTAGCCTAATATTGCCAAAGGCGACTTAACCTATGTTTCCACCTAGTTACTGATTATTTAAATTTTTAAAGATTGATGTTTTTATTCTTAGATGTATTTCAAGTTGATGACTTACCCCTCATGAAAGGGTTCTTGGTTGATTTCAAACCTTTGACCATTTACTTTGAATGGATGTCCACCTTCCTTTTAAATCTCAGTGGTCTTGTAATTTAATACATTATTGAAGTCAAAGGGTCCTGACCATTGGGACTTGAGCTTCTTAGGGAATATTTTTAATCCAGAGTGGATCAAATAAGACCTTATTCCCTAGGAAAAAAAGTGTATCACAATGCATTGATCATTCCATTTATTGGTTCTTTTATTAATTTAATATTTAATTTTCATAAGTATCATTTTTTTCACTTCCAATTCATCCAACTACAGCATCCAAGATTCTACGTCTTTTTTTCAATCCATATTGAGCTTCATATCTTCCAAATATGTGAAATAATCTAGTTTAGATATTAAATTAAATGGCTTCCCATATATCAATTGGAATTGGGAAGTACTAATGAGTATTTTTTATGTACATTAGTATACCCATAGTGCATCATCTAACTTCATATTCCAATCCTTTCAATTTTTGTTTACATTATTTTCAATGATTTTTTAATTTCTCTGTTGGAAAATTCAGAATTTCATCCTGTTTGTGTGTGGTTTGGAGTTCCTATGTTTCACCTGATTCTATATTTTTCCATTGTCCCTTTAACATCATCATTCATGAACTGTGTTCCCTGATCACTAACGAGTAGTCTGGGAAATTCATATAATGAAAACACATTATTCAATATGAAATTAATGACTACCTTTGGTGTGTGTTCATATGTTGCTTCAATTTCTACCCATTTTGAGACATAGTCCACGCCAATAAGGATATATATTTTTCCATGTGAATTAATAAATATTCATATGAATTATACTCCCCTCATGTTGAATATTTTGACTTCATTGATTGGTTTTTGGGGTATTTCATTCCTTTTTCCAATGATTCTAGTATGTTTGCATCAATCACAACTTTTTCAATAATCTCTTCCATCTTGGTGGAGTGTGGGAAAAGGAAGTACAATTTGTAGGACCTTTTACACTATTTTTTATGAACTATGATGCCCTCAATTTTGGTGATGTGTGACACATGTCTAAAACAATTTGGATCAGACCTTCTAGAATGCAACATCACAATAATGCATCAACAAAGTTCTTAAAAAGTAGAAGCACATCCCAGTAGTAGTGTGAGCATGAAACTAAAAATATTATCCTTTTCTTTTCAAATAGGTCTAGGTATAAAAATCTTGTGTTGATATAGTTTTCAATGTTTTAAAACCACATTTTTGATTTTATGTGGAAGAGAGTTTCATTTGGGAAGTTTTCCTCCATGTCTAGATCGGAATCGTCATTTATAAGTGGCAGTAAAAGTCAAGAAAGATAATTATCACCTACATTTTTTACTCCTTTGGTATCCTTGATGGTGATTTTGAACTCTTGAAGTAATAGTATCCACCTTAATAATCTTTTGCTGGAATCCTTTTTATACATCAAATATTGAAGGGCAGCATGGTTAGTGTGCAAAATGTATTTAGACAAAACCATATGGGTGAGAAATTCCACAAAAGAAAATAAAAAATCTATGATATCTTTATCTATAGTTTTATTGTTCACCTGAGCTTCATTCAGTGTGTGACTAGCATGGTATGTGAGGAAAAATATGTGACTGAATCACTGTCCTTGTATAGAGCCAATAGAGACGTCTTTGGCTTTACGCATCAACCCAAATTAATTTTCCCAATCTCTTGAAATTATTATAGGAGTGACAAAAAGGTTTTTTTTAATATTTTGGATGTCCACTAACATTTGACAGTGAACCCAAATAGAGTTTCCATTGATAACTAGTGTGTCCGAGGGAGGGAATCTTTAAGAACATCTTTCATGAATCAGTGATAGAAATCAGCAAGGCATAGAAAGCACTTTATGCCTTTAAATGTTGAGGGACCAGGTAAATCATTGAATAATTTTATTTAAGAGGTATAAACATCCATTCCATATATGGAAATTTTGTTTCCAAGGACTATAGCTCCTTGAACCATAAATTATAATTTTTTATCCGTTTAAAAAAAAGAAATTATCTTCATCGCATTGCAGGACTAACTCATGATTCCTTAGGTATACCTCGAAAGATAATCCATAAACTGAAAATCCATCAATGAAAATTTCTATTAATTTCTCCATAATATTTTGGAATATGTTTTTAATGCACCTTTGTATGTTCACCAGTTCATTACACACACTAAACGACTTGCATCTATTGGATAAGGTACCAAATAGACTCAGGAATATTGTTTTATGTTATTATTCTGTGTTGACTTAAATCTAATTGAAACCTGAATATACATCAATAAAAAAATATAATTCATGTCCAAATAATCTCTCTAACATTTGATCCATGAAGGGAAAGGTGAAATTATCTTTTAGGTTTCTACATTTATGTTTTTTTTCTACGCATACTCTCCATCTAACTATGGTGTGAGTTGAAGTCAATCCAACTTCACAGTTTTTTCAACTATGAGATTACCTTTATTCAGAACGTTATGTAGCCTGATCACTCACTCACAATTAGTGGTTGAAAAAATTATCCCAGAATCTATAAGTTTTTGTACTTATTTCTTAACAACCTCCTTTGTTGGTGGGGTGAGTCACCTATTGGGTTGGTCTTTAGGATTAACACCTTCCTCTAGAAACATTTTTGGTGTTCATAAAGCAGGACTGATCCCTTTGATATTATCCACCCCTAGGAAATTTAATTAATATGCCTCTGCAAGACCTCACTCAACTTTTCCACTGGTGGTTGTGTCATTTTTCAGTAAATGATGACTAGTGGTACATAATAATTCTTCAAAAAATAATACATGAGTATACTAGGGAGTTTTAGTTCTTGTTTTTGTGGCTAAATGACCGAGGTTATGAAAGGAAGGATGATGTTCCTTGTATGTGGTTATATGTAGTTTACGTTATCTAGGTCATAATCCTCCTCATCTGAATAATTTTGTCACTATCATCCTTTATGTCTAAGTATTCATCTCTTCTATCTACGAGAATTATATCATCAAAGTAAAAAAATAATCATCTATTTTTTTTTATTATTTCTCTAGTTAAAACAAAACTTGTTCATATCCTACTAAGAATATCAATCTTCCTTGATTTACATCAATTATTTCCTTCCCATTGGAAAGGAATAGTCTGGTCAGGAGGATTGGAACATCTCCTTCTTCTTCCATGTCTTGAACGAGTATGTATTTTGAAAAAATTATCATTCCGACTTTGGAAAGGACATACTTGAGATTTCCTTAAGGATATTTTATTGATATTCCAAGTAATTGGACTTCCAATCTAGTTTATTTGAGATCCATGTGTCCCAACATGTAGAATACACTCATCATAATTAGGTTGATTTAGTTCTTAAATCGCACAAGGATCTTCCGAAGTTACATTATATTTTTTTAAAGGAATTGAGAAACTCTCAAGGTATCTCATTTTAGGTGGAATTTTTTTATGAACAACATCATATCACACTTCGTTTAGTGATATGGCTCCTAGGTCTCCCATTTTTCTTTTTTTAGAATGTATTTCCTTAAGAAATTTCAGATAGGCAAGCATTTGAGTGATTACCTCAGCAAATGGAATATTGATGTGAAATTTTCTGAACATCTCAAAAAAATTATTCTATTTACCATCAATCCTTCCTTCCCACATTTTTTTAGAAAATGGGTATGTGGTTTATAATGTGGTGGAATAATGTACTCATCTTCTTTTGGTTGTTCTTGAATTGGAGCTTTTACAGAAGGTGGTGCTTCTTGAGGTATTTCTTGAGTAGATTCATTTATTTTTTTATCATTTTTTCTCAATGGATGTTTTATGATTTCTGTTTTCCTTTGATTTTCTTCTTCTCATACAAATGGTTTTTGAAATTCCATAACTTTTCCTCCCCTTAGAACCACTTCTTTTTCCTCTTCCCTTCGGTATGTCTCTGTTTTACTAGGTAGAGTACCTAGAAATATCTTTGAAAAGGTCTTTGTGATCTAACTGATTTGATACTTTAGGTTTTTATGATCCAACATTTTTTTATGAATTCCTATCTCTTATGGGGTCATCCTCAAATATTCTATTTCATCGAAGTATGAAAGTATATTTTACAAATTTTTTGAAGAGGGATGACTGGTTCTCGAAGTCTTGGTTGAGCTTGTTGAAAATTTTTTGTTCTCTAAAATGGAAGGGTTGTTGTGTTTCTTATTGTAGTGTCCTATGAACAATATTATCTGTTAGATATCCACATGTTATTTGTTTCTTAAAAGCTTCTTTCCCACTACATTTCCCTTTTTACCCTTGATTATGTTGTTGTGGTTTTTGAATGGATCTTTGTTGATAATGCTGCTATGGTTGCAAAAGTTTTTTATTTTTGAATTGTAATTAATGTAATTAGAATATTGGATTTTTAACTCAAAACCTATCATGTAGTCTTGATATAGGTTTAGGATAACATACATTTCACATAATTTGATCTAATTGAGAGGATCGGGAGGGGATGTGGTGCAGTAAGTAGCTGAACGGATTCTAGATTCTTGGTATGGTATCCCATTTTGAATATTGTTGAATATGTTATTTAACATATTCAATTACCTACTTGGGAGGTCCACGATACCTCTTCCACAGACTAGAATTATGAGAGACTTCATGTGAAATTTTTCGTACCACCTCAGGTGTTTTAAGCATCAGTCTTCCATCAACAGTGGCAAAAAATACAATGCAAACAACTGGTTGGAGGCCTTTATAAAATGTTTGGAGTCGTATCCACATATAAATCCCATGATGTGGGAACTTCTAGATAAGTTCCCAGAAATTATCTCATGATTCCCAAACCAAATCTTTATTAGTTTGAGAAAAATTATGGATTTCATTCCAGATATTCCAAGTGTGGATAGGCGGAAAGTACTTGTCTAGGAATTTCATGGCTAAATCATCCCAAACCGTGATGGACTTGGGAGATTGAATGTTTATAAAATCATTGTCGTGGTATCACATGGATAAGGGAAAGACTATGATTATTATAGAATCAGAAGATAATCCTTATTTGTGAATGCTATCAAAAAATTCAAGACAGCTCTAGGTATATTCATGGGGATCTTTAATTTGAATCACACTAAATTTTTCAATATTCAAGATCATATGAATGAGTCCAAGATTAATCTTGATTATCTGTGACTGAACATAAGGACATAAAATGCTAGGTGTTTCACTATTTATTGATAGAAAGATATAATCCATAATGATGTATTATTATTGCACTATATACTCTACATGTAGTGAAGGTAGAAATTATTTCATTTTTCGTGGGTTAGGACCTTTAGGAATGTTGTGGTCGACCATTTTCTCAATGAAGCATGAATATATGTAACATATGATTTATGGTTAAAATTTAAGTATTAATTTTCTATTAAGGATTCTTGAACAAGTCAATTGGAACTGATTCATGAACTAATCCATAAAGAGAAGGACACATGGGCGTCTGAAAAAGAATGGAAGAAATATTAGAAAAATGATTGGGGAACGGGTGAGGTAATCATATGTTATTGTCATAGGTTTCCATTCCAAAGAATAGATTTTCATTCCCAGAAAATGGCCCAAAACTTTTATGTGACTAAAGGTGTCCTTAACATCCTCGGACATGTATCAAATTATAAATTTATATGAAATGTGAATCATACTGACAAAAAAATAATAGAAAAGTAGATATAATAGTTCAATCCCATAGAGAAAGAGAAACACAATGACGAAAAATTCTCACTAAAGGTTTGATCACTCCAATTTCAATTTTATTTAATTAAACTATTTAATAAAATTGAATAAATGATTTAAAATAAAAAAATAGAATATATGGGAACTAGTTTTTAGGGTTGGTTTTCTTTTTTAAAATAATTCAAATTCACTTACAAAACAATTATATCAAATATATGTTCAACCAATAAATTTCATCGATAGAAGAAATGTTTATTCCCTATAAAACTAATAAATAATCACAATTGATCATGATAAGATAAATTAAAATAGCTATGTTACAATAATTTTATATTTCCAAGTGTAGATGGGTAATTCCATTCAATGGTCACGAATAAATCAACTCAATCATGTTGGCGTTCATTCATTACTGATGGCACATGATCAGTGGATCAATGATAAATAAAATATATATGTATTCACAACAAGATACTTTTGAATACACTCATATTTAAGAGAAAAATAAAATCAAACAATGATGGTATGCACCCCCTTTAACTGATTCCAATCCCCCCAACAGGTTTTATCCATCAATCATCAGGTGATCTCCAACGACGATTAAGTCCTAAACCATAGTAAAGAGAAAAGATGAGAGTGAATGAGGAGAATGAATGAAAATATAGATTGTAATTAATTTGAATAAATGAATTAAAATATAAAATCAGAAAAGAGGGGAACCATTTTCATGGGATGGTTTTGTTAAATAAATTTATTCAACTATAATTGAAAATCAATTATATGAAATAATTGGGAAACCATGAATTTTTTTTGATTGAATAAATATTTATTTCATATCAAACTATCCTATAATCCAAATTTATCATGGTCAGATTAATTTAAATAGATAAGGTGAATTAATTTCATATTGCTAAATGCATAAGAGTAATTCCATTCAATGGTCATGAATAAATCTTCTCAATCATGTTTGGGTTCATTCATTACTGGTGGAATATGGTCAAAAGATCAATGATGAATAAAATAGATGTGCAAGAACTACATTATAATTTTTAATATAATTGTATTTATGAGTTAAATAAAATCAAACAATGATGGTATACTCCCCCTTTAACTGATTCTACTCTCCCCTATGGGTTTTAGCCCACCATTATTGGGCGATCAATAATGATGATTAAATCCAAAACCATAGGGATGATAAAATATGAGTGTTAATGAGAAGTAGAATGATTAAAAATATATATTATAATTAAACATGAAAGAAACTAATTATTACCTCAAAGAAATAAACCCACAAGAATAAAAACATATCTATGATGAAATTTGGGTCGGAATCCCACAGAAGACTCCCAATAGTTAATCCTCTCAATGAATTTATGGAATCCATTTCCCCATGTCCAAAACCCTTATTTATAATCCAAATGGTCCTTTTAAGACTATTCTTGGTCAATGATTTCATTTAATGGTATATCCGTTCAAATTTTATGGGGAAACCGTCAAAGATACACTGAAATTCAGTGTTTTCGGGATCTATACTAGAAATCTCACATCGTGTAATTTTTTACATGATGAGTAATGTGAGTGGATTTTAATGTTATGTAATTTTTACAAAACTTGTATCTTCATCCTCATGTTTTAGAACCTCTTTTTTAGCCTTTTTATTTATTTTTTTTCTTCTATGTTCTCTATGATCATCCTCAATAAACCATTGTCACACAACTTCACATTTCTCACAGTGTGGAGTGCATTTATGTTCCCCAATTAATATTTTTTCCATAATATTTAACCAAATTTAATTCATTTATATGAATATACCAAATATTAATATGAGGAATAGATTTAATATTCATTTAATTAATTTTTTTTGAATTTATATATACTACCCCATTAATGTATTGATATAAAATACAGATATCAAATAACCCCACACTAAAATCATTGATAATCCTCGATAAAAGCATCATCATCGAAATACCAAGGATTTATACATCAACAAGATAGTTATCAAATTATTATTCTCATAAAAACATGTTATAACTGAATGTTTTAAAATCACAACACATACCCAATAAAGAATCTGAAAATCATGTTTCATTTAAAATGTTTCATTAAATAAATTTATAACTTTTGACGCATATTTTACAACCTTTCCTCGACACCCATTCCATTTATGATTTACCTAATCATTATATTTTCCACTCATCACTCAAGGTAAAAATGTAATGGATTTATGCTCATAACTCAAGTACATGTTTCTAACCGTAGGATTGAATTGAATCTACTTTCTCCATCACATACAAAACAATATCACAGTTAATCATGAGGGATTTCAAATCAGGATAAAATGTTTCTTATTCTGAGGTTAGGTTGGTAAAAATGTGTAAAGTCAAGAAATTCTCAAGAAGTAGGTTAAACTCAAATGTACAATACATGATATTCAAAAGAAAATCTCAATGAGTTGCTCCTCACTAAAATGTAATGTCATTGTTTCGCACGGAATCTGGGGATGACCTCCTGGACGGGAGATTCAAACATTCCGATCAGTTTCTAACGGGTTTGTTCGTAGAACCAGAAACATCCAATGATTCCACATCCATTTGGACCTACTTTCCAAAGGCAGGCGCTTATTAGCTTGTGGACTAATGAGGCTTAGGAATTTTCATTGGTCGAGAGGATGGGAGGTCGGACTCATCACACCTTTTTGAGGGGAATTATTGTCTACTCCGGGACTCTCTTTATATATTTAAGTTATGTTCGTGAATCCTTATTACATTACCAAGTATAAAATGTGCTTTCCTTTAGTTTTAACAATCAATGATTAAATATGAATGTAATTTAGAGAATCTTTTATATGTATTCGAGGTTCTTCATCAATAGAGAATCATCTATATCTGTTTAGAGATTATTGGTCAATGGTATCCTTCAAAACATTTATATAAAAGTCTCTTGGTCATTATGATGACCAGGCTGGTTTTAAAGCCACTCAGTGGGGCACTTGAAGTTTATCGTCATTCAGAAGGACAGAGATTATTTCAAAGTTGGGATCGAACCCATAAATGGGATACCTACATATCCTTTGTTTTGGAAAAGGAATCAGAACCCACGTAGTTCAAGAAATGGAGTATGATGTTTATGATTGATGGCTCAAAGATGAATGTCATAATTACTTTTACACTCTAAGCTCACGTGAGTCATGCTCGGTGTGAGAAACAAGAGGTATTAGTAAAATTTAGACAATTGTGCAATGAAAGATGCAATCATAAGAATTTGTTTGGGGCTTATGTATGGATGACTACCCAGATAGATGAAGGTTTAGGATCTACTTTTAGGGAGAAAATCCATGAACAGGGTCCATAAAGTTATATGTGCTTCATGGATATTTGAATACTCTAATATTGGGGCTTACTCCTAAGGAGGATTCCCAAGTTAGGAGGGGACTTATGATTGGGTTTTACTCCTAAAAAGGAAACCCAAATCAAAGGTAAATTATGACTGGTTAAGAGAAATTTAAGGGGACTTGGGGATTATTCCTGAAAAGGAGACCCAAGGTTATGACTGAGTCTTATTCCTGAAAAGGAGACCCAGGTTAAGGGACTTGGGGTTTACTCCTGAAAAGGAAGCCCAAGGTTATGACTGAGTCTTATTCCTGAAAAGGAGACCCAGGTTAAGGGACTTGGGGTTTACTCCTGAAAAGGAAGCCCAAGATTATGACTGAGTCTTATTCCTGAAAAGGAGACCCAGGTTAGGGATTAAGATTTGGGGCTTACTCCTGAGGAGGATGCCCATATTTGAGGTTGGGGCTTATTCTTAAGAAAGATGCCCAAGTTAGGAGGACTTGATTGGGGCTTACTCCTGAGGAGGATTCCCAAGATTGGGAACTTTAGTAATTTGGGGCTTACTCCTGAGGAGGATGCCCAGATTAAAGGTTTTATAACTGGGGATTGTTCCTGAAAAGGAGACCCAGGTTAAGATTCTCTCATCTTAAAGGATGAGGTTGAATGAATGAACTCTCCGTATTTTAGTGACATAAGGATATTTAAATCACTAGACTTTGAGAGAGATTCCATAGAATTCCTTTCAGATAAGAAAGTCAAATCAAGAAGTTATGCCATAAATGGCTTTGAAGAGTGTCTTGAAGACTGAATCTTGAAAAGGAAAGGTGAAATGACTTAATAGGGGTAAAAATGGGCAAGATGGGCACCCAAAAAGATAGGGGCGCGCAAGTCTGGCAAGGCGCGCAAGTCTTCCGTGGGCGCGCAAGTGTTGGTCGCGCAGGTATACCTGCGCGACACATAGTGTACTTGCGCGATTTTCAACCAGCAATGAAATACTTGAGCGACTCTTTTTTGAACCCTTTAGAATGTTCTCGAGGTTCTTCCAGAAAAGGGGCGCACAAGTTATATTGAAGGAAATAAGTCGGCGTGCAAGTGTTTGATAAGTTTCAACACTTAGGCCTTCCTTCTTCTCTTTAGATCTTCCGTTCTAGGTAAGAAATTACCATAGAAGTGTTCCGGAAGCTTTGAGAAGAGACTTGGGCGTCAGGAGCTTCAATCTGAGTTTCTGGAAAAAAGATCCTCTCGAATGGGGGGCCCACAGGGTCTATTTATAGGCAAAAGAAGACCCCGGGTGGTTACCGGGCGGTTACCAATTAGGTCGCGCATGTCACCTGCGTGACCAAGGTGGTCGCGCAAGTACACTTGCGCGCCAGTTAGATAACTTGCGCGGTGAGGTTGCTTTTGATCCTTTCTTCCTTCCTTTGTTGATTTTTGATATTTTCTTCAAAGGCTGAATCACTTTGAGCTCAGATATTCCCTTTTCTGATCTTTAGATTCTGTGACGAAAGGAACGTCAACAAAAGTCCCCCCTCAGAGTTGGATCCGGAGAGAAATGAGGATTTGACTCTGAGGAAATTGAATCCCTCCAAAGGAAAAGGGAGGGTGCGCAAGTCTTTCAGTGTGCAGAGGGCGGCGCGCAAGTCTGCGTCGCGCAGGCCTTAAGCGCTCTGAGTGTGGCGTGCAGGTAGGCTTCCTGGCCTATAAATACACGGCCTCACCTCCGTACATGTATCCGGATTTCCGGACTTCATCCCTTCTCGAGCTCTCGCCGTGCAGGTCACCTAAGCCGCGCAAGTCTCTTTTCCACTGTTCCCTCGCTGTCGCGCTCTTGTAAAGGTATTCTTACTTGCGCGGTTTAGACTTGTGCATCAAAAACTAGCGCGGCACACGAAATACTTGTGCGCCATTGTTTAGACTTGCGCGACTTAATTCCTTGGCCATTTTTTCCGAATTCTTTCACAAATTTTATGAAAAATAAACCCATTTAAGATTTATATTTGTTCAAATTTTGTGCATATTCAATGGCTCCTAAGGGAATTGGAACGGCTGATGAACTAGCTAGCAAGCGGATTGATGACATGATGAACATTATTGGCCATGATTACTATGATATCTGCGACAACACTTTCCCAGATTTGGATAAGTACTTGAAGAAATAACATCTTAATTTCCCACAGAGCATCTACTTGTCTCTATGTGTTCATGGTCATCTGCAAGGAGTCAATGTCCCAAATGCAGACAATTATACACCTGAGATGCAGCTGCACTGCTATTTCTCTATTTCGGTTATGATGTGCATTAAGAGCAACAACAATGGTGTGAACTTTCAAATTCTTCTTCAATGTCATTTCCTTGCAGATATGATAATGGAAAACCCATGGGCTGAAATGTTTTCCACTGCCGGTTGGTGGAGAGAAGAAAAAACATGGTATTAGAGAAATATCTGAAAAGAGTACTGTCTCCAAATGGCTCTTTATTTCCAATGCTCCATTCTCAAATCCATGTATCCATCTTCCAAGTCTCTTGGACAGAAACAGAGTCACTGTTTGATCAGCAGAAAATTTTCTCAAACCGCATTCAAGAACATCCTTTTACAATTGTTCCAAGAAGAGCTGGTATCACTGCATCTCTTATTGTATCCAGTTGAATGAGTGAATTCTAGGTGGTTGCTAATGAAGATCGGGATGTCATAAATCAAATGAAGTGTTATGTTGAAAGCCTATTGTAATTCTTGAAAGAAAAGAAGAGACTCTAGTCTATGGATGTCCTTCTATCTCTTGTGTATCAATGAAAAACACTTTTGTCTTCAATCATTTGTACCTGCATTCTTCCATTACCTGCTTCAAATTTACTTAAGCCAATGGGCTTAGTAATCATAGTTTGATTTTTACTAGGATTATTATAAATAAACTTACAAACTTTGAATCTTTTAACTGCTCAATATTACCTAAATCATACAAAAAAATGTATATTTAGTGAGCTGGAACTTGACTTTTATTCAGAGTTCCTTTGTCTTTTGTGTGGGCAGTTTAAAGTCATGCACACCGGACATAAAGGGGCTAATGTTTAAGGTCGAAATAGCTTTGACCGAAAATGGATTAAAAATGGATTCAATTCCTTGACAATTTATCTGAAAACATATTACCATACTCAAGTATGAGGGGAAGAAAAATGTAAACTATGGATTAAGAATATTTGAATCTGAGGAATGATATGAAAAAAGAGCTAAAAGGCATTAGAAGAAGTAGTTTCCAAGAATGAAGTTACTATTATTTAACAAAACCTGTTAAGGGGTTGAAATATGCAGGGCCACCTATGGGCATTGACTGCATGGTCAAATAAATAGCATCTTTTTGGCTGACAAGTCTGTTATGTGGACTGTTTATGCAAGGCCACCTATGGGCACGTGCTGCATAGTCAGGCAAAAGAACTCCCAGAAATTTACTTTCCTAGTGCTAAAAGCCAGTGAATGTTTATGGAGATTCAAATTTTCTAAAGTATAGAGTTTGTTGTATGGAAAGAGGTACATGAATATGGAGAAGATATTTCCAAACAAGAATATCGAAGAACTGGATGAATATCACTCCTACGAAGGTCTGACCCAAACGTAGGGAAGAAGAATAAACCATAGACTTGAATACTTTCAGATCATGAAAAAGGATATGGGACAAATATGTTAAGGATGGCTATTTTTTTGCGGATCCCTTCATATTGTCGTTTAAGACAAATAAGGACAAAAGAGGCATTCCTCCCAAGAATGAAGTTACTATTATTTAACAAAACCCGTTAGGGGGTTGAAATATGCAGGGCCACCTATGGGCATTGGCTGCATGGTCAAATGAATAGCATCTTTTGGCTGACAAGTCTGTTATGTGGACTGTTTATGCAAGGCCACCTATGGGCACGTGCTTCATAGTCAGGCAAAAGAATTCTCAGAATTTTGACATTTTTGTGACTAGAAGTCATGAAAACGGTTATGAAGATCTGAAAATATTTAAGGTTAGGATTATAACACATAAATATGGGTATTGTCCAATGTATATAGAGATACATAGGTCAATGAAAACCATAATCATGTTGTGGCTGGGTCCTGAATTGAAATTTGGACTTCACTACGTATCTCATAAGAATGAGAATCAAGCCATACGTAGTTCTTGAAATGCAGTTTAACGTCGTGCAGGACGAAAGTATGAGTGATCTTAGTTTAGGGTCATAGAATTCGGACCATAATAATGAATACACAGTGTGTGTTTTCATGAGGACTTTTCAACCAAGGGACTGAAAGTGAAATTTGGGGTTAGGCCCAAAAGATTTGGGACTGGATTCGAGGGACACTCGAATGTTCCTACGTATCCCATAAGGATGGGAATCAAGTCCACGTAGTTCTAGAACTACCCTTTGTACAAATTTGGTTCGTACATGTGAAGGGTGAAAGGGGACTTTAGTGCAATGATGGTTTAACCTAAGATAAAAAGTTCAGGCATTACCATATATGAACTTAGTCTTTTCAAAATGAAAACCATGATTGAAAAATCAATGTCAATAATAGTTCTCTCTCAAATGAGGAAATCAAAGAATATTGTAGTTTATTTTCATACCGGACAAAAGTGTTGTATAGTTTAACGTCATATAACAAGGACGAAAGTGAATCAATGTAAAGATATTGATTCCAGGGGCGGTTTCAGAAATCATCATCATGTGAGATGGTGGTGAACCGATGTGAAGAGATTGTTTTTGGGCTTGAACCCTGGGAGGTTGCCTACATACCCAGCCTGGAGGGTGAGGATCAAAGTCCGTGTAGTTCAATTAAAGAATGAATTAATGATCAAGTTGTTCTTGTGGACAAAGATCTAAATAAAAAAATGTTGGGACTTACACATGGTTAGTGGCCCAAAGGGAATGTTATGGTTGATGTTCGCTCTAAGCTCACGTGAGTCATACTCGGTGTGAGAAACAAGAGGTAATAACAACCTTAACGATGTACAGATTAATGTCATGTAGGACATAAAAAAAGGGACTATGCAGTTTAAAGTCTTGCAGTTAGGACTATTGGTGTTGCACAGTTTAGTGTCATGTAGCAGGGACAAAATACAGTTTAATGTCATGTAGGACCTATCAAGGATTTTCTGTACAGTTTAGCGTCATGTAGTTAGGACGATGGGGATAAAATAGTTTAACGTCATATTGGATGAAAGGGGGACTGTGCAGCTTAATGTCATGACGTGAGGACAAAAGAGTGTACCATTTTAACGTCATGTCGGACGAAAGTGCGAATAGTTTAAGGTCATATGCATGGACCGTGGATGGTGCAGTTTAATGTCATGCTGGACCTTTGATGATTATATAATTTAACGTCTTTTCGGACGTGAGGGACTTTCATACAGTTTAGCGTCATGTAGTTTAGGACGTCATAGTTTAACGTCTTGCTGGACATAAGGGATTTGCAAATAGTTTATGGTCATATACATGGACCAGGGATGATGCAGTTTAAGGTCATGCTGGACGGTTTAGGGAACTTTTTCACAGTTTAATGTCGTGTGGGACGAATTTGCAGTTTAAAGTCATACTGGACCATTGTTGTATAGTTTAACGTCATATAGCAAGGACGAACTGGTGCTGTACAGTTTAAAGTCTTGTAGCTAGGACTAAGGTGAACCAATATGAGGATATCAGTTCTGGGGACTTTTTACAGTTTAACGTCATGCTGGACGATGAAAGTGCCACACAGTTTAATGTCATATTTCTAGGACACAATATAGTTTAATGTCATCTCGGACAATTTATAGTTTAATGTCATCTCGGACATTGAAGGTGACACAGTTTAACATCATGTTGGACGAAGTTGCAGTTTAAGGTCATACCGGACCATTGCTGTATGAACCAATTGTAAGAGTCTTGGTTCTGGGAACAATATTTTGTGTTTATACAAAATACTTCTTCAGAAATCTAGCATTAGTTGGAGTCGTGATGTGTTCTCCATCCATTGAGATCATAGAATACGCTCCATTGGAGTAGACCATATGTATTGAATAAGGTCCTTCCCATTTTGGTTCAAGCTTGGGAGGCTTCTTTCCTGGTATCATTTGTGCTCTAAGAACCAATACCAATTCTCCCTGAATGAATGAACGAAGATGAACTTTTTTGTTAAAAGCTCGTGCTATCCGATTCTGATAGATTTCCAAGTGGTGCAAAGTGCACAATCTTTTCTCATCTAACTGTTCCAATTCATTCAACCGCTTTTTGGATTGCTCATCTGTTGACAACTGATCACAAATGGCTATTCTGAGTGAGGGCAATTGAACTTCAATTGGCAAGACTGCTTCTGTTACATATACCAATGAATATGGAGTAGACCGCGTTGCATTGCGAGTGGTAGTCCGATAAGCCCATAAAGCATGAAAGAGTTTATCAGGCCATGACCTCTTATCTTTATCCACCATCTTTTGCAGTATATTTGAAAGAGTCTTGTTGAAGGCCTCTATCTGGCCATTAGCCGTTGCATGATATCGAGATGAATGGTTGGACTTAATGTTGTATTCTTGATACAATTTCTTTACCTCAGAAGAACAGAAATTGGTGCCATTGTCCGTCAATATGGTATGAGGGACACCAAATCTAGTAATGATGTTAGACTTGATGAAGCTAACAATGCATTTAGAACTGAGTTCTTTGAGAGGTATTGCCTCTGCCCATTTGGAAAATAAATCAGTAGCAGTAAGAATGTACTTAAACTGCTTGGCCGTAGCTGAAGGGTAAGGTCCCACCACATCCATTCCCCATGTGGAAAATGGCCATGAGTATTTAGATGTATGAAGCAACTCTGGAGGTTGATGAATGAAGTTGGCATATACTTGGCATGAATGACAATTCTTTGTGAAATTAACACAATCTTGTATCATTGAAGGCCAGAAGTATCCAAGCCTTCGAATTTGATCAGACAGTCTATGTCCAGACTGGTGGGCACCATAGACTCCCGCATGCACTTCTTTTATGACAGCCATTGTCTCTTCACCATCAATACATCTGAAGAGAACTCCATCAAAACCACATTTGTAGAGAATTTTCTCGAGGTGGTTTGGACCATCATAAAGAGTAAAATTGACCACACGTCGCCGAATTTGTTCTTTCTCGGCTCTATCAGGTGGAAGTGTTCCATTTTGAAGGTATTCCCTGATAGGTGACATCCATCCTGTGGTATGACCATATGGTTCAGGAATGGGACTAATTTCATTAATTTCCTCTGTTCTAACATGAACATTAGGTGAAATTGCAAGACGGTGGGCAATACAGATGGTTGTCTCGTCCCGATTTGGATCTGCTAAAGCTGTGGCTATATTAGCCAGTGCATCAGCTTGAGCATTTTGTGATCTTGGGACATAAGAAAATGTCGGTTCTGAAGGGAATTCCAACATTAAATTTCTGACATAATCATACAAAGGGATTAATTCTTCTTTTCTGATGGCATAATCCCCATTGACTTGTTTGATTACCAGGTCTGAATCACCTTTCACCCTTAAGTGATTCACTTGTGCTTGAAGCGCTAACTCCAAACCTGTAATGAGAGCTTGGTATTCAGCTTCATTATTGGTACCACCTTCCCACAACAAAAAGGAATAAGGTAACATTTCCTTATCTGGAGAAATGAGCACAATTCCTAAACCAACTTTGTTGAATTTAGGATTTTCCATTTTCTTCCCTGTTTGACTTCTAGAAGCACCATCAAAATACATTTCCCATGTTTGAGGACTCTCTTGAATAGAGAAAACTTCCTCATCAGGGAGTTCGATATCTGAATACGTGTCTTCCACTGGAGGATGTTCAGCCAGGAAATCAGCCAGAGCTTGGCCCTTAATTGCCTTTTGAGACACATACTGGATGTCAAACTGCTGTAGAATAACTTCCCACCTTGCCAGACGTCCTGTAAGCATTGGACGACTAAGGATGAATTTGAGCGGATTATTACGAGATACCAATTGGACCTCATGATGTTGCAGGTAGTGTCTCAGTTTCTGAACTACAAAGATTAATGCTAGGCAGCACTTTTCAATACTTGAATATCGGGTTTCTGCTTCAAGCATAGTTCTAATGAGATAGTAGAGACTATATTCATTCCCAGCATCATTGTTTTGAGCGAGAAAGGCACCCAATGATCGCTCTAAAGCTGTCATGTAGAGGATAATAGGCCTACCCTAAATAGGTGGCATGAGTACTGGTGGACTCAAGAGGTATTTCTTGAGAACATCAAATGCTTCTTGACATTCTTCAGTCCATTGGTAAGTGACTCCTTTCTTCAATAATTTGGTAAAGGGTAAACTTTTGCCTGCCAAATTGGCGATGAAACGCCAAATATAGGCTAAGTGTCCTTGAAGTCCTCTTAATTCTTTCAAATTCTGAGGAGGTGACATACCAATGATTGATTTGGTCTTCTCAGGATCGACATCAATACCACGATGGCGTACAACAAAGCCGAGGAATTTTCCTGAGGTTACCCCAAAAGCACATTTTAAGGGGTTCATCTTCAAATTATGTTGTCGAAGCTTGTGGAATACGACTTCCTAATCATCCAAGTGATCAAAACATTGTTTGGATTTAACCACCAAATCATCTACATAGCATTCAACAAATTTCCCTAGAAAAGGTTTGAAGATACGATGCATGGCGCGTTGATATGTTTCACCTGCATTCTTTAAACCACAGGGCATCACCCGGTAACAAAACACACCTTGAGGAGCTATGAAGGCTGTATATTCCTCATCTTCTGGGGCCATTCGGATCTGATTATATCTAGAATATCCATCCATGAAAGAAAGTACTTCATAGCCAGTCGTCGCATCAATTAAGAGTTCTGTAATCGGAACTGGGAAATCATCTTTAGGACAATACCGATTAAGATCTCTGAAATCGATGAAAACCCTAATTTGTCCGTTATTCTTCTTTACATGGACAATATTATCCAACCACTTGGGATATTGAACTTCTCTGACGAAGTTAGCTTTGATAAGCTTATCCACTTCAGCCTCGATTTTGGCAGCATAGGTTGGGTGTGTTCTTCTCGCGGCTTGCTTGAATCCTCGATGTTCTTTTGGCAAACCCAAATGATGGGTGCCAACATCAGGATCAAGGCCCGGCATCTCTGTATAATTCCAAGAAAAAATATCTTTATTTTTCTTTAGAAAAGAAATATACATCTCTTGCTCTTCAAGGGTCATGGCCGCACTAATTAAAGTGGGGCGTGGATCTTTCTCTGTACCCATATTTACTTCTCTGAGTTCATCCATAGTGGTAGAGATACCCTCTTCAAATGCTGGAGGAGCATCTCTAAGATCTTCCTCTTCCTCTTCATCATGTGTTATTTGTTCCGTTTCTACTTGCAAAGTAGATGAAAAAATGTAATTCTCATGATCATAAGAGATGTCAAAATTTTCACATTTTGAAGAAGAAGCTTCCATTTCCGACCCTATTGATGATAAAGGGTCTTCTTTGGGAAATAAAGAGGAGATGATGGATTGAGAATCGACATCAATATTCACCTCTGGTGTTGCTATAACTTCTTCTATCCTGATTAGCAAAGTATAGACTTGTTGGATTTCAGCAGACGAAATGAAAACGTCACCACTTATGCTTTCATCACTACTTGGTAAGTTACCAATTTCTCCCATGTTGTCTGGCTCGATTGCCGTAATTGACATTATGGATCTTTCCATAAGAGTATTCTGATTTGGGCCTATTTTTTCAATTTGACTGATAGGTAACACATAATCTGTACTCACATGTGAAAATGGATTTATTGGAATTTTTTCCAAACCATATGGAGCATTAACTTTGGTAATTTCCTTCATTGTAGATTTTTCTCTTCCTTTCATGTGATAAAATTCCGCCTCAATGTATTGAGACTCACATGTCTTGAACGGGGCCTTATCACCATACAATGTTCTAACTTGACCATCGAAACAGTATTTGAGACATTGATGGTATGATGACGGAATAGCTTCATGCTGATGTAGCCAGGGTCTTCCAAGCAAGATATTGAAAGATGAGTCTTGATCAACAATCATGAAATCCGAATTGGAAATAAGATCTCCAAACTGAGTTCTGAGTGTAACTTCTCCCAGTGGTTCTTGTTCATTTTTATCATATCCTTGCAACATCATGGAAGAAGGAGATAAATCAGATTCCGTGAGGCCCAATCGACGAAGTGTGCGAATGGGCATGAGGTTGACTCCTGAACCATTGTCAATGAAAGCTCTTCGAACATCTATACCATTGAATTTTCTAGATAAGTACAAAGATTTTATGTGCCCATGCACAACATCATCTTCATCTTTATCAGTAAAAGATATCACTGCATGGCATTCCGCAGGATTATTCTCTATGTGATAGATTTCAGCTGCAGCAATTTCAGCTTCAAACTCTTGAGGACTTGACAAAGCTTCGATGAGTGTTTCCTGAAGATCTCTTGACAGATTCAAAGCATCCAAAATTGATAACTTGGCTGGTACTTGGGCCAAGTGTTTCAATATATCATACTTTTGATCTAGAGGTCTGCGTTTCCCAATAGGAATATGCGGTTTAGCAGGTACCTTGGAAGTAGATTCTTTGTAAGTTGATGCATCTTGTATTGAAGTTGACAACATCCTTGGTTTTGGAAAATTAGACTGATTAGATCCATTTACTTGCTGAGATAAAGAAGATGGAACTTTTAATCGGTCTTCCGAAATAACTGTGCCGAAACTGAGTTGGCCATTGGAAGAAGAACTTGCTTGTTCTTTTTGAGCTCGCTGAAGGGCTCTACCATGAGTTTCTGCTGCATATACAGTGCTAGCAGGAGTAGAATTAGAGTAGTGGCTTCGGAAAGATCCACGTCTTCCCCTATATCCTGAACCTCTACAATTTCCTCGGGTTCCCTTATTTGATACAGGGAATTCAGGTTCATCAAGACTGGAATATGAATCTGTTAATTGAATCATATTAACAGAACAAAAGATTAATTCTTCGTCTGATAAAGACTCTGCCTGGTTATCCTGTTTAGGCTGTGCCGTTTGGTGGGACGGTGCCCGTGGCTTTGAAGTAGATGGCATGAAATCTGCCAGAGTCAAAGACAATTTAGGCTTTGATACATACTCATCTTCTCCTGATTCCTCTTTCTTCTTTGAATTGAGCTGCCCTTTTGAGGATTTGTCTTTTGATGGAGGCTTTACTGCATCTTTTGTAGGAGACACAATTGGCTTCTTCAATTGTGTTCGCAAAATGGAATGGGTCCGATTGATTGTCTTTCTGACCATCCAATCATCATATTTTTTCGCAGTTTTGCTTTTGACTTCCTGCCACTCGCCTCCTTCCTCTGGATCTGTAGCGGTAATACATGCTACATGAGCTGAAGAACCCTTCAATTTGACTTGTCCCAAGTCGACCATCTTTTGCAGGAGGTCTTTAAAGACAAAACACTCCTGGATGGGATGCCCCAACATTTGATGAAAGGGACAATAATTGGGACGGTCTTCATCTCCTTCCTTGTTTGGCCTCTTCGGCACTGGTAATTGAACCAAATTATTTTCCAGAGCTGAAATGAAGTAACCAGGAACTTGCTCACTTCGGAAAGAGTATGTTTTACTCTTCATCTCCTCAAATTGTTTTCGTCGTTGATCTTTTTGATCATTTGGACGAAACAGCCTTTGTTGTTGGCGGTCAGGAGGTGGAGCCCTTCGAGAATATAAAGGTTTTGAAGTAGAAATAGGTACAGGTGCCTGTTTAAGCATAACTGTAGCAGTTTCTGCTTTACCCATTCTTCTTCCTGGAGCTGATGGAATTACACGAGATTTAACCTTAGCCTGTATAAGGGAATCTTCAATCTGTTGAGCGATTGAAGTAAGGTCTCGAAACCCTCCTGTGTATTTCACAGGGATCAATGGCGTACGTAATTCGTCACGCAAATTTTACACACAGATTGGCAACAATTCCTCCTGAGGGAGTGCTAAACTCAAGGAATATGTTAATCCCTTCTAACGAGCAATGAAATTAGAGACTCTTTCATTTTCCCTTTGCTTGCAGTTTGTAAGATCAAAAACTGTCGTTTTTGGAAAAGTTGAGCTAAACTGAAGAAGGAATTTTTGACGAAGATCCTCCCATCCGATGACTGACCAGGATTGCAAGCTTGTATACGAGACAAAAGCTGGTCCTTGCAAGGTTCGCACGAAGCATCTGAGTTTCACTGCTTCTTGCTGCTCTGGAGTTCCCATCATAGGATCACAACAAGACACGTAATGCGTCAAATGTTGTTCAGGGTCGCCTGATCCATTGAAAGTAGGGAAAATAGGGTTTCCAAAACTGGATGGAGGAGAAATTGAATCCACCCATTCAGGGTAAACTTTCTTTTCAGGTTGAACTTGCGCCCGTTTCCCTTCCATAGTTTCTAACCGAGCTGTTAATGACTCAATAGTAGTTATTAACTTTTGAGAAATGTCAGGTTGAACTTGGTTTTGGGTAGGTGCAATGAATGGAGCTTGGACAGACGTGGTGGTTGGTGCTGCAGCTAATGGTAGTGCTGCCAACCGTTGTTGCGTTTGACCCGTAGGATTAGACCCGTGTGGGTGTACTGATAAAGGAGGATATTCTTGATCCATCTCAGTAGTTACAAGAAATTCCTTCGGCTGTCGGACTTCAGCATTCTTAAGAAGAATACTATTCTGAAGTAGTTCTGCATTCAACCTTCTTAATTCTTTCATTTCTTCCTCCTGTTGTGCAAACCTTTGCTCTAATGAGAGTGATTGACCTCCTTCAGAGGAAGGGTGAGAAGTAACCTGATTCTTTCCTTTCCCCTTATTGGATCCTTTTTGGAGAGGGGGAAGTGGGTTACTTGAAGGAATACCCATATTTTGGGTAAGCCTTTGATTACGTGTGCACACACCTTCTTCATTTAGGTCTGTGTGCACAACTTCTTGAGCAGGAACCTCTTCGTCTGATCCCTCTGATTGAGCCTCATCTGGTGAATCAGCAGCAACGACATTGATGACATTAATAGATGCATATTGCATGGAATCCTTTCTATTAGCATTTCTGTGATATTGTCTCCTTCTATGTCCATGATGAGACATGGCATTCCGTTGACTTGATCCCTCGGGAATTTCTTGGAGAACCGTCACTTGGAGAGAATCTCCTGACAGCTTGGCTCTTCGTTCCTCTTGAGGCTTATTCCGTAATCGAGAGAATACTGATTTTCTCTGAGGGAGGGATTGAGGATTTGAAATAGTCCCCAGTCCGGTGGACTGGGGATGTTCCTGCTGCTTCCGCTCAACTTCTCGAATCCCATTCGTTGACTCTGAGGGTTGGGTTAGAGAAGTCCCCAGTCTGGCAAGATGGGGTGTCTCTTGACATGCTATGTCTGAGATCTTCTTAAAATCTCTCTTGATCTTGCGAATCTTAGTTCGGAAATTAGCTGGATTCATTAACCTGTATCCACTTTTATCACCTAGTTCAACAGACCGTTGGATGATTTCCGAAACTTCTGTCATTTGATGACGTGTTTGCTCCAAACGAGAAGCTTGTGCAATATTCTCTCCTGCTTGATGTAGGAGCAATTCAACAACTTGTTCTCTATATACTTGATTTTGAGAGGAACTAGTTGAAGCTTGTTCTTGAGCAAGCTTTTGATTATGAACAAAGCCCATTGACTGTGTCCGGCCATGGGCAATAACATTGCATGAGACCATTTTCGGCCGGCTTTGCTAACCGGAAAGCACTGTGAAATGTAGTGCTCCGTGAACACCCCATCCTCTGATATGAACATAAGATGGAGCATTGGAAATTAACTAACGCAATCTTCTTAGTGCGCCAAGGCATGAACGATGAAGGGTTCTCTGTTGCTTTTCAGCCTTTGGATACCGAGAGACTGATAGAGATGCCAAATCAATCTGGCGCTGTAACCCTTCTATTATCATAAGATGATTTTCATATTCATCGTAAGATAATACCTTCTTCTTTAATTGACAAAGAGTTTTCCATATGTTGAGACGAATATCATGGATTCCATCATCCGTCAACATCTTTGGAATGTCGTACTGGGAGTCAGCCAAAGGCCAAAACATGACTGGTACTTCACCTTTTTCCAGTTTTTTCCTCATGTTCAGCATTTCCTCTTTATCATTAAATGAAGATTCTTCTACCTGTTTGGACCAGAGTTGGTGTTTCCTTGTTGCTTCATCAGATTTAACAAGATTGGTAGAGATATCACTATTCATGCTGGAAGATGAATGACCCAGGGATGGTTCGGAGAATAACCTGAACCCCAGGCTATCTTCTGATGGAGAAAGAGTTTCACCTGCCAATAGTAAAGCATCAGACATGACTGGTTTTACGTTTGTAAGTTCCTCAAGATAGGAGGGATTTCTTGTCACTACATTGCCTTCTGAAGAATTTTCGAGACAACGTGAATCACTACTGCGGAGAGGACTTTCGCAGTGAAGTTCATCACCATGAGGAGGACCGTCATGATGGGTTACAGCAAAAGATGAAATCTCTTGCTCCTTGGTCTTCTGACCACACAGAGGGTTCCTGTGGCTCTAATCTGAAGAAGAAACTTCAAGATTGACCGAATTTTCATGAAGCAAGTCTTCATGAGGAAGTGTCTGTTGAAGACCTTCAGAATTAATGTTCTTGTTATTGGGAACTGAGGGAGTAGAATCTTGAATTCCGACATATAAATGTCTGAGGGCTTCAAGAACTCCAGCATCGAGCAAGGCCTTGTTGCAGATTGGCCTTTGATCTCCTGACTGTGCTGGGCGGATCTTTTTCTTAGATGCCTTATTACTCGCTTTAGAAACCACTTGATGACGAAAGTGATTGCTCTGAGCAGGTGTATGTGCCTGATCAGGAAAGATGGTCAGGTTAGGCTGACGATCTCCACTCAAATCAGGTGTATGTGCCTGACTTGGTTGTCCGTATGATATGGGGGAGTATGCCCCATAACCCTCTTGGACTGGAACAGATGTGTGTGTCTGTTCCGAAGTGAATCGTTGATCTGTCACTCCATTGCTAGGGATAGATTTATGTGTCTGTCCCTGAGATGATGCTGAAACTGTTATGATATCCTGGCAAGCATCCAGAATATGAGCAGGAATTTTCTTCTGCTCTTTCACCATTGACAAAATATGTTTGGTGACTTCAGCCGCCGGAACAGGGATATACGTCCATTACGGGCTTGAAGTAGGTGTATGTGCCTGCTCCTGTCCTCCTTTTCCTGTCAGTGAATCCTGAAAGTACTCAAGTGTGGAGACAGAGAGTTGATTCTGCCTCTTGTTTGTCGTCGGGACTTTCCGACTGACTTCTCCGGGAACTACCAAGCGAGACTGTTGGTAGGCCTGATTAGTATGAGCAGGTGTATGTGCCTGCTGATTACACTTCGCCAAACGCGGTTGACGAGATCCACCATATGTAGTCAGACGAGCCTGCTGACTAACTGGTGATGTATAAGCAGGTTTATGTTCCAGCCTATGGTACTCCGCCGGAATTGCCTGGCGGGATAGGCTTGATGCTGTCAGACGAGTTTGCTGGACAGCGGAATTAAAACGAACATGTGTGTATGCCTGCTCGTTGTTTGCCACCAAGTTAGGTCGGTGGAATTCTCTGGAGATGGCAGGGATGACAACCTGCCCATTGTTTACCGGATTCCGTCTCTGGCGGTTCATCTTGCCTGCTCGGGTTCGAGGAACCTGAGCTGATGCCTGGAGTCGGTACCCTCATCATGTTGAGGGCACACTACCGCCCGAGTCTGGCGGCGATTTTTGATGGGATCCCTTGAAAAGGACTCCTGTCTTTTTGAATTAAGGTCCTGCGGGACCTGCTCATTCACTTCCTCAGAGTAAGTGAGTGAATGAAAATTGTGTTCCGGGGATAACGACCCGAAACGGTTGGAGACGGTAGTCAGCACCGCCTGCTTCTTGATTGCTGGCCGCCGTTGTCCAGACGACCAGGTAGAGTTGTTAACTTGGAGGGCTTGATGAGCGGCCTCAAGAGTTAGGATAGTACCGTTGCGACGGTACTCCTTAACCAGTGCATTAGAAACACAGCGTTGAGGACGCTGAGTTGGTGATGTCATCCTCAGAGCGGATGACATTCCAGCAGGAGTAGCAGCATTGGTTTTCACAGCAGCAGACCTCACAGTAGAGGTGTTCACAGCAGCAGTATTCACAGGGGTGAAATTAAGGAAAGCCATTTTGCAGAAGATCTTTGAGAAAAGAGTGCCTGTTCCATGTAACAGACATAATCAAGATGAATCCGGCCACTGCATTTTTTGGATGAGCACATGTCAATGATTTCTTTGTTGGCCCAAAGGGGCCTAACAAATAAGAAGAACGTCACTTTCACTTGGTTAAGGATTCACGTCGGGTTCACCATTTTTGTTTCGCACGGAATTCGGGGATGACCTCCTGGACGGGAGATTCAAACGTTCCGATCGGTTTCTAACGGGTTTGTTCGTAGAACCGGAAACATCCAATGATTCCACATCCGTTTGGACCTACTTTCCAAAGGCAGGCGCTTATTAGCTTGTGGACTAATGAGGCTTAGGAATTTGCATTGGTCGAGAGGATGGGAGGTCGGACTCATCACACCTTTTTGAGGGGAATTATTTTATACTCCGGGACTCTCTTTATAGATTTAAGTTATGTTCGTGAATCCTTATTACATTACCAAGTATAAAATGTGCTTTCCTTTAGTTTTAACAATCAATGATTAAATATGCAAGAAATTTAGAGAATCTTTTATATGTATTCGAGGTTGTTCATCAATAGATAATCATCTATATCTGTTTAGAGATTCTTGGTCAATGGTATCCTTCAAAACATTTATATAAAAGTCTCTTGGTCATTATGATGACCAGGCTGGTTTTAAAGCCACTCAGTGGGGCACTTGAAGTTTATCGTCATTCAGAAGGACAGAGATTATTTAAAAGTTGGGATCGAACCCATAAATGGGCTACCTACGTATCCTTTGTTTTGGAAAAGGAATCAGAACCCACGTAGTTCGGGAAATGGAGTATTATGTTTATGATTGATGGCTCAAAGATGAATGTCATAATTACTTTTACACTCTAAGGTCATGTGAGTCATGCTCGGTGTGAGAAACAAGAGGTATTAGTAAAATTTAGACAATTGTGCCATGAAAGTTGCAATCATAAGAATTTGTTTGGGGATTATGTATGGATGACTGCCCAGATAGATGAAGGATTAGGATCTACTTTTAGGGAGTAAATCCTTGAACAGGGTCCATAAAGTTATATGTGCTTCATGGAGATTTGAATACTCTAATCTTGGGGCTTACTCCTAAGGAGGATGCCCAAGTTAGGAGGGGAGTTATGATTGGGTTTTACTCCTGAAAAGGAAACCCAAATCAAAGGTAAATATTGACTGGTTAAGAGAAATTTAAGGGGACTTGGGGCTTATTCCTGAAAAGGAGACCCAAGGTTATGACTGAGTCTTATTCCTGAAAAGGAGACCCAGGTTAAGGGACTTGGGGTTTACTCCTGAAAAGGAAGCCCAAGGTTATGACTGAGTTTTATTCCTGAAAAGGAGACCCAGGTTAAGGGACATGGGGTTTACTCCTGAAAAGGAATCCCAAGATTATGACTGAGTCTTATTCCTGAAAAGGAGACCCAGGTTAGGGATTAAGATTTGGGGCTTACTCCTGAGGAGGATGCCCACATTTGAGGTTGGGGCTTATTCTTAAGAAAGATGCCCAAGTTAGGAGGACTTTATTGGGGCTTACTCCTGAGTAGGATGCCCAATATTGGGAACTTTAGGAATTTGGGGCTTACTCCTGAGGAGGATGCCCAGATTAAAGGTTTTATAACTGGGGATTATTCCTGAAAAGGAGACCCAGGTTAAGATTCTCTCATCTTAAAGGATGAGGTTGAATGAATGAACTCTCCGTATTTTAGTGACATAAGGATATTTAAATCGCTAGACTTTGAGAGAGATTCCACAGAATTCCTTTCAGATAAGAATGTCAAATCAAGAAGTCATGCCATAAATGGCTTTGAAGAGTGTCTTGAAGACTGAATCTTGAAAAGGAAAGGTGAAATGACTTAAGAGGGGTAAAAATGGGCAAAATGGGCACCCAAAAAGATAGGGGCGCACAAGTCTTGCAAGGCGCGCAAGTCTTCCGTGGGCGCGCAAGTGTTGGTCGTGCAGGTATACCTGCGCGACACATAGTGTACTTGCGCGATTTTCAACCAGCAATGAAATACTTGAGCGACTCTTTTTTGAACCCTTTAAAATGTTCTCAAGGTTCTTCCAGAAAAGGGACGCGCAAGTTATATTGAAGGAAATAAGTCGGCGCGCAAGTGTTTGATAAGTTTCAACACTTAGGCCTTACTTCTTCTCTTTAGATCTTCCGTTCTAGGTAAGAAATTACCTTAGAAGTGTTCCGTAAGCTTTGAGAAGAGACTTGGGCGTCGGGAGCTTCAATCTGAGTTTCTGGAAAAAAGATCCTCTCGAATGGGGGGCCCACAGGGTCTATTTATAGGCAAAAAAAGACCCCGGGCGGTTACCGGGCGGTTACCAATTAGGCCGCGCAAGTCACCTGCGCGACCAAGGTGGTCGCGCAAGTACACTTGCGCGCCAGTTAGATAACTTGCGCGGTGATGTTGCTTTTGATCCTTTCTTCTTTCCTTTGTTGATTTTTGATATTTTCTTCAAAGGCTGAATCACTTTGAGCTCAGATATTCCCTTTTCCGATCTTTAGATTCTGTGACGAAAGGAGCGTCAACAGTCATTGAGAACACCCCCTAAAGCTCAAGGTAAATGTTCAAATTAATTTAATCATAATTAAAAATAGATATATTTTTTTGTTTGACTTTTTTTGTTTGAAAATCATTATTTTTAATGAATCTCACATCCACCACCAAACCACAAATGATAAAAAGCATCTGTCTCGTAATGACGATTTTTTATTTTCCTAATTTCCAACATATTTTATTCTTTTCATTATTTAATTATAATAATACATAGTATAATTCTAACATCCACCATAGAAGCACGTATTATTTTGAAATAATCAGTCTAACAATGGTTATTTTTTACATACTCGAGAAATAACCATTATTTCTTCTTTTATATTTTTTCAATAACATGAGCGATAAACCATGGAATATAATGAATTTCAATATGAACTATCCCCAAAATCCCATGGAAACAACGTATGGTCTCCACTAATGATATCAAATCCAATATCCACCATAAAAAACCCCTCTCCCATGCTCATTAAATTGAATATCATATAATATAAAAAGGGTTTTTTAGGAAAGAAAAAAATGCTTGGTAACATGGCTCAATCCTAACAAGGTCACCAATGGTTTCTATGGGCCAAAGGAGGATCAATATGCCAGTGGGTATCAAGATAAAATGATCATCAATAAAATTCATCAATCATTCCAAAATTTAATTTGTTCAGTCATAGATTCGATAACATGTTAATGCACGTTCTAGTTGGTTAACAAGCCCCATGTTTCCCCCATGAAATATGATTAACAAATTAAGAAATATTTGTTCCAAAATCCTCTTAGGAATGAGAATTATTATAAGCCAATCATTTCATGGAATGAACATGTCAAATTAGTTTACTCAATAAATTGTTTCTAATAATAAATATCATGAAAATAAATCATATCAGTAGTCATTTTCGAGAAATTCCAAATTAATGTTTAGAATTGAATTTTAAAATTTCAATTTATATTAATTTAATTTATTATAATTATAGTTAAAATTTTACAACATGTTAATATACTTCTCCATGATATTGATGTCTCTTATAATAGTGAGTACAGTATAAAATCTTAAACAATTTTTTCTAGTGAATTTAATTCAATTCCATTCATGCAATAATTCAATTCAATTTTTTCATGTAATAAAAAAACAAAGGGTGAATAAATATAAAAAATTAAAAATTTCACCCCTTCCATTAATGATTTTGAATGGGTCTCCCAATTTTTATCTTACCAAGTTCATGGATGAACTATGATTACTCGACATGTATTGAACTCATGAAATGCAATGTTAATTTTTTCATCACTTCACTCATTACAAACTACTTTCTTCCACAGCCTGATAAATAAAATAAAAAAATATAGTTAAAGTACATGAATTTTTTAAAATTTATAATATTAATATATATATGATAAATAGGTCAACCATGGGGATATTTATTAATATATTAATATAAATATATTTTCTAGATAGCAACATAATATATGGGAAGACTCCCAATATCTGAACTATTTTATGGTCATTCAGCTTTACATTTTTACCTTTTTAGCTAATTGGAACATGATATATAGCCTACCATCTTAGATTTACCCATATCTGACTCGGTTGTGAATTTGGCTTAGTTATATAATTCTACCTTTGTTGGTTATGACATGGGGGCTCTTGCTGAATTGGATGCACCTATGGTTTCTCATAATCATCTTAACACCCTTGGGAACGACACTCAACCGATTTGAAAGCCAATATTGTGAGGACATGAAAGAGAGTTGTCCAACCATGGTGTTTCCTTGAAGGTCTTCGGTAACCAGGAGGTGGCATTAAGGATGCACAACTGCTCCTTTTACCGCCAATCTAGTCTCATGCCTGAGGATTCAGATATCGACTCTTAGAGGGAGCATGATGTTTCTGAAGGTAAGTATGAGGATGATTTTTGGGTGTAACTTTCCTTGGTTTCTAAATTTTTCTATAAAATTTTTTCTTAATAAAAAAGGTGTTTTTCAGTCATGATTGGTGGTCAGTTGAAAATTGAAGACATATGTAATAAAAATATAGACAGATTGAAATCTAGATATATTTTATAGTTTAATTGTTACACCACCAATTCATACTTCTTTTTCTTAGTATAAAATTATAGAATGTATTCTTGAATTGAAGCCTTTTTTTCTCCTTGTTATGAAAAAAATCCCTCAAAATGGTGATTTTGGGTTGATTCCATTTTTTAACATGGTTTGAGGTAGTTAACAAAGGCTAGTTTTCATAGACGGCATGAGGAGCCCGAATCCTGAACATTAATCATGGAGCATGAATGTATACACTATTTTTCGGATGTGATCACTCATGATACCCATAGTTGTATTTGGAACTCGTGATGGGTTACCAAATTTATTGGAAGACAAAAACTCTAAAAATCTCAATATTGGATAATTATTTCATTATGGGATATTGAAAAATTCATTATTTTCATTATTCCTCATGATGCTATTTTAGGAAACACTCATGATTATCTTAGGATTGTGTAATGGGGTCTGACACAAAACTCATGATTATAATGGATTTGATGATTGGAACTCAATAATCATACATTATTTTCATTGGAGCTTGCACTTCGATCTTTTTCAATGTGCGAATGAAAACCAAGGACTCACACAAAGCGAGAATATGAACCAGGGACTCACGCTAGTGACTCGTGCCCAGAAATCACACCAGGATATCAGGTAGCATTTGATTCTGATGAGATGGACTATTCTTCCTGATTGGTGGAGTGATTTTTGGAGTTAATTCAGTGGGTTGTTTACTATAAATACCCCATTACCCATAGTTAAAGATTAAATAAATTATTCCTTAAATACTGATCTAATGCATCATCTGAGAAGGAGATTTTTGAAAGAAGATCAATGAAATGGAATTGAAAAATCAATCTTGTGAAAGTAGTCTTTTTGAAGGGAGTCACCAAATCGTACTCATATAAGGGAATCATGAAAGAAGACTCATGGAAAGGACTCATATTAGTAATATTCTTGCGCCAAGGACCCTTACCAAGAACTCATGCTTGGGGTTATGTGTAAGGTTATTCCATATGAGTATCACACTAGAATATTTTTCAAGGAGATATGTGCTTACATTTACCTATGAATAGAACTATTTTCATATAATAATTCTAAAGGAGAAGAAGAAGATAGAGGAGATGAACCATTCAACAATACTTGCAGAATGGGTTTATTTACAACTACTTTCAAATTAGGGAATGTAAGACATGGAATCACGTGAAAATATTTTTATAGTATAGGTAATTGATGTCTCTACAGTAATGGGATGTATGTTCTATTTTTTTGGAAAATTGAAGTGTTGCATCGAGGTGTTTTCATAAAATTGAAGGAGAAACCCAGAAATAGCTTTAACAAAGAATCTACATACAATTTTTGATGCATTCATTAGTGATAATGATGGGACCTATATTTTTATAATCCGTGTGGGACCTACATGGCAACAAATTATGTATAGATACCTTCTAGAGTAGTGAAAAATGGAAGAGGAAGATAATTATCCTTTCCATCGGTTGTGATCTTAAGAAAGATACATAGGGAGTGACCCTTAGGAAAGCAGTGACCTGACCCTAAATCTAGTAAAGGTACTGAGCCTGAGCATAGAAGTGATCTAGCCAAAATCATGTAATTTAGTAGTGATCCTTAGTGGATTTGGTAAATCAGCAAATCATCATTTTATGATCCTTCGACATAGCTCAATGAGGGTGAACAAAGTAAAATTGATGTGTCTCATGCATGATTCCAATTCTGTTCATACATTGCTACATGAAAGGGATAGAAGAGTGTTTGTTTAATGATGAAACAAGATACAATGGGGTTGTTGTTTTAATATAACATACCCTGATTCACCCCACCTTTCAGGGTATTTAACCTAGTTGGGAATACAATTGGTATCATAGCTAATGGTTGAATGTTAGTGGTTTTATCTCAGTATATGAAATGAAGATTGTTAATCACAAATGGATTCTAATATTTGATGAAAGATATTTTCAATTGTGGAAGAATCATATGTAGAACTACTTATGATCTTTATATAATGATTTCCTCATAATAGCGATGCATGGTATTTTATCCAATACTGTTAGTGGTACTTTATCATAAGTTGAATGAAGGGAATTAAATGCTGACTCCAAAGGAACCAATGTATTAGGGGGAGACCTGTCCAATAAAATATATATGAATGTGATTTATTGTAAAAAATCCCATAAAATGTGGGAAAAGTTGATAAATATTTATGATGGTGACACCAAATTCAGATAATAAAACATGGAGGTATTATAAAATAAGTATAAGGATTACATAATTCACCCAAATGTGTCTGTTGATAAATTCTTTGACCAGGTGAGTGTTATTTTAGAAGACATGCATGGTCTTGTTAAAATTATTGAAGATATATTGATTGTAAAGTGAATATTGAGAATACATCCACCTCAGTTCAATTAGAAAGTTTGTATATTGGAAGATATATATCCAATGGAGTTCACATTTGATAGATTTCATATACACTTGTTGCATACAGAATGAGAAATGATGATAATGAGTCTATGGAAAAGGGGAAGTCTAAATAGGTTAAATTTAAGTCCATCAAGAAGCTTATTAAGGAAGATGGTTAGGATGAAGATGGTAAATATTAATTCATGTCATTCCTTCATAAAACTTATAAATAAGGAAAGGAAAGTTAATAGGGAAACACCAAAATTCGTTCTTTCGATGTAAAAAGTGTGAAATCCTGTAGTGAGGTGCCCTAAGAAGATTTATTATGCTGATGATGATGAATTAAAAATTCCTTGTAAGAATTATTTACCTATTCTGAAAGGTAGTAGATATTTTAAAAAAAATCATCAAAAATAATAATATTATTTCAAAATAATATGTTCTTTAAAAAGAATATAAGGCTGAATAGTTCGAGGATTGAAAGAATTATGAAGTATATGTTGTGGTGGAAGTGGTAGGTAGCTCCCAACCAAAGGAAGAAACTGATAGTGGTGAAGAAGAAGTTGAAGGTAGAGTTGAAATTAAGGCTGAATTAGAAGTTGAACTTGAGGAAATAAATATTTCGAGATCCAAAATGAAGAAATACAAGAAAGTGGTTTATTATACCAAACTTTTTATAATGTAGTAGTAAGAAGAGAAGTATGAGATAAAAGAATAAATTGAAAACCTAAATCCTTCAATGGTAGAGAGATCAGAAAGGATTGGTGAGTATAAGATCAAAATCTAAGAACAAAAAAGATAAATCGATATTTTGACCAGCAAAAAAAATATCAAATCAAACATATGAAATAACTTAATATTGAAGTTTTATGTATGAGAAGGAAATTAAAAGATAAATAGAAACACTTTTTTCTAGAAAAGAAGACAAGGGAGGTTCCGGAAAAGAAAATGATTGATTAGAATGATACTGCTAGTATATGAATTGGATTCAAAAAAAAATCACTAATGGTTGAAGTTAGGACATATTCTCCAACTCTGATTTTGAATATTGATTTGGGTACGAATCAAAATTAGAATATTCAATGAACCCAAGGGAGAACATGTAGTGCAATATTTCCACACATGAATGCACTCCGCATTAGATTTTATTATTTTTGAAAAAATAGCACACTCAAAAAATGTATGTTACATACCCATGAGGTACCAAAGGAAGAAAGACCAGCAGACATATCTATACAGAGTTCAATATTATATGTCATCATTTAATGGTAACTATTTCAGGTGTAAAGGATTTAGTCACATGGAAATATACTTCTCATTAATAATTCATACAAATGTGATGAAGAAGAGTGTATGTGGAAAAAACAACAAATCATTGTTTCATCAGATGATCTAAAAATTAAAAATCATTTTTCCACATTATAAGATGAATCTGGTACATCCTACTTTGAGATAGATCATGATTATCAATCTGTACTGGGTATGCAGTCAAAAACATGGATAAAAAATAGAGATGAACATGCAGTGGTTGCCTAAATTTCTTTCAAAACATCAGATCACATTAGAATATTAATCATTGATAGTGTATACATCTCACATGTGATAGGAAACAAATAACAATTTATGGGAATTAGATATGACAAGTAAGGTTTCATGAGATTTGGTAAAAATAGTTGTCTTAGGAACAGAATTGTTTTGGGGAAAAGACATGAGACATGCAGATATCCTGGTTGTTGAATGTATTAGTCACAAATGACAATGTGTCAGACAATAAAGTGATTTAATACATTCCATAATATTTTACATGAAATTACATTTCATTAATGAAAATGATGATACAGTTGGTTTTCAATAAAATCATAAAAATGGGAATCTCTACCTTGTGAGTGGAGAAGAAGATATGTGTTTTCTATCCAAGGAAGATGAAAACAAGTTATAGAATAATCATCTTGGCCACTTGATCCAGACATCTATGGAAGATCGAGTGATATATGATGCTACTCAATACCTCCTTAGACTATCTCATGATCATACTAATACATACGGTGCTTTGAAATAATGTAAGATCATTTGAAATACATATATGGAAAAAGAGAAAAGGTAAATAAAAATACATGAGTTGGTGACAATTGATGATTAGAGACCTATTTCACCTAGAGGTATTAATGGGAGGAGATATTTTGTTATTTTCCATGATGATTTAATCCAAATGGCATGGGTTTCAATCATCACCCAAAATCTGAGGTGTTCAGTCTCTTAAGAAATTATCAATGCAAATTTGAAATGATATTGGGTAAAAGAATATGGAATATCTGAATAGATAATTAAATATAATTGATAAATATCTAAGTGGAGGATTTTTTAGGGAAACATGTGATAACGAATCATGTTTTAGAAATATGAACTCCATAGCAGAATTGAGTAGTTGAATGGCGAAATAGAATTATCTATAATATGGCTAGAACAATGCTCATTGAGAATAATCGTCCAGATATGTTTTCAAATGAAGCAGTGATGACATCATTTTACACATAAAATAGAGATTTATTATATCAAAAAGAATTGAATTCTCCATGGGATCTATGGTATTAAAAGAATCAAACTATGATGTATTTACTTGTTTTAATATGTAAGTGTTTCATTCTCAGTGAGGAGAAAATTTGTAATTTTGAATCCTATAGAGGTGAGGGGATATTTCATGGATACTCAAAGAAAAAAAAGAATATAAATTCATAAATTGGTGATTGGGAAAGGTATTTGAAATCAATGATGTAACTATATTATAGAATGAGTAGTATCTCTAAAAAATACATGATCGGTATTAGGAGGATAGTGATGAATAAAAATGTAGATCATGGGATGTTATAGTTCCATAGTATGATTCAGAAAAAAAATTCAGATAATGAAAAGGATAATACCAAACCAGTTTATACCAAATGATCGAAGAGAAGAACTAAAATTGATAAACAGAAAAAAAAATTGGTGATCAGATAGCACCAGTGTAGACAAGGAATATGAATACTCTACATCAAGCATCACTATTATCTTAGACAGAGCATAATTTTTTAGAGTAAGTGGATGGAGATGATAAATAGGTCCAAGATATGAATGAAGATATTTACCAAATTGAGAGGAATCTGACATGGAGATTTTTTTGAGACCAACAAATAAAAATTTCATTACGACCAAATGGGTCTTTCGAAATAAGATGAATGAATATGGAAGAGTAATTTTAAAAAATCATGATTAGTTCCAAAATACTACTCCCATATAAAGGTTATTGAGGTTGATGAAACTTTTTCACCTATTATAAGGCTAGAGAAAATCAAATTATTTTTGGCCATAAGAGTGAAAAAAAGATCAAAGTTTTCTAGACGAATGTCAAGTATGTATTTTTATATAGGTTTTTATAAGATGCATTATAATGAGCATAAATATTGTTATGTTATATATTAATATGAGAAACAAATTCAGCTAATAAAGGCATTATATGGGTTAAATATGAAAAAATATCATTGTATTCAAGACTATATTACTTTTTTATAAAACATGGTTTTTAGTGTGGTGGAGTTAATTACAATATATGTGTCAAAAATGATAGTAATCAAAAGATGATGGTGTTTGTGAATCTCGATGACATAATATTTGGTGGATCAGATGAGGCTCATTGTAATCAGTTCATAGAATTCATGAAAAGTGAGTTTGAAATGTCAATGATTAGTGTACTGAATTTATTCTCTAGTTTACATATAAAACAAGAAAATAATGGAACATTAATTTCTAAATATAAATATGAAAAAAACTTTCTGATAATATTTGGAATGGATAACTCCAAGGAGATGATGAATCTAGTGTCTACCTAGATGAAACTATCATGACATGATGAAGGAAAAGCAGTTAATGTCATAGAATATAGGAATATCATTGGAATCCTATTTTACTTAATTGCGACATGACCAGATAGTATTTTTACCACACGTCAAGATACACATTATAAAACTAATCCCATGAAATTAACTTTATTTCAATAAAATGAAAACTTCGGTATCTGAAGGCCACATTGGATTTTAGTTTTATGTATAATGAAAAATCGTAGCAAGAGGTATTGGGTAATTTATATTAATATTGGGCAAGATCAGTAGATGAAAAAAATAAACATTTGGTGTTTCATTATATCTTGTAGGGTTGTGTATTTCTTAGATAATAAAGATATAATATTTCATTTCAATGACCATTGAAGAAGCAGAATATGTTGCATCAACTCAAGAATGAACACAGTTATTGTGGATGACATAGTAGCTTGATAATGTGGTAGTTGAAGTAAAGTCTCCAATTGGAATGCAGTGTGATAATTAAAGTGCAGTGAATCTGAGAAAAAATACATCCAATCACTCAAGGAGAATGCACATTGAAATAAAGTGTCATTTTATCAAGGAGAAGGTGGAGAAAGGGCTTAGGATGATGAAGTATGTCCCTACATAACTACAGGTTGAATAAATTATAACAAAGGACTTACCCAATGAATAATTTTAAAGAAATAAATTGTCACTTGGATTCATTTCAACTCCTCACACATGAAATATTGTAGATGTGGTACCCCATCTCTCTGAGGTATTATGTATTTTTTCCCTGATATGTTGATCTATTTTTTTTACCCTGTTGCAGACCCCAAAGAAGTGACCTTCATTTTCATTGACAAAGGGGGGGAATTGGGGCTAGAAAGGGGGAAATGTCTTAATCAAGTTATGGGATAAGTTGATATGGGGAGAAGAAAATTCGGTGGAGCTTCAAATTTAATGATGCTAAAATTGATCTGTAAATGGTTATATATCCCAAATGTTGGGATTCCCGATGAAAATAGTTGAATGGTTTTAAAATGAAGTGATTTATTAATGAACATTAAATTATTCCCTTCTTTTATATGTCCATCATGGATCATGTGGAATTAGAGTGTGTTTTGATTAAATTCATGATCCCTATCTTAATCAAAAGAAGTGAGTGCTAGTAGATGATTAATGAAGCTTTAATGTGGTATCAAAATGATAAGAGTTTACAAAAAACCCAATAGGGGATATTATTGGGAAAAATCCATCATGGTGGTTTTTTTGTTTATTGTGTTTGTTGAAAAAGTTTTAGGTTCCTGACAAAGGTCAGTTTTCAAAGAATGCAAATGGAGCATGAATGATGAACTGGTCTAACAAAGAGTGAATGTCTTAACTGATCTCAAGATGTGATCATGTGTGGAACTCATATTTTTCATTGGAACTCATGATGGGTCACACAAGTTAATTCAAAACAACAACACTAAAAATCAAAAGATTGAACTATGATTTCGTGATGGGATATTATAAAACATATGATAGTATTTATGTCTCAAGATGGGATGTCCCACAATGCTCATAATTATCTTTGGATCTCGAGATGGGATCTGGCACATCACTCATGATTTTCTTTCAATGCTGTGAAGGTAAATCACGCAACACTTATGGTGGTATTTGGATATCGGTCTAAAATCATGATCAAAGTGAAAATGTCGACCAAGGACTCGGGAAAAGCATGGATACAGACCAGGGACTAACACACAAATCTCACACCTAGATCTCACATAGCGAGTGATGACAATGAGGTACACAGATTTTCACTATTTTTGGATTTATTTATGGAGTTGTGGTGGTGTTTTGGATCTTATAATTACCCCATTACCCATCCTTAAACAATTATGTTGTTATTCTTACAAGATTAATCTTAAACAATAATTGCACAAAAAATCACTATTTCATTTTCACCCATACACCATTCTATTAAATTAAATTTTTATTTTAAATTATAAATATCATAACAAATTACAATTCATTTTTGATTAATTTATTTTGTTTTTATCACTTTTAAAATGGAAAATTATACTTGTTTTGATATTTTCATTGAACGTGGAGGTGATTTGGAGGCCCTGTAGATGACTTAAAAGAAAAATGGGCCAAACTACATGGCACCCCATGGACATCTATCCAATATTTTAAGAATTATGAAAATTATGTGCACCCAAAAGGGCTAAAACATTTTGTTCCTCTGTAACACCCCATGATTCCACGATACACTTCTCTTTGAATAATACAGTAGCATGTGTTGTACGCAACTTCAAGTTCTAACACACCACGACCAATCAGACTAGCTGTTATGAATAGTAGTACCCAATTTTAGAAAATTTATATATTTTATCTTTAAAAATAGGCATCATTTTTGGATTCGGAATATCGAAATTATCTTAGGGTTAATTTTTGGTACTTTTCTGATAACTTTCATATTTTGATGAATAGTGAAAATTACTAAATTTAAATTAAAAACAACTTTTATATTCAAAATAATTAGTAGTGATAAATTATGAATTTGAGTTTTTTTAAAGTATAATTAGATTATATTTTTATCATTTAATCCAATTTTGGTTATTGGACATAATTTCACATTTAAACTGGACATAAGCAATTGTCAATCATTTGATAGTTATTATTTCTTAAAAACACGCTTTTTGTTTTGACAACGGGAATTAATTTTAAATTAATTTCTGCCACTTCTGTGTTTTGAATTTAGAAAATAGATTTTATATTTATAATCAGGAGGTCCAAATTGTGTAAATAGGTAACTTTTATTTTTAGACATTTCTAATAATTACTTCGGTAAATATTTTATTTACTATGGTTAAAGGGTAAATCCGGTAAATAAGGACAAAGAAATAATATTATAATAATATTAAATTACCCTTAAACGTGTCCTAACCCTATTGGTTGATAAATTTCCACCCATTGAAATCTTTGAGTCGATTTTGGTACCCCATGAAGCCACTTGTAAGTGATAATGACACTTTATATTAATTATGTTAAAGTAAATACAAAAATGACATAAGCATATATCTTTTAGCAAAACAATTTTTACATGGGATTATATATGTTATATTTTCGACTATAAATATTAATTAGAAATATAATAATATTTCCTACATAATGGTATTTTATTTATTAATTTTAGACATTGAATAATTAAATTTATTTATGACACAATAATGATACATTATTTTCCTTATTAATGAAATAATCAAATAATTGGTATTATAAATGTTAAAATAAATATAATATGAATGTTTTGATGACATAAACGAATTTTATTGGTTAATATGACATGTTAGGATTTCTTAAATGAATTTTGTTCGAAATAATATATTTTTTAAGACTTTAACAAAAATTATTTATTAAATAGTGTCAAAATTGACATAAAAGTGTTTTTAAAACAAATATTATTTTATCAATTGATATTCTATTCCTAAAAATCTAAGGTTCTTCCAAAAAAACATATATAATTATAGGTGTATCATTAATGGACCACTTGGGGGTCTCTTGGAAGTATATAGTAATTTTATTAACTATATAATATAAAAATACAAACAAACATGGTCAATGTCAAACTAATTAACTAAGAATTAAAACTAAAAGATAAGGTTAATAAAGTGACCCAAACCTATCTAAAACCTATTGGTTGAGTGTTTTTAGACATATCCCCACTTTAAAATCTAAATAAGTCCCTTTGGAACCATTAGAAACGAAATATTAATTTATTATAAAATAATATTTCTAGATTTTCCTAAGGTACCCCTCACCCCTCTTATAAAAGGGCACCCCCACCCTCTTATCTCTAATTCACACCTTCAGAGCCATTTGTATTGGCCAAACATTGCCCAAATATCCTCCAAGATTCCATCACTACAACCTACAGGCCTTAGTTTGATCAGAAATCCAACCAAAATAACTATTTTGATCAAATCAAAAGGAAGAACCCAAAGAAAATGTAATGATTTCACCACCCTCTTTCAAGTTCTTTTCTTCGTCCAATTCTTCTTTATATGTTATTTCCTTTCTAAAATAATAACTCTAGTATCTTCTATATACTATGATTATAATTATAGTACAACCATATTTAGTATTCTATCTATCCTTTGAATGACATTTCACCATACGTGCGTACGTACAGCCTACCGTCTCCACATCGGGGTGTAATTGTTATTCAATACATTATTATTTGGATGGTTATAATAATGATGTATATTTAATGTAAATAATAAATATAACAAGATACAGATTCTGTATAAACGATATAAAATCCAATTATATATTATTTTAATATCAAAAGAATGATATTGTCGCTCGTGCGTACGTACGGACTACTATCTCCACGAACGCGATGAGATTCATTTCCCATCGTATCCATTCAAGAATAATTCTCATTTGATTATTAAAAATTATTTTTAAGGAATTTATATCATTATGGATATTAATAAGATACAACCTATCCATGAAAAAAAACGTCTTATGTAACAAAACATATAAAAGAAAACGAGTAAGTTAACACCTAAAACGACAATAATACTAACATATTATTTACAAAGAAATGTTAAAAGATAATATATAGTATCATATTAATGTATTTGATTCTTGTAAAATTTAATAACCATTATTTCACCATTATAAAGGAGGTTAACCTACCCTAAACCAAGGAAAAGTACAAGGTAAGTGTTAATTTCAAAATCTCTTTATTATCCTACGTTGTTTTTACGTAAGAATCTACTAGGACCTACTTTATCATCCACATCCATGTTTCTTAAAAATATATTTCAAAACATTTTTACTATTTACTAGACGATGGTTTAAATTCATTTATACCCTTATGTGTTTTGAAATGAATCTTTCTGTCATTTTTCAAACAAGGTACTTTTGACCTTTTGGACAAATTTAAGGTAAGAATGTTTTTTTAACTTATACGGTGGGTGCTGCTATTTTCTGCCATTATAACATCATCAAAGCTTACCTTACAAGCTTATAAGAATATTTTCAAAATAAATGTTTTCATTATAATTATTTTACTCTTAAATGATTTCAAAATAGAAAGAGATATTTCTCTAAAAAGGGTTTTGATTTCATCTATGTCAACATCCTTTGATGAATTTTAAGTTTATCTGAAGTTGATTTATTATGATACAAAACATCCATATTATAATAACGGTTTTTTGATATGTTTTACTGTGGATGTGCTATTTTTATACCATTCATGGTTTATTGTTAAAGTAATTACATTTTGTATGCTAGTTTTAATACGAATGTTTATGATATGTATAAACATTGTCATATGAGGAATGTATTGGACTTAGTAAGTGATGGGTGGAGCCCTCTATAGCTCGTCGATGCATCGGTAGGTCTCATGAGACAACTATATGTGGAATTGGATGAGGCCCTTTCCCAATTTGATATATGGTTTTGGTTGAGGCCCTAATCATTTTTAGACGTCTTGGCCGAGGCCTTGTCAAAATGTTTTAGAATGTCTGGCATTATACATTCCCTCATTATAGAAATAATATTGATGGTTCATGTGGTCATTAGACTACTAGAATACCCATTATTATGTTTTATTATGGAATTATTTACTCTACTCATATTGTTTCCGTAAAAGTATTAATGTTTATTATTGGTAAAGGCATGAGGTTTCAATTATTCCCCAGGCTTAATATTTTTGTCATTTTCCACTGTATTACTTACCCTTACTGAGTGTTTGAGCTCACCCCTTTCTTATGTTTTATTTTACCAGTATATGAAGAAGTTAGTTATGAGTGTCCTGCATGCATAATCTAGGAGGCTTGGATGAATCTAATGAAATATATTTGTGTTGTATTTATCTTCAAACTGTAAAGTTGAACTTATGTATGAATCTTGTTTCCAATAATACTAAACTGATGGGTCTTTCACGACCTGATTTCCTTGTGATCATGCCAATGTTATGTAATAATACACCAACTCTGGGTAACTGGGGTTGGGTAATTACATTTGGTATCAGAGGAAGTTTAGTACAAACCCTGGAAACTATATTTAGAAAAACTCTAATTAGACCACATATCCCTAAGATATAATTTGAGGATTAATATTGAAGAACTTCCTAGAATTTTGGTATTGTAGAGATTTTGTGAGTTTTCCAAGAAATATATCCCTGTCTGGATACAAGAAGGTAGAGGTGGCTCTGGAACAGATGTACCTAGGGGAAAAACCCGAAAACACCGCTTTGAGGTAGACTCAAACGGGAACTGGTGCACGACAATGGGCCTTGTTGCACTCTTGGTTATGAAACTCTCGGGGGATATTCTTAGGATAATTCTCATTTTCTTTACAAACCATTATGAAGGGTTTATAAGTATATACTTCCTCAAAGATAACCTTTTTATGATTATGGATTATATCCATAAACTGTTCAATTTATGTTTACTATTTTACAAGTTTGGATTTATGTATTGCGATTCATAAACTAATAAAGTGTATTCCATTGTTTAAAAATGGCACCTAGTGGAAGGAATGGAAACCATACAAATGCACGCACTCCATGTAGGTATTTCCCTCCAACTCAAGATAATTATACTGGAGATGGTGATACAACTGGTGCTGATCAGCTTTTCACCATACTGGGAAAACTCACTCAGGTTATGAATAATAACCTTACCCGTATGGAGCACCCTGATCCATAGCGTGGAGGATCAATGTTAGATCGCTTCATGAGGCAACAACCACCAACATTAAATGGGAGTAAAAATCCATTAGTGGCTGAGCAATGGATAAATTCCTTAGTGAAAATATTCCACTATTTGGAGAGTAGCAAAAGGGAAAAAGTTTTCATGGTAGTTTACCGCCTTACTAGAGATGCTGATCATTGGTGGTCATTGATTCAAAACACAAAGGATGATGAAGAAGTATCAAATATGGAATGGAGGGATTTTAATGATATTTTCTTAAAAAAATAATTTCCCCATGAATATCGAGCGGAAATGGAAAGACAATTTCTGAGTCTGAGGAAAAATGAGGATGAAAATGTCGCAAATTATGAAGCTAACTTTACAAGGTTAGCGAGGAATGTAGCAGATTATATACGTAACCCATGATGTAAGGCTGATCATTTATTTTATGGGTTGTAACCATTTCTCTTTCGAGCATTAGTATCACAATCCTTCACATCATACGAAAATATTGTCTCATGTTCTATCAGGACAGAAAAGTAATTCTCTAAGTCTTATGAATTTAAATAAAAGCATGAGAAGAAGAGATCTACTGAACACTCTGGGAAAGGAAATTAGGAAACATGAAAGAAGGGAAGAATTGAATTTCCACCCTGTGATAATTGCGAAAGGAAGCACCATGGTGCCTGTCTAAAATGAAAAGGACTATGCTACAAATGTGGATAAAAAGGTTATATTGCTGGTGATTGTATGGGAAAGAAAGACGCTACCAATGTTCAATGCTAAAACTTCCGGGAGATTGGACATTATGAAAATGAATGTCCTAAGTGTCAAGGGAACTTACCTCATAAAAGGCCAAGGGATCAAGGCTAATCTTATGTTATCACTACTGCTGGTGTAGAAGCTCCGAAAGACATGGTGGTAGTTAATTTAATAGTTTCCTCAAGTTTAGATAATACTTTATTCGATTTTGGATCATCGCATTGTTTCATATCATCCAAGTTTGCTACAAAAATTAGACATTTCCAATTTGATTTAACAAGGGAGTTGTTAGTCAAAACTCCTAAGGGAAGTATCATTGCTGTAATGTTCTGTGAATCAATTCCCATTAGGGCATATAAATGTTCTTTATCTTCTTATCTCATCGTCATACCCATGATTGAATTTGATATAATCCTCAGAATGGATTGCCTTTCGGATCATGATGCAAAAATTTATTTTAAGAAGAAGGAGGTTACTATTTTTGATGACGATGATAAAGAACACCTTATCTTTAGAGTAGAATCATCACCACCTGATTATTATCTAGAACCAGCCCCAGTTGCTCAACTAAATTCAATTATTGGGGAGGAAGTGAATGAAACAACTATGGGTGAGGAAAGGAATGTTCAAATAGAGGATGTACCTATTGTGAAAGAATATGTTGATGTGTTTCCAGAAGATTTACCTGGACATCCTCCAGAATGAGAAATTGATTTTTCCATTGATTTAATTCCTGGATCAAGACCCATATCAAAGACCCCTTATAGAATGGAAACTGTGGAATTAGTGGAACTAAATAACCAACTAGAGAAATTGAGTAATAAGGGATTTATTCACCCTAGTGTTTCTCCATGGGGAACCCCTTTCCTTTTTGTTAAGAAGAAAGATGGATCTATGAGGTTATGTATCGACTACATGGAGATCAATTCTATAACAATAAAGAACAAGTATCCCCTACCTCGCATTGAGGATTTATTTGACCAACTTCATGGAGCTCAATATTTTTCAAAGATTGACCTTCGATCTGGATATCATCAGTTGTGTGTGTAGAAGGAAGACATTCCAAAAACATCATTTCGAACCAGGTACGGGCATTATGAGTTTACAGTAATGCCTTTTGGGCTGGCTAATGTACCCTCTATTTTCATGGATCTAATGAATAGAGTTATCAAGAAATATCTTGATGACTTTTTAGTGGTTTTTTTGATGATATCGTGGTATAATACAAAATATACAAAGATCATGAAAATCACTTGTGTATTATCTTGAAGACTCTGAGAAGACATGAATTATATGGGATGTTTAGCAAGTGTGAATTCTGGATTCAGGAGATTTCATTTCATGGCCATATTTTCTCTAAGGATGGAATCTCCATTGATCCATCTAAGACAAGAGCAATCCATGAATAGATAGCTCCAATGATTATAATTGAGGTATGTAGTTTTATTTGTTTATAAGGTTATTATCAACGTTTCGTCCAAAATTTTTCCCAATTGGCTAACCCATGAACGAATCTCACACGTAAATGGGTTAAATTTGTTTGGACAAAAGAGTGTGAAGAATGTTTCTAGGAATTGAAGAGAATATTATTCAATGCTCCTATATTGACTCTACCATCAGGGAATGATGGATTTGTTATTTATAGTGATTCCTCAAAGAAGGTACCTGGTTGTGTCCTTATGTAGAATGATAGGGTAATTTCATATACATCACGACAGCTAAAAATTCATGAGAAAAACTATCCTACTCATGATCTTCAGTTAGCAGCTGTAATCTTTTCTTTGATGATTTGGAGGCACTATCTCTATGGTGAAAAATGTGAGTTTTATACTGATCACAAGAGTTTGAAGTATATTCACTCATAGAAAGGACTCAACATGAGGAAAAGGCGATGGATTGAACTACTCAAGGATTATGATTTCACGATACAATACCACTCGAGGAAGGTAAATAAGGTAGTGGATGCTTTAAGCAGAATGGATCATGGAGTTTTGAACCAGATGAGAGTTGAATGGGATCCTATTTTCATGGATCTAGTGAAGATGCACATGGGAATAACCATGGATGGTGAACCATCAATGCATTTTCAAATGGTTAACAAAACATCTTTACTATAAAATATTATGAGTTCTCAGACTAATGATGAAGAGTTTTAAAAGAAAATTAAAATTGTGAATGATGGGAGATTGAGTGACTTTGAGTATGAAGATAGAATTTTGAAATTTGGGAAGAGACTATGTGTTCCCAATATAACTAATCTAAAAATATAATTGTTGGATGACTCTCATAGTTCCAATTTCTGTATACACCCTTGGAGCACAAAATTGTATAAAGATTTGAAGGAACATTTTTGGTGGGACAACATGAAGAGGGAGATTGCTGATTTTGTGTCATGATGTATGGTTTTTCAACAAGTTAAAGCTGGAAGGCAACAACCTGGAGGATTCATGCATACTCTTCCCATACCAGAGTTGAAATGAGATAATATTACGATGGACTTTGTCATGGGACTACCAAAGACTCCTAGAATAAACAATGAAATATGGGTCATTATTGATCATCTTACCAAGTCATCACATTTTCTTGCTATAAGAGAAGATCTCCCACTTTGATGTCTATAATGGCTATATATTAATGAATTTGTGAGACTTCATGGTGTACCCCTATCAATTGTTTCAGATCATGATCAACATTTTATATCAAGATTCTGGAAGGTTCTTCAGAAGGCCTTGGATACTGAACATCGTTTGACCACTACCTTCCACCCCCAAACTGATGGAAAATCAGAATGGACTATTCAAACCATATATTAAATGTTGATATCATGCTCATTTGACTTTCAGGGTATATGGGATCAATATTTAGCATTGGTAGAATTTTCTTATAAGAATAGATTCCATTCAAGTATTCGGATGACACCATATGAAGCGTTATACAGAAAGAGATGTCGCACACCAACCTGTTGGGATGATGTTGGTGAAAGAAAACTCGTAGGCCCAGAACTGGTGGAGGAAATGATGGAAAAGGTAAAGTTAATCCAAAACCACATCAAAGCAGCTCAAAGTAGGTAGAAGAGCTATGCTGGCAACCAGAGGAAGGATTTGGAATTTCTGGTAAGACAGCTTGTTTTCTTGAAGGTATCTCCTTGGAATGGAGTTATACGTTTTAGTAAGAAAGGTAAATAGAGTCCCAGGTACATAGGACCTTTTTAAAATATAGAACTATGTGGGCTGTAACTTACCATTTGGAAATGCCACCAAGTCTCTCCACAGTTCACGATGAGTTCCATGTATCAATATTGAGAAAATATAAGTCTGACCAAATGCATGTACTCACCTATGAGGAATTAGAATGGTAACCTGATCTATCTTATTGTGAAGAGCCTATCAAGATTCTTGATACGAGAGAATAAGTTCGGAGAAACCGGACGACACGTCTGGTAAAACGTCTATGGAGAAACCATAAGATGTAAGAGGAAATGTGGGAACCTGAGGAACTTATGATGAAGAACCACCTGAGCCTTTTCATGTGGTAGTATTCTAGAAATTTTGAGGAAGAAATCATTTTAAGGAGGGAAGAATGTAACACCCCAATATTCCAAGGTATGCTTCTCTTTAAATAATACATTAGCATGTGTTGTACGCAACTTCGAGTTCAAACACACCACAACCAATCAGACTAGCCGTCATGAATAGTAATACCCACTTTTGGGAATTTTATATATTTTATCTTTAAAAATGGACTTCATTTTTGGATTCGGAATATCGAAATTATCTTACGGTGAATTTTTGGTACTTTTCTGGTAACTTTCATATTTTGATGAATAGTGAAAATTACTAAATTTTAATTAAAAACAACTTTTTTAATCGAAATAATTAACAGCGATAAATTATGAATGTGAGTGATTTTAAAGTATAATTAGATTATATTTTTACCTTTTAATCCAATGTTGGTCATTGGACATAATTTCATATTTAAACTGGACATAAGCAAGTGCCAATCTTTTGATAGTTATTACTTCTTAAAAACATGATTTTTTGACAACGGGAATTAATTTTAAATTAATTTCAACCACATCTGTGTTTTGAATTTATAAAAATGGATTCCATATTTATAATCGTGATATCCAAATTGTATAAATAGTTATCTTTTATTTTTAGAAATTTTGAATAATTACTTCGGTAAATATTTTATTTACCATGCTTAAAGGGTAAATCTGGTAAATAAGGGTAAAACAATAATATTATAATATTATTAAATTGCCCTAAAATGTGTCCTAACCCTATTTTTTGATACATGTCCGACCATGGGAATCTTTGGGGCGATTTGGGACCCCATGCAGCCTCTTGTAAGTGATAATGACACTTTATATTAATTAAGTTAAAGTAAATACAAAAATGACATAAGCATATATCTCTTAGATAAACAATTTTTACATAAATTTATATATGCTGTATTTTTTACTATAAATATTTATTAGAAATCTAAGAATATTTCCTACATAATGGTATTTTATTTATAATTTTTAGACATTGAATAATTAAATTTATTTATGACACAATAATGATGCAGTATTTCCCATAATAATGAATTAATCAAATTATTGGTATTATAAATGTTAAAATAAATATAATTTGAAAGTTTTGATGTCATACACGAATTGTATTGGTTAATATTACATGTTAGGATTTCTAAAATTAATTTTTTTGAATTAATAAAGTTTTTAAGACTTTAACAAAAATTAATTATTAAATAGTTTCAAAATTCACATAAAATAGTTTTTAAAACACATATTCTATAATCAATTTATATTCTATTCCTAAAAACATAAGGTTCTACCAAAGGACTTATATAATGATAGGTGTATCATTAATGGACCACTTTGGGGTCGCTTGGAAGTATATAGTAAGTTTATTAACTCTATAATATAAAAATACAAAGAGACATGGTAAATGTCAAACTAATTAACTAAGAGTTCAAACAAAAAGGTAAGGTTAATAAAGTTACCCAAACCTGTCTAAAACCTATTAGTTGAGTTTTTTTCGACCTATCCCCACATTATCTTTTAAATAAGTCACTTTGTATCCATTAGAAACCGAATATGAATTTATTATAAAATAATATTTCTAGCTTTTCCTAAGGTACCCCTCACCCCTCTTATAACAGGTCACCCCCTTCTCTATAATTCACACCTTAAAATCCATTTGAGTCAGCCAAACTCTGCCCAAATATACTCCCAAATTCCCTCAATACAACCTTGAGGAATTAGTTTGATCATAAATCCAACCAAAGGAACCCTTTTGATTAAATCAAAAAGGAAGAACGCGAAGAAAATGTATTGATTTCACCACCCTCTTTCAAGTTCCTTTCTTCTTCCACTTCGTCTTTCTTTGTTATTTACATTATAAATTATAACTCTATTATCTTCTATATACTGTGATTATAATTATGGTACAACCATATTCATTATTCTATCCATCCTTTTAATGACATGTCACCATACGTGTGTACGTACGACATACCGTCTCCACGTCGTGGTGTAATTGTTATTCAATACATTATTATTTGGATGGGTATAATAATGATATGTATTTGATGTAAATAATAAATATAACATGATAAGGATTCTGTATATATGATATAAAATCCAATTATATATTATTTTAATATCAAAAGAGTGATATTGTCGCTCGTGCGTATGTAGGGACTACCGTCTCCACGAACGCGATGAGATTCATTCCACATCGTATCCATTCAATATTTATTCTCATTTGATGATTAAAAATAATGTTTTAGGACTTGATATAATTATGGATATGAATAAGATACAACCTATCCATAACAAACATGGCTTATGTAACAAAACATATAAAATAAAACGAGCAAGTTAACACCCGAAACGACGATAATACTAAGATATTATTAACAAAGTGATGTTAAAAGATCATATATGATAGAATATTAATGTATATAATTATTGTTTAATTTAATAAAAATTATTTCACCATTATAAAGAAGGTTAACTTACCCTTGATCAAGGAAAAGTACAAGGTAAGGGTTAATTTTACAATCTCTTTATTATCTGAGGTTGTTTTTACGTAAGTATCTACTAGGACCTCCTTTATCATCCACATCCATGTTTCTTAAAAATATATTTCAAAACATTTTTACTATTTACTAGACAACGGGTTAAAGTAAAATATACCATTATTTGTTTTGAAAGGAATCTTTCCATCATTTTCCAAAACAAGGTACTTTTGACCCTTTCGACAAATTTAAGGTAAGAATGTTTTTTTAACTTATACGGCGGGTGAAGCTATTTTCTGTTATTATAACATCATCAAAGATTCCCTTACAAGCTTATAAGAATATTTTCAAAATAAATGTTTTCATTATAATTATGTGACTCTTAAATAATTTCAAAATAGAATGATATGTCTCCCTAAAAAGGGTTTTGATTTCATCTATGTCAACATCCTTTGACGAATTTTAAGTTTATTTGAAGTTGATTTATTATAATACAAAACATCCATATTGTATGGAAGGTTTTTTGATATGTTTGACTGTGGATGTGCTATTTTTATACCATTAATAGTTTATTGTTAAAGTATTGACATTTCTTATTCTAGTTTTAATATAAATGTTTATGATATGTTTAAACCTTGTCATATGAGGAATGTATTGGACTTAGTAAGTGACGGGTGGAGCCCTCTATAGCTCATCAATTCATCAGTAGGTCTCATGAGACAACTAGACGTGGAATTGGTCGATGCCCTTTCCCAATTTGATATATGGTTTTGGCCAAGACCTTAATCATTTTTATACATCTTGTCTGAGGCCTTGACAAAATGTTTCAGAATGTCCGACATTATACATTCCCTCATTGTGGAAATAATATTGATGGTTCATGTGGTCATTCGACTAGTAGAATACCCATTATTATGTTTTATTGTGGAATTATTTACTCAGCTCATATTTTTTCCATAAAATTATTCATGTTTATTATTTTTAAAGGCATGTGGTATCAATTATTAACCATGATTAATATTGATCTCATTTTCTGCTGTATTACTTACCCTTACTGAGCATTTGAGCTCACACCTTTCTTATTTTATATTTTCCCATGATATAAAGTTGTTAGTTATGAGTGAACTGTAGGAATAATCTATGAGGCTTGGATGTTTCTAATGAAATATATTTGTGTTGTATTTCTCTTCAAGATGTAAAGTTGAACTTATGTATGAATCTTGATTCCAATAATACTAAACTGATCAGTCATTCGAGACATGATTTCCTTATGATCATGCCAATGTTATGTAATAATACATTGACTCTGTTTAACTAGGGTCAGGATGTTACATCCTCTCTAAAACATCATGGATAAAACTACTCTAAAATAACTCAAGCCCTATTGGTCCATTAAGGGGACCATCCGAACCAGTTTTTCTTGGGGACAGAATCTGTACGATGTCAGATGTTTGGTTAAATATTTTTCTAGTATCCCCTTTTACAAATGTCAAATTTCCCACAAATATGAAGGAAAGATAGTCAATAGTCTGTCCAAAAACTCCCCTTTTTTCTCTAAGTCATGATATGTCCGTTTAGTTGTCTGAAAACGAGACTCAAATGGTATCACCAAAAATGGGTGCTCAATACCACATACCATTTTGGCTATAAAATGGCACAAGGGAACCTCATTTTCATTTTTTAACCAAGAACCATGATTTTCAATTTTGGATTCCTAGAGGAATATCCTCATCACCATATATTGTTTGGGAGGCCCCAATCTTCATAGGGGGATCCAGGGTGAAGAAGAAGTCTACCCAACTTTCCTCCTCCTCTCGAAATTGGGATAATCGATGAGTTTTCCTTCTGAGGGAGCTACACATCCTATAAAGTGGGTTCCATGACATGTACTACTACTAGTTTGATTTATTTTGGGTTTGAAAACAATTCAATCAGAAGTATATTACTTTAATTTATCTCTATTTGATTTAACCGACTGAAATGCTCTTTACTTTTAACCGATATGTGTGAGGTTTTGAGTGCATTACTTATGTAGTTCTGACTGGATAGCACAAGAATACTTTCCATCCCCACTTATTTGAGATTTCAATTTTTTAAGCTATTATACAATGCATGTGATCTGGACCTTGGCTATGTGATTTTTATGCCATGTTTTGCCTCAAAATGATTTGATATAAGTTCTTGGAAAGTAATCGGGATTCTGATTAATTTCAACCAAATACTTACATCAAAACTTAATTAATCTCAAATAACAATGAACTTTAAATTTGTGTAGTGAACTCACAATGAACCCTTTTATCTCATAATTATAAAACATCACCTTTCCTTACCAAATATTAAACTCATTAATTAAGTCATTTTATTTTTAAAACTATTTTCAAAACCACACCCCATTTTACTCCTTTTTATAAAAAATAAACATTCTAAACCTATAAACGCTACTTGAGAGATGACCTAGGGTCTACCCTATGCTATAAATCAATCTTAAAAACATAACCAATTGGACGTGTCGTGAAAACACTGTCAGTCATCTTATAGGAAGGACATTGATGACAGAAGACTCGCAAAGGAACTTATGGAAGAAGACATATGAAAGAATACTCACTAAATGGACTCGTAAAATTAGACTTGTGGAAGGTACTCTTGAATTAATACTTGTGAAAGGGACTCATGATAAGAATTGACTCTCTCTACAAACTCATGCCAGGAAATCGGGAGGAGGGTTTTGTGCCAAGGTCTTACACAAGAGTATCACACTAGAATATTTTTTAAGGAGATACATGCTTAAATTTACTAATGAATGGTATCATTGTTAAATATGAATTCTGAAGGAGAATAATAATATAGATAATCACCACAATTTGATAGTACTTTATGAAGGAGGTTATTCACTGATACATTCAATGTAGTAAAAGGAAGACATTAAATCAATTAAAGATATTTCCAAACCAGAGGTAATTTATATTTCTATAGTAATGAAAAGTTTGTTCTAGTTTTCTAAAAAGAGGAAGTAATGCATCGTTTTGACTTCATAGATGTGAATTAGAAACCCCAAAAGAGCTTCAATAGAGAATCTACAAACAATTTAGAATGCATTCATTAGAAATAATGAATATACCTACATGTCCATAAACAATGTGGGATATACATGTCGATAAACGAAGTTTGGATACCTTCTAGAGTAGTGAGAAAAGGAAGAGGAATATGGCCATCCTTTCCATCGGTCGTGAAATAGAGAAACAAACATAGGGAGTGACCCATGGGAAATTGGTGAGATGACCCTAAATCTTGTGATGGAAGTGATCCTGGGTTTAGAAGTGATCTAGATCAAACCATGTAATTTTGCAGTGAACCTTATTGGATTTGATACATCAGAACACAACCATTTTATTCTCCCTTTACATAGCTTAGTGAGGTTAAACCCTGTAAAAAAATTTTATCTCATGTATGATTTCAATTCATTTCAAGCATTGCTATGAGAAAAAAATAAAAGGTTTTTAACTAAAAAATAAGATCTGAAGGGGGATTTATTTTGATCATTCATACCCTAATTCATTCCCATCTCAGGGTATTTAACATAGTTGGGATTACACTCCTCTTAATCATAAATCTACAGGAGGATGTCTCATTTTTTTGTCTCAAGAATACCAGTGAGGACATTTCATGTTTTTTCATTATCCTCTTCCTTTAATTTTTCTTCTTCCTTTATAAATTCACTAGTTTTTACCACTTTGAAATCCTTCTCTTCTTCCTGTACCTATTCTTATTCCTTTGATTATATATATTATATCTCTTCCACCTCTTCCACTTCTTCCTCTTCAACCATCCAATAAAAAATTTCAATCAGATTTATTTCCTTTTCTTCTCGCACTTGAAAAATAAATTTTATTTTTTTCTTTTTGATATTTTTGTATGAATATAAGTGATTCTATATGATCTAATACTTCTTAATAATATAATGTTTCATCACATTAAAAGATGTCTGCATACCCCAATAATCTATCCTAGAAATCTTCATCCTTATTTTGTCCGTTTATTTATTCAACAGTTTGAACATCCTCATTCTGCTCTTCATCATTATCATCTTTATAACACTCAATCCTTATTTTAGATTCTAAGGATATATTATTCACAATGGAATTTAAATTTTAAATAACCTGATTAAGGTGAGTAATCAATTCTCCCTATACATTGAGTTGGAATTTAGGATCATTCACCTGCGTATCCAACTATAGAATTAACATGGTGAGAAAAGCGGCTAGACTGTTGTTTGAATTTTTCTCCTGATGTTATTGGAAGCAATGGTCTTATTGAATGTAATTCTTTGGAGATTGTTTTATATCAATGGCATGTACTTCCTCCACCACTTTAAATTAATCATCTTCAAACCAACCAGTATCTTCATTAGAAACTATTTGTAAGAAACTACTAAGTGAATTAAAATTTGAAATGATGTGAGAAAGGTGACTACTAAATTCTCCCTACTTGCTGAGTTTAGCCTCATTATAGTCAATACTATTGTCCATCAAATCAATGTATTGATTGTTCAATCCAACTATACTTTCTTTTGGATGTCATTCGTGAGTTTGGTGAAAGTGGTAGTCATCATGAGTGTAATGCTCGGTCAAGCTATTACCTTGGTAGCCTTGATAGTCTGGATCTCCTCTGTCTGGATGATAGTAGGATTAATTCCACTATGGTGGTTGTAATTTATTATACTGATGATAACAAAAATCATTCTAATCATTATCTTGATGTGTCCACCCTTCTGAATTCAGTACTTCCCACGTGGTCGGGTACTTCATATATTCAATGTATTCTTATGGTGGAGTGGCATAAGAGTGATATGACATGTAATCCATCTTGCACACCACCAAAAACTACCTGGCCTATAATATTGAAAAAAATAATAGAAATAATAATTAATTAAATAGTTAAATAAATAAACCAAGCAAAAAATTAGTAAATATAAATGTGATAAGAAAGTTTTGTCGCATAATCAATTGGTCTCAAGTCACAAATAATGCTCCACTTATCCCTGAAAACGGTGCCAAAATTTTATACACTAGAATGAATTTTTTAATTCGTGTGGATTTCGGTCAGATTAGATAAATTTTTTCTAAACTACACATTCTAATGCGGAATAGTACAATGATAGTACAAGTTCAATACCATGGGGATTGAATTGGATGATATAAACTAAGTCTTTTAACCCTATGTGTAGATGTATTCAAAAGTTTATTAGGTTTGTGAATGAACTAACACTAAAAAATGGTGATTATGATCAAAGATATAATGTGTATCATGATCAATTTTGGGGTATAGGTAAAAGGATAATTTCAATCCTAACTTAGTTTGGTATTAATGTTTAGGCTGAGAAGAAAGCAAAGGTCCCTAGTTTACCATGGTCAAACCAACTAGATATATCCATGAGGAAAATATTCCTTGTTCTATATATTTCTAACATCCTGGATGCATTAATCCTATCTTCTTAGGTATAAAATATCATACGCTATTGGTCATAACATATTCTACTCCAATCAGGATAGGGCCATTCATTAAAACTCCTTAATGTCGGTGTCACTTAAATGAATTAGATAATCAATTGTTGTTTAACATGATTACTACACTTAATGTTTCAAATATGATAATTAAATATTCATTAAGTTCAAACACCCATACGATCAACCACTATAGTAAGTGATTTAGATACGTATGGTAAAATTGATTAGCAGTGGGTAAAGGATTGAGCACATAATCAACATACCAATAAAAATTAAGGTAAAATAAATTAAAGATAATTCATTTAAGAATAATCAATTTAAAATTTTAATGATTCATAACTCCAACAATACACTAACCTGGAACAAGAATGGAGAAGAATGCAATAAGGGTTCTTCATCGACCAGTGACGGAGATGGAGAATGCACATAACTTCACATAGTCATGTAAAAGAATGAAGAATGCTTTGTAATTTTATACACTATGATTTAATAAATGTAAAAAAATAAAATTAATTGAATCAAGAAGAGTTTATAGAGAAGGGATAAGAAATAATGGAAGAGAAAAAGAGCATAAAATGAGAGATAATCCAAATGTGTCAAACCTTGTGTTCATTATGTACCTACATGATGTAAAGAATGAGTATTTTAGATGATGTGTAAACAATTTTATGTAGTGTAATACTAATCCAATATTTTCTTCATGAATTTTTAATCTGGCATGAATATCACACAAATCTCATCATGTATCTTCATGAATTGGGAGTTTGACACCTTTTAGGACATGCACCTTGTCTTCATGTCTGGTTTCTTCCATTGGTCTATATCTTCAAAGAATATAGTAAAATTTTATTGTTACATGGTTTGTATTGGTGAATTGTGTTGTGTAATTGTTTCATGGATTTTAATTCCTTCATTACATGCTTCACAAATTTTTATTCTCACTGAATGATTCCTATACATCATGTAATATACTTTCATGACGTGTAATGATAATTTTTTTCTATTTTCTTAAGATTTTCCTTTCAATCATTGGGAACATATTTCCTAAAGTAATTAACACATATCCAGTGCATTATCTAGTAAAAAATTAATATTCCTTGATAAGATGATTGATAAATTTATATACAATTTCTTCTTATCACACATCCATATTCTTGTATCTATATAAGGAAGTAATTATTATGAAAATAACATTGTCAAGGGTTCACCAAAATTTTAGGATGTTATTAGAAAACATAGACTCACCCATATAGTTTTCACTAAAATTATCTTATGTTAATTCCAAAATTAACTACACTAATATAAAAAATAACTCAATTCAACTCTGCTACCAACTATAACTCCCCAGACCCAATCTTTTGGGTGTGGTTATAAAATAAATTTATCTAAACAATGTATTTTCTACAAAGTGATTAAATCCTATCATTTTAAACATCAGTTAAATATTACATTTCATAATAATTATAAAATCAAAAGATAAAAAGGTTTACTGTCTTCAAATATAATCATTGGTTTCTTTCTCATTGAAAAAATGATATTTTTTCACTATACTAATATTTCCTTTTTATGTCTTCAATATCTCCTATAAATTCTCCACACTAGATATTATTTAATAAACATCATATGTATTACATTATTTATAACCTGGGGAAATAGAGATATAATAAAGGAGTGGTTTTAGATTCTCAGTAAGGATAAACATAAGATATAGTAATCAGTGACCATAAGTGATCATAAAATTATCATATAGGTATAATCATGATTCATAAAAAATTTATAACCAACAACCCATAGATCATAAATAATAAAATAAGGCATTAATTAAGATAAAAGTGTGTAATATCATATAAAATAGGCATAAAATGAAGTTTTACATATCCATAAAAGAAAAAAATACATAGAAAGGTGGGACAATCACAATCATAAGAAACAATTTTGAGAAAAATCATTATGTCGATACCTTTATAAATAAACTCATCATGATTACTATTTGATTGTGTAAAATCATTATTCCTAAACCTTTTTGAGAAAAATCATTATACTCACACCTTTGTGATCAAACACATTATGTATATTAATTACTACCTCATGAGATATAAAACACAACCAATGCATTGTAGGGTGGTATGAGACCCCACCCATCATCATCAATACATATGTTTTCCATATAAAATCAATCAATCATCATATCACAAAAAATACATGAAAATAATATTGGTTCTATATCCTTTTAAAGAGTAATCATCTGAGGAAAACATTCCTAATTCTCTCAATAATCGCAACATGATATACCTTTGAAAATTACAAATTTATCTAAATATATTTAGTAAAATAATTTGTAAATAAATTAAAATAAAGATAATAGGGCATATCGTATTTTTCACCATATAGATAATGGGTATGAGGTTAATTCAGAAATTACCCCAATTAATCGATGTATTGAATCTAGGTGAATACCCTTCATCTAATGAAAGGAAATATATAGTGTTAATAGTGGAAAGGCACTAGAAGAAAAATCATAAAAAATCAATAACTTGGAACGAAAATGGGATTAATGGATTTCCATGAGTTAAATCCCCAAAAAAATATTTGTAAATTTAGAGGCTAATTCATGAAAGTAAATTTTCAATGGAAAAAATTATTATTATGAAAAATATGAAAATGGATGTGACACCATAAATCAGATAATAGAAACCATTTTTTAGATTATTATAAAAGAATAGGTTATGGGTAAATTTCAAAAGATATTTTTTTTAAAAGGTTATTTTAATGTTTTTTTAAAAAAATATAACATTAAAAATAATCCTCAATATTTGATCCTTGAAAATACATAATTATTATTTCCCAAAACTGTGGAATGAAACATAAAAAACAATCATGGAAGGAAAATCATTTCAAATATATTTATTGAAACCCATATCATAAAAAGGGATAACAAAATATCCAATTGAAAATTTGAGAAGATAAATATTTATTTCACATGAAATAACACATATTTTTTATTTTAAAATATGATGTAAAACATTATTATGATGTATAATATGGATGAGGGAAAACTATCATAAATAAGGATGGGAATTATTCTCAAAAGTGAAATAATTTCTGAGAAATTTTACAATATAAAATATTTAAATTAAATGGAAATTGTACACCTTAGGGAAATAGAAATTACCATAAAATAAAATCATATGGTTTTAAACCAATCTCATATAAAGAAGTTCAATAAGAAGAATTATAACTCAATGGAGGGAGTTGATTTAACAAAAACCCTTTCAACATTGGTATCTATTCTATCAAAATACATTTAATGAGAGAACATGATATCAATATAAAAAACCTTTGAATTAAATGGATATTTAAAATAAATTAATTAGTCATAAATCACACCATATTAAACAAATAATGGATCATAATAAGAAATCTATCTATGTAAATTAAATTTGAGACAAATAACACCTTACATTAATTTCTAACTTCTACAAAATAATTTGAGTATTTTATATAAAAAACTATATTATTCACATATTTGGGAAAATAATTAATGCATACAATACTTTATAAACATCATTTATAATTATTCAATACATGTATATCAATTGCATATCTATTTTTAATAATTGGTGTAAGTAATCATGATTGTTTTGAACTAGTTTCGTAATAACTGTGTTATAATTCATTCTCCTCTCAAATTTTCATCATTAAAGGATCCAAAAAGTTACTTTAATTTATGATTTATAAATATTTATCATTTTATCATTTCATTCTACCGTGGTTTTTGTTACAATAATAAATTATGAAATCAGTGATGAACATTTTATGTTGATTTTTAAAGAATGGATGTTGGTTTTTTAATTAATGAGTTTAATATTATTGTCCCAATTGAATAAAAAAATCAAATAAATATTGAAATATTTATTTTATATATTATCATTAATTAATTTCAAATATCCATGAATTATATTATTTTATAACATTGTACAAGTATATGGTTAAACATATCCAAACAAGAACATGGCATAATTAATAGATGGTTATGACGTAATTTAGGGGTAATATCATTATTCCAATGAAATAATGATTTTTTTGTTTATTAAATAGATAAATTATAATATATTATAATTTTAAGAATATTTTATTTATTTTAATCTATTACATTTTATAAGAAAATACCACTTAGTATGTTCATTTTAGACTATTGAATTTATAATAATCATTTTTTGCTCATATTATTAATACATTCTCCAATATTCTTCACCAAAATCAGAATAATTTCATCAAAATAAAATATATGAATTAATTAAAATATCCATTAAGACCATCCATGTTATTTGGTGAAATAATATTAAATATGATGCTTCATGAAGGTGGTAGTATGAACGTATGCAAAAATGTCATTTTCATTTTCCTTAAGGTGAAAGAGGAAAGGTATATAATAGTTATTAAAAAATATATCGACATTAAGTATATTATAAATAATGAATTAATCATATAATATTGGGAAATATATTTCTTTAAATAAATGATATAAATGAAACAATGTTAGGGAATAGTTAGTACTTACGTTGAGAACTTGAGATTTTCTCAGAAATATCCTTCGAATGGAGGCAATAAGAAAACTAATTGAGAATAAAGGCTTGTGATATTTATATAAGATACTAGTAGAATAAAAAATATAATGTTTTAGGATAAAACTATATTTTATATCTATATCATGAATTGGTTGAAGCGATTCCCTAAATAATTGATGAAAAGTGGCATCTTGTAAATACTCCTTAGTTTTCAATAATATCATGACACTATTCTAAGTTGAACGGATAAAAAGGTGGGTAATAATGGAATTTTCAACAATTTCATGTCTATAATAATCATAAAATTTTATTTTGGAGGCAAATTTGAGTGATTTTATGATTTTCACTTAGTTTCTTAAATTTTAGTATAATTATATTTTACTACGTTAACTAATTCTTAACCTCGGTAATTAAATTTATTCGACAATTTTAAAATAGGATTTATAAAATAATTGAAAATTATAATATTAAATATTTAGTTAAATTTATAAAATAAAATTTATAGGGTTTATAAATTTTAATTTCAAAATAAATGTACATAGTACATAAAGACTATAACACATCAAAATTCTAAAAGAATAACGTTTTATTCAATAGAATCTATGAAATCAAACACCAAGTATAGAAATAGATATAACATATAAAAAATTAATGATATATTTGATATTTTAAATACGTTTAATCTATTCTATAGTTTTCAATTCATGCAATACTATGTTATATTGTGTTGCACACAACAACGAGTTTCTTTGATAGCTTGTGTTACACGCAAAACCGAGTTTTACCAAATACTATTAATATTTTTATATGAAATTAAAATTATGAAATATACTTTTATTTTTTCCATAAATAGAATTAAATAACAAAATAATATAATTTTTTATTCATTGGTTACTAATTGATTGGAAATGAAAATAAAAACCAATGCAATATAAAGGGAATGTGTTTATATAGAACTATGTTTATGCACCTAAGATTATTTATCTTAATAAAAAAAATTAATTTATATTATTTAATGAAAATAAAATGAATTTTTATATTATATATTAAATAATTTTTTTAACATTAATCAAATATATTTTACCTAAAGAAGATAAGTACAATTCCAATTTTATGCATAAAAAGCTCTATTTTTCTAAATGCAGTTTTCCGCCTTTTAATGATGAACTAATTTTAAAACTAAATTTTTTAATATTTATTGATTTAATATGAAAAAATAAACTAAATTTTTTAAATATTAATATAAAATTTATATTACGGTGAGTTTTTTATTTTTCTAAGAGTTTCATTTTTTGATGAATAGTGAAAATACTGAATTTTAATTGAATATTGAATTTTTGTCAAAACAATTTATAATGATAACTTATATTTTAAATTGGTTTTAAATTAAAATTAAATAAAATATAAAAATATTAATCAAATTCATGTCTTTAGAATCATTTTTATGTTTAATTTAGATATAAAAAGTTAGTGAACTTTTGAACATTTTCACTTTAAAAACTTGTTTTCTCATCCGGTCTGTGGGATCAATTTTAAATTAATATCTTTCAATTTTTTTCTTTGAATTGGGGAAAATCAGTTCCTTTTTTGGAATAAGAATAATTTATAATATATATTATCTTAAACATATAATTAGAAAAAAAATATCAGTGAATGAAATTAAAATTAATTACAACAACTATGGTGTAAATGAGTTTACTTAGTGGTTAATCTTTAATCTTAAGGAAAAAATGACCTAGAAACTTGTACAAAATCCATATTCTGGACTTATTTAATCCATATAACAAATAATATGTAACCAAATTTCTTTATTTTTGGAATATTATTTAAGTAAAAACCTCCCAATAGTGTTTACCTTTTGGTATTTACAATAATGTTACTCCTTATCCACTATAAAAGTCACTCACCCCTTCTTTTATTCACACCTACCAAGCCATTTGGATCAAACAAAACTAAAAAAATCACTTTAAACCTTCCCTATACTCATACTAGAAGCCTAATTTTGTTCATAAATCCATCCAAGGATATAATTTGGTGCAATCCAAAAGGAGTTACCTGATGAATATTTAATATTTTTCAATGAGAACATTTGATTATTTCTTTCCCCACCCTTTAAATTCATTATATATTTTCTATATAATAACTTCAGTATCATATATATAATGAGATGTTTTTATGCTAATATTATTACATAAAACATCATAAACATCCATCAAATTGGACACAAAATCATCATTCGTGTGTACGGGGAACTACCACCTTGCTAAACGATGTTTTTCATTCTTCTATTACCACATTTCATGGTTGGGAATGATAATAAATTTAAAGGTTATATAATATTTATTTGATATTTATAATTTTTTATACTTATATAATTATTATATAATAGATATTTTCAAGATTTACATTGTGTTGAAATATGATAATGTTGTTCGTGTGTACAGTAGACTACTTCCTTATGAATCAATGTGATCCATTCATGCTTTACATGAAATGTATTAAGGGTGGGTCTTAATAAACATATGTGAAATTTTTGACATAAAAATTACACTTGAATTATTATATAAATTTATATACCTTACTTTTATTTAATTTAACACGATAAGAAAATGGAAGCAGCATTCAAGCATAGGTATAGCCTCTATCACCCAGAATGGTGAATTTCATTTCCTATCACCAAATCATATGGATTAATATAAATATATATATAGTGAATATATATGATATTTAAAAAAAATTACATTCTAGAAATAATTAAATCGCCATATAAGTAAGAAAAATGAAAAATAATAACTGAATACATACTAAAAAATCAAGGTGATTAACACCTGAAACAATGAAAATAAAGAAATACTATCAAAAAACGGTCGATAAGATGTTATAAAAGGATAATATATGATATTAAAGATACTAATATGGGTCAGGTATATGTTAATTACATTCTTAACACCATTATACACGAGGTTAAATGTCGTTCAACCCAAAGGGAGTGTAAGTTAATGTATTTTATCTCAGTTTACATTCCATTGAGACATATTTGTTATTATGAACTAATTCACCTTAAGGGGGTGTATATATAACCCCTTTATCATCTAAAATCATTATTCACTTATAATTCATGGTATTTTATCATTAAATTTAAATTATCTCATTCAAGGTGTTTTGACTTAAAAATTACCATGTGGTAAATGTTATCTTTAAAATCCCACTTTTTTGTGATTGTTAACTTTATATTGAAATAATCACTTTATTAATATCATTTTTCATTGGAAATTACATTTTAGTTATATATATATATTATTTTATGATGGATAATATTATTTCTAAAGTTATTTTTCATTTTTTAAATATGGTGTTTACATTGAATGTTATTTGATTAACTGGGGGAATATTGATAAATATGTATCCTTTACTCAATAAGGATATTTTATAAGGCACCTTATTCATGAGTTAAATCGATTACTAAATATATAAGGATTTCCTGGGAATTTACGTGACAGGTGGGGCCCGGTATATTATTGACCCTCGATTCATCGTTAGGTCTCATGAGACAAGTTATGTTGGCCAAATTAGAATGGTTTCTACCTATAGTTTTAAACCATCTTTTGAACGATGTTGAGGGTAATGGTTTCAAGTTATATATAATTGAAATTCAAAAATTAAATCAATTCCTATATTTCGTGTTCATTTATTATTATCCATAGGATTTTCACTATGAAACAAATCTATGGATTCGTTTCATAATTTGTTAATTGATTAAATGGCTTGTGTAATTAGTAATCTACCATTCCATGTTGTTTATTCCTTATCAAGTTATTTAATTGGAATATGTGTTCATTTATTTACATTTCAATATTAATTATTCTTATTTATTCATTGTAGATTCTATTTTACTTAACCCTTACTAATCATTTAAACTCACCCTTACTTTATTCCCTTTCCCCAGGATATGAAGATGAATTCATGGATTGATTTTAAATGATACATTTCATTAGTATTTGTTTTGTATTATGTTTTATTTCCTATTTACAATGTAAAATGAGTGTCATGTGGGTAATATTGTTTTCCAAAATAGTTAAATTGTTCATCCTTTGGGATTTTAATATCATATCTATTCTAATGAAATGGTATCAGAAACTAGCTATAGGCTTCTGGGGTCAGTCTCGCTATAGTTGGTATTAGAGAAAGTTTAGTATAAACCATGGAAAATATATTTAGGAAGTCATAGATAAGGGAACATAACACTGTGACACACTTTGAGTATAAGTATATAAGAACATCTCAAAGGAATAATGTTTCTGATTATGAGATTAAATATAAATAAATTTATTATTTTAAGTTGAGTATTTTACTAGTTTTGGGATTATAAATTATGTTTCATAATGATATGATCTGATCTGGAAAATTCCATTATTTAGAAATTGAAAATGGAAGGAAGAAAGGTATAGATACTCATGGCCAATTTATAGGTTGTCCTATTGAGAAATATAATATATCTGGTATTTTAAGTGAGTGGGTTATGGATATATTACGAAAGCTTAATCGATTTATGAAAAATAAATTTTCCCACATGGAGATACCAATTCCATAATGATATTTTCCCATTTTAGTTGACTTTATGTGATAGTGGTCTCTATTATTTAGTAGGACTATTGATACAATGGAGGCTAAAAAATGGATTAAATATTTGAAGACTATATTTTGTTCATTAGTATGTGTTGAAAAGTAAATGTTTACACATTCATTATATGGTATCCATAATGATAATGATAATTGGTGGTCATTGATCTAGAATACTGGAGTGGAAGAGGAAATTAAACACATGGAATGGAATGATTTTAAAGACACATTCATTGAAAAATATTTCCCTCATGAGAAACAAAATTATATGAGTATTAAGTTCATTAGTTTAATAAAAATGAGGAAGAATGTGGTGTAGATTATGAAGATACAATTACAAGGTTAGAATGGAATGCCATATATTTTATACACAACATGAAATGAATGGTTGGCCATTTCATTTAAGGTCTAAATCTAGTCTTAAAAGGTCGGTGGTGTCTCATACTTTTTCTTCATTCACTGAAATAGATTAATGTGGTATAAATATAATGAAATAATTATCCATGTCTTGTGGATTCAAAAAGAAATTATATAATAAGATGACATAAGAGAAAAAAATGGAAAAAGTGATGAATGGAAAGAATAATTTTTCTAGATGAGATAAATATGGAAATAATAATAGTTAAGGGGTTATTTCTTTACTCTATTATGAAAAGGGAAGAAAGAAAACACTTCCAATAAGTTTTTCAACAATAAGGAGATGAAGAAATATTCAAATTAATTCCCCACAAATCAAGGGAATATACCTTATAATAAACTGAGGGATCAATGTTAATAATATGTTACTGATACAACCTAAGAGGAATTATTAATGTTATTGTGAATTACGATCCATGATAATGTTGTAAAATTACTTTATTGATGACATTATCATCATAAGAATTATGATATGTATAAGGATTTTAATTCTGTAATATATCATTATAAATTTTAATGCATATGTTGAATGGTACCGATGAATAACAAACATTATTCAGTGAAAAGTTGAACTTCTTTGAAAAAAATAGTATTGAGGGAAATATAACCCTAAATTTTTTCCTAATGTTGAGATTATCATTTTTTGATAAAGTAATGATTAATATTTATCATGTATATTATATAGTACTAACTACTTTGGAAATTATTCTATGTTTTTGGATCAATATATTTTGGAAGTGTTTACCATTTTTGAATTTGTTTAACTTGAAATTTGGATGGGGTTTTAAAGATTAATGTATTACTTCACCTTCTGATTATCCTTGTGATAAGAGGTTAATTAGAAATAGATTAAGGGAAAACCAGAGGATAATATTGTTATTATAAAATAGAAACATATCAAGTAAGTAAATTTCATTATGTATCTATAAATTCAAATAATTCAGCAAATATATGAAAAGGTTCTTAAACATAAATGTTTTCCAATTAAGATAATTTTTTGTGACATCAATGAACTTATTCGAAATTATTTGGTGTATGGTTTTGTGGTCATTAACCTTATCTAGATCACCAAAATACATGTTATAAATGTTCTCTATCACTCTGTGTTAGTATTTGTGTGTTAGTTTTCACTTCCATGTCCATGTTTTCGTTTCCCACCTCTGTTCTTCTATCTTTAATCCTAGCTTTGTTACTATTCCACAAGATTTGTTTACATCACATTCTCACTTATTAAGAGTTTATTTTATTTAATCTTTTATTATGTGGGTTTTCAATAATTTTATTTATAAATTTCTAACCTTATATTACCACAATCAAGATTACATTATTAGGATGCAATTAATTATATGTGGGTAGACTATAAGACCATAAAATTATTAAAGATTAACATTTTATTCAATAGTGTGCGTGAAACACAACACCAAGCATAGAAATAAATATATCATCTCCAGAATTTATGATATATTTACTATTTTAAATAAATTTAATCTATTTTAATGCTTACAATTCATGAAATACAGATTTATCTTATACCTCAGGCAATAATGAGGTTCTTTAATAGCTTCTATTATACACAAGACTATGTTTTACCAAATACTATTAAATTTTTTATTTAAAATGAAACTTATCTCATAGATATTATATTAGAATTTATAAATAAGATTAATTAACATATTAATGGTTTAATTAATTGGTTAATAATAACTTATAAATGATAAAAAAACAATTAAATATAAATGAAATGTCTTTATAAAGAACAATTTTTATGCACCCAAATGAATATTATATTAAAAAATAAATTTAATTACTATTAGTGAATTAATATAAATATTATTAATATATTATACATTCAATCAAAAAATTTCAAATTTATAAAATATATTTCTTAGGAAAAGATAATAAAAAATTCCAATTCTATGCATAAAAACTTTATTTTTATAAATGAATTTTTTTCACTTTTAATGGATCACATATTTCCAAAGTAAATTATGACACACTTGTAAATTATATTTTAAAAAATAAACTCATTTTTTGAAATTATAATTTCAAAACTATCATAGGGTGATATTTTGGTATCCTTCTGAAATATTTCATTTTTTCTTGAATAGTGAAAAATAATGAATTTTAATTGCAAACTGAGTTTTCATCTAAATAATTGATAATGGTAAGTTATATTTTAAATTATTATTAATTAAAAATTAGATCATTTATACATATATTAATATAATTTAGTTCATTATATTCATTTTTATATTTAATTTTTATATAAAAACTTATTGAACTTTTGGACATTTAAACATTAAAAACCCGATTTCACGTCCCGCCTATGTTGTTAATTTTAAATTATTTTCTGCCACCTATTTTATTTGAAAATGGAAATTTTTATTCTATATTTTTAGTTTTAAAAGTTTTATGTTAGTAATTTCATCTTTTTTTTATAAAAAAAGTATTGAATGCAATTAATATTAATTATAATGACTAAGGTGAAAATGAGTTTACTTAATGGTTAAACATTAATCTCAAGGGGAAAAATGAGCTAGAAACTTGTCAAAAAACCCATTTTATGAAAATATATTTACCATACAACATATTTTATAAAATATAGTTCGTTTTTTAGGAACAATATGTAAAGATGACCTCCCAATAGTGTTCACATTTTGGTATTTACAAGAATGCCTCTCCTCCTCCACTACAAAAGGGCACTCACACTCCTCACTTATTCACAACTCTCAAGCCATTTGAGCGACCAAAACATGAAAAAATAAATTACCAAATTCCCTCCACACATCCTAAAATACTTAATTTTGTCACAAATACTACCATGGAAATCCTTTGGTGCAATCCGAAATGAGTTACCCAAAGAATAGGTAACGATCTTCAACGAGGACTTGTTTCATTTATTTAAACACCACATAAATTCTTATTATATATTTATTATACAATAAAATCAGTATAATAAATATAATAATTGGTTTTTAGGATAATATTATTACCTGAAAATTCACACACTTCCATCAAATGGGTTACACAATCGTTGTTTGTGTTTATGGTGGATGACAACCTTAAGAACTATTGTCGTTCGTTCTTCCATTACAGCCATTCATAGTGAGGAATAATGATGGATTTATAGTTTAAATATTATATATATGAGATTTAATATTTATTTAGGCTTGTGAAATATTATATAACAAATAACATCATTCTTTCCATTTTATGGAAATACCATAATGTTGATCTTGTGTACGATGGATTACTGCCTCATGAAGCAATGTCATCCATTCAGGCTTTAATTGAATTGTATTAAGGGTGGCTTTAATAAAAATATATGAAATATAGGAAATAAAAAATATACACTAACTATAATATAGACATACATCATTCATGTTTCATTATATTAATACAACAATAAAATAGAAGCAGTGTTCAGGCGTATGTACAACCTAACGTCTCCATAAACTGTGCATTTCATTTACAAACACAAAATATTATTAACTACTTGAAATATATATTCACATAATATATAGGGTATTTACATCATTTTTTAAATTATTTTTATTATTAAATCATCATCTATGTAAGTGTAATGGAAAATAACAAGTCAAAACATACTCAAAATACAAAGTGATTCACAACCGAAAGAATTAAAATAAAGAAAGATTATTAAAAAAACATGGGATAATATGTTCTAAAAGGATTTTATATGATATTTTAAATATTAATACGGTTCTGGTATAAGTTAATAACATTATAAAAACCATTTTATAGTAGGTTAAATGGATTTCAACCAAAAGGGAGTGTACGATAAGCAATTTCGTCTCAATTTACATTCCATTGAGGCTAATTGTTATTATACACGGATTCACTTTAATACAATATATATACATCCCATTTTTTATTTAATATAATTAATCACACATAATGTATTTTGTTTTATGTTTCAATTTTAATTATCTCATCCAAGGGGTTTTGACTTGAAAATTACCAAGTGGAAAAATTTATCCTTGCAATCCCACATTCTTTTGGGATTATTATATTTCCATTTAAATATTAACTTTAGTGTAATAATTTTTCATTTGTAAAATAGATATCACATGGATACATATATTATTGTATGATTTATATTATTATTTCCTATACAATATTCTATTTTTTCATACAATTTTTACTTTGAATGTTATTTGATTAACTGTTAAAATATTGATAAATATTTATCCTTTACAAAATAGAGAATTTTTATAAGGAAAATTTTTCATGATTTAAATCAGTTATTTGATATATGAAGAATTAATTGGAAATTAATTGATTGGTCTAACCCATTATAATATTTCTCCTTGATGAATCAATAGTCCGAATGAGGCAAATAATTTTTTCTTAATTAAATCGGTTTTACGTATAGTTTTAAACTGTCTTGTGAAAGGTCTTGATAGTAGTGGTTTCATGTTCCTGATACATGACATCCAATAATTGAATCATTAAATTAATTTATTATTCATTTATAATTATCTATATTATTTTCACTATGGAAACATAAATTGATGAATTTAATTCTCAATCTATTGTTTAAATGTCATGTGTCTTCAGTTATCTACATTTTCATGTTCTCTATGTCTTCTCCATATATTTAAATTTCATGTGTGTTCAGTAATTTACCATAAAATAATTATTATGGATATTTATTCATCATAAATTCCACTATACATAACCCTTAAAGATAATTTTATATCACCTTTAATTTTTTTCCTTTCCCTTGGATATGAAGATGAATTCTTGGAATGAGTTTCAATAATGAAATTTATTAGTATTAGATATATATTACGATTTATTTTTTATTACCAATGTAAAATGGGAAACAAGTGTGTAATATAGTTTTCCAAAACTAATGAAATATTTTAACCTTTGGAATTTTAATCTTTCAACTATTCCAGTGTAATGGTAGTTGGCACCGACTCTAGGCTACTGGGGTCGGGGTCTCTACAAAAACAATTTTATGAAAAAAAAATTTCTTAAAATTATAGTATTGTATAAAATTATCATTGTTATTTATTTCCATTATATAAATTAGTTTCTTAAAATTAAAACAAATTTATCTTCTAGACAATTAAATTGAAAACACATTATCTTCATAAAAACGTTTAATTAGAAAAAAAATACTGAAAGTAATTTTTAAATTAGAATAAAATATTACTAATTTTCCAAAATATTGAACATTTGTTTTCTTAGATTAAGTTAATTTTTTAAAAATACATTATTTTACTCCTTAAAAACATATTTTTTCAACTAATATGTTTTGTAAACTTCTACATGTTTCTTATATAATAATAAAGTCATAAAAAAGTAAGTCATAGTAAAAGTTGAATTTTTCACTCTTCACCAAAAATTACTAATTTTTTAAAAGTCTTGAAAAGTCATCCTAAGATTTTTTTTGCCTATTAATTTAAAAAATAATTCACATTTTAAAAACTAAAAAATTATATAAATTATGTATTCTTTTTAAAAAAATATTAAAATCAAAGCTACTTTTATTGAAAAAATAAAGTATGTAATCTTTAAGTGATCTCAATCCTATTTTATAGGAGTTTAAAATTGATAATTATTATTTATTTACTATATGTTTTGCTATTATTTAATTTTGATATCAATATTCTTCAAATATGTCACACCTCATTTATGTTTAGGGTTGTATTTGGAGGATGTTATCAAACACAATATTAATTTATAGAAAAATATATTCCAAAATCATGGGGTGTTAAGTTTCGTTGTGGTGGTGGTGGTTATAAATGAGTTTAATGGTTAAAAATATGATTATCAGTTATAATACTGACTAAAAAATACTCTTGGATTTTTATTTCTAAGGTTTTACTAATGATATATAGGTATCATGGTATTAATGATGCACGATGTGAGGCTCGTGTGGGGTGGTAAATAAATTAGCAAGGGGTTATGTAGTTATTGGGATGTGAGGTGATCAACTTATCTGAGAAGTTCCCTACTATTTTGGGTGGGTAGATTGAAATTTTTATGAACTTTTTCTATAATAGGTTGGGGTTTGTAAATGTGAGCATATTTATGAAGTGTTACTAAGGCTTGTCAGTGTCAGTGTCTAAATGACAGTATAGTAGGGTTGTCCTTATAGGTTGGTGGGATTGATAATTCCTTGGTGCTTGTTGGGAGTGAGGTGTAGGTTAACCAATCCTAAGTTTAGGGGTATGCTCAAAATGTATGTGGGTTTAGATGGCTATGTTTCATCATTAAATTACAGATACCCATATAAGAGTATTGATCAGAGGTGTTCAAGTTTAAACTGGTGATCTAGACTAATGGAGTGGGTCATGGGACATTTGACTAGATTTCCTTTTGATCTAGTTGATTTGTGGAATTATTTTTGGGGTTAATCATGATTCTTGACATGATTTAGGTGATTAGAGATGATTTTTTTGTTATTTCGAGGGTGAAAAATGTGGTGAAACATGGAAAGGAGTTATTTTGGCCCATTTAATCTTAGTGAAGAAAGATAATTTAAAAACATGGTTTATGGTTATGATGATACCATGTATATGGGGTCATTACTAAAAATGATTATTTGGTGGAATTTTTTTCTTTTATGATGTCTATAGTGTGTTTTGTGAACCAAATAAAATAAAGGGATTCAAGGGGAGGTAGTGCCTCTTGATAAAATGTTGTGAGTACATGTACATCTCCAATAATGGGGTTGAGAGGAGTCATATGTTCTTACCTAAAGGTGGGTTTGTTCATAAGAGACCCCTACAAACACTTATTGAGGACTAGATGTCATTAAAGGGGGAGTTTGTAACACCAGTCAAATTTTGAGTCAGTTTGTCGTTTGTTTTTTGGTCCCTGTCAAGGGATCTTTTCCATTCTTAGTTTTTAGGGTATCTTTAGGACTCAACAGTTAGTTTGTGATGAAGGGACAAACCTGCAGCTGATAAGAGGTTACAGGTAATAATTTATGGAATGTCACATGTTTCACACCAAGGAAAAGTGAATTTGTGATGGTTTATGGTTCTCCCTATGACGTGTTCATAATGTGGACCTATTTTCACATAATGAATTTTTCCTGTGCATTTTTAAAATGGGAAGTGCCATAATTTCACAATGGACCCCCTTATTTCCCCTCCCTTATTCTCCCATAACCCAAAATTGATTCTGTAGGCATTATAGGCTCCCTTTTGAATGTTTTGTATCCCTCCACCTCGTTTCATGGGTGTTTCAAACGTTGTTGGTTATGACAGGTTTCACTTAGTGAGTTTAACCCTACTCATGTCCATGATCCCTTATTCCATCAATGTTTTTATCCCTTTATTAAACCCTAATATGTGTGTATTAGGGGTGCATTACAAAAAAAATGTGTGCTGGGATCAAATTAGGTGGTGATTCTTAGTGATTATGTCCCTCATGTTTGAGGTACGACGTCCTTACTATTATACAAAATTGGTGTAAAATTGTATTCCTTTTTTTGGTTTTTGTAACCCTATGATACCTATATTTTTTTGTAAAATATAGAGGGTGAGGTCCGTATCGACATAGTTTTTCCCATATATTTAGAGTACGTGTTTTGTGCCTTAAAAAAGATGAGCATGATCCTTGTATCAGGTATGTGGGTAGGGATGTATTCTTAGTTAAATGGGATTGGAATGAGATTTTTGGGCTTGGTTGAGTCTTTTATTACTAGGATAAATAATAAAGGGGTTTGGGTAGTGAATCCCAATGCTTATGTTCATTAAAACTAATGAATGGGGGCCTTATACTGGGGTTTAATAAGGCTATTCTCTGGGTATTTTTTTATTAGAAATAACTCTTTGGATTCAGAAAGGGATAGAATGAGGTGTTATAATGATGTTACCATTTATATGATTATTTTTTCTTACCATCGGTGATATGACTTATCCTTATGTGTGATTTGATGATGGCCATGAGTGAGATTATTGGGTTTCATTATAATGTTAATGGTCGTTGTTAGTGCGGAATCGGTTTGGGTTATGTGTGATAACCTATAGTTTTATCAATGAAAATCCACTTATGATAATTATTTCATATTATATAGTCACATAATATTATATTGAGAACACAATTCAAAATTTATAAATAAATAGTGTATGAAATAATAATTACTTAGAGAATTTAAGGAACCTATACCATGAAATTGAAACATGAAATTTGGAATATTAATGTGACCCTTATGAATACTAAACAATCCAATTTAATAGTAATGTCACCAATGAAAGTATAAATAAAAATTATAAATAATATAAGTGACAATATGATATAATTATATAAAAGAATAAGTATACAAATATTTTAATAATTAATAATTATTTATCAGAATTTTAGTAATTCATAAATATTTAATTAAATTTAATGATTATTTTAATTAATTATATGATCTTTTTTTCATAAAATGTATTCATAAATTATGATTTTGGTGAATTAAGATTATAATAAAATTTAATGACACCTTGATTATGTTTTCAAAGTGTTAGAAAAGAATATTTATTTTTAAAAAATTTATTTTGCAAGTAAAAGATGATTTTAATACAAAATTAAATTTCTCATATTTAGAAAATAATTTTCATAAATTTTATTTCATTTTTGAATTCTAAATGTCAAAAAAAGGTCAGGGTGATGTTTTGGGATTTTTCTGAAATACATTATTTTTTTGTGAATAATTAAATACTTTAATTTACAGTATATATATATTATAAGTTAAATAAAATATTCCATGAGTCATGAATGATTTATGAACAATTAGTTTGAACTCACATGATCCAATTACTATATTCAGTTTCAATAATCATCACTATTTCTTGTCTTGAGAAAAGTAATATACAAATGAATTAAGTAATGGAAAAACACCCCTCTCCTCCACTATAAATACCACCCCTCACCATCTCTTCTCATCACACTTAGAAATCCTTTATCCTTTTCCAAATCCTTCAAAAATAAAGTCTAGATATACTCCCCCACATATAGGACCTTATTGCTTAATAAAATATCAAAACCAATTCCCTATGTATGGTCTCAAGAACAAGAAATCAAGAGGTAAAATCACCTTCTTTTTTCATTCAATTTCTGTTTAAGTTCTTTTATTTTCTTAACATAAACTCACTTCCATTTGTCCATGTGGAATGAAAACTCAAATATATTACATATACTATAATTTTATCACATTTATGGAATAATTATTCATCAAAGGTATTATCCTCTCTATTTTATTTTTAGAATGAAAAACATCATCCACAAGGTGTCGATTTACCACCTTTGCGGACAACGTGCTTTCATCTTTCCACTACCATCTTCAAATATGGTCATACGAAAACATTTATTGTTGGAAAAATATTACAATATATGTAATATGTATTATTTAATGTTTTGAAGTCATTTTGTACCCATGATATTAATTTGTAAAACAAAATGAGTTCGTTATGAATCAAAACCCTCCAAAATAAACCAAAAAGATTATCATTGACTAATTATCTAATTATTCATCATAATGCCATAAAACCAAATGATTTATATGAACAATTTAACATATTTAATATCCTTAATAATAAGCAAGTTCAAATCTAGATTATTACCCCAACTTTACACGATCATTTGAACATGTATACAAGTAAACTGGTCATGAAAACCAAGGAAACCAACGCTCCCAAATGATGATATTGAATATATTAACCCATAAAAATCATAAATTAAATTATTAAAGTTATAATAAATAAAATAAATGTATAAATTATTTTGTAATTATTCATTAATTAATCTAATTTTATTATTCAGAACATTAATAGCAATTGAATGCCTTTGGACTTAAGGTAAGGGATTCTATCAAAACCTCCATTATTCCTTTGGGTTTCTCTTTATCTCTTTTTACCCAAATGAAATTCGCATTAATTTTTATTTAAATATTATAAATTCATTTTATATGTTCCAATATCATTTATAAATATCCACTCATCCTTCTTTTTTGGAGATATACATGTTTTTAAAAGCATCACTTCTCAATTTTTTCCAATAAGCAAGGCCGATTAAAGAGAACTTCTGAAATTCATACCCAATTTCAAGTGAACAATATAATATTTTTTAAGACGCCACTATTTTTCTAAAATTAATCATTTATTATTAAAACATTCTTGGTTAACTTATTGTTTTATATAAAAGACTATTCTCTTTTCTACTTTAAGTGCTCATTAATATTTTTGTTAAACCACAATAAAATATTTTTATTCTAACGTATCTTAAATACTCTTAATTCATCTTATCACATAATTTTGGTATCACTAATAATTATCTATAACTATTTTACTTTATGAATGTCCATGTATGTTATAAATCTATTCATTCGTGGATAGTTTTATTATAATCTAATCTATTATGACTTATGACTTGATTATGATACCTAATCCCTTCCATGGGTAAACCTTTTGTTTATATTAGATTCCATATGTATGATTCTTCATGAGGAAAACATATTCCTATTATGATGGGTGAAAATATATAGTGATCCAATGCATTGGGTAATTTTAAGTCTCATGAGATGTTATGATCAATACTCTTATTAGATAGCCTTGACTTTTGCTCTATGTGCAACAGCCTTTGTGGTTATCCTTGACTCATGATACACTATGTGAAATGAGACTTGATTCATGGTAAAATCATGTATTATGTTTATACCACATTACTATGAATTATTTATTATTTTATACCATGTTTTGATTCCTTATATTTGATCATGTTCCATGCCTCTATATATCATTATGTTATGCCTTGTAACCCATGTGATAAGCTTCATTTTTATTTTCATTCCCATACTAGGATTTTATCGCATCTATTTGGTCATGTTATCCAAATGTTATCCTATGATGATGTAAGGGATCAAAAATTACAGGGATTGCAAGATACACCTCTAGTATTTTCATGAACATCGTATACAAGGTGGATCTCTTCTTTAGAAAACTAAATTTGAGTCAACAAAAATAATTGGAGATTCATGAATTTGATAGTTATGAGTAGATTATCCATTATTACTTCAAATTTGAAATGGATATTGGTTAATATCAATGGTCTCGGGGTACCGGTGACAAAATGTAAAAAATAGAGTCTATTATGGTAGGATCATAAAATAAATCCCATGATTAAAAGAAGACGGAATATCCCTCGTGTCAAAATTCTGGGAAGAAGCGTCCTAGGATATATCAAAAGGGAACCAGAAAATGCTTCATGTGTGGAAAAATGGGGAATCTAGATAAGAACTACCAAAGGGAATCAAAGAATCCATCTAATGTGGAAGAAGAAAGGAATGTTTATATCAACACTCCGCTATTAGTGTAGTGTTTAAACTATAAGTAACATGAGTGTATTGCAAATAAATTCCCTAAACCCAGAGTTGTCATGATAAATCAACAACATCCTCTATGAAAACAAGGGATTATGCTCTCACTACTACAGAGGTGGATCTAGAAAATGATGTGGTGACACGTATTCTATTTATTCATTCAGTAATATCAAATGTACTATTAGATTCTATTTTTACGCATCCTTTCATATCATTCATGTTTTCTAAAACTATTCAAACAAAACCTAAAAATATAGAGGATTAGTTATCTATGAGAATAGAAAATGGAAATATTATTGCATCCAGAATATATATCTCCTCCCTGGTCAATTTTTTTGGACTGAACCTCAAAGAAAATCTTGTCATACTTATTTTGGTGGATTTTGATGCTATATTAGGTATGAATTGTCTATATTTATACAAATCTTACATAAAATGTTAGCAAATGGTGATCACTCTTCACATCCTGAAGCATCCTTCAATTTTGTACAACTATAAAAAGGAGGATGAATATCCTTGAGAATCATCATCTCGTGTGTGGATATTGTTGCCTTAGGAGAAATCATATCTTGATCAAATGATTGAGATAATAGAGGGAATCATGATCGAATACATGCGCATCGTGAGGGATTACATAGATGTATTCCCTGAATAATATCTTGTTCTTCTGCTTGACTGAGAGTTTTAATTATTAATTGAACATATTCTTTTATATCTTCATTTATCAACTAAACCTTATAGAATATCTACTATAGAGCTTGAAGATCTAAAGAAGCAGTTACATGAGACTCTGGACAAGGATTATATACACCTGAGTACTTCACGATGGGGTAATCCAATACTCTATGTCAAGTAGATAGATGGATCAATTCACCACTATATTGATTATCGCGAGCTCAATAAATTCACAATAAATAACAAGTAAACCCTACCATGGATAGATGACTTGTTTGATCAGTTACATGGGTCCTGTTATTTCACTAAGGTGAACCATTGGGTAGGATATCACCAATTAAAGGTGGGTAAGGAAGATATTCCCAATGATGCCTTTCTAATGAGGCATGGACACTATAATTTCATAGTGATTCCCTTAGAACTCACCAATGCTCCAAAAATTTCCATTGATTTAAGGAAAATATTATTTAGATATTTCCTTGACTTAATTTTTGTAACCTTTTTTAATGATATTTTAATATACTCAAATAGGAAATAAGAACATGAAGAGCATTTGAAAAATATGATAAAGACAATACGAAGGGATAATCTATATGCAATTTATAGTAAATGTGATCTCTTTATAGAGGAAGTATCATTCTTGGGGAATTTTATCACCAACAAAGGGATATATGTTGACCCTTCCAAGACAAAGGCAATTGAAGAGTGGGTTAGGCCAACATATGCAATGAATATCCGTTGTTACTATTGTCTAGATGGGTAATACCAATGATTTTTTGAAGAAAATGTTATTATTTTCGAACCCACTAACCAAGATAAATCGAAAGGGAGAATGGTTTTTTTGGACCAATGAATGTGAATACTACATTGAGGAGTTTAAAAATTGGATTATCACTACACCAATACACACACTCCTGACAAGTGGGGAACTATTTTTGGTGTACCACAATAATTAAATGAAGTAATTATGTTTTGTTTTTATTCAAAATGAAAAGGTGATATCATATGACTGAAGGATGTTGAAATTTCATGGAAAACACTATCCCATGCATGATACAGAGTCAAAATTTGTGATCTTTAAATTTAAAATCAGGTGGAATTATCTCTATGGGGTGAAGTGTGATATATATACTGATCAAAAGAGTCTCAAATATATTTTCACACAAAAAGATATTTATATGAACCAGTTATGGTGGTTGGAGCTCATCAAATATTATGACTTCTCAATCCACTACCATCATGTAAAAGAAAATAAGGTGGAAGATGATCTAAGTTGAAAGGATCATGCATCATTATTGATGATCAGAATCGAGAAGGATCCAATCTTTTTATAATTATATAGGATGAACATCGAAAAATTTAAGGGAGGAACATCATCAATACTTTCTCAAAGGATTTCTGAACCATACATCTTGGAGAAAATATAGGATGCTTAAAGAATTGATGTGAAACTTATAAAAAGTGTGGAATCTTTCATAAATGGTAAATCGTATGAGTTCAATATTGATAAGGATTGAGTCATAATATTTGGGTCACAATTACTTGTATCATCCAATCGAGAGATAAAGAATGATATTCTGAATGATTCACATAGAACAACATTATCTATTAACCTATGGAGAAAAAATATGTATCAAGATCTCTAAGAGAACTGTTGGAGGGATAGTATGAAGAATGATATCACTAAATTTACATAAATTTTACTGTTATGTCATAAAGTGAAGGATTAAGGACAAAAGTTCAAAGGGTTGATGAAACCATTGTCCATACAAACTTTGAAGTGGGTGAACATCACTGTGGAATTTATCACTAGACATCCAAGGACATCTAGAGGAAAAATTTCTATATGGGTTATTATGGTTCATCTTACAAAGATAGCTCAAATTATCATAATTTTAGAGGAAATATCATTGGATAAAATTTCATGAATATATATCAAAGAGGTGGTAAGGCTACCTGGATTACCACTATCGATTGTATCTGATCGAGATCAAAGATTCACCTCAAAGTTCTGGGAAATTCAAACAAATTCTATAAGCACTAAACTAAACATCAGTATGGTCTGTTATCCTCAAAATAATGGAAAATCTAATTGAACTATTCTAAAAATAGGAGACATGTTGAGATCATGTTCAATGAACATGAGAGTACGATTGGACCAACATCTTTCATTGGTCAAATTCTCCTAGAACAATAGTTTCCACTCCATCATCTGAATGAATCCATATGAATACCTTTATGGGGAAAGTGTAGAACATTGGAATGTTGGGATAACATTGGTGAGTTTAATGTTTTAGGACCTGAAATGGTTGATGAAATGGTGTAAAAGGTTAAAACCATTCAACAACACATCAAAGAAGCCCAAAGATGAAAAAAGAGTTATGAAAAAAATCCTCGATGAAACCTTGAGTTTAAAGTTGAAGACATGTTATTCCTCTGAAAATATCCATGGAAGAAGGTCATGATATATTGGAATAAAGGAAACATAAGACCTAGGTACATTCGACACTTTGGGATTCTTGATTGTTTCGAGCAATGGAAAATCGACTATCACTTCCAACTACCATATCTAAAGTATGATATCTATTCCATGTATCCCTATTAATGAATTACATACCAGATCAATTACATGTACCAATTTCATAGGCGGTATAGTTGGATAATAATCTTGCTTATAAAGAGAATCTAGTGACGATCTTTGATCATAGAGATAATGTTTTACGCAAAAACACTACTCACCTGGTCAAAGTACTATAGTGGAACCAAAAGAATGATGAGGAAATGCGCGAACTATAGGAAGTGAGGACGGAAAAGTACCCACATCAGTTTTCATCATAGATTTTAAAATGAAATTCTCAGGGAGAAATTTCATAAGGGGGAAGAATGTAATGGCCCAAAGTTTTATCAATGTAAATTCCCTTATTATAATTATATCATCTAGTATAATAACATAAAAATACTTTGACAACACAATAAAAACATTATTAATTAATAGTGAATGAAATAAGATGTATTTATAGATGTTAAGGAACATATATTGATGAATAGTAACTTAACCTTTGTAATAGTAAGGTGAACTATATGAATAGTAAAATGGCCAATTGGATAGAAACCTTACCAATGAAAATATAAATAAAATTTATCCATCATATAAGTGTAAATATGATATAATTTTATCATAGTTTATGTAAATAAATATTTTAATAATTATTAATTAAGTTTTGTTATTTTTTTAGTGAAAAATATTTAATTGCAATTTTATGCTTACTTTAATAAATTAGAAAAAATTATTTTCATAAAATGTATTCCTAAATTAACATTTTTAAGACATGTGGTTAAAATATAATTTTATAAGTCCTTAATTATGTTTTCAAAGTTTTTAAAAAGTAGTTTTTGTAATTACTCAACCCTAGATGACCAAAGTCGGTGCATTTTGTTAATACATTGGGATGATTACAAGTAATTAAGTTCTGAAGGACTGATCATTTTAACAGTCATGGAAAATAGATAAAATACAACGACATAACATTATACTTTCTAACATAAAACACGACATAAATAATCCTTTGAGAACACCATTATTCCCCTATCTTTACCCTTCATATCAGTCATAATACACTTATTAGCATCCTGGGAAAAAAATAGGAAAGGGGATGATCTCAGATGCTTAGTAAGGGTAAATTATTTAGCTGAATCTATAAACTATTAAGGAAAGATGTATAATAAAAACAGTAAACTTTTAATCATAAAATTTTACATAATATTGAAAAAATAAATCAAACATTACCATATAAACATCCATATGGATATTCTACTAGTTGAATAATCACATTTAATAACTAATTTCATAACGAGGGAATGCATAATGCCAGACATAATTACTACTATGTTAAAGACTTGTTCCAAGACCATTCAAAAATATTCTATAGAGGCCTTGTTCCAAGACACTATATTGTCTATTGAGACCTACTGATTCATCAAGCGGCTATAGAGGGCCCTGCCCAGCGCATACTAGGTCCAATGCATTCCTCATATTAAAAGGGTGAAGCATAGCATAAATATTATCATTAAAACTAGCATATGAAATGTAAATACATAAAATATAAACAAAAAATGGTAAAAAAAATAGAACATACATAGTCAAACATATTATAAATCATCCAATACAATATGTCATATTTTATTATAATAAATCAACCTCAATCAGGTATAATATCCAGTAAAAGATGATTATATAGTTGAAAATGTTCAGTAAAATCTTTGAGAGAAATATCCCTTTTTCATGAAATCATTTAAAATCCATACAATTTATAAAGGAATACATTTACAGAATATTTTTGAATCAAATTTTTCAATACCAATTTGAATATTTTTAAATGAATTAACATTTTAAAACATTCATGTCCATATAAATTTATCCTTAAAACCATTTTGAGAACATGGACATTAATGGTAAAAATTTAGAGGAATAAATCTTAAAAAATCTTAAAATGAATTTTTCATTAAAGAGTCCCTTAAAAAATAATTTTGAAATACATCTTATGAAAAATGTAAATGTATGATAAATATGTATTAGTAAATACTTACACATAAACAATCTCGGATAATAATGAGAAGAAAAAAATAACCCTTACCTTGTACATTCCTTTAGTCTAGGATACATTTAACCTCTGTTATAATGACCATATTATGTTATTGAATTATTAAATAACTATACTCAAATTTATGATATCATATTATATTCATTTAAGACTTTATATAACCTATTTATTATTAATTTCCCTCTGAAAGTAACATTTTGGTTAATAATTGCTTTCTTTATCGTATGTGTTTTAACTTGTTATTCTTTATCATATCACTTAGATCAGGATCTACATGATTATAGAGGAAAACAATGATTTATATATCATATATATTCATAATATAAATATGTTAAATAGATAGATATGTGAAATGGAAACACTGTTCATGGAGACGGTAGTTCGTACGTATGCATGAATGTTGTTTCTGTTTTCTTATCATATAGAATAGAAGTATGTAAAGAAAATATATTTATCTATATAAATATATATTCTTGAAGGGTGATCGTTGAAGATGAATCTCGTCGCGTCGTGGAGACGGTAAGTCGTGCATACGCACGAGCAACAATATCATTATATTGATAGTGAAACAGTTTTTAATTGTATTTTATATTATATATAAATAATCAATACAATTTTATATAAATTATTTACATAAATTATAATCATTATTATATCCATCCAGATAATGTAGTATTGAATGACAAACTACACCACGACGTGGAGATGGTAAGACGTACGTACACATGCATGTGACTTTGTCATTCATTGGATGGATATATTAATGAATATGGTTTTAAAATATTTATAATGACATATAATTATTTATAAGTTCCTGGATATATTTTTTCATTATGGATTCAATAATGAGAGGGGAATTAGAAGAATAAAAGAACATTGAAAGAGGTGATGAAATAATTACCTCTTCATTGGGGGCTTCATTTTGATTTGAAAAAAAGGGCTCCACAGGTTAGATATATGATCAATGTATAGACTATAAGTTAAATTGAGGATGTATTAGAGGGGATTTGAGCTGGGTTTGGTCGATCCAAATCGCTTTGGAGGAGTGGATTTAAGAGAAGGGGAAGTGCCCTTTTATAAGAGATGTGAGGGCACTTTTGGAAAATCCTGAAATATTAATTTATTATAAAATTATTTTCAGTTTATAATAGCTCCAAATAGATTTATTTCACTTATATGGTGGTTATGGGTCTAAATAATATCATAAAAATGGTTTTAGATATGTTTAGGTTACCATATTAACTTTATCTTTTAAATTTAACACTTAGTTAAATATTTTTACTTTTTCCATGTCTTCTAGTATTTTTATACTACATGGTTAATATATAAACTATAAAATGTCAATATAATCTAAAGATGTTATTTAATGACATATATACCATTATTTAAGTCATTTGTACTAATATTGTAATTTTAGGACAATTATATCATTTAATAAAATAATGTTTGTTTTAAAAACTCATTTATGTTAATTTTGACACTATTTAGTATTTGTTTTTTTTTGAAAGTCATAAAAAGTTTATTACATAGAAAAAAATACATTAAATCTGTCCTAACATGTCATATTCACCTAAAATATTCGTGGATGGCATCAAAAGTTTTAATTTACATTTATTTTAATATTTATAATATCAATTATTTTAATTATTCATTAATATGGTAATTACTACTTCTTCATTGTGTCATAAATTAATTTAATTATTTAATGTCTAAAATTATTAATAAAATACCATGATGTAGGAAATAGTTTTACCTTTCTAATTAATATTTATAGTCTCATTTATCTTATGTATAACCCTATATTAAAAAGGGTTTAGTTACTAATATTTTAATTTAACACTTTTAACTCTTCTTTGAATAAAATATAATAAATGACCTAATCTAATCCAAATTGATCAAAAACGATATTATATTATTTCTAAGGATTATTTTTGTTAGAAAATCACTTATCTAATAAAATTAAGACATGTGTTTGGGTAATTATAATATTATTTTAACCTTTATTTACCCTATTTACATTTAACCATTGTAAATACAATTCAAAAGTTACTATTCACCAAAAATTATTTTTAACCTATTAAACCACATTTTACATAATGATGAAAACTTTTTTGTCATATTTTTGAAATTCAATTCACAAAAGTGGTAAAATTTCGTTTTATGCAAATTTACAAATGTGCCTATAAGGTGGGTAAAAGACGTTAAAAAGTTCAATAACATTTTATTTGTCAAATGTTATTATAAAATGGCTCGAAGGACTTAAATTGAACTAATATATATATTATGTATCTATTTTTACTTTATAATAAAATTTTATTGAAAATAATTATTTAGATGAAAAAGTCGGTTTTATGTACTATGTAGTATTTTGCACTATTCATAAAAAATTGAGTGTTTTTAGAAAAATATCAAAAATTGACCATAAGCTAATTTTTGTATTCAGAAATCAAAAATGATGTCTATTTTACCAAATTCATTTTTTAGGAGTGTCTAAAATTAATTTGATTATTGTTCACAAATGGACAGAAAAAGTAGTTCTTCTAAGAAATTTTTTAATCAAAATATATATCTAATTTTAAAAAACATAAAAAATTCATTATAAAAATGTTTTTTATATGAAAACATTATAAATAACATTTAATATTTATTTATTACTATTCATATTACAATATTTAATTGATAAATAAATATACCATTTAAAGAATTATAATATTAATGTGTTGTTTCACAGAAACTAAATCTTGTGTATAACACAATCCAAGTCAGTGTTGCATGAAATATAAGCTATAAAACTACATTAAAGAGCTAAATTAATATGAAATCTTGGGGTGTTACAATATTCCCTCCTGCAATAAATTGGGTCCTTGTAATTTGAAATTGTTCTTCAATAATAAAAGGATGAAAATAGAAAATACCTTTGTGGAAAACACACATCGGAAATAGGGTTAATAAACTTTAGTCTTAATAAGAGGCAAAGGGAAATGAAAAATTCACCACAAAATTAGGATTTAGAATAGTATAACATTTTTGTCAATTATAGACTCATATTCAGAGGAAAAACTTAAATATTTATAGTGAGTGATTGACGTTATCAATCACAAACAAGTTAACAATAAATGGAAAATTGAGGGCCTCAAATCCATAAATCTATGATGATTTAAAGTATCATAAATTCAAAAAAAACATAAGGTATTAGGATAACATATTGTTTTAGATACTTTTCTTGAAGAGGATGGGTTAATTTACTATCAAGATAAGAACTCATGAAAACATACATGATTTCATTACATATCAAAATCATAATACCATCATTTGGTTTTTCTTCGATCTATTTTCACTTCATCCCTTTCACTAGGAAATTAATGTTCAAAATGAATTTCTTTTATTCCTGAAGAAAATTTGATAAATAATAAGGTCTAAAGGTATTTCATCAATTTTCTATATGTTTACTGAACATCAAAAGGTTTGGTTAAAGTATCCAATAAATTATACATTAACCTCGAAAAAAATAAAGTTCTCATCTTACTCCATTCCAACCTTTAGACTTAACCAAAATACTTATGTCTAAACACGTAGTACAAAAAATTATATGGTAGGTAAACATAATTAAGATCTCATTTTCCCAGATAATAACATTTGAATACCTTCAAAATGTATTCTCTTAAAACATGGTAACACCCTGAATTACCATAAAACCTTATTGAATATATTAATGCTCCCTTATTCTTTATAGAATATTAAATATAATCCTTAGATCAAAAAATGTTGTAAAATATAACAATGATGTAATAAAAACAATTAATTAGTTCTATGGTAGTCAAGAATATACAATATAATTTATACAAATCAAGAATCTCTTTTTCTAAAATCACTACCTCAGCATCAGTAAATTATTATGGTCTATCTTTCCATCAACCATGTAATTTCCAAAAAATATTAACATGATATTGATTCACTTTTCTTAGTACCATACAATCTTGAATCCTTAACAAAATAGTATTGTAGTAAAATCCTTATTTATTTCCATAATTTAAATAACCAGCACATCATTGATACAACACTCAAATGACATAATTCATCAATTCAAAAACACTAATACATTAATTATTCCACATCAATTATAGTAATATATTATTCTTGAACGTGATCATAATGATTCTTATAAGCTATATTTTCTTGACACTTATGACATTTTTTGTGTAATTCCACATTTCACTACAGGTGAAACATTGAATACTAGTATTTTCTTTGTTAATGACCCTTTTCTCCACAATTAAATAAAATACCCCATCCTTTCAATCAATTCTTAGGGTGATTCATTCCATAGTTATCACATATGGTAAAATCCTTCATTCCTTTCTACCATTTGTCCATATTTCTCTATGTAATCATTTTTTCTCTTTCTTCCCTTCAAAACAATATGACTCAGATAATTCTTTACTTATCTTATTAACACATGATACTATTTTCCCATATGATAAGAATTCTTGGAAGGATATTTCCCATTTAAATGTTTGATTATGACCATGAATGATAGGATCCTTCTAATTCTTTGGGACAAGTGCATCAGTGGGATATTCATTCCTTCTAAAAGACCATATTTCTATAAAAAGTTGAACACTACATTAGGTTATTAATCATAAGTCATGATTCTAAAATAGTGAAATACTTTACATAAATAGGAATATATATTCATATCTAATATCATAATCATAAAAATTGATTCTTTATGGACATATTTAATCATAAATATTGAAAATTTTAATTATCAATATCATATCCCCTGGGAGTGTCAAATTGGGTGCGTAGTAAGGCACATTGTCGTGTACCATGTTACCTTAAGTTAGGTCTAGAGCACATTGTCATAGTTTTCACCCCGAGGTATATATATTCCAGAACAATGTCAACTTTATTATCCAGACAGGGATGTATTACTTGAAATATCTACATAATCCCTACTTTACTAAAATTCTAGGGGGTTATTCAATACTTATCCTCAATGTCTATCTTAGGGTTATGATCGATAATATAAGTTTTCTAAATATATTTCCAAGGTTGTTGCTAAACTTCATCTAATACCCAATGTAATGCCTTGACCCCATAAGCTGAGAGTCGGTGCATTAGTTTAATACATTGGCATGATTAAAAGGTATCAAGTCTCGAAGGACCGGCCAGTTTAGGAGTCTTAGAAATAGATTAAATACAAGAACATAACATTACACTTTCTAAAATAAATCATTGAATAAATAACCCTTTGATAATGCAATTATTCCCCTTTCTTAACCCTGCATATCAATCATCATACACTTCTTGGCACCATGGGAAAAAACATAAGAAAGAGGTGAGCTTAGATGCTCAGTGAGGGTAAAAATTTTAGTATAAGCTATAAAATATTATGTAAAGATGTATAATAAAAACATCATCCATTTAAACATAAAATTGTACATAATATGTATAACATAAATCAAACATTACCATATAAACATGCACATTGATATTCTACTAGTCAAATAATCAAATGTAATAACTAATTTCATAATGAGGTAATGCATAATGCCAGACATAATATCTATTATGGAATTTCCTTGTGCCAAGAACATTTAAAAATATTCTATCAAGGCCTTATTCCAAGACAAAAGATTTTCTCATTATACCTACCAATTTATCAAGGGGATATAGTGGGCCATGTCTGTCACTTACTATGTCCAATTCATTCCTCATATGAAAAGGGTCGAACATAATATAAACATTCTTATTAAAACTAGCATACAAAATGTAAATACTATAACTACAAACCATGAATGGTATAAAAATATCACAAACATATTCAAACATATCATAACCCATTCAATACAAAATGGAAGATTTTATTATAATAAATCAAGCTCAATCAAAAATAATATCCAAAAAAAGGATGTTGACATAGTTGAAAATGTTCAGTAAAACGCTTTGAGAGAAATATACCCTTTTCATGAAATCATTTAAAATTCACACAATTTACAAATGAATACATTTAAAATATATTTGTTAATAAAATTTTCACATGCCACTTTGAATCTTTTTAAAGAAATTAACAATTAAAAACATTCATGTCCATATAAATAAATCTTTATACCTATTTTGAAAACATGGACGTGAATGAGAAATATTTAGAAGAATAAATATTTAAAACATTTAAAATGATGTTTTAGTTAAATATTCCTTTAAAAATAATCCTTTTGAAAACTCTTTTCTGAAACATATACATAGATGATAAATAGGTCCTAGTAAATACTTACACATAAACAATCTCGGATAATAATGAGATTGAGGAATTAATATTCACCTTGTACTTTCCTTTAGTCAATGGTATGTTTACCCTCTTGTATAATGACCATAGTATGTTATTAAATTTTAAAATAACCTTACACATATTTTTTATATCATATATAATTCATTTATGACTTTATAATACCCATTTAATGATAATTTCCAGGTTAAAGTAACATTTCTAGTAATAATCGCTTTCTTTATCGTACATGTTTTAACTTGTTATTCTTGATCGTATCTCATAGATCATGATTTAAATAATTATATAATAAGAAACATGATTTATATATCATATTAATTCAGTATATAAATATGGATAATATATAGATATTTGAAATGGGAACACGGTTCATGGAGACGGTAGTCCGTATATACACATGAACTTTGTTTCCATTTTCATATCTTATAGCATAGAAGTAAATGAAATACATTTATCTACATAAAAATATATATATTATTAAATTAGAAATATTATTTCATATCTCATACTTAATCAATATATATATTTTTATAACAAATCATGAAGGGTGATCATTGAAGATGAACTATATCGCGTCGTGGACACGATGAGCCGTACGTACGAACGAGTAACATTATCATTCTATTGATGCTGAAATAGTGTTCAATTAGATGTTATATTATATATATATAATCATTAAAATTTTATATTCATTATTGACATTGGTTATAATAATTATTATACCCATCCAAATAATGTATTGGTGACAAACAAACTACACCGCGACATGGTGACTGTAAGTTGTACGTACGCACGCAAGTGAATTTTTCATTCATTGGATGGAAAAAATAATGAATATGGTTGTACCATATTTATAATAATATTTAAATATGTATAATTCACTAGATTTATTATTTTATTATGGATACAATAATGAAAGATGAAGTAGAAGAAGAAAAGAACTTTGTAAGAGGTGATGAAATAATTACCTCTTCTTCAGGTGCTTCCTTTGGATTTGAACAAAAGGGGTCATTAGGATGGCTTTATGATAAAATTAAGGCCTCTAGGATGAATTGAGGATATTTTGGAGGAGATTTTATTTGGGATTGGCCGAGTCAAATGGCTTTGGACTTGTGAATTTTAGGCAAGGGGATGTACCATTTCATAAGAGAGGTGAGGGGCAATTTAGGAAAAGCTTGAAATATTAATTTATTATAATATTATTTTCAGTTTCTAATAGCTAAAAATTGATTTATTTCATAGATATGGTCGGTATGGGTTGATATAATATCATACAATAGGTTTTAGTAATGTTTAGGTTCCCATATTAACCTTATCCTTAATATTTAACCCTTAGTTAAATAGATTATCTTTTACCATGTATTCTTGTGTTTTTATACTACACGGTTTATATAGTTACTATAAAATACCTAAATAAATTAAATTGGTTCATTAATTACATATAAAACATTATTTAAGTCATTTGGATGAATATTATATTCTTGGAAAAATTATTTCATTTAATAAAATAGTATTTTTTTAAACTCATTTATGTCAATTTTGAAACTATTTAGTATTTTGTTTTTATAAAAGTCATAAAATGTTTATTTCTTCAAAAAGAATACATTTCATAAACAATAACATGTCATATTAACCTATAATATTATTATATGACCTCAAAAGATTCAATTTACATTTATTTTGATATTTATAAAACCAATTCTTTTAATCTTTCATTAATAAGGTAATTACTACATCTTCATTGGGTCATAAATAAATTTAATTATATAAAGACTAAAAATTATAATTAAAATTCCATGATATATGATAACTTTTTATCTTTTTAATGAATAATTATATTCGAATTTATAATCTGTATAACCCTATATTAAAAAGGGTTTAGTTTTTAATATTTTAATTTAAAACTTTTAACTCTTCTTTAAATAAAATATAATAGTTGTCCTAATCTAATCCAAATAGATCAAAAAGGATAATTTGTTGTCCTACGGTTGATTTTTGTCTAAAAAACGTATCCAATAGAATTAGGACATGTATTGGGGTAATTATAATTTTATTTTTACCTTTAATTACCCTATTTAATTTTACCCATGGTAAATAAAATTCAAAAGTTACTATACACCAAAAATTATTTTCATCCTATTGAACCGAATTTTACATACTGATGACAACTATGTCTAACTAGATTTTGAAATTAAATTCCAAGAAGCAGTAAAATTATGTTTTATACAATTTTTTAAATGTGCCTAGAATTTGGGTAAAAGATGTTAAAAAGTTCAATAAAATTTAATCTGTCTAATATTATTAAAAAATGACTCAAACGACTTACATTGGACTAATATATTTATTTACTATATATTTTAAAATTAATATAGATTTTAAATAAAATTAATTATTTGAATTAATATTTTGGTTTTTATGTACTATTTACAATTTTTAACTATTCATTAAAAATTGAATGTTTTTTAAAAAATGACAAAAATTTACCCTAAGCTAATTTTGTTATTACAAATTCAAAAATGATGTCTATTTTACCAAATTCAATTTTTAAGAGTGTCTAAAATTAATTTTATTGCTATTCCGAAAAGGAAATAATAAGTAGTTATTTTAATAAAATATTTTTTCTAAATATATAACTAATTTAACAAAACTTTAAATTTTCATTATAAATATATTTTATTTATGTGAAAACATTATAAATAACATTTAAATTTTTGTTTTACTATTCATATTATGATATTTAATTGATAAATAAATATATAATTTAAATAATTATAGTACTAATGTGTTGTTTCATTGAAACCCAATCATTTGTGTAATGCAAGAAAAGTTTGTGTTGTGTGCAATATAAGCTATTTAGAAACTTTAATAAGATAATGTTCTATGAAATATTTGTGTGTTACAGTTTTATTTTTAAAATTTTTATTTTCCTAGTAAGGGGTGATTTTATTTACAAATTAAATTTCTCATATTTTGAAAAATATTTTACTAAAATAGAGTTCATTTTTTTCTACACATAAAAAAATGGTTAGGGTGAATTTTTGTGATTTTCCTGAAATACTTGAATTTTTAGTGAATAGTGAAATATGATAATTTATAGGATATATATACATTATAAGTTAAATAAATTATTCCATGATTCACGGAAGATGTTGGAACCACTGGTTTGAATTCACATGATCTAATTATTGTATTCAGTCTCAAGAATCTACGCTATTTCATATCATGAGAAAAATAATAAACTAGTGAATTAAGTAATGAGAAAACACCCCTCTCCTCCCCAATAAATAACACCCCTCAACACCTCTTCTCATCACACCTCGCAATACTTTATCTTTGTCAAAATTCTTCTCAGATCACCTCCCTAAACCCAATCCCATCTCCATGGTCTTTATTCTTTATAAAATACTAAAACTGATCCCCAAAGGAGGTTCTCAAAAAGAAGGAATGAAGAGGTAAAACACCCTTCCATTTTCATTCAATTTATTTTCAAGTTATTTTATTTTCTTATCTTCTCATAACACAACTTTTTCTAAGTGGTATAAAAACTCGAGTATCTTACATATAAATTAATTTTATCATGTTTATGGAATAATTCTTCATAAAATCTCTTCTCCTATCTATTTTATTTTAATAATGAAAAACATCATCTACGAGGTTCCAATTTACAACCTTCGTGGATAATGTGCATTCATCTTTCAATTAAGATGTTAAAGGATGGCCATGAAACCATTTTCATTGTTTAACTAGATTATAATATATTTATCATATATTATGTAATGTTCTGATGTCCATTTTTAAAAATGATATTAATTTAAAAAACAAAATGAGTTCATTGTGAGTCAAAAACCGCCAAAATACTCCCAATTGATTATCCTTAACTAGTTATCAAATGATTAATAATCATACCATAAAAACTAATTATTTATAAGGAAATTTTAACCTATATAATATCATTAATAACACAAAATATCAACTTTTTATAATTAGCCCCACATTACACAATCACATGTACATGTATACAAGTAAACCGATCTTGAAAACCAAGGAAAGTAATGCTCTTGAACGATGATATTGAATCTATTACCCCATAAATAAGTCTATAAATTATCATAATAATGTTTTAATAAAGTAAATACATGTATAAAGGGTTCTGGACTTCTTAATTAATGAATAAAATTTGGTTATCTAGGACATTAAGATCAAGGGAAGAACACCTTCATACTTGACATAAGGGATTCTACCCAAACTTCCATCATTCTGTCAGGTTAATCTTTATCTTTTTTTACCGAAATTAAATTCTCATTTATTTTTATTTAAATATTATAAATAATGTTTATAGGTTCCAAACTCATGTTTCAATATCCAATTAGCTTTATTTTTCTTAGATATACATGTTTCAAAAAGGTTCCCTACTTAATTCTTCCCGATAAGCAATCCCGATTTAAGGGAAAACCCAAAATTATTACCCAATTTCAAATTCACTCTATAATTTATTTTAAGACAAATTTTTTTTTTAAAATAAATAATTTTATTATGAACACTTCATTTGTTCACTTCAAGTTTTATATATAATATTATTCCATTTTCTGCATTAAATGTTCTTTAATATTTTCATTTAATGGCAATAAAATGTTTTAATTATAAAGTATCTTAAATACTCTTTCTATATTTTATCACATCATTTTGAAAACACTAATAATGATCTATGAATATTTTCCTTTATTAATTTTCATACCTCCATTTATTATTATTTATGACATGATTATGATAACCAATTCATTCCATGGTTAAACCTTACGTTTACATTGTATTTCTTATGTATAATTATTCATGTGGGACATATATTCATGTTATGATGTTTGAACCTATATAAAGATCCAATTATTTTTGTAATATTTAGTCTTAGGAGACGTTATGTGCAATGGTCTTGGTAGTTATCCTTGACTCATGCGCCATATGCAACGGTCCTGGTGGTTATCCTTGACTCATGCTCCGCTACGTGTAATGAGACTTGAATCATTCTATAGTCATGTTTTATGTTGCTTACACATTACTATTCATCCATTATTATAGTATCCCATGTCACTATTACTTATATTTGATCATGTTCTTTTCCTTTTTATATCATTATGTTCGGAATTTTAACCCATGTGCTCATCTTTATTCTTATGTTTATTCCCTTACTATGTTTTCAGCTCATCCCATTTTTCATGTTATTTCTAAGATACCCTTTGAAGATGTAATATATTAAAGGAATTTGGGCACTTATATTGGATTATAAATTAACCAATTTTTATTTTAGTTTCATGTTTTTAGTTTTATGTACCTAGTCTTCTAAAGCCAATATACTTTACGATCCTTGGATTGTAATTTGATGTTTAATTATGCTTAAAATAATGTAATGATATTTTTAAAAGGATAGAGTCACAATATTATGGTTGTTAAAGTTTTACATGATTTTGGTCTGCTCATTGCTTTCTAATTTCATGTGACCTCCTTAGACCATCGGGGGATAAGTCTATGTGATTTATTGGGAACTTCTTGGATAGTGCCGGGATGGGTTGATGTGATTGGTTATAATTTCCCTAGAGTATATGGGGGAGGATTAGGGTGATTTCATGAGAAATCCATAGACTATGTGGTGATTTGTTAGTGTGATTGGTTATGACCTTCCCTGAGTCTATAGGGATGGGTCAGTGTGATTGTTTGCAACCCTGTTAGAGTCTTTGGAGATGGGTTGATGTGATTGACATGATCGCTCTTAGTATGTAGTTATGAATCAGTGTTCTTGAATAGGTTCTGTCCTTTTTATATGGTATATTACATGAGTTTAATGTTTTTATAAGTTTTTAATAGACATTCCATCTGAAAAGGAGCTCCATTGGTTATGATTGGCGTTCATGGTGTCCTCGTTAGTGCAAAGTGACCGAGTGGGTTGTATTTTTATTTTTCTATTTATTTTCCATCATTTCATACACATATATATTATTTTTTTACTTATGTTAAATAAATTTTGTTGATGTATTACAGGGTTTATATTCACACTGTGAATTGGAATCTAGGTGTGCATGTGACTCTTTATGTTTAGGGATCAAGATGATGGAAAATGACATGTATAGGAAAGTTATACAAGAGGAATATGTTTGTTGAGGTGAAGTAAGCATAGGCTTTGGGTTCATATTGTTAGGATTCCACTTTATTTATTTTTAATTTTTATTATTGAATATATATTTACCTCGTGTGTAGATCTATCTTTTTATTTTTATACTGAATATTTAATGTCATATTGTTAATGCATGGGATGTTAAAGTTATTTCTTTTTTATTTTAGATATATTGTTCACTTTGGTTGTTGATTTTATAATTATGAACTCATATTTTGTATTTTTTTACTGATGACATGGTATCTAAATGGTTACACTTATGCCCTCAATAATAGTATAAAACCACTTGTGTATGTGGAGGCACTCATGGGATTATGTGGTGACCTCAGACAGGACATGGTGATTCAGGTTAGGATGTCGCATAAAGGATGTGTATATTTACAAATTTATCTTATATTATAAGACTTGTTATATGTTAATAATGAGGTTTAATGAAAAATATGAGATGTTATAATTGGTTTATAACTCATTGGATTCTATTACGTACATTTTGAGAAGAGTATAAAAATTATTATCCAAGATAAATGTGTTTATTTGTATGTTTTTAAAATATTAAGCATTTGGATTCCACCACCATTATTAGAATATTTAAAATAATAAAATACATTCTCATAAAATTATCCAAACACATAGAACACCATATATGATGCATATTCTATAGTTTATTTAATAAAAATTTATACCAAAAAAGAAATAATTATCATTTCCTATTTTCAAGGAGTTTTTGAATCATAGCATGATATTAATGAAATAATTTATTTCCTGGGAGGTTAGTGAGAGTATTTTTAGATTGAAAACATTACTAAAAAATATTATATTGATCAAAATATATTGTGATTATAACTTAACATCATAAAACTATATAATGATGTGATTGTAAATAAAAATTTTAAATAGTGTCATTAGTTTCCATAATATTTCAAGGAAATATTTTGATGAAAAATGGTTCTAAGAATGATAATGGCATACTTATAAAGGGTCATAAGTAAAAATGTATAATTAAAGAGTTTGGTGGGATGATTTTATCAAATAATTACATAGGGATGTTGTAGGAATTACATTGGGATATGATGACATTATCAAACCCCATGACAGTGCGATAAAAATAAGGGTGATCCAACAATTATCATATATGATATGTTATAAAGGGAAATATGTATAGTTTTGTTAAGTATTATTAATTAATCTTATGAATATAAAATTAAACAAATTATAAAAAATGAAAACTCCACTTTATTAGTAATTTACATTAGTTACATATATGTATATTGACAAAATACATTTTTGTGAAGTTAAATGATAATTTACCTCTCTATGTACTGACGCCTCAAGAGAAGTCAATATTTATCCCACAAAATATGAATGAACAAATTTATAAACTTTAAACTAAACAAACTGCTAGAATGTACAATAGTAGTAAGACTAATTATATCCCATGAGGAAAAGGGTTATAAAATTTTAATAGCATCGGCATTTTGCAACATTTTACTAAACCAAAAATAACTAAACTAATGAGAGGTTTTTTTGGACTAACTAAAAAAAGGATGAAATAGAATGAAGGTAGGTGAGTTGATATTGAGGATGGTTTTTAATCAAATCCATTATCCCTGATATTTCTTAGGGTAACTAGTGTTTCTATTCAGCCTCAACTAGAAATATATAAATCATTTGACATCCCTTTTATGGAATTCTATATCCAATTAAGATTTATATTGTTTAATATTAAAATGGAAGGTGAATTTAATGTCATATCTCACACTCCTACTCTAATGTACCACATTGAGGATCATCATCTCGGTGTTATAACTCTCACTAGTCAATTAGAGGATATTAATTTATTCAATTCAATGTGATAATAATTAAATTACATAATCATCATGTTTATCAACACACCTTTACCATGAATACCTAGTTATTAATGGATAATATCTTAATAAGCAAGAATACTATGCATTCAATGAAAAATAATATAAGGATAGATCTAAAATAACAATTTTTCACCCGAATTATAATGTATTCTTAATACCCTCACCGCAACATATGAATTTTTAATTTACATAGTGAGAAGAAAAATAGTAAAATGAAAGTCCTAATTAAGAAGCGTAGTGGTTAATGATGGATCCTTATCCTCCACTATTTCTTTGGATTTGAGATAGAGATATTCCAATTTATTCTTAAGTTATCAACCTAAGTTGGGATTTGAACCTCTTCCAGTTTAGTGACAACCTATCTTAGATCCCCACAGAGTTTGTATTTTCTAATTATTTACACAATAGTGTATCCTCCTACTTATAGAGGAGAATTTCATCAACCTCTAAAATTTTAAATCTTCTTCTCCATCCACATATTTTCACATTGTATTTTTATTCTTTATTTCACTCTATTGTAGTATCTCAGATCCTCACTCATGGATTCTTCCTTTTGAAAACTCCCTTTATTCTTTCATGAGAGAGGGTTATCTAATTCTTTTTGTTGTAGTGCAGGTGATCGACCTCAATCATAACCAAATTTAGTGGGGGTGGATTTGAATCTCCCATCATACATGAAACTATGTTCATAATTCTTATTAAAAATATATGAAACCACCCTGTATTCCATGGAAAGGAATAAAGATTTTGTGTGTCTAAAAATAGGATTGTAATTGAAATCATACAGAATGGATTTAACATTAATGAACCAACCCTTGGATGGCTATCCATTTCCTTCTGCATTACTAGAAGACGGCATCACAACCCCCTTCTTCCCTAAAAACATTATTTCATCCATAAACAAACCCTCCATGACATAGGATATACACTACATCATACCTCATTTCATTGACTACTGTTTTATAAGGCTCCATGGAAATGTTTTTTGAATGATGTTGTGGCTCCCTACATAAAACATGAGCCAATAGAGTATATAGTGTATCATGGAGGCTATAGAGACCTGGGCTTAACATACATGGATTTTAAAACATTTTAGAATTATATTCATTAAAATATAGTATCATATTTTTGAGGACCATAATAGTTATGTATACTTGAAAACATGGAACACAATCCTCTAACTTGGTGAAAGATCCTAAAAGATTCCCACAAAGATATTCCCATATAGTACTCCTACTTAAAAACATTCTTCATAACCCAGGGAATAAAAAATAAGAAAGGGTGAGTTTTGATGCTCTATAAGGGTAAATAAAGGAGATATGAGATCATAACATGAACATTATGTTATTAAAACATAATAATAACATTTTATGATAATACCATACATACCAATTATCTAAATCAAGATCCATAGAAAACATATTGGAAACTAATAATACAAAAATCATAAAAAATCAAACAACATGAGTCATGAGAGCATAAAATGGGAATAATACATATATTTTTGTCATACAGAACATCTTATAGAATTGTGAAAATTTATAAATAGAAATAGGTTCACCCATTAATTTAAGGATGTGAAATCTGGACCTTGCATGAACTAATGGACATGAAATCTGGACCATGAATAACACTGTGAATGTGAAGTCAAAATCCCAAGTAACATTATATAAATGTAATAAGGTCAATGCATTACAATATGAACATGAAATAAGGCCCATACATAACATCTTATTAGTTAATTTTCACTCCTAATACAATCTTAGAAGTCATGGCTCATTTTCAAGAATTTTTTAGGGGATTAGGTTCACTCCTAGAAATATCTTAGTAGTCTAGGTTCACTCCCAATACGATATTAGTGGAAAATTTCAGATATTAAACATTTTTCACTTACCATTCCAAATATTGTAATCATATTATATATAAATTTTTTACTTAATGCATTAGAGGGACATATAGTTCACACCCATCCCATAATTAAATCCAACATATGTGTTACATGGGATAATTAAAAATTCATCATATCATGACTCATAAAAAGAGATGAGTTTCATAAATATCATATAATATCTCATGAAAAGAAGCAATTTTCATAGGAATTTGTTCTTGGTATAACACGTGTATGAGAAACTGGTTTTCATAAACATCATGCCATAAAAAATAAACCATTTATAGAAATAATATTAATGGTATCATTGAATCATAAACCTAGAAATTATTAGGTAATTTAAAAATAATTCATCTTATATTTAAAATAAATTTTAAATATCATTTAAAATTTATATTCATGAAAATATCATTTCATCTTTAAAAAATAATTTTTAAATCATAAAACATTTTTAAACCATTTTATTTAAAATAAAATAAAAAACTAATAATGTAAGCTTTGAAAACCTTTTTAAACAATTTTTAAAACATAAATCTTTTATAAAATAATTTTTATTTTAAAATTATCTTAAGTTTTAATTTAAAAATACTTTTGAAATGTTTTTTTAAACATGGTTTTTTGAATAAAACTGATTTCCAATTGAAGAGAGAATTAAGGTCAGGTATTTTATAAAAAAATCATAATTATCCAAGTACTAAAGAGTGGGAAAAATGGTTTCATTACGTAATGATATCATGAATAAATATATAATATGAAAAATATTTAGAATTATTGATATATAGATCATAATAATTCATGAATTGAATCAGAATCTTAAATAATCTTAAAAATGATGAGATTATAGTAATAATCATTTTTCAATTTAGGTAACTTTTAATAATAATCCCTATAAAATTATAAAATTAAATAAAATTAATATATCATAAAAATAAGTTTATTCATGATATATCAACTCAAAGAGGTATTTTATACACCTCATAAAATAATATAGGTTCAAAACATAACATGTGTCTCAAAAAGAAGAATTGGGAAAAAAATTCCCTTTCCTATTTGGTAACATTCGAACTGTAAACCCATGAAAGATAGAAAATAAAATTAATTATTAAATACCAATAATTTTCTGTTTAAAAATAATAAATTAAATTCATTAGAATTATATACACTATGTAGAAGAAAGAGGTGATCAATACAGCATGTGTCTTACAAAAGTAAAAAGTGACATGGGAATCCCTTGCTACTTGAGTAACTTTTGAATCATGAGACCAGTTAAAGAATAACATAAATTGAAACATTTAATATAATTAAATAATTTATTTTAATTACATAACATTTCATAGGGAATTATATACACCATAAAAAATAAATGAGTGGTGAATATGGCATAAGTCTCACAAAAATTAAATTTTAGAATAGAAATCCTTTTACCTTAATTATTGACTTCTTTCATACACATTCAAACCTCTTGTATAATAAATATAATTTTATTATAAATCTTACACATAAAAATATTCATATATATCAAACCATATATGATTTTATTATGACTTTATATTACCCGTTTGTTAATAATTTCTTGTTAAAGTTACTTTGAAGGTAATAACTGTTTTTTTGTATATGTTTTAACTTGTTATTTTTTGTTCTATTTATTTTATCATGAATAACTCATTTAAAGACTATAAAATATGATATAAATATCATATATATTCATTATATATGTATTTATAAAAATCTATAAAATGTAAAAATAGTAAATGAAATACAATGTTCATGGAGACGGTAGGTCGTACATACGCCTGAACGCTATTTCCATTTTCATTACATATTGAAATGAAGAAATATAAATTATATATATATATATATTATTTTCTCATTATTATTTCATATATATAATATTTATATTAATACCATCCTTAATACATTCCGTATAAAGAGTGAATGAATCACATTTCTTCACGAGGCGGTAGTCCATCGTACACACCAATGGTGTTATCGTATTCTCATAAAATAAAAAGCATGAATACATGATTTATAAAATAATTAAAAAATCATAAATATATAAAAAATAATATATATATATATATATAAACTATAAATCTATCATTATTATGAACATTGAAAGGGGGTGATGGAAATAACTAACGACATTGGTTCGCAAGGCAGTTGTTTGTGATACACATAAATGGTGATTGTGTAACCCATTTGATGGAAGTGTGTAAAATTTTAGGTTGTACAATTAAAATAATAACATATCATTATATTTATTTTAATTATTATATTATATAATCATTTCATAATAAATTTTAATGTGGTGAAGAAAGAAACAAAACAAAAATGGACGTTGATGAATGTTACCTCTTCTTAGGGTAACTCTTATTGATTCTCATCAAAGGATATCCTTGGATGGATTTCAACCCAAATTATGACATATAGGATGAAATAAGGGAGTTTTATAAGTTATTTTTTATTTTTTTATTATCAAAATGACTTTATAGTTGTGAATAAGTGATGGGGTGAGTTCCCTTTTATAGTGGGGGATTGGCATTCTTGTATGTTCCAAAAGATAAATACTTTTGGGATGTATCTATTGCATCATGTGACACTAATAATGTGTTATTTTCGACCCAATATGGTATATTTTTTTAAATATGGTCATAATAAAAGTTTTGGAAAAGTGTATAGGTCATATTTTCCTTTAATTTTAATGTGTAGTCCCTTAGTAAACTCAATTTTCTCTTAATTCTCATTATTAATTTTAAACATTTTCAATAATAATTATTGTAAAAAATAAATTTGAACATAATAGACATTAAAATTTATTATGATTACAATTATTTAATCCTTTTTCAAATTAATTTAATAGAAGTGTTATAAATAAATTTATAATTAATCTCGTAGACTGGATGAGACAATTTGTTAATAAAAAGAACAAGTTTGAATGTTTGAAATTTTTTATCTCCAATTTCAATATGAAACTGATTCCAATGGCTATAATTGGATTAATATGTGTAAAATTGATCTTATTATACAATAAAACCAATTTAAAATATATTTGAATATGTAAATTATAAAGATAGTAAGTCGTGTTTGAATTAAAATTCTGTATTTTTCACTATTAATCAAAAAATGAAATATTTGAGTAAAATAACAAAATTTAACCCTAAGATAATTTTGAAATTTTGAATGCCAAAATTAATTTCTTTTTACAAAATAATAATTATAAAAGTTTCAAAATTGGTTTTACAAAATGTCTTCCATTAAAAAGTGGTAAAACAACCTTTTATAAAAATAATGCTTTTTATGCATCAAATTAGATTTGTTCTTGTTTTATGTCTATCAAAATAATTGAATGAATTTGAAAAAAAATCCTGAATATATAATAAATAATTTCATTAATATATATCACTAATTTTGATTAATTTAATTTATTAAGATAACATTTTATTATGGGAATAAAAATAGTTTTTAAACATATTATTTATATTCAATTAGTTTTTATTTTAATTTCTAATTAATTTATGACCATAGAATAATTTTTATAAACATGTATAAACCATTGTTTTATAATTTATTTAATCTTATTAATAACTTCTATTTGAACAGGTAGGTGATTTCTATAATAATACTTTTATATTAATAGTATATTGTAGTTTGGTAGAACTCAGTCATGCATGTAATGAAAGATGTATAAGGAACTTAATATTATGTGTAAAAAAAGAAAAAAATAGTTTTATGTGTAACACAAGATAATATTAGTATTTCATGTATGTAAATCTAATATTTGTGTTGAATTTAGCACACACATAACATGGTGTTATGTCTAAAGAATGCTTAACATGGTGTAGTTTGAAATACAATCCATCAATGAATTTTAATTTATTCAAAAAAAATTCAAAAATCATAGGGTGTTACATTCCAACCCCCATTAAATTATTTTCCCCCTAGAAATTTTCCTAGGTCATCCATGTTTTAATACTTGAAAGTTCCTTTCATAGGAAACCACATCATTAAAATAAATAATAAAAGTTCTTTTTAAAAGGGAATGTTAGAGACATAACAGTTACCCAAAGTAACACATAACTAGGTTTCCACATAGGACAACATAGGTGGGATGTGAATATTTGAAAATTTTAGAAAAGCATACAAAAATTATAGATAGTGATAGAGATCACTCATCATAAGGAAGTGAGTGATCTAGAGAAAGTTAATGATCACAAAACCATGAATCTATGATGATCTAAGGGATAATTTTATTTATAAGAAAAAAGGTACTAGGATATCATTTTTTTAGTTCATTCTACTAAATTTGAAGAACATTCATAAGGGGTATACTTACTTGATTTCATTCCATTTCATTTGAACAATCTCACCATTTGGTGATGCCTTGATCAATTTTCACTTCATATCATACACCAAGAGATAAAGGTAAATTTTTCATTCATAAAGATCTAAAAAATCATGAAATATATAAATAGAATGATAAGTTAATAGATATTTATTTATTTATCATCACAAAAAAATGTTTAGCACAGGTTATCCAATATTCATAAAACCTCTTGCGGAGAAATGATACATTAATTTTGAAAACCACATATTAATTTTAACTTAACCTATTCCATAAATTTTTATCCTTGTAACCTTTATGAAAGATAATAATATAAATCATTTGAAAAGAGGCCAATAAATTTTTCAAAATTCGTTCAACATTGATCTCCCATATGTCATAAATTATCTCTTGAGTGTCATATACCAAATATGTGATAATATTCCTCATGTATTCTCTTGAAACATGGTAATAAACAGAATTACAATAAATCCTTATAAAACTCTAACATGCTTTATTATTCTAGAATTTATTAGATATATTCCTTTAATCCAAAAAAATCCATAAACTCTATCTTTTAGTGAATAAAACACTTTTTCAACAAATCACTACTTAGTTCTAAAATAACCAGTATCATTCAATTAAAATAATTATATGAATCTTTTCTTTATACCAATAATATTAACTCAACCTTTGGAACATATTATGGGTTATCTTCCCTTAGTCAAAATTTCACCTCTACATTAAATAAGTTTTCTTGTACATCAATACCATTTAACATATTCTTTAAAACCCTTGATGAAAAACTTATATAAAACATTATTTATATATTTTAAATATCATAATTCTTGATTCCAAATACTTAAATGCATCAATCCTTCCAATTAAAATACTATCAGGGAATTATTCCTTCTGTGGTATAGATGTAAATTATTGGGTAAGGTCATTGATTTGGGTAATTCCCATATTCTCTGTAGATATGACATAGAAATCCTTGACCATTGGTCACTCTGTGACCCTTTTTCCCACACAGATAAAATATTCCCACCCAATTCAGATAATCCATTTTTTATCCTTCACTAATTATTGATATCATATAGTACATTTCTTCTCTCCTCTATGTTATTTTCCACATGAACATTCATGAAATTCCATCCTCCTCTTATTTGACATGTCAGAGATGTCACTGAAGTTCACATTTTTAATCACATATCACAATAACTAATTAGGAATAATTATGACATCCTTTTCTCTGGTCATCATACGATGTAGATTCTCATCATAAAATCATCTATCAAATTCAACGTTAACACAGTTCCTTTTGGTTTCCATCACAAACTAAAATCATAATTCATAGTGTGAAAAACACTTATAATAGTATAAAAACACATAATCATGAAAAATAACTTGTAGGATATCTAAATCATGATAACTTCTTATTTAATCTATGACACCTTTGGTTAATCCTAGGTTATTCATAGTATTCATCTATTTAAATATTTTATCATGGTTTGAAAATGGTTTTTAAATTTATAAATCATGTCCCCTAGGATTGTCAAACTAGGTGAGCAGTGAGGCCGATTTTCATGAACCAGTTCTTGATCGTGTCTATCTTAATATGGGGTTATTTATGTTGTTACCCCTTGGTACATGTGTTCCAAACCCACATCCCATTTTTGTATATAGATAGAGATGTATTTCTATGAAACCACTCACTTTGTCCTTTACCAATAGTCTAGGACATTTTCCTACACCTTGAATCATCCTTAGCATTGTACTTAGATACATCCCTAGATTTATAATTATAAATATTTCTATGGTTATCACTAATTTTTTCTCATCCTAGTTTACAAAGGTTGAATAATACTTTCCTTTGATACAAACTACAAAAACCTATGATTAACATACATGGATGCTACATCATTTTAGGTGAATATTTCACACATTACAAAAAGTACATGCCTAAGGACTATAATAGTTCACTTTCTTTTGAAACATGGAATGTATTATTCTAATATGGTGAAAGATCTTCAAAGTTCCCCATATCGATATTAACATATATTAATCCAACTTGAATCTTTTATTCATATCATGTGGAAGGAAACATAATAAATTGTGATCTTATATTCTCATTAAGTATAAATAAAGAAGATGTGTAAGCATAACACGAACACAAGGGTATGAGAACATGAGCATAAAATTTGAAGATCATACCCTGCATATCAAAGATCATAATCTAGATTCATGACATAAATATTGTAAATTCATAAGATACAAATCATAAGGAAATAAAATAGCATGAGTCATGAGAGAATAATAAGGGCATAATACATATATTTTCAGAATACACAACATCTTATAACATTATGAACATGTATAAATAGAAATAGGGTCACCCATTATGTTCAGGACGTGAAATCAGGATCTCGTATAAACTTATGTAAATATAACTAGGTCCACACATTACATTGTAGACTTGAAATAAGGTTCATACATAAATTTATAGACAAAATACTCGGTCCACTCATAACATTATGGACATGAAATCTGGTCCACTCATAACATCTTAGTAGTCAAGGTTCACTCCCAAAATCATCTTAGTTGTAAAGGATCATTTCCAAGGATATCATAGTGGAATGGGTTTGCTCCCCAAAAGATATTAGTAGTCGTGGTTCACTCCCAATCCATCCTTAGGAGAAAATTTCCATTACAAAACAATGTTAAATTCACATTCTATCATTATCTATATCATGAAATATAAATATTTACCCAATGTGTTGGAGTGAGATATAGGTCCCACCACTCACATAATGAAATCATACATAAGTGTGCCACAAGATAAAAGAAATTCATCATATCATGAATCATAAAAAGATATGAGTTTCATCAACATCATGAAGTAACCCCTGAAATGAATCTTGTTTTAGAGTAATTTATTCTTGGTATAACAGATTGATGAGAAATAGGTTTTCATAAACATAATGTCATCAAAACATAAAGCATTTAGAGAAATAACATGAATGGTATTCTTGGATAATGACACTAGAAAGTAATAGATAACATTAATATCATTCATATTATATAGAATATAATTATGAATGATCATTGAAAATATTTTTGAGTAAAATGTCATTTCTTCTTTGAAAATTTATTTTTAATGCATAAAACATTTTGAAACCTCGTTTCATTGAAAAATAATATAAAAACATATGAATAAAGGTTTAAAAACAAGTTTAAAAACATTTTAAAACATAAATATAATCTAAAATCCGTTTCCTTGAAAATAAGCTTAAAATATCATTTTAGAACATTTTTAAAAAATATATTTGTTTTCGTAAAACCGATTTCAAACTGAAGAGAAAAATAAGGTCATATTTTATTAAAAACATTTTATTAATTATCATAAGTACCAAATTGTGGTAAAATTGTAATATTGATAAAATATATCATTAAAATCCATAGGATAATAAAATTCATGAAACCTCTTGATAGATGTATCATAATATTTCATCAATGGAAGAATAATCATAAACAATATTGATGAACGATGAGATTGTTTCAATAATCTTTTACCACTATTAAATCAATGAATCATTATCCCCATTAATGTATAACATTAGATGAATCTTAATCTAAAGAGATTAATGATATAAAATTTTAAAGGGGAACTGTATACACCTTGTAATTGAATATAGACGTATAACATAACATGTGTCTCAAAGGAAGAAAATAGAGACAAAATGCCCTTACCAATTTGGTAGCCCTTGAACCGTATAACCATGAAATATAGATCCACATATAGATTTGAAAATACCTAAAGTTTAAATTATAAGTGTCATAATTTTCATTCATGTGTATTATATATACCACATATAAAAAAGGTGGTGAATATAGAATGTGTCTCACAAAAGTAAAAAGTGAGACGGAAACCCCTTACTACTTGAGTAAATTTTGAATCATAATCCCCATTAAATAATTACATAAATAGAAACATTTAATATCATTAAATAAATTAAATTTATTATATATCATTTCATAGGGATGTATATACACCACACAAAAGAAACTAGTGGGGAATATGGCATATGTCATGTAGAAATAAAAGTGAGACTAGAAATCCCCTTACCTTAAGTCTTGACTTCCTTTGTACACATTCAAACCTCCTGTATAATAAATAAAATATTATTATATATATAAAAAAGAATCAATATTCATATATATCATAACATATTGGATTCTATTATGAATTTATATTACATGTTTGTTGATAATTTCATGTTAATGTTACATTTCAGGTAATAACCTCTTTTTTCATATTTATTTTGACTTGTTCTTTTTTCCTTTTTATTTAATCATTATTTCCTCATTTCCATAATTTAAAACATGGTATAAATATCTTATATATTCATTATATATTTTTTTATAATAATCTACAAAATATATAAATTGGAAATTAAATACATCGTTCTTCCAGATGGTAGGTCAAACATAAGGATGAAAGTTGTTTCAATTTTATTATCATATTAAAAGAAGGAAAAGTCAATTGTATATATATATATATTGTAATCATATTATAATTTTTATTTCATATATGTCTCATATTTCTAATAAACTCGTTCATGTAAAGCGTGAACGAATCACATTGCTTCGTGAGGAGGCAGTCCGTCGTACACAAGAACGACATTATCATATTCTCAGAAAATGGAAATCATGAAGGTGTGTGTTATATAATAATTACGTAATAATAAATAAATAAATAATATAATATATAAAATATATAAACTGTAAACCCATCATTATTCCAACCTTTAAAGATGGTTATGGGAGAAAAAATGACATTGGTTCACAGGGCAGTAGTCAATCGTACACACGATTGGTGATTTTGTATCCCATTTGATGGATGTGTGTGAATTTATAGGTCATAATATTAAGATAAATCATATTATTATTTTTTATACTGATTTTATTATATAATAATAGTATAATAATAATTCAATTAGTGAATAAAAAACAAAACAAAAATGAATGTTGGTGAACATCACCTCTTCTCTGGGAAATTCATTTTAGTTTTACCAAAAGGACATCCTTGGAAGGATTTGTTCCTTAATAGGGGATTCTAGTAATATTTTATAGAAGTTAAAAAGTTATTTTGGTAGGTCTTATTAAAAAAAAATTGTATGAAAATGTTTGAATATGTGAATGGGTTGAGTGCCCTTTTACAGTGGCTGAGGAGTGGGATTCCTATAAATACAAAAAGGTAAACACTATAGGGAGGTATCTCTTACATCATGTGCCTATATTAATGAAACATTTTAGATATGAGAGGTTATATGGTAAAAATATAGATTTCAAATAGGTTTTATAAATTTTCTAGGTCATTTTCCACTTTATGTTAAAATTCTACACCCTTATTAAACTAATTTTTATTTTAATCGTCACGAGTAATTTTATCTATTTTCATTAATATTTATTATAAAAAATTATTTCTTCCCTAATAGAAATTAAAATCTATAATTACTACAAATATGGAAACCATTTTTTCAAATTCAATTACCATAAATAAAACAAAAATTAATATAATTTTTTTCTAGCCAAAGGGACGCGACAATGGGTTTAAAAATGAATCAAAATATTAAAATGTTTTTATATCTAGTTTAAAGGAAAAATTGATTAAAATTACTTAAATTTTATGAATATATATAAAATCAATCTAATTATACTTTAAAATTATTCTAATATATAATTTAACTATATAATGAATTTAGATGAAAAGTTGGTTTTCAATTAAAATTCATTATTTTTTCATTATACATCAAATAATGACATATTTGGTAAAAGTAACAATCAATTCACCATAATATAATTTTTATGTTAATATTTAAAAAATAAATTTTATTTTTTCAAATAAAAATTATAAAAGTGTAAAAATGTTTTCAAATAATTCTTCAGTTCAAAGGTCGCAAAACCACATTTTAGAAAAATAAAGATTTTTATGCTTAAAATTGGATTTGATTATATTTTAGGCCTATAAAACATATTGGATGAATTTAAAAACATTTGGATCAATATATGATATATTTAATTAATTAATATCACTCAATAATAGTGATTAATATTTTTTTCAATGATAAAATCCCATTGTGGGCATAAAAATAATTTTTAATAAAAACACATACTTTATATTAAATTGGTTTTTATTTTTATTTATAATTAAGAGATAAGCAAAAAAGCCACATTACAAACATGTTTAAACCGTATTTTCATAATTATTTAATTTTATACATGTATTCCATTCAATATTCTATGTGATAAGTATAATAATATTTTAATAAAATTATTAATAGTATAGTGTAATTTGGTAAAACTTTGTCTTGCATGGAACATAAGTTGTCAAATAAATTAGGTATTGTGTGTAACCAACGACAAAAATAGAATTGTGTGTAATGAAATATATACTTGGTGTTTCATGTAATGCGATATAATCTGGGTGTTGCAGGTGGATACTGCTTAACTTGGTGTTTCATTTAAAGAAAGCTTAACTAAGTGTATCATGCAATGAAATACATAAAACAATTATCATTTATTTGAAAAAAATAATTCATAAAAACATGGGGTGTTACTGAGGTCACCGGACAACTCATCCTTCCTAGGGTTGGTCTTCCAATATCACTATTCCACATAGCCTTTGTTGTGGCATAATGAGTCTCGAATATCATGTGGTTCTCGATATCATATTTCATCAGCTATGGTGGTGTAACGGTGTAGCAGTGGTGTAAATAGAATAGTGGTGGTAGAGATGGTAGTTTTTAGTGATTTACATGGTATTATAGTGAAGTAAAACCTTTAAGGTAATGTCGAGGGAGTGTATAATGAAACAATGTTTGTCTGAATTGATATGGTTCCTCTTAGTTAATTGAGGATCATTAACAAAGTTGATCGTGTCCCATTTTAATGATACATAGTTTCTTCTTTCACTTAATATGAAATCCCAAGGCTCCATAAAATAAAAATACTATTGTGGGTATGGGATCCAGCTACACTCAGACAAAACAAAATTGGATTTTACTAAAGCATATAGACCCATCAGGATACAACCTAACCTATGTGTGCAAGCACTAGTGTGTTTCACTGATTCCTTCTTTCACCCATACAGGCCTTACCCATGGGATTTCTTGGCTAGTCAGGCCTCCTTTGGGCATGATATCTATCTTAAAAACTGTGGGTTGTGAGTAATATTCTGCTTAACATCTTTTCTAATACATCAGTATAATTTTCTTTTCCATTTCAACCTACCACACACACACACAAAACTCAAAAAAATAAAACTAGATAAAAGATGTATTTTTTCTATCTTTTTTACTTATTTTTCAAAATTTTCATCCAAATATTCTAAATACCCAAAATGATAAATATTAATTAAAACATAGTTGTAATCACTTAAAAATGAAATTTAACAAATAATTTTTTTAAAAAAAAATAAAAAATATGAACTCATCAAATCCCCCACCCTTAAATCATGCTTTCCCTGAATCATATATCTCCACTATGGATTACAAATAAAACCCCCATAATTCCAATATTCAAAATTCAAAATTAATGAACCTAAAAATTTATTATGGGATATATAATTTTTAGATTTCACAAATAAATTTTTTTTCTACTCATCACTAGACATATTGTCTTTTATTTCTCACAAGTCAAATTGATGGAACTTCTCATCTCTTCCATTAAAGCATCTTAATTAATTATTATTAATTTTTTAAGTTGTTATCTACTTCACCATTTTTTCTTTTTCCTCATCCCTCAAGGTAAAATATAATTTTTATGTTTTCCTTGTAACTTCATTACATGCACCAAAAATATGAATTTGAAAATGAAGTAATTTCTTCACTCAGTATATATAAAAAATACAAGAAAAAAGAGGGACTTGTAATAGGTATAAAATGATTATAAGGTTAGGGGATGATAGAAACATTATGAATAAAATTTTAGATACAAAAGTTGGTTTATCTTGTTGTTAATAATGATAAAAAGATAAAATGAAATTATCCTCATGGAAAGTACATCTTACCTTACATCCAAAGCTCAAGTAAGGACATGGAAACATAAATCACAATTAATGATTTATTCTTGACATCATGAAATTTCCACTATTCCCTTTTCAATAGAATTGAATATTTACAACTCATTTAAACACCAAATGTTGAGTTTGAGTAGAAATATGTCTTTGTGTTGGAAGTAGAAGTATGGATTTCCATGTGTGGTGACCAAAAACATTGTCGATGGGGCTAAGAACGTTCAAGGTAGGACTCTATATTTTTCTTGGGGGTAAGTGATGGTTGAAAAGGGACTAGAATGAAGTTCCAATACTACATTCCATCACTGATCCTGAGTAGTGGTGTGGTAGCGTAACCCCCATGGTATGGAACCACGAGTTCACCCAATTTGTCTTGCAGGTACCCCAAAATCCATTAGTGCACAAGTTACCTATGTAGAACCATGTGTGTCCAACTTGTGAATGAAACCTGCACCTAGAAGAGATAACAGCTTTACCAAATGCCCCATATTTCTTTATAAATAGTTCCTTTGGGTCTTCATTTGGATGGATAGAAATTACCAAAGGCAAACTGCTGATCAGATAACCCTAGTCCTTTGCTCGAGCCCTCAGAAACATTCTAGGTAGCTTTATAATACCCAAGGGAGATGTTATTAAATAGGGATTGTGAGGTTAAAGTACAACTAGGTTTTTAAATTAAACAACACGTGTGTGTGGAACTTACCCAACCCGTAGTTAACAAAGACTATCATGGGGTTTCCTTTTTTAACAAGGGACCAACGCGACTTACTTATGAGAACACCTTTGGATATCCTCAAAGGCTTTATCAAGGTATCTACAAAGTTTATTTCCTAGGGGTTTTTTCACCCAAGTTGCTACTAATACACTGAATCCCACTTGCGAGGATCACCCCCAACACGAGCCTCCTAGGTTCACCCTAATCTCTAGCCTACATGACCAATTCTAGATGCCTTCTTCAAATCCACCCATGTAAGGGACTCTCCTTATTTGGCTTCCTTGTCTAAAAGGGAGCATGTTAAAACCTTCACCTAGACCACATGATCTGAAAAACAATTGAAAAACTAGCATTGTCATTTCCCCCATTTGTATTTGTATTTCTACAGTAGGGGGTTTCACACAATCGTCCTATTTTATGGTTAGGATTCTCAAGTAATTCATTCATTTTTATATCTACGATGATGAGGACCCTTACCCTAGGGAAATTGTTAGGGATTTAACATCCTTGAGGATTATGTTTTGGAAAATTTATAACCCTTATTATATCTAAGACATGGAGCCTCCAGTTCTTAGTAGGGAGGATTTGAAATAAAATTATCCTTCCTTTCTTTGCCACCAATTTTATAGAATCCATTCTAGAGTAAACCCATAGACAATATTGTAGGAGTTTTTAGTCTTGATCCTCTCTACCTACGGTACTTCACCTTAATTCCTTCCTAACCATGGAATCATTTCTAATGTAATGTGAAGTGTGGGAAATGTCATATACCTATCCTCTTCCACCACTGTAGAAAGATAAGTTTGTGGATTGTCAAATCTTAGGCTTTATATAGTTTCTCACACCGATCATGACTCACGTAGACTTAGATGTTAGTGGTGATCATGAAATCCACATTATCCATAAGACCCATTGAACTATGAGAAAAAGGATTCATGTTTAACTAGGAAATGTAGGACACATACCTAAGGCCCAAGCTCAATGGAAATCCTTCTCAGGACTAATACCCAATCAAAACCTCCAATTTAACCAGGCATCCTCCTTAGAAGTAAGCCCCAAAATTCATCCAATGGGATCCTCCTTAGGTGTAATCCCCAAATAAGACTCCAAATCACCATGAGATAATACATCACTCATGGTCCCTTCTATAAGGAATTATCTTCAGGAATAAACCTATAGAATCTCCTATGGCCCCAAAGTAATCATATCAAAGGATTATACTCCCCTATGAGATAAACCTATAGAATCTCCATAGGCAAGGTTCCTTGTAACTAAAAAACAAGATATTCGGTTCCCTTCCAAATGGGATATAAAGAAATCTTCCATGACGTCCAAAACCAAAATCCAAAATCATCTCGGTTCTCTATGGGACATATCCCCAGTAGGGTCTAATTCAACTAGGAAACTCATATCCCTTTTAGGCTTTGTGGGATGCTTCGACATGACTCCCACACCAAATATTGACTAAGCACCATTCACCTAGATTTCCTTACCAAAAAATGTTGAACATTATGTTTAGTCATTATTACATAACCATAAAAGTTATGACGTCTTCCAATTAAGAGGCACCAAACTATATGGGATTTAATTCCATTAACAAGGATACATAGTAACCTGATCTATGAGTTCAATACCAAAATAAAAATATCCCATTTCCCTAGATGATGATAATCTCGAGATTGAATTTCTTCTACCTAGAAGAAAATAAAATCTGGAGTTCCCCACGATGTGACTAGAAGACTAGCATCATTATATTAATGACCAAAGAATATCTAAGTAGTATATAATAGGATACCACTGATGGAAAACCTTATATACTTATAGATATCACCATTATTTAAGATCCTCAGTTACATACATCTTTTTATAAATTCCATTCCTGCTAATAATCAATTGCTAATATCGAGATGACCCAATTCATTCTTTGGAACTAATGAAGGTTTCATAAAAATATCTTAAATTTATAAGAGGTTCCCATAGTATGAAACAATTCCCCCGAAAAGGGTGGGATGAGCTCGACCTCCCATCCTCTCGACCAACGTGAGTTCTTAAGAATCATAGGTCAAAATACCTAATGTGTTCTTGCCTGTGGAATGAAGGTCCCCATGGATATAAAACCATTGGGTGTTTTTAGTTCCATGAATAAACCCATTGGAAACCATTTGGAAATAGAAAACCACTATGGGGAACAAAAAAATGGGGAACCCGATGTGAATCCTTAACTAAGATGATAATATCACATACCTGTCAGGCCCCAATCCCTTCTAAAATGAAATAAGTCTAGAGAAGGAAATAAATCATACATGTGTTTAATCATATGAAATTATTCATTAATAGAGTTCCTTGTTTCTATTTTTCAAATATATAGGCTCTTTTTTTAGAACTCCCTTAAATCCAATGACCTCCATCAAGTTTCCACCAATGAATTCCTTATATGATACTCTAGATGTATCTTCACCCACATGAAGGATTTCATCACCAACCCCATATCTCTAGTGATGAGTCTCAAACTTAATGGTCTAGGGGTATCATCAAAATGGTATGATGCCGACCCTAGATGCTACACGACAAGACCTATAGTATGTGAAGCACACCTGATCATTCGATCATTGAGGACTGGTGGTCCTAATGATGATGGTTCCAACTACCATCTTTATCCACATCAGGATATTATCACTAGAATAAAGAAAACATCACCTCTCATGTTTCTGTAATTTATAACAAGTGGCGACATATGGACTCATCTAGGAGACACATGGGTTCTTCACACGGTCTTCTACCAGTAATCATTGTTGCCAACACCACAATGAAGTCAACCCTCAACATGATGAGGGTGTTTTCATTGGCCTTCCATCACATTTTCATAAAACCTAATCATACAAGATTGACCATAGAGAAAAACAAACTATCAATAGGGCATAGGTTCAAACCTTTCCCCCCTCTAGAGAACTCCACCGTTGTAGTTTAGTGGAAAATATATAGTGGGAACATACACCCGTACCACTTCATTAATCCAACAAGTAGACTCATCTGGTGGAATTTACGGAATACTACTTTTCAAATATGGTAGTAAAATGTGATAAGGGTCATACACCTACCTGCACTGACTAATAATCCCATCTACCTCATCCGGCTACTCCTAGAGAAGTTAGTTGGAAAGTCCTGATGAAAATAAGGGGTCATACTCAACTCTCTTCCCCCGCACCCGATTATTTTCATAATCCATTAGAAGGAAATGGAGGCCAATAAATTTCATATACACCTAATCCAGATGTGGAATGGTTTTATGTCCATATTCTAGCTACTTAAGTCTCCAAGAATATCATGGTAATGGTGAAAGGGTAAAAAAATCCTTTCCCACATCCTACAAACATACCAGGACATCATCTGGGTTATGACAGTAGTGCCTAATCTATAGAAACATAACTATATAGCCAAAAATGGGGTATCTCATCATCAAAAAACCCTAGAGATGAAGCACACCTATGCACTCGTCTAGGTGGTTTATAGGGAAAACTCTCACATAATATACAGACAGTCAGATTGGGAACATACACTTTCTCCAATCCGAGGTAATTGGCCTATTCCAATAACCACTCCAAGGTAGGCACAAACACCTTCCCATGAAAACAATTTCTCCCAAAAAGTGGCTATAATAACTTGTAATAATACATCTATGAAAAAACCTCATCAGAAATTATTAGAGAATCAAGAGTTGATCTACAACCAGGCATTGCGTAACGCTAGAGTCCTTGATGCCCTCTGGTGCTTATCTATTGCTTCTCAAGATCATTCCCTCCCATTACCAAATTTTGGGAGTAGTAATATTAATTCTAATATTCCTTATCAGACACTTCACCATGAATTCTTACTTCTTGGAAACAATTTGGTCAATATCGAGAGCCTATCTCTAGATAAGATCCACAGAAATGCTTCATATGGCCACAAGACCAAGGAACAAGAGGGTCTTCCCCTTGCTATAATCACCCATGGTGGTCCTCCCAATGATGGGGTTCACTATAAAAGTTCTCTCCACAGTAGTGATTCACATTGTCAAGAGAATTATCAAATTGGAAATGTAGTGATGAGAAATACCCCTTATTGTGAGGCACTTGCAAACACATGGCCAATCATGTATGATGCCTTGTTAGTGGTAGGTGAAATACTTTCTCAACCAGAAGACAACCCAAGGTGATGATCATTATACGAACCACCCTTGGGTCACTTTCCTTCCAATGTAGAACAGGAAATCCTAACAAATCCCATTTTCTGTGGTAAAACAATCATGATTCATCCACTCTGGTCGGACTAGGTTGAGGAACCTCTGGTGAAAGAAATAGAAGATCTATTACACCTGATGAAACGACTAGCTAAAGATGATATACCAGTCATGTTATGGCCTTTAACCACACCTCAATACTGAATCTAGAGTTGTTCTCAGAAGATTGTATGCATGATATTGACCTCAACATAAGGAAAAATCATCATCACCTAAAAAAATGTATTTCCCTATAATGAGTTTCAAAAAAACTTTAATGTAATAGAAGGGTTGAAATTACAAATTGACAAGGCATCACTCTTGGCTTCACAAAATCCATAGATCCAAAAATAAGAAGTAACCCATCAACGTGCTTGCCTTGATGAATTAATGATATTGTGAAGAATGATCACATATACCCAAAATGTTGTTCATATCAATGGATGGGGTGCACATGGAGAGATAAATTACACCCTTCTCCCCTGTCACTAATGCCCTATAATGGTGGTATCATGAAATTTCATTACCCATGGAAAGCTAAAATAAATGAAATCTATTCAAGAATGAAAATATGATCAACAAGAAAAGGCATCGACTGACTCTTTCCGATGTGGGGCTAAAAGATAGTTGGTTTTTTAAATACTTTCCTGTCAATAATATTTTAACATTGAGTAGGCATCCCACATAAAGGATATTAGATGATAGATAATGAAAATTTCATAAATAACACAATAGACATCCAAAACAGGTTATCTAAGTGCATGCTGAATAATTCCCTCATCCCACATTCGAACAAAAATCCATAAAATCAGAAGAGAAGCTGCAGTAATATCAGCCACAATAGTTAGAGAGATACACTATCTCATAGGGTTAGGGGATTTTTTAACCCAACCCTCTAGGTCATCCAATCAGATCCAAAGGGTTGTGGAGGTAGAACAGAAATAACCCCAGCCCTTAGGGTTATGGCCTTTTCCACTCAACAATCCCCTCCTCAATGGGAGTCTATTTTCTCTTGATTTGGGAAGATTCAATGAAATAAATCCTCTCAGTTCTTCCCATATCTTGAAATATTATATTCACATAAACCCATCATGAATGAACTATATGGATATTCCCATCGGGTCACTATCTTCCATATAGTTTCTGAGGATTCGAAAAAGGAGAGTATATGGTCTCTTGAATGGACCAAAAGAAGGTTATCTTGCATAGATACCATGTAATTCCTATGATTCATTACACATCTCTAAACATCATCGACACTATCATTGAATACCCTATACAACATAAGACTAATTTAGATGAATCAGAAGATTATATTTCATCTCACAATGTAGTTCACACCGAAACAACTGAAGGGGTTGTGCATACTCGGAACCTGAGTCTTACCCAAAATTTTGGAATCCCCTCGAATAATCCACCTATACCTCCTATAAATGCACCTAATGGGGAAAAGGTAAGATTCATACTATGTATCACCTTCCAACTAGAGAGGGTCAATCTATTTCATTAGAGGAAATATTTTCTCAGGAAGAGGAGGATATGATTGACTCAGGAAGACTCAATGCAAATTTACTCTAAGGAATTCTTACTGCTAAATATTATCAGCAAAAGAAGTTCCCCAACTTTCACTTCTTTTTGGAACAACTCAATAAAGATGGTTTTTCATAACAAATGAAGAAAAATGTGAATTCCCTCTATTTCATGTGATACCAGATCAGGTTTAAGAGCATCCTTACAAGCCTATACCTATGGGTTACCCATAAAAGATTCTAAAAATTTCTCCGCCAATGGTCCTACCATCCACTTCAATGGTTCAGGCACCAGTTGTTGAACCTTTCTAGGATACAACTTATCCAGACATTCCTCAGACACTTATGATCACCATTGTTTCAGTAATGGATCGATTGGAAGCCATAGAGGAACTAATTTCACCAGTATATCTAGAAAAAAATACTTACTATGAATGGGTAGACCCGAATCCTCCTCCACCAAACTTTGGAAATATTAAAATTCCAAACATTAATGGATTGGAGGATTCGGATTAGCATTTGATTCATTTTTTCTCACATTGTAATCCCTTAATTGGTACCTATGAACAACAAGAGGCGGTGAACATTTGGTTCTTTATACAATCACTGAATGGGACAGCTTTCGTGTGGTACACATGTTTTTCTTCCCAATTTATTACTAGTTTGGAAGATCACCTTCAGAAGTTCCTCTTCTAATTCAGATCAATGCTACAGAAGACAATAGTCTTCAATATTACGAATTTAAAACAATAGGACAATGAAACATTCTCATATTTCATTTATCTATGGAAATGATTTACATACCTTGCCCAAATTTTCAATAGGTGGAAAAATCAATTTTAGATATCGAAGCCAAGTCATAGGTAATTTTTTCGACCTAGGGATGTAGAAAATAAAAAGAACATGCCACTATATTTATACTAAAGTAGACTCTGGTACCCGCTCCTAATTCAAAGCCTACATCATACTGTAGGGCTCCACCACCTAAGCATTAGCATCAATGACAGCCTAATTAAGATGATCAAAGAGATCATAGGTTAAAAGAATGTTAGGAGATGAAACACATGGTTTATTATTTTATAAATGGCCAATTTCATAGTTACTTCATCTATAAATTGGAAAACAACTTAGTTTAGTTGAAAAATCCTTGGATTCCTGGGAAAGAAGGAAAAAAGAGATATCCCAAACTATTTCCCCTTTCATAAAATGCCAGGGTACCCCATCCCAAATTTTTTTGTTTTCAAATTCCTCTTATTAAATATGGTGGACTCTCGGTAGGTGAAACTAAAAAATTCCCCCACCCACATGGTATGTGTTTCAGATATCAATATGGAGGATTAAAATGAGTTGTATGAAGTTAAATGTAAGAGTACGTATAATTTAGGTTATTGGATGGTCATAAAAATGATCAACAGGACTCATGCTATTTTCTGGGTATTGTTATAATAACAAATTGTTCCATCAACCCCTTACGCTATAGCAAATCATCACCATCAAAAGCCTTGTCCTCCAATGGACAATCCTAAAAAAGTGATATGGAAAGAAGGATAAATAGAAAATAAATGAAGCTGACCTCATGTCAAATAAATAGTTATCCATGACCTTAGTAGATTTTATGTCGACTATCCCAAAAATATGTCCACTACCCTTCCAAAAGGTACAACATGGTTCGACCAGTTAGACTAAATCTTCATCAAATGAGGAGTTTATCATCAGTTCCATTAATGTTATCCACTTAACAGATCCCTTTGTACATGATGATTCTGAATATGAACCTGATTTTCATAAAAATTATTGGGGACTTAGGGGAAGATATCATCAAGGTTGAGGATACAGGGGAATATTTGGTCGTTATAGGATCCACTACTTCAGCCAAACCCCCACATAAACCATCTATATGGGTAAACTCATGGGTAATATCTCCAGTGATCCCAGAAGGAATAAGGTCAATCTTCTTCCATTCATGTCATGGTATTCCCTGATATGACCATCATGGGGGATCTTCTAGATGACATTCCACCACCTTCTCGATGGGTAAGATTACCCAACTGGCCTAATACACCGTGAATAAGAATGCTTCCAGCTCTAATCCTAATGGGTGACTTATCCAAATTAGCTACATTACCTCTTAAAGTTCCTGAAAAAAGAGAATCTTCATGCTAGAAAGCACAGACCTTTGGATAAAATAAATGTTATCCTGAATCAATTAGACCATGTGTCGGCTATGATATCAATCCTGGATACTCTGAGTCTGTAAAAAGACCTATGAAAAGCACTTATTTAGACATTATAAATCCCTCAAAGATTAAAGATGAGTTCAATGATGCTAAATTATATCGTGTAGAGAATGATCTTTTGGAATTTCATGCAGTCATATCCTTCACCAACTAGGATGAGTATTCAGTCATACAAATACAGTTGAGATCATTTTATATATCTAGCAGGTTAAATACCATTTATATATGATAATCTTTAATTAATAGTGGCTTTGGAGTCAAACTCATCTCTGTCTAGACACTTTATTAACTGGGTCTCAATGAATCTCATTTATCTCCATCCACTATGATGTTATAGGGTTATGAAAATAATGAGAATGATCCTATCAGTGAGATCAAACATAGAATTCCATTCATAGATCTTGTATCTGACACATAGTTCATGGTTGTTTGGCATGATACAACATTTAATGTTCTTTTAGAAAGACCTTGGCTACACTACCATGTGGATGTTCCTTATTCATACCACAAATGACTCAAATACTATATCAATGGTCATATTTCAAACATTTTATGGTTACAAGTCCCTATTAAAATATAGAGAGAAATAATAAATTAACATAAGATACTATCAAACGGGAGAAAAATAGTACATGGAAGGTGATGTTTCCCAGATTAATGCTCTAGATGGAATAAGGATGGTCCTAGATAACCTCTTCAAGAAACATAGTTCATATTACCTCATACATGTTAATAAAATTGATGGTGTGGTCCTTAATTAAATCAATAATTCATCAGAAACTATAATGTAAATTATGACATTCAATCTGGATGGTGGTGAAGAATTTATCAACACTCTGAGTGATGAAAAAATCTTGAATGAAAATTTCATCATTCCATCTCTTGAGTTCCTACAAATACGATTTCTTCTAGACGGGGTGGAATAATCTACCATGATGAAATGATAAAGTATAATGACTCATTCTCAACCCATTTTTCTATTTTAGGACTCCAAGAAGGTTTCATTCCAGCATGTGAGCCCGAAACAATTTCCTCGTCCTCTGGATGTCCAAACAGTGACTCCCCTATTCCCGCTAAGGAACCTATTTCAACATCTCTTCCCGAGGTAGAGGTGAAACTATTGGTTCACAAGGAAGAGGACGAAGTGGATGATATTAGGTATTCCCCTCCATCATTTGAGGAAGGCATCACCACTACCGTTGATGAAATTAGATAAATAAATCTGGGTACAAAAGAACATCCATTCCCCACTCTGATTTGTGTGGCCAGGACTCCTAAAGAAAAAATCTATATAACTATTTTTTAAAGAAGCTTCAAGATGTGTTTTTCAATAACTACATAGAGATTTTATACCTTGAACCCTAGGATTTCACCCATCACTTTTGTTTTCAAGATGATCATCATGGATACAAGAAAGCATTCCAGAGGATGCACTCTACTCACGCCACCAAAATTGAGGCTGAAGTGGACAAACTCATCATGGATGATTTTATCTAAGAGGTAAAATTTCAAAAATGGATAGCCAATATTTTTCCTATGAAGAAGAAGAATGGTAAAATTAGAGTTTTCATCGATTTTAGAGAACTCAATGGGAATTATCCTGAAGCTAATTTCCAAGTTTCAATCAAAAAACTCCTGATTTATGCAACAACTGATGATCATGACCTTTAATTAATGAATGGATATTCAAAGTAAAACCAAATCTGGATGGTCCCAGAAGATGAACAACCCACAAATTTTAGATTTCCAAAGGGAGTATTCAGCTATCGGGTAATGCACATTGTCTAAAAGCCACATACCAGCATGCAATGCATCGTATCTTCTAACCCTTATCAGGGATGTTTTTTGAATGATACATTGATGATCAAGTATTAAATTCCCAAAATTGTTCTAAAAATCTAGCTGACCTAGAGACCATCTTCAGCAAGATTTAGCTGCATAATCTGAATATGAACCCCTTGAAATAAGCTTTTTGGGATACCTGGGGAAAATTTCTTGTCTTCTTTGTACTCCATCGTGACATTGAACTTGATCCTGATAAGAATTCAAGTATCATTGGAATGTCGTCTCCTCAAAACCGGAATGAATTAAGTGGACTGAAAGGACACTTGGCCTATATTCGGTGCTTTATATCCAACCTCAGTGGAATGTTTTTACCCTTCATAAAATTGATGATGAAGGGGGTCACATATCAGTGGAGCAATGACTATCAAGAAGCATTTGAAACCCTCGATAAATAGCTCATGATCCCAATGTTATTAATGCCACATGTTGAAGAAAATCCACTCATTCTATACATGAAGGACCTAGAGTGATCACTAGGTTCTTTCCTTGCACAAAAGTATGATGTTGGGATTTAAAATAGCCTCTTTTATCAAAGTTTAACCATGATTTATACTATGATTCATTATTCAAATATCAATAATAGATACCTAAAATTAATCTTTTCCATACTAAATCTAAGGAACTACCAGGGGAACTCTGATAACCACTTGGTTTCTCATAATAAACATCTCAAATTTATCGTTAGTATTTTTATGTTTACCGGATATCTTGAATGGTGGGAAGTTATTCGGCAGAAATTTTACTTACATTTTGTGACTCAGAAAGCAGTGAAAGTACATGACATAGAATGATCCCTTGGAAAACACCCATCTTCAGAAGAGACACCATTTAATACCGAACTGACTGATGTATAAATATTCTCAATTCAAAGAATCCCCCAAATATGGGAAATTTATTTTAATATTGCATTCAGGATCCCAATAGGAAAGATGATGGAAGAACCTACACTCAAAAAAGCAGGGTTAGGGATTGTGTTTACCTCACTATAAAGGAAGTGTTTACATACTCTTTATTATTATCATAACATTGTACCAATAATTATATAGATTATCATGATCTCATCGCATGACTATAATTGGAACTTCAAATACTAGTAAACCACCTAGAGTTGAAAGGTTACTCAAATTTGGTAATCATGAAAATAAACTCGGATTACACTATTGAAGAAGAGGAGATAATTCCACTATTTGACTATGTATGTGGGTTAATGGAATAATTAACATCAGATCCAACATTGACTCATCTCCGAAAATCATAGAATTACTAGGTAAATTCAATGGAAAATTTAGATAACGTTTTGGTGTAGAGGCCCTAGCGCCATTTTTCTGGAACTGGTGCCTTAGTTCATTACATTGGAATAATAAACAAGGAAGTCACATCCCTAAGGACCAAAAAGTTTAGTAGTTTTGGAGAACCAGATACAAATATAATTTTTACATTATAACATGAAATTAAATACAATATATAAATTTCTATTGAAACATCCACAACTCTGAGATTATCCCCACAAGTCATTCATTACATACATCTTTACATCCAACGAAAAAATAAAACATATGAAAGGGGAGAACTCGGATCCTCGTTAAGGGTAACTAATACAACATAAGATAATATAAACAATAATTCCTGGTGAATGGTAAAAATTTCATGTCATTAGAACATAAACATGATCATTATATGGAAAAGATAAAAGTTTAATAAATAATTCCATGAAAATAATCAAATGAGAATAATGCCGAACCATATATATTAAAAAAATTTAATATTCATTTGGATTATAAATTAAAAATATCATAGTGATGGAATTCATAATATCTGAAATATAAAACATACCATTGAGTCTTAAAATAAGATATCTGAAAATTATTAAGGCCTCTATTGAATCCATATCTTAAAATGGGCAAGGCCTCACCAAATCCATATTTATTTAGATCCTAACACCTACCGATGCATCGATGAGATGCAGAGGGCCCCACCAATCACATAATAAATATAATTAATTCCTAATATTAATGGGGTTAAACGTAAATAATATATATATATATATATATGATATGTAAATAACTTTCCCAAATCTGTAAACATAATCTCTAACCATTCTGCGTAGTATGGTGAAAGGTATCAAGATAGCACATCCACAATCAAACTGATCATAATCCATTTTAATAAAATATCGTATATGATAATCATAAGATAAAAATATCAATAAATTATAAAATTCAATAGAGGTGTTGAAATATTGAAATACATTAATAAAATCATCGAGGAATTATTGAGATAAATACCACTTTTTTTACTTTGCAAAGAACAGTTTTTTTGTAAAAATCTGTTGTATTTATCATAATTGTTTTTATAAAAGCATAAATAACTAAAATATAGTTTTTCATATTAAAATTTTTGATTTTATAAAAGTAATATTTGTTATAATATATTGTGGATGTTACTGGAAAATTATTAAGAAATCGAGATGCTCCCTTTAATCAGGCAATCATATCAAAAAGAATTAAGAATGGAACCTTGTGAAACTCTTAATTCCAGTAACCGAATGAAAAAATGATATGTATATATGATTTTGTAACATATAAAAAGAATATAAAATAAGTAAAAATAATAATCATTACATTTGGGTAAATATAGTGAACAAATAACCTGAAGGAAAAAATGAATGTTCGGGTACAATCCCTTACCTTATATACAAATGTGTTCTTCACTTCACATTAATTTATTGGATAATAAAATTAAATTGATTAATTAATTAATTTATAAAATTTAATACATTTATTTGATTCATTATATATTTTTTAAGGTCGTTTATGGTCTTATTGATGAGTTGTAGTTTTAAATTTCATCGTTTGGAAGCATTTGTTTTCTTGTTTTCCCTGATCGGTTCGCTTGTTAATAAGTAATAGCTTTCATGTAAAATGGATATAATTCTCCATAATTAGAATTATATGTTATTAAAGAAAATATATATGTTTAATTGGTTTAATATAATTTATATCTTAGATATAATGATGAATCATTAGATAACATGTTAATGAGATTTGTTTAGATTAATTTTAGTGGTTTTAGATCACAACACCATTATTTTGTTCTATCATTTATTATTATCTAAATACTGTACTTCCATAACATAAAAATATTTTTAAAATAAATTTTAAAATCTATTTCTAACATTAAAATGGTTTAATGATGATTATTTAATATAGTGAAGAAAATGGAAACTTTTCATCCATGGAGGCAATGTAACAACACCACACAAAAAATGTTTCCGTTTTTAGAATGAAAGGGACAAGTAAAGGGGATTGATGATTGTTTATTTCATTGTCATTTTAAAATTACACTATATGTGAGTTACGATAGTTTTAATGATATTTTTATGTGGTTTGGGGAGGATAAAATAATATAATAAAATAACTTTAGAAAAAATGAAAAAGAAAGAGGTTTTTACCTGTTGTTTTTCTCCTCCTTGAGAACCTCCTTAGGGAAATGATTTTGCTGTTTTTATGATACCAGGAGCTTTAGAATGTGTTTGAGGGACTTGGGAAGTGGATTGGGAAAAAATTTAATATGTTTAAAAACATGAAAGGTTTAAGGAGAAGGTGTGGTACTTATTGTGTAGGATAGTGGTGTTTTTTTGATAATGTAATTCATTGTTTATTATTTTGGCTCAAGACTGTGAATAGTTTTAGCATAATCATCAGATATATTAAAATAATGAATTTTAGTTCGAGATTGTGGTCTTACAACAAACATGACTCACTTATGAATCAATAATTCTTGTATTAAAAATTTATAGTAAATTATCATATTTTACAATTCACCAAAAATTTAAGTATTATAGAAAAATGACAATAACTAACCATAACCATTTTTAATGTGTATATTTGAAAACTGAAATCCATTTTATGAAAATAATTTTCTAAATATGAGGAATTTTATTTTTAATTAAAACAAGAATTTCTCTAAAAATATATATTTTAAATTTATAATTGATTTTATAACACTTTGAATAATTAACTAAGCTCTCATAAAAATTTCCTATAAATCATAGAAGAACAAAATATTAATCTATGAATTTTGAAAATAAATTTTCTAATAAATAACATTATTAATTATAAAATTGTAATAAACTATTTTTATCTTACAAAAATACCAATTCATAATTATTACTTTTTAAAACATTCACTTACTTATACTGTGATATAATTCTATCATACTTTAACTTATTTGATGCATAAGTTTTATTTATAAAATAATGGATGAGACTACTATTCATTTTTCCAATTTATGATTTATAAGGGTCATATTACTATTCTTAATCCCAAGTTACAATTTCACCAGTATAAGTTCCTTAACATCTAGAAATACCTCTCATTTCATACATTCTTCATTTATAATGATTTTATTGTGTTCTCTATGTGATTTTATATTATTTATACTATATTAAATAAACATAATAAGTGAATTCCCATTGATTGAATTTAGGGTTGTTACATTCTCCCCTCCTATAAAATTTTCATCCTCAAAATTTATACAATTTCGACACATAAAATGATTTGGGTAGTTCTTCATCATATGTTCCTTAAGATCCCATGTTTCCTCTTCAATTTCAGGATTTTTCTGAATTACCTTTTCTATCTGAGTCATCCAACACCTCAAACACTCTTCTTTAGTTTCCATAATTCATATAGGCTCTTCATAGAAAGGATAAGTCGGGTTCCAAATTTATTCAATCATAAGTGAGGACATGCATTGGGACATTCATATACATCATTAAAAAATATATTTGGAACACATTGTGAACTTTTTAAAGGCTTGGAGTCGTCCCAAAATGATATGACATCGCTTCTATTTTATACAAATTAATAAAAGTAAAAATGTACATGGGGCTTAGTTTCTCTTTCTTCCAAAATCTTATAACACCCTTCAATGGAGATACTCTCAAGAAAACAAGATCTGTAACCTGAAATTACAAATCATTCCTTTGATTATCAAAATGGTGATTTTTTCTAAATTGAGAAGCTTTGATATGGGTTTGAATAGTCTTTACCTTTTATATTATTTCCTTTAAAAGCTCATGGCCTGCAAGCTTACTTCCACGAACATCATTCCAACAAGTTAGTGTATGAAATAACATTCCATACAATTCTTCATATCGTGCCATTTGAATACTATAATAAAAACTATTATTGTAGGAAAACTCTACCAAAGGTAAATAATGATCCCACATGCCTTGAAAGTAAAGTGACCATGATCTCAACATATCTTCTAATGTTTTTATTGTCCTTTTTGATTTCCCATCAATTTGAGGGTGATAATAAGTACTTAAATGAATCATGGTATCCAAAACTTTTTGAAAACGTTTCCAGAATTTTGAGGTAAATCTTGGATTGTGATCTGAAAAAACTGAGAGAGGTGTTCCATGACATCTTACAACTTCATTAATATAGAGCCGTGAATGTAGCTCTTGTGTGAAATGCTTCTTTATAGTGAGGAAATGTGCATATATTGTAAGTCTATCAAGAACTATCCATATTGCATCATTCATTCTTGGATTCCTTGGTAAAATATTGAAAAATGACATTGTAATTTCAACCCATTTGAATATAGAAGTAAGCATAGGTTGCATTAATCTCATAGGATGTTTTCTTTCATCCTTCATCTATTGACAGACAAAATATCTTGATACATAATCAGAAATTTTATTCTTCATATTATACCACCAGAAATATTTCATTAAATATCTTTACATATTAGTTCTTCTAGGGTGTATATAGAAATTTAAACTTTGGACATCATCCAATAAATCCCTTTTTATATCGTGTATAGAGGGAACACATATCCTCCTCCCAAATTTTAGAATTACAACCTCACACACAATGTCTAGAAACTTCCCATCATTAATATATTTAATTTTCATTTCATGATTTTCATCAATAGGCAATGAATTTTTAATTATTTTCAATAAATATGTTTTGGAAACTAATTGAAAGTGTAATTATGTTTTAATTTCCTTGATAATTCCCATATCCATGTTTCTTTTTGATAAAGAGAACAAGGGATCCCCATAGAGAAACATTATGGAGAATGAATTGATTATCACTTAATTCCTCTAGTTGTTTCTTCAGTTATACTCATTGTACAATGTCCATTTTATTAAAAGTATTTGAAATAGTTTTTTCACTAGGAAGTAAATCAATATGGAACTAAACATCCCACTCTGGTGTATGTCTAGGTAAATCCTTTGAAAAAACATCAATATATTCTTGCATAATAGGCGCATATTCAATTTGATGATTTCTTTCCTTATGCATTTTTGATGTCTTATATTCCTCCATAATAATTTCATTCAGTGGAGATATTGGGGTTATATCAACATAAGAATCACATGATGATGTTTCTACTCTAAAGATAGTGGATTTTATATCCTCTACACCAATCAAAATTCTATTATTATTTTCAATAGATTTTCGCATCATATTTTAAGAGATATACCAAACTAAGGATAATATTAAATTTAATCAAAGGTATGATGACATGTTCAGCAACTAGAGCACATTTACGTTTCATAAAGGTCATGGACCAAAACATATTAATTGCAATGAAAATTACCTAAGTAGTTTTCGTTGAAAGCTTATTTATTAAATCAAAAGGGAAATGAAAAATTTTCTTGGAAAACTAGGAAGAGATAAAAGAATTTGATGATTCATAATCAAATAAATAAATCACTAAGTTTGAGAAAATTATTAAAGTAAATACCTTCATATCATTAAGAATTTCAACCTTAGTAGTTGTGATCATATAAGCTTGGCCATGCTCCTATGGCATTTTTGGAGACATGTTTTCTTTGATGCTTTGGACAATCATTTTCATAGTTACCCATCTCCCTAGAAATATTGTATTGAACATTTAAAGCTTCTTTAATTCCCTTGAAATAATTGTCATGATGGCCTTTCTCCCCACACTTTTAGAAAACTCTTTTTTTTCTTTTTATGTAGGCACCAGTGTATTTCCTTTCACAAGTATTTTATGTTGGAAAATTCCACTTTTTATTCTTCCCTTTATCCATTATTTCCTCTACCACCCTATTCTTCTATTGTTTTACATTAAATTCATAAGACATAGAGAATTATTTCTCTATCTTGTTATCACATGGCACTATATCATTGTATGATGAAATATTATGAGAGATTAGTGCACTTAGGAGTAATGGTTTCAAACCATCAAATAACTGATCAATCATTCTGATTGGATTATGTATGTAGTTTATGACAAACCTTTTTTACCTTGTAATGTTGGTATCATAATTTCTAATGTTTTCATCATCTTTTTGTTTCAGACTCATTAATTTCCATTCCATATCATCTCATTGTTCATGAGGGAAATATTTTTTTAGGAAAATTCTCTTAAAATCACACCATTCTATATTTTTAATTTCTTCCTCATCCTTTTTGTTTTGAGACCACCTTTAATCTAAATCTACCGATTGATAATAAAATTTAATGACAACCTTCTCCATTTAATTACTTATGAAAGAGAGAAATATCATATATAAGAAACATATCTACTACTCTCCTACAAATGGGTTTCTAGTCCCATAGAATAATGGATGTTATTTTCGTATAAAGCAGTCTGACATTTATCCTCCATGTTGTGGTTCAAGATGCTCTATACAGGTAAGTTTTTTTCCCGAACCAGAGTCATCTATCCCAATATAGTTATAAGTTGCTCAACATCAGTCACAAATCTATTACAAATTTCATTATCCTTAATAGGTGGGAAATCCCTATATGGGATATGCGTGTTGATACATTTTCCATTCCTTCAACTATGTTTCATTTCTAAAAAATGGGATACAATAAATTAAGTTAAAAATCATAATGCATAATCTAAAACTAGAAAAAAAAGTAACATAAATTGAAATCTTATGAATATATAATATCATAATAATAAAAATGGTTTCATTGAGGAAATATTTAATTTTAAATCCTTTATAATAGATTATAATGAAAATGTCAATTATCCTAAGAATGTCTCCTGAGAGTATCAAACCAAGTGTGCAGTAAGGCCCCTTCTCATTTACCAGGTTACCTCGAGTTAGGCATGGGACACCATTTCAGAGTTGTTACCCCTAGGTACATATTTTCCAAAACCACGCCCACTTGTAGTATCCAGATAGGGATGTATATCTATGAAAATCCACATAATCTCTAATTACAAAATTTCTATGTTATTCTTCTATACTTATCCCCAAAGTCTTTATTAGGGTAATTTTCCTAAATCTAGGTTTTCTAAATATTTTTTTTAGGTTTCTATTACAATTCCCCTAACCCTGACTATAGATACCCAGACCCTAGTTTCCCAGTTCCAGTTCCTTACATCATTACATTTCCAAAATAAACAAGGAAGCCTCACCCCGAAAGACCACTAGTTTAGTAGTTATGGAAAACCAGATTCAAAATTTGGTATTATGTTACAACTTGAAATGAAATATATAACTACCATGCACTTTATTACACTCTTAAACATGATTTATTACATAAACATTCACTTAATACCACTCTAAGGATCTAAATTTCTAGTGTCTTGGGAAATTAGGAAAGTTACATGACAACTTAAGACATAAAATACAACATCTTTATTGAAAACCTCTTTTACATAACCACAAATTCATTAATATTTAGTATTTAATGGGATAATATACGGACATAAATAAGAACATGGTGAGCTATAAATCCCATTATGGGAGTAAAAAAGGCATAACATAAAGAACACCATACATGTTAGGAAATAGGCATATTAATGGAGCATAAGAGAAAACATGAACATAAAGGATTGATATAGAAGGATTATTATAACATGCAAATGTGGAAAAAACATAAAAATATATATTATCATGACCCAAATATCATTAAAAATGGATTATAATGAGTAAACCCTCATTGCACATGAATTATCATGAGTAAACCCTCATTACACAAGGATTAGCCTGAGTAAACACTCATTGCACATGAATTAGCATGTGTAAACCCTCATTTCACATGGATTATCATGAGTAAACCCTCATTGAACATGGATTATATTGAGTAAACTCATATTTCACATGCATTATTATGATAATAAACATTTTCCAATGCATTGGAGTTCTATCAGGGCACACCCTTTATAAACATTTCATTTCATCAATAAGTGTGCCACATGGATCATATAACATAGATTCATTCAACATCATAAGTTGTTACACGATTAAATGATGTGGAATAAATACAATTAAGTACCATTAAATTTGAATATGTGCATAAAGTTGAATATCCTTGATATATAAATGGGTATGGTATTTAATACACAAATATTTTGGATTGGAAAATCATGGTCCAATTTCGACACCATAATGACGTGACATAAAAATTGATAAAAATGGTTGATGATAGAGAAAGGTAAATCATATAATATGCACATTAAATGGATAATAATGGGTCGTGTAGATACATATCCCAACACATTGAATTTGTAAATAGATGGTGTAACATAATAAATAAACATGAAGTAAGTGGAGAAATTGAATAACTCTTACGAAATTTCCGCTTGGTAACCGGTGTACATGGGAGGGATTAATGAGAGATAAAGAGGTATAATGTCATTAAAACATAAGTATTTAGGTATGGGAGAGAAGTAAAATGATAACTCAACATTTTTAATTTAAAATAAAATGCTATAACATTATAAAGTAACTCGAACAAAAATAAGAAATGCAGAAATCCCTTACGAAAATCCAGCATGGTAACCGGTGTACATAAGGGTTGATTAGATGAATAAATGAGAGTGGAATGGTATATCATCATTTATACAAAAAATGAGATGTATTTAGGATATTTAGTAACATATTCCAATAATGTAATAAATGAAATTAAAAGAAATAACATGAAAAGAATGCTTGATAAAAGAGGAGAGTGGAAGATCCCTTATAGAATTTTGGCATAGGGACACGTGTGCTTAAGGGATCATAGGGGGGATCTCTGAGTGTGAAAGGAAGATCACGTAAAATATACCTCAAATGGACTATATGGGTGTTGTGTAACATAATAACCCAACATATAAATATGGAACATAAGAAGCATAATGTAAAATAGTAGCTTGAATGTAAACGAGAAGAGTGAAATCCATTACCGAATTTCGGAATAGTAACGGCTTAGGCAAGGGTACAAATGGGGGAGGATAAATGATATATTATGGAAATAACATAATATGGATAGTATTTTATTGATTATACACGTTTAAAATATAAAAAATTGAAGTTACAACAACTACTTTCAAATGAGTTTATTGAATTTGAATGGAGGATAGGAAAGTGAGCATCCATTTCATAGAAGTGTGATCCAAAAGGCTTGGGAGAGGATTCTTGAGAGCTTGGGGAAGACATTGGAAGACTCTTGGTAGTATGGGATAGAGTTTGGTCGAGCTCCAAATGGTTTTAGTGAAGATTAATTGGTGGTTGGGTGGGTTTATGAAGGAAAAGATAGGTAATTATTTATTATTTAGGTTTTGGACACTACACTTTAAACTAATCAAAACCACAAACCATACCATGATTTTTTCCCATGGTTTCATCCAAATGGTACTGGTATACAATATTTTAAAAAACCATGGACTGAACATTTTAAAATATTATTCTTTCATATGTGGAGATGAGTCAAACTCTCAAGGATATCATTTTAAAATGTTAAAATATTTTTTAAGTCTTGGAGGGTCCACTAAGGCATTATAAAATTATTCAAACAAATATAAAATAACATTATTTTAAAGGTAAAACTTATATTTTCTGAATATCCCTTCTATAGTATTTTATTACTTCACTATTGGGTCATTATGATGTCATAAAAAACATTATATATATTTATATGGTATTTAATATTTACCCAGAAATTAGAATCCCTCAGAAAATTTTGAAAAAATCACCGTTTGATAATTTGGACTTCTTGAATCCAAAAATTATATTTATTTTATATAAATAATTGTATAAATATGTGAATTTTTACTTTTAAAATAAAAACTAACATTTATCAAAAATTGATGAGTTTTGAAAAAATATTGTTTTTACCCTTAATAATAATTACATCTGACTTCATAAAAATTATATACTATGGCATCCCGTAATTTTAATACATAAATTTTCATTACATTTTACATACAGAGGATCTTTAATGTCTAGTGTCTTGGAAATAAGGAACAATAAAACTTGAAAACAACATAAAAAATTCTTCTAATCCAATTGTAAGGCTTGATCATAAGTTAATCCTAATTATAATTACTACATCTCATATCCTCGAGACATACATTCAAAGGAAAGGGTGAGCAAAAAGCCTAGTAAGGGTGAGCAAGGGAATCAGTTTACTTGTGATATCAATACTAACTTGAATAAAACATAAAGACAAGAAAAATGAAATAATAAGCATATAATAATGAAAATAATATAAATTATAACTTGAATATGTGGCTAAAACATTTCATTTAGACATTCATGAACATATCACCAAGTTCCATCCCCAAGGTGTCATAAAAATTACCAAGGTTATTCACCAAGGTATCATAAAACTTGTCATCTCTAGAGATTAATTATTTACCCAATGCATTGGAGAGCTATCATACCACACCCTTAATATGTCTTTACTTTCATGTGATCCAAATAGATCTTAAAAAAATTCATAAATAACCCAAATAAAATCAATGAAATGGGTTTTGTGTGAAAATCATGATGTTTAAAAAGAGCTTAAAAATAAGATCATTATATCATTTATAACCCACAGAAAGGGAGTGAGGGTTATATGTATGTCAATTACAGAATAAAATATATCATATTTATGTATTTATTAACACCCATAGAAACGAAATAGGTCTAGGTATTCACATAAATAAAACAAGATAATTTATTGAGAGAAAGAGATAGAAATTATGAGACGAAATTTCTACAGCATAATGACTAAATAACATGGTTTTAGAAAACATTGAAAAGAGAGGGGAAAAGGGTAACCCACTCATAAATTATTAAAAATACCGTATGGGTATTGAATAAGATCATTGTATTAATAATTGAATGTCATACCACATGAAAAGGAAACATGAAATAAAAGAGAAGACATGATTTCTTTTACGAGAAATTCGACAGCCTAACGGCGTCACTTAAAATTCATAAAACAAATTGATTAGAGCGGAAAGGGTCTATCAACAATTATACATGAAATTGAAAGAAATTAGAACATATAAGAACATACCATAAACATAAATAGAGGGAAATTATAAGTCACAACATAAAGGAAGTCATGACTTAAAATAGGACGGTGAATGGATCCCTTACCTTGAATAGTAACTTCAAAAACATGAGGGTCGGGACCATAGGAGGCTTTAGGGAACCTTGGGAGGACTAATTGGGAGGAGTGAGACCAGAAATTTGTTGGGGAGTATTTGGAAATGAAATAAATTAGGGAATGACTTGGTATTTTTAGGAGAAGTGAGGCGACAAGTCATAAATGGCCAAGGGACGCCTCATCGGTGGTGTTGGCAAAACCATGGGCTTGCCCATGGTATTGGCCAAGTGGTACACCTCATACCATATCATACTATTCATAAGACTAACAGAATTATTAAAAAATTATTACGTCCTTAATGATGTCATTAAACACCCAAAACAAAAACCGGTGTTTTCACTATTCACCAAAAATTCAACTTTTTCAGAAAAATCCCCAAAAATCACCTTAACGTATTATCGATGCTCTAAATTCAAAAATGAACTCCATTTTATGAGAATAATTTTCCAAATTTTTTAAATTAATTTTTATATAAAAACACTATTCACCCAAAAACACTAATACAATACCAATAACTTCTGAAACAGTTATTTACTTATTTTATTGAATCACATTACTTAATCAAGGTGCCTAAATTATATTAATACTTTATTAATTGAGGTTACTTAATCCATTTTGATGAAATTACTAATCATAAGCGTAAAATCACTATTCATAATTTACTATTCATCAAAAATTATGTTGATCTTATTAGACTTTAAATTTCTTACTGAACATAATAGTAGATGACCATTTTTTGAAGATCATTAAAAATTATTAATTATTTAAAGTTCACATAAATATTTTGAAATATCTTTTTTCTAAAATGCATAAATAATATGCATACTATATTTATCCGGACATTTGAAATTTCAAAAACTTCAGCATAAGAAGAAATCACAATTTTTTTATTTCAAAGGATTACATAAAGAAGGTAAGGTCTTGTTACATAGCCCCTTATAGAACCAGCATAGGACCTAACTGTAAGGTGTGCTATAGTGATATAATCTTGGGGTGGCTCGTCCAACATTTCCTGAGTGGTGATTTCTATCAGCTTGATCTTCTCCTTAACGTGATTCTGTTCTAGCTTCACACGATGAAGTTCGGATTGGGTTTGGTCTAGGGCAAAGCCTAGTGGTGCTACCTCCTTCCCAAGTTCCGTCAAATGGGCTTCGAATGACCTGAGTCTACTAGAGGATGCCATCAAATCTTCTCTTTGTATTAATTAACCAAGATCACTAGTATTTATAAACAATAATCACAACACTAAGAGTTTAGTTTCCAATGGTCATATTGATCAACGGTCATATAACAGTCGAATCTGAACCATCTTAATTTAATTATACTCATTTAATAAAATGAAATAGTTTTGTTGAGTATAAAATAAAATAACACACAAAATTAGGAAACAAAAATTATTAAAAAGTTCGGGTCGTTACATTCTTCCCCCATTAAGAAATTTCTTCCCTGAATTTTTTAACTTTTACCCATAGATGAGAAAATGTGTCGGTACTTATGCTTCATAGACTCCTATGTTTCTCACATGGATTCTTAATATTTTTTGTTCCTCCACAATACCTTAACAAGGTGGGTTGTCATGTTTCATAGAACCTTGTCTCTACGATCCAAGATCTCCACTGGATGCTCCTCATAAGATATTTCATGTTCCAGTTGTAGCACCTCTTGGTTTATTACATGTGAAGGGTCAGGTATGTACTTATTCAAGAGGGATACATCGAAGACATCATGAACTTGTGCTATATTTGGAGGAAGTTTAAGTTGATATGCCACTTCTACCACACGATCAAGGATTTCATAGGGGCCAATGTACCTAGGGCTGAGCTTCCATTTCTTCCCAAACCTCATGAATCTCTTCCAAGGTGAAATTCTAAGAAAGACCTTATCGCCAACATCAAACTCAAAGTCCCTTCGATGGTTGTCGGAGTATCTCTTTTGTCGACTCTGAGCTCCCTTAATGTGTTGTTGGATGGCATGGACTTTTTCTGACATCTCTTACACAAGATCGGGAACAAGAAGCTTTCCCTCACCACCTTCATCCCAACAAGAAGTAGTTCTACATCGCTTCCCATATATATATACATAGGGTTCCATTTGAATGGTTGAGTTAAAGCTATTTTTGTAAGAGAACTCAACTAAAGGGAGATGTTGATCCCATCCACCCTTAAATTCCATTGAGCACGTTCTCAGAATGTCCTCGAGTGTTTGAATAGTCCTCTTAGATTAGCCATCAGTTTGGGGTGATAGGCCATACTAAAATTCAATTTAGTGCTCAGATCATGTTCAATACTTCTCCAGAATTTTGATGTGAACCTTGGATCATGATCCAATATGATAGAAAGTGGAACTCCATGTAGCCTTACCACTTATTCACGTAAATCCTGGCCAGTTGATCAAGAGATAAATCTTCCCAAATGGATATAAAATGGGAAGTCTTGGTGAGATGGTCCACAATAACCCATATCTCATTGTTTCCTTGGGAAGTTCTCGAGAGACCAGTGACGAAGTCCATAGTGATATTGTTCCACTTCCATGCTAGTATGAGTAGTGGTTACAACACCCCTTTAGGAAGTTGTCACTTGGCCTGCACTTGGTGATATACTAGGAACCTTGTAGTGTAGTCAGCAATCTCCCTTTTCATATTATCCCACCAAAAATGATCATGAAGGTCGCTATACATTTTTTTGCTTCCAGGGAGTATAGAGAAAGTAGAACAATGAGTTTCATCCATTAGATCCGTCTTTATTTCCGGAATAGATGGAACACATAGTCTTATACGAAATTTCAGTACACCATCTTGATAAATATTGAACTCATGAAACTTCTTATCCTTGACAGCTTCAAACTTCTTTTGTAACAAAGGATCTTCAATCTGAGCTTTATTGATCTACTCTAGTAATGACGTTTGAGAAATCATTTGGGTTAGGGTTGATGATATCCCTTCCATTATAATTCCCATGTCCATCTTTACTAGGTCATTGATCAAATGATATTTTTTTAATCCTCATTATGGAAGGAACAACTAGGTCTTTCCTACTTAATGCATCAACAACTTTGTTTTCTCTTCCAGGATGATAATGAATTGAACAATCATAATTTTTAAGAAGTTTCAACCATCTCCTTTGTCTCATGTTCAATTACTTTTTTGTGAAAATATTCTTCAAACTTTGATGGTCTTTGTATATATAAAATTTCTCCCCCTAAAGATATTACCTCCATATTTTCAGAGCAAAAATGAACGCAGCCAACTCCAGATCATGCGTAGGATAATTCTGCTCATGAGTCTTCAACTGTCGAGATGCATCAGCAATGAACTTGTCATTTTTCCTGAGGACACACCCCAGCCCTTTTAGAGATGCATCACTAAAAATAACAAATCTTTCACCACATGAGGGTAGAGTTAAAACTGGTGTAGTAACCAATCTATTCTTCATCCCTTGGAAACTTTCCTCACACTCCTTTGACTAGATGAACTTTACCCTTTTTCAAGTTAACTTGGTTAATGGATTATAAAGTCATGAATTTTTTTTCACAAACCTCCTATAATATCCAGATAGTCCATGAAAACTTTGAATCTCAGTTATTTTTGTAGGTTGAGGCCACTCCTCTGCAAATTTTGTCTTTGCAGGGTCAACTGTGATTCTTTATTGGTTACAATGTGTCCCAAGAGAGAAACTTGTTTTAACCAAAAGTCACATTTGCTGAACATCCCATAAAGCCTATCCTTCCACAGAGGTTGAAAAATATCCCTTAGATGATACTCATGCTCCTCGTGACTTTAGGAATATATCAAAATATCATCAATAAAAACTACAACAATTTTATCAAGGAAGACCTTAAAGACTATATTCATCAAATCCATAAAAATAGCAGGTGCATTAGTCAGTCTGAAGGGAATAACAACAAACTCATATTTACCATATCTTGATCATAAGGAAGTTTTAGGAATATCTTCTTTCTTCACCCTTAATTGATGATAACCAAATCAAAGATCAATCTTAGTGGAGAATTGAGCCCCACGAAGTCGGTCAAATAAGTCATCAATTCTTGGAAGAGGGAATTTTTTCTTCACTATGATCCCATTTAGTTCTCTATAATCAATGCATAGCTGCATCGATCCATCTTTCTTCTTCACAAAGAGAACTAGGGATCCCCAAGGAGACACACTCGGTCGGATAAACCCCTTATCCAAAAGATCTTTCAGTTGTTTATTTAATTCCACTAGATCCGCATTTTCCATCTTAAACAGGGTCGTTGATATTAGATGAGATTTAGGTATGAGCTCAATAGAGAACTCTACCTCTATTTCAGGGGGAGGTCCAGGAAAATCCTTAGTAAATACATCAACATATTATTGTATGATGGGGTCACTTTCTATCCTTAAACTCTCATCCCCTTCTCATTCTTCACCAATAAACTCCACAAAGAATGATATAAGGGGTTCTTCTAGACAAGGATCAGGTTGAGATATCTCTCCTCAGAAGATAACTATAGGATTTCTATTCAAGACTACTGATATTTCTTTACTTCTGCAATTGATCTTAGCATTATACTTTGAGAGCCAGACCATCCCTAGTATAATGTCGAATTCCAGCAAAGAAATGACTATGAGATTTGCGATAAGATTGTGTTCACTAAAGTAAATACTAGAGTTTCTAAACACTGAAAATGTTTGGATAGTCCCACCAAGAGTCTTGGCTGATAACTCTACTTTTAGAAAATTGGGGGTTCATTCTAAATTCGTTGCAAACATAGAGGAAATAAAGGAGTGCTTAGAACCAGAATCAAGCAAAGTATTTTTTAGTTTTGAGACAACAACAAGAGTACCTACAACCACATCATTCGGAGCTTCAACTTCAGCTATTGTAACACCCCGAGATTTTATGAAAAATATTTTTTTTAATTTCATTAATGTCTTGTGTTGCATGCTTCACCAAAAGGAGCTTGTACAACACGCATCCTTGACTTGCCTTGCATTACACGCAATCACGACTTTCCTCGATAGCGTGTGTAGTACGTAATACCGAGTTTCACTAAACAACGATATGCTATTAAAATATTATTAAAACTATCTGTTATGAATAGTAATAACCACTTTTTTAAATTTTATAAATTTTATTTTTCAAAATGGACTTCATTTTTGGAGTCAGAATATCGAAACTAGCCTCGGGGGAAATTTTGGTATTTTTCTGAAAACTTTCATTTTTTGATGAATAGTGAAACAACTAAGTGGTAGTTAAAAAAACTGAATTTTTCATAAAACTTAATTTTACCACTTCTGTGAGTGGAATTTCAAAAATCCAAGAGACACGGTTAATATCAAGGACTTAAATGTGGTTCAATGAGATGAAAATAATTTTTAGTGAATAGTAACTTTTTACTTTTATTTACCACAGTTAAAAGTAAATAGGGTAATTAAGGGTAAAAATGATATTATTATTACCCTAACACATGTTCTAATTCTATTGGACAAGTTTAATTCGACCAAAAGCAACCTTAGGAATAAAATATGACCATTTAAGCCCACTTGGATTAGATTAGGACATTTATTATTAATTTATTTAAAGAATGGATAAAATAGTTAAAATCCATGTTTAATATGTAAATAATTTTTAATATAGGGTTATACATAAGATAAATTCGACTATAAATATTCATTAGAAATATAAAAATATTTCCTACATAATGATATTTTATTTGTAATTTTTATACATTAAATAATTTAATTTATTTATGACACAACGATGATTCAGTAATTGCCATTTTAAGAAAATATTAACATAATTGATGTTATAAATTCACAAATAAATGTAATTTGAGACTTTTTATGACTTAAATTAATTTTCTAGGTTAATATGACATGTTATTGTTGATATAAGTAACTTTGATCGAACTTATCATTCTGTTATAAATTTCATAAAAATCATGTAACCAAAGTGTCAAAATTGACATAAATTAGTTTTTAAAACAAATATTATATTATTAATTGTTATTTTATTCCTAAAAATCTATGGTTCGGCAAAATGACTTAGATAAGGTTATATATATTAATAATAAACAACTTGGGGTTCGTTTGGCTTGATATAGTATGTTTATTAACCAAATAGTGTAAGAAAACAAAAAGACATGGTAAAGGTTAAATTATTTAACATAGAGTTAAATCTAATTGATAAGGTTAAAATAATAACCTAAACATGTCTAAATCCTATTTGATGAGATAATTTCGACCCATCCCCACTTTATCTTAGAAATAAGACCCTTTGGAACCATTATAAACCGAATTTGACCTTAATATAAAATAATATTTTGAGATTTTCCTAAGGTGCCCCTCTCCTCCCTTATAAAAGGGCACCTCGTCCCTCTTCTCCTCACACTAATTTGAGCATTAAAGCTCGTCCAAACCCTTAAAAAATATCCTCTCCACTTCCTTAGTATCATCCTAGAGGTCCTGGTCTTCTTCAAAGACCATCCTTAGTTCTTTAAGTGGAGGTTAATAAAAGGCGCGTCAAAAAGAGGTAATATCCATTACCGATCTTTTTCAGTTTCTTTCTTCTTCCACTTCTTCTTCTTTAGTTGTTTCATGATAAAGTAATAACATCAGTATTTAGTATATACTGATATGTTATTATAAATATGAAACAACTCTAATTAACCTTCTATCCATCCTACAGAAAAAGGAAATCACCGCGCGTGCGTACGTACGGAATACCGTCTCCACACCGTGGTGTAATCTATTTCCCGCCACCACCTTAATTGGATGGGTATAATGGTGTAATGAGTAACTATATATGATTATTATAAAGTTATATTGGTACTGAAATAGTATACATACACTTCAACACAAGTTCACGATCATGAGAGTGATATCATCGCTCGTGCGTACGTACGGACTACCGTCTCCATGACACGATGAGATTCATTCTCCATGTTAACCATTTAATAATGATTATAAAGTATATATAAGCAATAATAATTAAATATATGACATTATAAAGCTACTTGATTTATGTATATATGTATGTCATCTACTTTCTTCCATTCAAGACAATAAGGAAAGGAAAACTGCGTTCATGCGTACGTACGGACTACCGTCTCCATGAACGGTGTGTTTCATTTCATTTATCTATCTATTATATATATATATATATACTGAATATATATGATATATAAATCATGTTTTATATTATGTAAGTAAGTAAATCATGATATAAGTAATAATAATGTCAAGAACAACAATTCCAAACACCTACGATAAATGAAACGATTTTACCCAAAACACTTCTTTAACATGGAATTTACCAAAGAATGGGTAATATAAAGTCATAAGTGAACCATATATGATATCATAACAATGAATATGATTCTGTAATAAGTTAATGATATTATTTACATCATTATACAGGAGTTTCGGATATGTACAAAGCATATCAGACATAAGGTAAGGGAAATATCACAATCTCATTTTTATCTGAGATTGTTTATACTTTGAAATTTACTGGGGTGTATTTTATCATCCACATCCATGTATCCTCAATATGTAATATTATTTCCATACAACTACAATTGTTTAAATCCAATTTTACCCATCGGTGAGTTTTTATTAAAAGATAGGAAAGGAATCTTTTGTCGTTTTTTCATACGAGGTAGTTTTTGAATTTTCCGACAAAAGTACGAGAAGAATGTTTTTTTAACTTATACGACATGAATGGATTTTTTAAAACATTATTTCCAAGAAGATTCCTTTAAAAGTTTTCAAGTTTATTTTCAATCAACTTCGTTTAGTTTAAAATTTTATGACATGTTAAGAAAGGAAAAAAAATTTAAAGTAGAAAGGATATTTTCCTCAAGAACGGAGTTCAAGTGTTTTTATCAAAATTATTTTCCATCTAAGATAATATAGGGTTATGTTTTTATCCCTATTTTTAAATTGATTTGATTATGTTGTGATGGAATTATTTTTATGTATTCCTTTATCTTATATGAATTGTTTTATGATGTCATGTTGTTTAAGAATCCCATTTTTATTACATGGGTTATGCTATGATGTATGGTTTATGATTTTGTGGCACACATAAGAATGGTATCATTATGAGATGGGTGGGACCTATAGCTCCCTCAAATGCATTGGGTAAAGATTTTATATCTCATGAGATAGACATGGCTGGAACGGTAGGTTATACCAGTTCAGTGAAACAGGACTGAAATGAGGGTGACTTGGTTCAGAAATGGACTTTTTCCACTAAGATAGTCTTGGCAATGAGTCTTGACTAATAAGATATGATTCTCTATGATTATGTGTGTATGCCACAAAGTTTCATGTATTAAGTTATGATTATTGGAATTACGTTTCACTACTATGATTTATCCCATGTTATGAAATTATGATCTCTTTTGCAAGTTAATATTTCCAAAAGATATGTTCTTATGAATATGACGTAATTGATATTTCTTTTGTTTACCCTTAATTAGCATTTGAGCTCACCCTTTTATGTTTTCTTTTCCCCAGGACATAAAAGAAAGGATTTAGGTTTAAAAAAGAATATCTTTATTGGAGATGTTGAAGATCTTTCACCACGATTAGAAGATTATATTCCAAGTTTCCAAAGACACTAAACTATTACGGTCCTTGTGTGTCTATTTTTCTTATGTATTATGTATTCCGAAAAAGTAATGTAATGTCCATGTACGTCAAGCTTTGGGTCTCTACAGTTGGTATCAGAGGAAAGGTTTAGTCAACCTTTGGAAACTAGGATGCGAAAATTTTAGTGAGATCCCTAGAGATATTTCTAAGGTATGTCTAGGGATGTCCCTAAGGTTAAGTATAAGTATAGGATATAGTCCTAGAACTACGGTGAAGATCTTAGAATTTAACCTAAGTTGTTATATATTAAGGTTACTCCCCCTTTATTATGTTGTTTTCCCTAGCATGATTTTTTCCTCTCACACTATTCTTTTTGGGTTTTAGAAAATGGCTGAAAACAAGATGATTCATGATAATGGAGGATATGATGGACAATGGAATGATATTCTTCATGAGAAACCAAATGAAATGGGATTTGGTGGTCCAAACATAATTATTTTTTCGAATCAGCAATCTCATAATATGATCAATAAAGTAATATTTGGTAAGTTTCCTGACTCGGCTAATAAGAGAATGATGGAGTTTCATGATGAACATAGAGCAAAGATAGTTCAATTTCCCATGTGTAAATAATGTGGGAAGAGGCATCAAGGAGAATGTTTAAAAGGAACTGTAAGATACTTTGGGTGTGGAAAATAAGGACACAAAGCCAGTAAGTGCAAAGGAAAAGGTTCAGTTAACACCAGGGATGAGGATAATGGTATTGCTACGACATCAACAATGGTTAAATGTTTTAAATGTGGAATGTACGGGCATTATGCAAACCAATGCCCTAAGGGAAAGTCTCATGAAGAGAATCAGTATGGTCGTATAGGTAGTATTTATGTTGATGATGATGATGAGACTACAAATGATATGCGAGATGAAAGAATTGTTGAAGCTCGGTCAATGGTTTAAGAATGTAGTGGAATGATTACATGTTTATCAAGTGTATTGTTGTATAAGTAATATCATGGTACTATGGAATAAAGAGACATCTAAGGATTGTTACAATGTTGTCTTTCCTTAAGTTTTGAATGTATGTGATGAATGGTACCAGTATTTTTGGAAAGTAGATGATATGCGCATAATGAAGGGATAAGGAGAAAATTAAATGTTTTATAGTATTCATGAGCTCATGACTGATATAAGGAGAAGGTTATATCATGGTTTGACTATATAGAATTTTTGGATTTTGGTATGTGGAAAGAGTTATCTCTTTACAGCATTCATGTTTTCACTAAGGTTTAATGGGTATTCATTTTTCAAGAGAATACATGATTACGGTATTCACATGATTGGAATGTGACCAGCAAGACAATGGGGGATAAATGATGGTTGGTTGATGACATTTCAAGTAATCATTTTCTTTATACTATGAGCTAGGATCGAATTATTTTAGATAAGCCTAAAGATTGGAATGGATTATGTTGTACATAAGTTAGGATAGAACTTTTTTCAATATTATTGATGGGATGTTATAGTAATATAGCTTTAGAAAAAGGACAACCTGCAGGATGGGCGACAGCCCATCGCGTCGGACAAGGCTGTGGGAATCGAACCCACAATCGAAGTGCGACTGGCCTTTATCGCCTACCACTGGCCTACAGGAAGTCCCTATTTAGTAGAAACTAGTTTTATTTTATTAAGTGGTATGATATATGAAGTATAAGTTCATTTTTGGAACCATATACGTTTAGTCTAACCATAAGATGGACTTATAACTTTTTCTAACCTTTTGTTTGAAACAGATGGAATGACCCATCATTCTATCACATGATCTGCTAACACAATAACAAATTCAACTTCATTTCTTTAAGGGATGAAGTGGAAATTGTTCAATTCACGAACAACAGTGAGATTGTACCAAAATAATGTAAGTATTTCTTTTAGTTCATCAACTTTAGGGAAATGATCTTGAAAACCAAATATGTTTTCCTAGTGCTCTTATAACTGATGAATCAGATGGTACCCTAGATCGTCACAAATTTATGGATTTGTGATTGCTGGTTTTTCCATAGCCATGTTCTCTATCACTCTTCATCAGAACATGATGGTTAGATTTCTCTTCCATATCCATATTTTCAACTATGTGGAAACCCAATGATTAGTTTATTTGGGTAACCGTTACGTTTCATATTTTTGTTTTTAAAGAATGGTTTTGTTATTCCTTTTGACGATGTGGGTTTCTATTAAAGAAACTTTCAACTAGTAAACCATTTATAACCCCGACGAATTTCGAGGGAAAAATTCATTTTAAGGGGGGTAGAATGTAACATCCCGAGATTTTATGAAAAATATTCTTTTTTAATTTCATTAATGTCTTTTGTTGTATGATTCACCAAAAGGAGCTTTCAAAACACGCATCTTTGACTTTCCTTACATTACACGCAATTGCGACCTTCCTCGATAGCGTGTGTAGTACGCAATACCGAGTTTCACTAAACAACGATATGCTATTAAAATATTATTAAAACTAGCAGTTATAAATAGTAATAACCACTTTTTGAAATTTTATAAATTTTATTTTTCAAAATGGACTTAATTTTTGGATTCAGAATATCAAAATTAGCCTGGGGTGAAATTTTGGTATTTTTCTGAAAACATTCAATTTTTAATGAATAGTGAAACCACTAAGTGGTAGTTAAAAAAACTGAATTTTTCATAAAACATTATTTTACCACTTCTGTGAGTGGAATTTCAAAAATCCGAGAGACACAGTTAATATCAAGGACTAAAATGTGGTTCAATGAAAGGAAAATAATTTTTGGTGAATAATAACTTTTTACTTTTATTTACCACGGTTAAAAGTAAATAGGGTAATTAAGGGTAAAAATGATATTATTATTACCCTAAAACATGTCCTAATTCTATTGGACAAGTGTAATTCGACCAAAAACAACCTTAGGAATAAAATATGACCATTTAATCCCACTTGTATTAGATTAGGACATTTATTATTAATTTATTTAAAGAAGGGTTAAAATAGTTAAAATCAATGTTTAATAAGGAAATCATTTTTAATATAGGGTTATAAATAAGATAAATTCGACTATAAATATTCATTAGAAAGATAAAAATATTTCCTACATAATGATATTTTATTTGTAATTTTTAGACATTAAATAATTTAATTTATTTATGACACAACGATGATGCAGTAATTACCTTTTTAAGAAAATATTAACAGAATTGATGTTATAAATGCCCAAATAAATGTAATTTGAGACTTTTTTGACTTACATTAATTTTTTAGATTAATATGACATGTTATTGTTGATATAAGTAACTTGGTTAGAACTTATCATTATTTTATGAATTTCATAAAAATCATGTACCAAATAGTGTCAAAATTGACATAAATTAGTTTTTAAAACAAATATTATATTATTAATTGTTATTTTAATCATAAAAATATACGGTTCGGCCAAATGACTTAGATAAGGTTATATATATTAATAATAAACAACTTGGGGTTCGTTTGGCTTGATATATTATGTTTATTAACCATATAGTGTAAGAAAACAAAAAGACACAGTAAAAGTTAAATTATTTATCTTAGAGTTAAATCTAAATGATAAGGTTAAAATAATAACCTAAACTTGTCAAAATCGTATTTTAGGAGAGGATTTCGACCCATACCCACTTTAGATTCGAAATAAGACCCTTTGGAACCATTATAAACCGAATTTTTCCTTAATATAAAATAATATTTTGAGATTTTCCTAAGGTGCCCCTCTCCTCCTTTATAATAGGGCACCTCCTCCCTCTCCTCCTCACACCAATTTGAGCATTCAAGCTCTGCCAACCCCTGACAAAATCTCTTATCCACTTCCCTAGTATCATACTAGAGGTCCTGGTCTTCTTCAAAGACCATCTTTAGTTCTTTAAGTGGAGGTTAAGAAAAGGCGCGTCAAAAATAGGTAATATCCATTACCGATCTTTTTCAATTTATTTCTTCTTCAACTTCTTCTTCTTCAGTTGTTTCATGATAAAGTAATAACATAAGTATTTATTATATACTGATATGTTATTATAAATATGAAACAACTCTAATTAACCTTCTATCCATCCTACGGAAAAAGGAAATCACCGCGCGTGCGTACGTACGGAATACCGTCTCCACGCCGTGGTGTAATCTATTTTCCGCCACCACCTTAATTGGATGGGTATAATGGTGTAATGAGTAAATTAATATTATTATTATAAATTGATATTGATACTTATATATTATACATACACTTCAACACAATTTCACGATCATGAGAATGATATCATCGCTCGTGCGTACATAAGGACTACCGTCTCCACGACGCGATGAGATTCATTCTCCATGTTAACCATTTAAGAATGATTATAAAGTATATATAAGCAATAATAATGAAATATATGACATTATAAAGCTACTGGATTTATATATATATGTATGTCATCTACTTGCTTCCATTCAAGACAATAAGGAAAGGAAAACAGCGTTAATGCGTACGTACGGACTATCGTCTCCATGAACGGTGTGTTTCATTTCATTTATCTATCTATTATATATATATATACGGAATATATATGGTATATAAATCATGTTTTATATTCTGGAAGTAAGTAAATCATGATATAAGTAATAATAATGTCAAGAACAACAAGTCCAAACACCTAGGATAAATGAAATGATTTTACCCAAAACGCTTCTTTAACATGGAATTTACAAAAGAACAGGTAATATAATGTCATAAGTGAACCATATATGATATCATAACAATTAATATGATTCTGTAATAAGTTAATGACATTATTTAAATCATTATACAAGAGTTTCAGATACGTACAAAGCATATCAGACATAAGGTAAGGGAAATATCATAATCTCATTTTTTATCTGAGATTGTTTATACTTTGAAATTTACTGGGGTGTATTTTATCATCCACATCCATGTTTCCTCAATATTTAATATTATTTCCATCCACCTACAATTTTTTAAATCCAATTTTACCCTTCGGTGAGTTTTTAGTAAAAGATATGAAAGGAATCTTTTGTCGTTTTTCATACGAGGTACTTTTTGACTTTTTCGACAAAAGTACGAGAATAATGTTTTTTTAACTTATATGGCATGAATGGATTTTTTAAAACATTATTTCCAAGAAGCTTCCTTTAAAAGTTTTCAAGTTTATTTTCAATCAACTTCTTTTAGTTTAAAATTGTATGACATGTTAAGAAAGGAAAATTGTTTTTGAAGTAGAAAGGACATTTTACTCAAGAACGGAGTTCAAGTGTTTTATCAAAGTTATTTTCCATCTAAGATAATATAGGGTTCTGTTTTTATCCCTATTATTACGTTGATTTGATTATGTTGTGATGGAATTATTTTTATGTATTCATTTATCTTATATGAATTGTTTTATGATGTCATGTTGTTTATGAATCCCATTTTTATTACATGGGTTATGCTATGATGTATGGTTTATGATTTTGTGGCACACATAAGAATAGTATCATTATGATATGGGTGGGACCTATATCTCCCTCCAATGCATTGGGTAAAGATTTTATGTCTCATGAGATAGACATGGCTGGAACGGTAGGTTATACCGGTTCAGTGAAACAGGACTGAAACGAGGGTGGCTCGGTTCAGAAATGGACTTTGTCCACTAAGATAGTCTTGGCAATGAGTCTTGACTAATAAGATATGATTTTCTATGATTATGTGTGTATTCCACAAAGTTTCATGTTTTAAGTTATGATTATTGGGATAACATTTCACTACTATGATTTATCCCATGTTATGAAATTATGATATCTTTTGCATGTTAAGATTTCCAAAAGATATGTTCTTATGAATATGACGTAATTGATATTTCTTTTGTTTACCCTTACTGAGCATTTGAGAACACCCTTTTATGTTTTCTTTTCCCCAGGACATAAAATAAAGGATTTAGGTTTAAAAAAAAGAAGATCTTTATGGGAGATGTTGAAGATCTTTCACCACGATTAGAAGATTATATTCCGAGTTTCCAAAGACACTAAACTATTACGGTCCTTGTGTGTCTATTTTTATTATGTATTAAGTATTCTGAAAAAGTAATGTAATGTCCATGTACGTCAAGCTTTGGGTCTCTACAGCTCTCATGATAGAAAAATCATGGCATTGATCCCTTGGCCTTTGCTAAGGTTGATGGTGGTTCCCGTCCGCTACCCTCAGATTTGGACAGTGATTGCAAAAGTTCCCACATTGTCCACACATGAAGCATTGGACCTAAGGTAGGGCCTACATCATCCTCCCCTTTTCATTAGTGTTTGTAAGTTGAGGTTTCACCTCAACATGACAATTCCTCGAAATGTTTCCATCTCTACCACACTTTTAGCACTTTCCACTCCCGAGCAGGCAGTTCCCCGAATGCTTCTTCCCACATTTACTATACATGGGAAGTTTTACTTTCTTTCCCCATCATCCTTGATCGAATATCCTCCCTAATCTTGGATTCAACGATCTCTTCTTGTCATTTGATTTATGATACCATTGTGTCTCACCAAACTCTAGCTCGACTTTCATCGCACTCCGCATGATCTCCTCATAGTTATCATAGTCTTGGTTGGCTAGATTCTTCCACATATGAGGTCTCACTCCACCAAAGAATCTATCAACATTAGAATTTGGATCCATGATAAATCTAGAGGTATATCGTGAAAGCCTTGTGATGTTCATCTTATAGCTTCCCACAGATTCATTCTCCTCCTGCTTCAGCTCGAGAAACTCCTTCTCCATTCTTGTTCTCAAGGAATGAGGGAAATACTTACTGAAAAAGATCCCTCGAAACTCTTCCCACTCCATAGATTCAACTTCTACTCTTTTCCTCATGTTTTTATTATTTCCCGCCACTGATAAGCTTCTCCTTCTAAGCGATAGATAGCCATGGTGACTATCTCTTGCTTTGAACAACGGAGCACAAAAAAGATCATCTCGACGGAGCTGATCCACTGTATAGAAATCAATGGGTATGTCGATACACTGAAGGTTGGTAGTCTTTCATGCATAAAGGACTCAACAGAATGTTGTTCTTTTCACATTGAGATCATTCTCTCATCTTGATTCATGTTATTTCCCATAACATGAGTCAGTTGGTTCATCATTCGCAAGAATGTTTCCATTCCGGCTTCCACCAAAGGTTCGTCAACGCATGGTCCTTTGCAGTCACCATTTGTATGGTTCCTCCTATTTCCTACCATTTTTATAAAAGAGTAAAACCATAGTGAGAAACTTATTTCATTTACAAGTCTTTTAACTATAAAGGATTTTTTGTCTTAAAACTTCATCCTTAAACAATTTCATTTCTCTATAATTCCTTCATAATGATTCATAAAAAGCTTGTGATTAACCAAAAATATCCCTCGAGAGTGTCGTAACCAAGAGTGTAGCAATGCCCATTATTGGGCACCAATTCCCATTCGAGTCAAGATCAAAGCAGTGTTTTTGGGTCTAACCCCTATGTACATCTGTTCCAGATCCAACTCTATCTGCTCGTATCCAGATTGGGATGTATTTGTTTGATAAACCAGTTACTCAATACTCACCAAAATACTAGGATGTTTTCCTATATTTAATCTTTTCTATAGGGTTATTCCTAAATTTTTCATATCCTAACCTCTATAAATAACTAAACTATCCTTTGATACCAATTATGGAATCCTTCCTTTCTAATACATAACTTTTCATTACATTTTACATACAGAGGATCTTTAGAGTCTAGTGTCTTAGAAATCCGGAACAATAAAACATCAAAATAACATAAAAAATTCTTCTAATCCACTTGTAAGGCTTGATTATAAGTTCATCCTAAGTAGAATTACTTCATATCATAACCTAGAGACATATATTCAATGGAATGGGTGAGCAAAAATCCCAGTAAGGGTAAGCAAGGGAATCAATTTACTTGTGATATCAATACTAACTTGAATAAAACATAAATACAAGAGAAATGAAAGAATAGGAATATCATAATGAAAATAACTTGAATCATAACATGAATATGTGGATACAACATTTCAATTTAACATTCATGAACATATCACCATGGTTTATCCCCAAGGTGTCTTAAAAAATACCAAGGTTATTAACCAAGGTATCGTAGAACTTGTCATCTCTAGAGATTAATTCTTTACCTAATGCATTGGAGCGCTATCAGGGCGCACCCTTAATATGCCTTTACTTTCATGTGATCCAAATAGATCATAATAAAAAATTTCATAAATAACCCAAATAGAATCAAATAAATTGGTTTCTTCTCAAAATTATAACGTTTAAAAAGAGCTTAAAAATAAGATCATTATGTTATTTATAACCCCTGGAAAGAGAGTGAGGGTTATGTGTATGTAAATTACAGAATCAAATATATCATATTTATATATTTATGAACACCCATATAAACAATATAGGTTTGGGTATTCACATAAATAAAACGAGAGAATTTCTTGAGAGAAATAGATAGAAATTTTGAGATGAAATTTATATAGCATAACGACTATATAACATGGTTTTAGAAAACATTGAAAAGAGAGGGGACAAGGGTAACCCACTCGTAAAAATTTATAATACAATATGGGTAATGAATAAGATGATGGTATGAATATTTTAATGACATGCCACATGAAAAGGAAACTGGAAAGAAAAGAGAAGATATGATTTCTTTTATGAGAAATTTGGCATCCTAACGACGTCACTTAAAAATTCAGAAAACAAATTGATGAGAGAGAAAAGGGTCTCTCAAGAATTAGACATGAAATTGACATAAATATAACATATAATAACATACCACCAATCTAAAGAGATGCAAATTATAAGACACAACGTAAAGGAAGTCAGGAATTAAAAGTGGAGGGTAAAAGTATCCCTTACCTTGAAGAGGAACTTCGAAAACATGAATTTTGGGACCTTGGGAGGCTTAAGGGAACCATGGGAGGACTCCATGAGTGGATTGAGACCATAACATCGTTGGGGAGTAATTTTGAATGAAATTAATGAGGTAATGTCTTGGTATTTACAGGAGAAGTGAGGGGACAAGTCATTAATGGCCAAGGGACACCTCATCGGTGGTATTGGCGAAACCATGGGCTTGCCCATAGTATATGCCCATGGTATTGGCCACATAGGAAACCTCAAACCTTATCTTACTATTAATAAGTTGAACAGAATTATTACATAATTATTACATCCTTAATGATGTCATTAAACACCCGAAACAAAAAACAGTATTTTCACTATTCACCAAAAATTCAAATTTTTCAGAAAAATCCCCAAAAATCACCTTAACCTAATATCAGTGCTCTGAATTTAAAAATGAACTCCATTTAATAAAAATATTTTTATAAATATTTTTAATTTAATTTTTAAATAAAAACACTATTCACCCAAAAAAACTAATACTTAACCAATAATTTCTAAAATAGTAACTTACTTATTTTATTGAATCATATTACTTTATCAAGGTGCCTGAATTATATTAATACTTTTTTAAGTGTGGTTACTTAATCCATTTTATCACATTACTAATCATAAGCGTAAAATCACTATTCATAATTTACTATTCATTAAAAATTATGTTGATCTTATTAGACTCTAAATTTCTTACTGAACATAAATTTATAAGACCATTTTTTTGAAAATCATTACACATTATTAATTATTTAAGGTTTACAAAAAAAATTTGAAATATCATTATTCTAAAATTCGTCAACAATATGCATACTGTATTTAACAGGACATTTGAAATTCTAAAAACATCACCATAAGAAGAAATCACAATTTTTATTTATATCAAAGGATTACATAAAGCAGCTAAGGTATCGCTACATATCCCCTTATAGCACCAGCAAAGAACCTAGGTGTAAGGTGTGCTATGGTGATAGAATCTTGGTGTGGCTCAGCCAACATTTCCTTAGTGGTGATTTCTATCAGCTTGAACATCTCTAGAAGGAGATTTTGTTCCAGCTTCACACGATGAAGTTCAGCTTGGGTTTTTTCTAGAGAAAATCCCAATGGTGCTACCTCCTTTCCAGGTTCCATCAGATGGGCTTCGAACGACCCGAGTCTACTAGAGGAGACCATCAAATCTTCTCTTTGTATTAATTAACCCATATCACTTGTATTTATAAACAATAATTGCAACACTAAGAGTTTAGTTCCCAATGGTCATATTGACCAATGGTCATATAACAGTCGAAACCCAACGGTCTCATTTTAATTATACTCATTTTATTAAATGATATAGTTTTTTTGAGTATAAAGTAAAATAACACACAAAATTAGGAAACAAAAATTATTAAAAAGTTCATGTCGTTACATATACACATTTGTTAATTATATAATTAATTTGATAATAATATTTTATTAAAATATTAATTATTTAACAAATTCATTAATTCATCAAAATAAATTCTTTAATTGAAAATAACATTTTTGTTTTATCATATAGAAATATAATTCTAATCCAACTAACTACTTAATCATTTATAGAGTAAAAACAATAAGGAATAAATATAATCATAATTTATAATTAAAAGGTGTGTTATTATAACCCTATCATAATAACATTACTAATAAAAACATAGTTTCATATATTAATTTATATATTTATGAAAAGTATTACTTTACCTAAAATAATCAATTTATCTAATTCATTATATTTTAATGAAAAACTATTTTCATAAATTAATTAATGGAATAAGAATTTTATTTATAGAAGCGATTACAAAAAAATCACTAATGCCATGTTACATAACCCCATATAACACTCGCATAAGACTTAAGGGTAAGGTGTGTGATTGTGAAAAACACTTGGGGCATCTCAGATAACATCACTTGGATGGTAATATCATTTAACTTCCACTTTCATGAAGGCGATTCTGTTCAAGATTATTGTATTAAAGATTGGCTTGGGATTGATTAAGATTGAATCCAATTGAAACTACCTCCTTTCGGATCTCTAACAAATGATCTTCGTACTATGTGAGTCTACTGGATGAGGTCATCCTCTCATTTTTATGTGTCGAAATGATTTGTTAAGGCCTTGTATTTGTACTAGTCATGTGATCAATTTTAAATGGATATCTTATCAACTTTAATAATACTTAATAGTTATTTAAATCCAATTGGATAGAATAAAAGTATTTCATGTGTTTTCTATATTCATATGACATTAAATAAAATAAAATAAGGGAATTTTATTCATGAATGTTTGGGTCATTACAAACTTCCCCCATTAAAAAATTTTCACCCTCGAAATTTTCTTTTCCCACAATTTAACAGATGTGGGTAATTCTACCTCATCACTTCCTCCAGTTCGTGCGTTGATTCATCAAACTTTTGGTTTCTCCATAAAACTTTGATGAGGGGAATTTTCTTATTTTTTAGAAATTTTTACCTATGATCAAAGATATTCACTGGCTATTTCCCATAAGAGAGTTCATTCCCTATTAGTACCTCTAATGTATTGAGTACATGTGATGGGTCAGTTATTTACTTTCTCCAGAGTGATACATTGAATACATCATGTACTTGAGATATGTTCGGTGGGAGTTCTAGTCGATATGCCACTACTAAAATGTGATCAATGATCTCAAAAGTGAATACGTACCTTGGAATAAACTTTCCCTTCTTCCCAAATATCATAAAACTATTACATGGATATATGTGGAGGAATACCATGTCTCTAATTTCAAACTCTAAGAATCATCGATGATTGTCAGCAATGCTCTTTTCTCAACTCTGAGAAGCTTTAATGTGTTGCTGGATGGTCTTAACCTTATTCACCATTTCACCACCCATCTCTGGACCAAGGAGTTTTTCTACCCTACTTCGTCCCAACATACCATTATTATTCACCTCTTCCCATGAAGGTCTTCATAAGAAGATATTTGGATGCATGAGTAAAAACTTTTATTGTAAGAGAACCCAACCAGAGAAAGATTTTGATCCAATCCTACTAGGATGTCCATTGATAATTCCTTCAACAAGTCCTCAAGAGTTTAGATAGTACACTTAGATTGTCCATCAATTTTAGGATGAAAAGTCGTACGAACGTTCATCTTGGTAGTTAGAGTATGTTTGAGACTCTTTGACAACATAGAGGTGAATCTTGGATCTCTATTGGATACAATTTATAGGGGTACTCCATGAAACCTTACCACTTATCTGATTTATATCCGTGCTAGTTGATCCAATGATAAATCCTCTCAAATCGCAATGAAGTGTGTAGTCTTTGTAAGATGGTCCACAATAACCAATATAATATTATTTCCTTTGGATGTCTTCAAATGTCCAATGAAAAAATTTTCGGTGTTGTTCTCCCATTTCCATGTTGGTATGCGTAATGGTTGTATCATCCCCTTAGAATTATTCCTTTCATCCTTCACTTGCTGACATACCAGGAACTTTGATTTATATTCAATGATCTATTTCTTCATATTATCCCAGAAATAATACACTCATAGGTCTCGATACATCTTTGTGTTTCCTGGGTTATTAGAGAAATTTAAACTATGTGCATCATCCAAAAGTTCTTTATTTAACTCCGAATTTGATAGAACTCATAGTATTGGCCCAAATCTCACAATTTCTTCATCAATAACATTGAAATTCAAGGGATACCCTTTTCTGATAGTTTCCATATTCTTATGAATTCCCAAATCATCTTTTTGATAATCTATTATCCTTTCCAAAAGATACGGTTGAGAAATAATTTTTGAAAAGATTGATGGTGTTCCCTTAATTATGATTCTCATGTCTATCATCAAAAAATCTAAGAAGATTGGATCCTTTTCAATTCTCATCAATGATTGAATTATTGGGTCCTTTCTACATAGATCATCTACCACATTGTTCAATTTCCCAGGGTGGTAATGGATTGAGCAGTCAAAATAATTGATCAGCTCTAACCGTCTCCAATGGTTCTTGCTTAGATCTTTCTTTGTGAATACATACATGAGTATATTGTGATCCGTATATATTTCACACTTCTACCCAAATATGTAATGTTCCCAAATTTTTTAAATAAATATAACTAAAACCAACTCCAGATCATGCGTTGGATAGTTTTTCTCGTGAATTTTCAACTACCTTAAGGAATAGGCCATGAATATTTCTTTTTTCCTGAAATTCTATCAAAGGCAGACTAACAATATTTTCTAGAAGAACATTCCCACAAACATTAACATGTGATGATGCACTTGTAAATGTTTTCCCTAAAGATTTAATATCAATTCTGTTGGGGATTCAATGTTCATAGAAGACATAAAACATATACAAATAGGACATGAATTAAAATACATTATGACATACAATACTTTGAAGTTATGGCTACATGTCATTCGTTAATTATTATCCATCATAGCATAGGAATTCCCACTATCACTTTATCATAGAGATTATTGATTCTCATTATGCTTTTTTAACTTACAATATTGAACTTTCTTGGGTAATTCCCAAATTATCCATATTTATAGCATAGAACTATATAATATACCTTAGATGGGACTTTGTTTCCATCCATCGCATTATCCATTATTTCATCACAATTGGATACTTTGTGTCCTTCCTTTACAAACATAAAACATCTCCTAGTCCCTTTGTGACATTTCCCTTGCTTCCTCTTTCCACAATTGTTTCATGAAGAAAATTGGTTCTTACCCTTCTCAACTTTAGAATATGAACATTCATGATATGTTATCTTCCTCTTTCTTTATTTCCTTTGGCATTCATCAATGTTCCAATTGTTAATCATGATTTCTAATATCTGGTTTGTCATAATCACGATATTTTTTACTTTTTCTCCCATTTGATTGGGAATCTAATTGGGACATTCATCAAGTTTCCCTTCGCATCGGTTGTTATCAATATTCCTCATATTACATGCCATTGGGTAGAATAAAAGTAATATTAGGTATGAGTATCTTGAAAATTGTAACACATAAAGGGGAATCCAATTACATTGACGGGATAACTTATAAATTACATTAATCTCCTTAACTTATAAATTTCAAGGATTCAATCTATGTTTTCCATCATCTATCTCCTAAATATATTTTTATGGAATTTTTTTCTCCCTTAATAATGGTTCATACATTGTTTATGAATTTACTGAAGTGTACCCCCTGGAAGTGTCGAACCAAGAGTAAAGAAAGACCCATTTTTGTACACTGTTTATCAATTGAGTCTAGCTCAAAGTGGTGTTCTCAGGTTTTCCCCCAAGATATATATGTGCAAGATCCACCTATACTTGATCATATCCTGGCATGGATGTATTTTATTGACAAACCACTTACTCGATACTCACCAAAATTTAGGGATATTTTTATTATACTTAGTCTTATCCCTAATACTTTCACTATGATTTTATTATCCTAATACTATTAAAAATTAAACATATCCTTTGATACCAACTATAACAACCCCTCTCTTAATTACACTTAAAAATGATTTATTACATAAACATTCACTTAAAACAACTCTTAGGATCGAGATGTCTAGTGTCTTGGGAAATTAGGAACATTACATGAAAAATTAGGATATAAAATACAACATCTTTATTGAAAACTTATCATACATGACCCCAACATTCCTTAATATTTAGCATTGCATGGGATAACCTGAGGACATGCATAAGAAAAGGGGATCAAAAAATCCCAGTATGGGAGTAAAAAAGGCATAACATGAAGAGTATGGTACATGTTAGGAAATTGGCATATTAATGGGGCACAAAAGAAAATGAACATAAAGGCATGAAATATTATGATTATCATAACATGTAAATGTAGAATCAATATACAACAAGATATTATTATGAGCCACGGCTCATTGCACATGGATTAGTATGAGTAAACCCTCATTTCACATCACTATTGGAAGATGGACCTATCCACATGGTTTTCCCCAAAACCATGGGGATAAACCCCCCCTATACCCACGGTTTTGTGAAACCCTGGGTATAGGTCACTTTTCAAGACCTATACCCACAGTTTTCCAAAACCGTGGGTATAGGGGGGTCTATCCCCACAGTTTTAGGAAAACCGTGGGGATAGGTCTGGGATAAAATAACTATACCCATGGTTATGAAAAACTGTGGGTATATGTCACTTTTTTTTGCATGGGAATGTTTTTTTTTCACGCGAAGGAAATTGTTTTTGGCAGGAACCCTATACCCACGGTTCTTCCCTCTATACCCACGGTTTTTATAACTATATTTAACTATATATATATATATATATACATATAGGTGATGTTAGGGTAGTGGTTAGACATGGTGTTTGCAGAGAAGAGGTTGCGAGATCGAAACTCGGTGCCTGCATTATTTTAGGACCTATACCCACAGTTTTGAAACTGTGGGTAAAAGCCGTTGACACCGTGGCAATTAGCTATGTTTCGGTGACACGGTGGCAGGACACCTATACCCACGGTTTTGGAAAACTGTGGGTATAGGCTGGGGACCTATACCGACATTGTTCCATCCCATGGATCCCAAAACCGTGGGTATAGGCTATACCCACAGTTTTGAACTGTGGGTATAGGCTGTTTTTCCAGTAGTGCATGGATTAGCATGAGTAAACCCACATTGAACATGTATTAACATGAGTATACCCTCATTTCACATTAATTAGAATTAGTAATCACTCATTTTACATGGATTATCATGATACCAAACATTACCCAATGCATTGGAGTGCTATCAAGGCACACCCTTTATAAACATTTCATTTCATGCATAACTATGCCATAAAGATGATATAACATGGAATCATTCAGCATCATATGATATCCCATGATTAAATAATGGTTAATACATACATTTATGTTCCATTAAATATGTATATGTTCATAAATTTGAATAACCTTGATAGAGAAACGGTTATGGTATTCCCTACACAACAATTTTGTCTTGGAAAATCATGGTGCAATTTCAGCACCATAATTGCATGATCTAAAAATTCATAAAAATCGTTGACGAGAGAGAAATGGGTGTGTGATAATATGTACATGAAATGGAAAGTAATGGGGGTCATATAGATATATTTTCCAACAAATTTAATTTAGAAATAGATCGATAAAAATAATAAAGAAACTTGATGAAGGGGGAGAAATGGAATAACTCCTAAAAAATTACGGCACAGTAACAGGTGTACATGGGAGGGATTAATGAGAGATAAAGAGGTCTATCATCATCAAAAAATAAGGAGTTATGTATTGGTGGGTGATAAATCATACCTAAACATTTTTATTTGAAAATAAAATTCTATAACAATATAAATAATCATGGAAAAATGAGAAAAGAAGAAATTCCTTATGAAAATTATTCATGGTAACGGGTGCACATAAGGGTCAATAAGACGAATAAATGATTGTGAAATGGGATATAATCATTTATAAATATAATGTAAATTATGTCATATATTTATTAATATATCAAAATAATGGAATAAAATAAATTAAAAAACATAACATGAAAAGAATGCTTTATAAAAGATGAGCGTGGAAGATCCGTTATGTAATTTCGTCATAGTAACAGGCGTTCTTAAAGGATCATAGGGGGTATTAATGAGAGTGAAAGGAATTTTTAGTCGTATATACATAAAATGTACAGTATGGGTGACTTGTAACATCATAACTAAACATATAAATAAGGAACATAAGAACCATAATGTAAAAATGTAGCTTTAATGGAAATGGGAAGAGTAAAATCCCTTACTGAATGTCGGCATAGTAACGGCTTAGGTATGGCTACAATGAGGGAGGAAACATTATATATCATTGAAATAACATCATATGGATAGTAGGGAATTGATTATAAAGGGTTTAAAATATATCCAATTGAAATTACAAGAGCTACATTCAAATAAGGTTCCTGATTTTCAAAGGACTAGAAAATGTGGATCCCTTACTTGGATGTGTGATTCCAAAGGCCTGGGAGAGGCTTCTTGGGAGATTTGGGTCACCTTTGGAGGACTATAAGGAGTATGGGGGAGAGTCTGGTTGAGCTCCAAATGGTTTGAGTGAATAGTAATGGGATTTTGGGTGGGTTTATATAGGAAAAGAGAGGGAATTCTTTCTTATTTAGGTTTTGGACACTACATATTAAACTAATCAAAACGACACACCATCCCATGGTTTTTTCATATGGTTTCAGAAAAATGTGAGTAGTATAAAATATTTTATAAGTCCTATGGCTATAAATATTAAAATAATAGGCTTCCTTATGTGGAGGTGAGACACACTCTCAAAGAAATCATTTTATAATGTTAAAATATTTTATAATTCTTTGAGGGTCCACCAGGAAATTATAAAATTAATCAAACATATAGTAATCACATTATTTTAAAGGTATAATTTTTTTTGGACGAACATCCCCTTCATAGAATTTTATTACATCACTATTGGGTCATTATGATTTCATAAAACACATTATATATTTATACGGTATTTAATTTGTACCCAAAAATTTTTTTTCTAGGAAATTTATGAAAAATTCACTGTTGTAAAATTTTGACATCCTTATTCGAAAAATAATATTTATTATATAAAAAAAATTCAAAATAAGTGATTTCTTAATTTTAAAATAGTAACTATAATTTTATAAAAATTGATGGGTTTTGAAAAAAACATTTTTTAACCTCAATAAAAATTACATTTGACTTTATAAAACATATATACTCATTTATTATCCATAAATTTAATTTGATAAAAAAAATTATTAAAATATTAATTATTTCAAAAATTCATTAATTTAAATATTAATTTCATTAATTAAAAATAAATTATTTTTTATCATATACAAATAGAATTTTTATCAAACTAAATACTAAATAATTTATAGACTAAAAACAATAAGGAATAAATATAATCGTCATTTATAATTAAAAAGATTTTTGAAATAACAATATTATAATAACATTATGAATAAAAACGTATTTTAATATAATAATTTATATATTTTTGAAAAGTATCATTTTACTTGAAAATAAATTTATCGAATTAATTATGTTTTTAAGAAAAACTATTCTCATAATGGAATTAATGGAATGAGGTATTACACAAAAAAATAACTAATACCTTATTACATGTATAAGGGCACTTCCATAAACATTTACTTAATCTTGAGTTAAATCATTAATTTACATTGAGAATATTTTCTGGTTTATATTTTTAGAGAATTAGACCATAACTGTTACATTACATCTCAAATATTACATTCTAGACACTTCTACTCTTACCAATTTTTTCACGACAATAATACTCCTTAAATAAAAAAACAATTATCTTCTTGATATAAATCTTCTTTAATTATTCTTGTCTCTTACCCTTCCTTATACACTATGAAAAATATTTCAAAAACCTGTGATGAGCATAAAATGCTTAGTAAGAGTTATAAAAAAACAAATGAAAAAATCATTCCATAAATTCATAAAAATCAATGAAATCATACTTCTCAGTAATTTAACATAAGATCTTTAACATACCTCAAGAAATAATAATATTTATGAATAAAATTTATAAATCATAAATCATATAGGTAACTTATAGAATCCATAACATACTTACATTATAGCATTCACAACTACATATGGAGTTACGATTGGAATACCCATCCTAGTATATTCCCTAAATCTCTTGAGAGAAATATTAATGTTTACCTCTGTCATGTTACCCAATGCATTAGAGAGCTATCTTGGGCTCACCCACCCTAGGTTTATCATGGAACCACCCATATTTTGTTTATCACATAACCACCCATCAAATGTATATCATAACACATAAAATATATAAATTATCAACATTTGACTTTTTAATAACAAGAAATAAATTCAAGATATTGAAATATTTAATACATTTCCAAAACCATTTAAAACATTTAAAAATAATATTTTTTAATCAAAGTCTCCCATAACACATTGAAACATTTAAAGGAATCAACATTTTAAGGAATTAATGTCCATTTAAATAAATACTTGAAACCATTTTGAAATCATGGAAATTAATGAAAAATGTTTAGATGAATAAATCATTAAATATTTTAAAATGATGTTTTAGTTAAAGAGTCTCATAACACTTGAGAAACACTTGAATAAAAATAATTAAAGAATAAAATCAAAAAACTTTTAATATCATGATAAAAAGGTGATTCAATATATAATATTTCCAAGGGTAGTATATACACCATATAAAAGTGAATTGGTGATTAACAACAAATAAGTCTTAGTGGAATATAAATTGAGACGAAATCCGTTACAAAGATCATATCCTTAGATTAAGGATAAATCAATGAAATAATTAAGTGTGAATAATATAAATACACCCAATATAAGTGGATATTAAGTGTAAAATAGTCATAGGTCATTCCCACATATTCTTGGAAAAACAAAACCACTAAAACTGATATTTAATTCAATTTATTGAGATTGAGTTAAGATTTCCCTTACAATGTTCGTATAAATTATGTAAGAATTTATCAATGGGGTAATTATGTGTAGCAAGAGTAGATCCACACAAAGGGAAGTGGAAATTAAAACATAGATAATTAAATAGTGATTCCACACATAATATTTTAAAAATATAATCAACAAAGTATGTGCAAAAACCCAAAGAGTGGAGATTGAGTTTAGAAATTCCCTTACAAAAAATTTGCAGACTAACATCACATAAAATTTACGAATAAGGGGTGATGATAGAGAATAAGGTCTCTCATATCTTGGACATAAAATTTATATAAATAAAGATATATAAGAACATATCCCAACATAATAAATGGAAATTAAAATACTTAACATAAAATAAATCTTTGACTAAAAGTGGAGGGTGAAAGGTTCCCTTACCTTGAGTCCGACTTATCTCATTCATTCTTTATATTACTGAATAATATACATAGTTTAATTTATAATTTTTTAGATCCTTTTTCAATTTCATAATTCATTTTATATTACTTATCATCATGTTATAAAAATTACATAATTATTTATGTTCATATCGGTTGTTTTGCCGAAATTTGGTACTAGAGTTGAAAATGAACTTGATATAATTACAAATTGTTGATGTGGAAAAAATTACATTATCTCTATACTAGTATTAATGATTTAAATATCATATATATCCCATATATATATATTTATATGTATTTATAGTATTCCAAAACTTTTGGAGATAATGAATGAAATGCACCGTTCATGGAGACGATAAGTTATTTGTGCGCATGAACGCTACATTCAATTCATTTTCGTATTTAATGAAATGGAAACTAAATGATACGTAGATATATTTTAATTCCAATATAATATAATATAATATATTTTTTACATAATATAACTAAATTCATCATTTATATGTTCTATGTATGGCATGAACAAATCATACCCTTTTGAGGGGGTTGTAGTTCGCATTTTCTCAAATGAAATTATCGTATTTACGCATCATAAAAATCATAGGGGTATGTTTGTAAATAAAAATAATTGTATAATGAATAAAATATATATATAATATATATCATATATAATTAAATTTCCTTAATAATGGGCACCATGAGAGGTGGTAGGGGAAAATCAAACAATCATCGCTCCGTGAGGCGGTAGTTCACCGTACAATGAAACAGTATGTTCGTATCCATTAGATGGAGGTGTGTGTATGTGTAGTTCAAATCCTTCTCAAAAAAATTATCATATATTGAGGATAAATTTGTTTATTTAATAAAATAATAATAATAGAATAGAGATTCGATAATTAAAATAATGGAAAGGAACTTTAGAGATGACGCTACCTCTTAAAACGTGTAACTCCCTTTGATATGAGCCAAAAGGCATTATTGAAGTGACTTATTTTTGAAGTAAGGATTTTAGGAGGAACATAACGATTTTGTGAGACTATTTAGGCAGAGTTTGGATGAGAAAAAGGGCTTGATAGGTGTGATTAAATGGGTAGAGGTTATGCTCTTTTATAATAGGGAGGTGGGGCACTTTAGGAAGGCGGTGAAATATTATATTGTTATAAAATTATATTCTATTTCAAATGGTCCCAAAGTCATTTATTTCAAATATAATATTCTTTTGGGTCAAAAAAATCTCAACCAATATATTTTATACAATTATAGGCTATAAAATTAACCTTATCTTTTAGATTTAACCCTTAGTTAACTAATTTAACTCTTACAATGTCTTCTTGTATATTCATTCTATATGGTTAATATAGTTACTCTAAAATTAAAATCTAACTTACAGTGGTTCATTAATGTAATTTGGAACATTATGTATGTCATTTTTCTAAATATTAGACTTTTAGAACTATTATATCATTTAATAAAATAGTATTTGTTTTAAAAAAATCATTTATGTCAATTTTTGATACTATTCATGTCATGAATTTTTTAAAAATCCATATAAACTTTATTATTTCTAAAATACCTAATTAATTAAGAAATAATAAGTCATAATAATCCATAAAATTTTTGTATGGCCTAAAATGTTTCAAAATATTATTATTTTAATATTTATAAACACATTTTTTTTTAAATCATTCATTAATAAGTTAATCATTACATCATCATTATGTCACAAATATATATATTTATATGATGTATAATAAAACTAAATAAAATTTAACGATTTAAGAAATACTTTTATCATTATAATGACTATTTATAGTTGAATAAATCACTTATATAACCCCATAAAAAATTGTTTTACCTAAATATATATGTTCATGTTACATTTTTCTTTACATTAAATTAATTCTTATAAAATGACATTCTCACATCCATGTGGCTCCATAGGGTCCCAAATTAAACCCAAAGATGTCCATGGGTAGGTTTATATCATCCAATAGTATTAGGAAACGTTTTAGGGTAGTTTTGTATTATTATAATATTATGTTTTACCCTTATTTACCAGATTTACCCTTTAACCATGGGAAATAAAATAATTTCTAAAGTTAATATTCATAATGTCTAAAAATAAAAAGGTCATATTTACACAATTCATACCTCCTGATTTAAAATATTAAATCCATTTTTCCAAATTAAGAACAAATAAGTTGTAGAAATTAATTTAAAATTAATTCTCGTTGTCAAAACCAAAAAACGGGTTTTTATGAAGTAACAACTATCAAAAGATTGACATTTGTTTATATCCAATTTCAAAGTGAAATTACATCCAGTGACAAAAATTGAATTAAATTATAAAAAAATAGTCCAATTATAATTTAAAACAAATTAAATGTAATATATTACTATATAAATAATTTATACAAAAAGATGTTTTGAATTAAAATATGGTATTTTCAGTATTCATTAAAAATAATAATTTTATCAGGAAAACACCACAATTTCATCCTATGTAAATTTTTATGTTCCTATTCTAAATAATAATTTTATTTTTTCAAATATAACATATAAAGGTGAAAAAAACTATATTTAAAAAAAATTCCATCAACAGGTGGTAAAATGACCTTTTAAAAATATTATAGTATTTCATGCCAAAAATTAGATTTATTCTTATTTTAATCCTTTAAAATTTATCAAATAAATTTAAGGACATTAAAAAACATGTATAATCATATTTTAGGTAGTTCTATTCAGTTCCACCAATACAATTTCTAGACGTTAACTTCCATTTAAAAGAATAAAATTATTATATTAATTTTCTATATAACTCAAAGTAGTGTGCACCGTGAGATTTCATAGAAACTCATTGTTACGTGTTGAGTACACTATCGGAGGAAGAATCCACTTTAATATAAAAATAATATCTTATTAATAAGTATTAATATAAATAAAAAATTATTAATCTATAAATATTTGGGTTGTTACATCCTTCCACCCTTTTGAAAATTGTGTCCTCACAATTTTAAAATTGGGCTCAAAAACTTCATTAAAAGTCCGACATTGGAAAAAGATTTAATAAAAATATCATGTTAAAAGAAAGATAGATAAGTAAAAATGTCTCCTAAGATAATGCATACTAGGATTCCATGTTAGAAAACATGGATATGGAAGAGAAAAGAAACCATCAAGTTTGGATGGAGAGTGATAGAAAACATGATCATGAGAAAGTTAACTTCCAGAAAAACTTAAACATGTGATGAGTTAAATTGTATTTGATTTACCATTAGGAAAATTAAATGGTGAAAAGTTTTGTTTTAAGATTATTTTCATAAATTTGTGGAATTGATTTATGAGATTGACTAAGAACATAATAAAAGATACTTACTTTTCATGTATAGTTTCATCCTTTAATAAATTTCTACCACAAACCCATATTTTCTTATAATGATGAGTATTTAAGATGACATAGTCACATCTAAATTGCTAGAATCAACTTCTAGAGAATCACGTAATCCACAAAATATGAACTATATATTTCCCTTGTCTTTAGAAATTAACGAAAACCAAAAAATTTAGTACTTGTTCGAATAATCACTAAAATATAATTCTTCATAAAAAGAAATAAAACCCTTAATCTCTAAAATTCAACAAACAATATCCAATGGTTAACAAAGACAATTAAATACACAATTGTACTTAAAATTATTCAATTTAATTAAACTAATATTGAATCCCAAATATCATAAAGATTTAATCACATAGTATTCCACAGTAAATCATTAAATTTATCTCCAAATAACCTCGACTACTATTAAATTCTCATACTGAAGATTAATTAAGATAACCACATATTCCCTATGATAGGTTAATCATTTCTATAAATAAACCAAATATACATATTTCCACAATAAATACATAGATTCTTACAAAATAACATCGAAATATTACTCCTCAAATTAAATCACATAATATTCCATATTAATTAGGTATATAGTGTTCCCAAAAGAGTGAATGTTTTCCAAAATAATGTTTATCACTTAATCATCAAATAATATTCCTATACTAAGGGTATCCATTTGATAAAATAATTTTTCCCAAAATCAAATTATTATTAATACATAAAACCATTTAACTAAAAATAATAATTCATACTAACCGGGGTCTTCATGAAGGTTAGTGGTAGGCGATAAGTCCCAATTGCACATTGGTTGTGGGTTTGATTCCCATAGCTTTTACTGACACAACATTTCGTCACACGGTATGTGTGTTGTACTTTTTCAAAAATAGTATAATTATAATAACATTAAAAATATGATATAAAATCCTTAAAATATCCATAACATGTTTTAACTTCAAAGTTTATTTCATACCTCACATTTTGCATCCAAAAACTAATAACCAATAATTCCATCAAAACAAATATCACACATACCTAAAAGGTTATCCATTATGTCCCCACTAGAAAAGATAATTCTTCCTTGAATAACATTTTCATAGATCAAACATCAGGGTTACACATACTTGAAAATTTCTTCCAATGTCGTCCTATCACTAATAAATTTAATCATATCATCATCCATAGATCCAACATAACTCTTAAATTTCTAAAATGTAGACATCTTAATCATTGGACATTAATCATGATCCTTTATCCATGTTTTTTCCATATTATTCTTTTATACTTCTTTCCTAAAAGAAATCATGCATAATGCTTATGATTTCAGTAATGTCAAAACATGAGCTATGAAATAGTATGTACCTTTCTTAGGTCATTTTCAGTTTCCTCATCTTCAATTGGAATGGAATTAGGAATTGGAAAACATATATTTGTATAATACTACTACTCTCATTACCAAATCTTCTTTGTAGAACATATATTTTCATAATGACCATGTACAACACATTTAAAACATTCAATTGAACCTTCAGAAAGAACTTATTTCCCTTTCCTAGAGTCTGCTGGACTCTTCCATTTTCCATGGAAGTTTATTACTTTATGACCATTATTACCACATCTAAAACATATTCTTGTCACTTTGAAGAATTTTCCTAGGTTTTTCTTTCAACATCCATGAAACATAGGTTTTTTAATATACTTACCTTTATGATTATTACTGGAACATCTATATGGGTTCAATTCTGGCATATATGATACTTTATAAAAATCACTTAGGTTCAAGTTGTCAATCATGACTTCAAATATTTGGTTAAGAATAAAAATAGGAGTTCTAATTGTAACTCACATTTCATTTGGTTTCTTATTCATAAAACCACAACTATTTCCTTCACATTCATTCTTACTTTGGTGACTTCTAGACCAATAAATTTACTAAAATGAAAAAGTTCACTGAGAGTATATCAGTAAAATCATCATATATTATCTTATGATGAGGGTAAACACTAAGATATAGTTATTCATGTTTTCTTAAATTTAATAAATTTATATAAAATAACTATGAGTATTTCTAATATGCTAACCACAATGATTATGTAAAATATGTAACTTATGCTTGAATAACACCCTAAACTCTAAAGTTATCTAAACAGACCTCTGATACCAACTGCAAGGCCCTAGCCTTAAACATTTACTTAATATTGAGTTAAATTAAAAATTAACAATGAGGATATTTTCAGGTTTAGAGTTTTTGAGAATTAGGCCATAACTATTACATTAAATCCCAAAAATTTCTATGTAGACACTTCTACTCTAACAAAAAATTTCACAACAATAAAACTCTTTAAATAAAACAAGAATTACTTTCTTGATATAAATCTTCTTGTATTATTCCATTCTCTAACCCTTCCTTATACCCAATGAAAAACATTTAAAAAACATAGGATGAGAAAAAAATCTTAGTAAGGATTATAAAATAATGAAATAAATCATTATTCAATCAATTCATACAAATCAATGAAATCATAATTTTCACTCATATAACATAATCTCTTCAACAAACCTCATGAAATCATAAGATTTATGAATAGCACATAGAAATCATAAATCATAAATGTAACTTGTGTAATTCATGACATACATACATTTTAGATTTCATAGCTACATAGGGAGTTACATTTGAAATACCCATCACAATATATTCTTTAAATCTCTTAGGAGAATGATTAACATTTACCTCTATCATGTTACCCAATTCATTAGAGAGCTATCTCCGGCTCACCCACCCTGGGATTATCACGAAACAACCTGTATTTGGTGTATCACGTAACCAACTATCAAATATCCATAATAACACATAAAATATTTAAATTATAAACATTTCACTTATCAATCACAAGAAATCAATTCATGATATTGTAATATTTATTTAATTTCCAAAACTATTTAACAAATTTAAAAAGAACATTTTTGAATTAATGTGTCCCATACCACTTTGAAACTTTTAATGGAATTAACATTTTATGACATAATTGTCCCTATAAATAAATCCTTAAATCAATTTTGAAAACATGGACAGTAATGAGAAATATTTATAAGAATAAATCTTTAATTCTTTTAAAACTATGTTTTAGATTAAGAGTCTTGTAACACATGAGAAACATTTGACTAAAAATAATTAATGAATAACATAAAAAACATATAATATCATGTGAATAAGTATATTCATGATATAATAATTCATAGGGTAGTATATACACCATATAAATTTGAATTGGTTAATAAAAACAAATATTTCTCAATGGAATGTACATTGAGACGAAATCCCTTACAAAGATCGTATCCTTATATTAAGGATAAATAAATGAAATAATTAAATGTGAAAAATATAAATCCACCCAATATAAGTGTATATTAAGTATAAAACAATAATAGTTCATTCACACGTATTCTTGGAAAAACAAAACCAATGACAAGGATATTTAAGTTAATTAAATGAGATTGAGTTAAGATTTCCCTTAAAAAGTTTGTATAAATGATATAAGAATTTATCACTGGGGTGATTATGTGTGGCAACAGTATTTACACACAAAGGAACTTGGAAATTAAATCATAAATAAATAAACCATGATTCCACACTTAATCTTGGAATAATATAATCAACAAAGTATGTGTTAAACCCAAATAATGGAGATTGAGTTTATAAATTCACTTAACAAAATTAGGCAGCCCTACAACATCACATAAAAATCCATAAAAAAGTTGGTGAGAGAGAAAAGGGTATTTCATCTCTTGGACATAAAATTTATATAATTAATGATTTATAAGAACATATCCCAACATAATAAAATAGAAATTAAAATACATAACATAAAAGAAGTCTTTGACTAAAAGTGGAGGGTGAAAGGTTCCCTTACATAGAGTTTGACTTGTATCATTCATTATTTATATTCATGAATAATAAACATAAGTTAATTTTTAATTTTTCATGAAATTTTTAAAGTTTATTATTAAATTTATATTACTTATCATCATGTTATAAAAAATACATAATTATTTAAGTTCATATCATTCGTGTTGTCGATATTCAGTACTAGAGTTGAAAATGAACTTGATGTAATTTCAAATTGTTCATATGGTCAAAATTACATTATATCTAGAATAGTATTAATGATTTAAATAACAAATATATACAATATATATATATATATGTGGCTGTGTGTATTTTTAATATTACATAACATTTTGAGATAATAAATTAAATACAACGTTCATGGAGACGGTAAGTCGTACATATGCATTCACGCTACATTCATTTCGTTATTATATTTAAATAAATAATAAATAATAAATAGATATATTATATTTAAATTATAATATAATATGATATACATATATATATATATATTACATAATCTCATTAACTCCATCCATTATATGTTCCATGTATGGCATGAACGAATCAAATCACTATGAGGGGTTGGTAGTCTACACTTCCTTAAATGAAATTAGCGTATTTACACATCATGAAAATCATGTGGGTATGTTTTTAAATAAAAATACAGTATCATTAATACAATATAAATATAATATATATCATATATAAATAATTTTCCATCATAATCGCTACCATGAGAGGTGGTAGATTGTTTCGTGAGACTGTAATTCACCGTACACAAAAACAATATGTGCATATCCATTAGATAAGGGTGTGTGTAAGTGTAGTTTGGATACATTTCATAAAAATATATTAGAATATTGAGGATACTAGTTTTGTTATTTAATCAAATAATATTAATACAATAGCGAGTGTATAATTAAATTAATAGAAAGGAACTTTAGAGAAGATGATGCCTCTTAAAACATGTAACTCCCTTGGATTTGAGCAAAAAGGCCTTCTAGAATTGCCTTATGCCTATTGTAAGGATTATAGGAGGAAGATAAGGATGTTGGGAGATTATTTGGGTAGAGTTTGGATGATACAATGGGATTTAGTGGTTTGATTAAATGGGTAGAGGTGATTCCATTTTATAAGAGGAAGGAGGCGCAGTTTTAGAAGGCATTGAAATGTTATTTTATTATAAAATGATTTTCGGTTTTAAATGGTCCCAATATCATTTATTTCAAAGATAATATTTTTTGGGTCTATAAAATCTCAAAAAATAGGTTTTAGACAAGTATAGATCACAAATTTAACCTTATCTTTTAGATTTTACCCTTAGTTAACTAATTTAACTCTTAACGTGTCTTCTTGTATATTCATGCTATATAGTTAATATAGTAACTATAAAATGACAATATAACCTAAAGTTGTTCATTAATGACATTTTTAATATTATTTAAGTCATTTGGATGAATAATATATATTTAAGTCAATTATATAATTTCATAAAAGAATATTTGTTTGAAAAACTCATTTACGTAAATTTGTATACTATTCATGTCGTGACTTTTTTGAAAATCCATAACAACTTTATTATTTCTAAGAAAATTCATTAATGTAAATATATCAAGTCATAATAATCCTTAATATTATTGGATGGAATAAAATTCTTGAAAATAAATTTATTTTAATATTTATAATCACATTTGTTTAAAACATTCATTAATAAGGTAATCACTACATCGTCATTGTGTCCAAAATAAATTTATTTATTTGATGTCTAAAAATTATAAATAAAATACCATTATATAGAAAATATTTTTTTTCTTTTGAAATAATTTTTATAGTTGAATATATAAATTATATAACCCCATATAAAAATTGTTTTACTAAAAGATACATGTTTATATTGCATTTTTCATTACGTTAAATTAATTATTATAAAATGTTATTTTCATATCCAAGTGGACCTATGGGGTCCCAAAATAGACCCAAGGATTCCCATGGTCAAAATTATATCATAAAATTGTATTAGAACGTGTTTTAGGGTAGTTTTATTTTATTATAATATTATTTGTTTCCCTTATTTACCAGATTTACCCTTTAACCATGGTAAATAAAATAATTACTGAAGTTACTATTCATAATTTCTAAAAATAAAATGTAACTATTTACCCAATTTGTACCTCCTGATTCTTAATATGGAATCAATTTTTACAAATTCGAAACACATAGGTTTTAGTAATTAATTTAAAAATAATTCCCATTGTCAAAACTAAGAAGTTTGTTTTTATGAAGTAATAAATATCCAAAGATCGAAATGTGTTTTTGTACAATTTCGAAGTGAAATTACTTACAATGACTAAAATTGATTTAAATAATAAATACATAATAAAATTATACTTTATACCCAATTAAAATTACAATATAAACAAATAAATAAATTAGATAAAAATGTTGTTTTTAATTAAAATGCGGTATTTTTCCTTATTCATTAAAAAATGAACTTTATCAGAAAAATAACAAAATTTCACCCAAAAGTAAATTTTGATGTACCTATTCTAAAGATGAATTTTATTTTTTCAAATAGAAAATTTAAAAGTGAAAAAAAATATTTTTAAAAATGTTTCTCCATCAAAAGGCAGTAAAATGACCTTTTAAAAATATTATAGTACTTCATACTTAAAATCAGATTCGTACTTATTTTAAGCCTCTAAAAATTATTAGATAAATATAAGGACATTTAAAAATCATGTATAATAATATTAGAGTTATTTATTTTCATTCCCACCAATAAAATAGCTAGGTGTTAACGTCCATTTAAAATAATAGTATTATTATATTATTTTTTCGGTATAACTCAAAGTTGTGTGCAACGTAAGATTTCAATGAAACCCATTATTGTGTGTTGAGTACGCTATCGGATGAAGCATCCCCTTTAATGTAAGACTAATATCTTATTCATAACTATTAATAGAAATAAAAAAATATTATTCTATAAATACCTGGGTTGTGACAACATAACCCCATATAATTCATGCACAAGACCTAAGGGTAAGGTGTGTGATTGTGACAGACTCTTAGGGAATCTTATATAACATCACTTGTGTAGTAATATCTATTAACATCCACTTCACTCGTAATAAATTCCATTAAATCTTAAATTGTTGAATCTCATCTTGGTATTGGTTAAGATAGAATCCTGGTAACGCTACCTCCTTTCTGAGCTACAATAAATGAGATTATTATAGCTTGAGTCTTCTGGATGAGGTCATCTTCTCCTTTGTATGTGCTGAAAGAATTTTCTAAAACCTTATATTTTTAGGTTTTTGTGGCCCGTAGTGGAATCTAGTGGGCTGGGGATATTAAATTTTTAATCGGTGGGACGACGAAACTTTTCATCACCAACGATCTGAGCCCCGGAGACGTCCGAGGATCTCGCGTAGATTGTAAAGAGCACAAAATTAAAAAGAAAACTTACCTATTTCAGATCTGAATCCATTGTCGACTGTAACTTTTCATCGACGATCGTTTCTTGAAGGATCCATAGCAGGATCCCTCTAGATCGTCCACACATGCTTCAGAAATCCGCAGGAACGCCAATCGTCGAACTCCGGGTGCTAGCGTGGCGATTCGATGATATATTTGACATTCTGATGATCACCACATCGTCGATCTTGCGATGCGTGAGAAGAAACTCGATCTGAGCTTGGTTCGAGAGCTTCTATATCTATAGAGTAGGAGGAGAGAGAGTCTCTGGCCAAATTGGCATGAATAGTTCTTGTGCTTGATCCCCTCTCCTCTATTTATAGCAGATTGTGGAAATTACCCGGTTGGTTCCCCAGCCCCAATTAATTCCACGTCCACTAAATAAATAATTATGAATACTTATAACTGCATCAATATTATTTATTTATTTTATCACATACTTGTAATATATATAAAATATATTATGTGATAAAACCGAGCCTTTTTTCTCGACTCGCTTGTCCCACTTAATATTAAGCAAACCTTGAATATTAAAATAACATTCGTTCGATTAATATTTTCTCGTATTTACTGTACTCATAAATACATTTTATAAATTCAATCCCAAATATTTGTAACATGAATATTAATGAATTTATTTAATTATTTTGGTGATTGACAACATAAACAACGCTCAGACCCCTTGGTGGGGCCCACTATGTCCATATACCTATTCAACTGAATAGGGCGGATTCTTGAATATGTTATTGTGTGTGACCCTCTAGGTCCTTATCTCAATAGTACTGAATAAAATTTATATACCAAGAGCAGGGTCTAGCAACCCGTCATGGCCCCTAATGAGATAAGGATTTTCATTTCAACGACTGCCAACCTATTAAAACTGACTCTGTACTATAGTCTCTTTGTCATTAAATATCTCATAAAGCACGACGCACTCTTATGTCGTCATCCTTATCTTTCTTTATTATTTGTTTATCTATCCAGATGGATTATCCATTCTACTGCTTTGACCAAATACTTATGAAGGCGGCACCATCCTGATCAACCATGCCTGAGATATACAACTTCCTAAACATGGAAGTGAAAAATCCTTTCTTGACCATTCAACCAACGTCATACCACTAACGACGCACCTGACACAAACTACCTCTCCACGACATTACTTCCATGGTTTTCGCCTTGCATCAAAGTATGTAATTAAATGATATACATTTGTAATGGTCTCATGTCAGGAGACCAATACACATGTCCGTAGATAAGAACAACCAATGACACCCAAAACATGTGGTGTTTCTATTGGAAGGTCTTTCCTCATGATCTCACTACTAGAGATCACCAAGTGTGAACTTCATGAGAAAAAAGTCTCAATGCTTATGAGCCCCCAGCACCTGTTAGTCAGACATCTACTGTGACCAGTCAGTAAGATGTATCTAGACTATAGAACATATATTTATGATCAATGTCATTATATCTCAAGGTTCTCATTATAGCCTAGGATCTGCTATAACCTCTTGACACGACAATTAACCTTTGGACATCGCCATTATTATAGTGGATGTAGAAAACTCTGCACTATAATGGTAAGATAACATCATGCATAGCTAATTGTACACATGATATGGTAATCAAAAGTACTACATAGTTGGGTCTAGGGCACCCACTATTTGAACACTCCCACTTTCACTAGATCCAACTTATTAACTAAACTTTTTAGCTACCCACATGATAAATACCATGCTTCCGCTGAGTAAAGGCTTTAACTGCTGGGCCTGTCACGTTTTTTCTGCATGTTATATCTAATATATGAAACCTCATATGCTTGAGTAGAACGTCTCAAGATAGGGTATCCCAGAGTATATCACTTTGTTCATTGTCATAACTTGACAACATGGCTAGTAAGAATATCATAATTCTCATTATGATAATACTTTTATCACTAGGTACAAATCCAAGAATTAGAACAAATTGTTACAATTTATAACTGCTTCTTAGCTTTCATAGAAGCTGCAACATACTTGATATTTGTAGGTATGGCTACCACTAGCTTTTATGAGCTTGACTCACTCATCTTCTTTGACTAACTGCGATACTAGATCAAATTGATCTAAGGACTACTAGTATGTGTCCCACTATAACTAGTATACCTTCCTCTCCATATTCCAGGTACATATCATTTGTACATACCGAAGTACAAGATGATAGTTCTGACTGCATCACTTGTAGTGCTCCTGGAAATAATTGATATCTTCCTATAATAAATTATATCCTGGTAGTACCAATTATTGTACATAATATGGAATATGTGATTGATCCATTGCTAAATCATATGGTATCAATTCACAACTTTAATCTATTCCTATGTTCTGAACATATTAACTTGAAGAGATTAAGCCATGTGACATAGGCAACAATTCTGAACATGAGTTTTTCCAACTTTTATTTTCTCAATACAATGTCACTCTATGTATGATTGACTGAAACCAAGCAAACTTCGGATCTACCTCAGTGGATCCTATTCCCTAGAGCTTAGGTTGCTACTTGAAGTCAATAATTGGAAAATTTCTTTTAACCTGATCTTATCTAACTGTAAGATCATAATATGTTTTCCATATATTGTCGAACATATTTAACTTGGAAAACATTGGCGATCCCACTAACCTTTGTTAGACATAAGGGAAAGATTCATTTATAATGATTTCTATAAGATCTTGTTGCTTACTTTAATCTAGAATTGGATTTCAGAAACTTTTAACCCTTATTGGCATCATTGGATGTCATCATCTCTTTCTGGTTGTGTCGTATAGACACCTTCATCAAAAATGATCTTGACATCCAATGACCAATAAAAGGATCTTAGAAGTTCAGCTATGACTAGTAAAATTCTAATACATTTAGGCATACCGACTTGGTATAACCAATCAAGCCTTATTGGTACCATACTTGTACCATCCACGTATCATTTCATTTGAATACCCATCATAGTATTCAATTTATAAGCCCCTTTGCAATTTGATACATGGAATCCATTATTGAATTTTAGTTGATATTGTCAATATTAGCTCATTGCCATATACTGCATACTTGAAGGATTTATTATTCTTAATGAATAATATATAACTGACTGCGGTGAATATAAAACCATCACCATGGTTTAATACTTCCTACGCAGTATGTGTCTCTGGAACATTCATATCCCACATGTACATGTGGAACTTGTTCCCTATACCAACCATTTGTGCATCTCGAGCATTGACTAAGTCCAAGTCAATTCAACTCCCACTATCTCTAATATAGATGTGTACACTTGTATAGAAATGTATTCTAATACTTGACTACATCTTTTCTATCTTAGGGATTTATGTAATATCTTAAGCAACTGTTAGGATAATTACTTAGATGCACCATGTGTTCATCTTCATGCATGTTTGTTTATTTCTTAACAAACTCTTTTCATCCTAACACATGATTTATGACATAATGGATTTCTATCATACTATGACTCGCATGATATCCATTTTTCATTTTAGTTGGCATATTGGTTATGGGTATGAGCCATTATTTGCAAACCACATCATAAAATATAATGGAAGTTTCTATAGGTTGTAATATTGATACAGCTTATATTATATCATTGATGCATAAAATGTGCGTTTAAGAATTTCTCCACACTACATTTTTTTGATCAATGTTAATATGTAAGACTCATCATCGATCCTCCTTATGAACATCAATAAGGTGATGCAGATAAGGTAACATGTGTTTACAAATTACTCCACTCTCCATTATCTTGATCGATGATTGCTTGGTCATGATATTCTTTGGCCTGCCGATCCGAAGCAACTCATATCTTCTGACCAAAATTATACTTCACTATTCCATAATGACTTAAAGGAAACTTATGAAGTATCTTTACCTGTTTCTTTCTTTGGAATAGTACACACTGTCTTGTTGAACTAACCTCAGAATGCTTTGTGGCATACCTTTATTTCTAAAGGTTACTTTGTCTAAACTAAGGGTGTCAATAATACAGTAGGTGTTTAGTTGTGCTGAGCCTAAATACCATACTGGGTATATAGTTTATTTTCACTTTTAGTTTTACTTGACAAGAATCAAATTGCCACAGTTGGGTAGGTCTTACATTTTATATTCATCATGTATTTCCATTGATTGAAATAGTAGTGAACTATTTATTGAGTATGTTACCACAATCAAAATTCATTCCAAAACATAGAATAATGTTTCATCATGTACAAATGGGCACATGAGAGAAATTATTTTTGGTTAAACTCCACAAATTGTTCAATTTTAATCAATCACATGGCAATTAGAATTTGTGTATTTCCCACCACTGACTTAGGAATCACCCTTTCTTAGCTGCTTAGAGAAGACACATTACTTCTAGTAATGTTTACCGACTTACTTGGTTATTTTATTTCAATAAATATATATGAAAATAATATTGTAATTTAATACCCAAGAAGTATGAGAAAAAAATACTTTTTTATGAATATAAACTGAACGAGAAGCGGGTACTTTCTTCTTGTATTTCAGTTTTTAAACTTCCATAAATTTATTTAAATATGTGATGCAAATAACCTCTTGTTAAATAATCAACCACTTTTCATTGAAGGACATGAAAAAGGTGTCTTTGGCGTAAATTTCCATAAGCTTTTTCACCTTGTAATTCAATGTATTCGCCATAAGAATAAAAGATGGTGTTATCTCTAATATTCTTATTACTTGGAGAGTGTTACCTTAGCAATAATGAAGTGCTTACTCTATATCGTTAGTTTGTACCTTTAAATGAAACTAGAGTAATTGGGTGTAAACGGTATAAGAATGGGAAGACAAGAAAGATTGTGAACTGTCTTTCACTTTACACAATCTGAGGTCAATCATCACATTCAAATCTTGCTTCGCTTTCTCCTCAAAATGATCTTGGAGATGAGACTAAATGTGATCATCATCCAAGTCTTGATGTAGAGACCACAACTAACATCAGAATTTGATGATAGCATTATGACATAACTATCATACTATTTATTCATGAGTCTCCTGAAAGTAGTTTTACACCCTCGCTTCCGGAGGTGGCTTAACAGGTTGGGACACAAGCACCTTGAATTTTTATTATTGTAGTAATGTGCGCAAGACCCTATACTACACTTGGAATTTCATGCTTGTTTGGACATTAACTATGCCTAATAATTATCTCTATTTTATTGAGGTATTTCTTGCCATTATATACAAATATACTTTAGCATATTGTACATTTATGTGATTACCATTTTAGACATAATTGATTAATTTGATCATTAAATGTATCCCACTAATTTTTTCGAATTCTCGGAACCATCTATACTAGAATCGGAATACTCTTGAGTATTCTAGTGGCAAGGTTCCCTAAACCTCCCTGATAGTCTACAAGCAATGGCTACGCCACTACTCGGAGGGTCCAAGGTAGGCTTTTGGCTGGCCAACCGCATTAACTTGTGGTTCCTTGATCTGTTGAGTGAAGTCCCAACTTCAAAAATAATTTGATGATTTACTCAACACTTGTCTCTAGAATTATAACAAACTAGATAAGGTTATATCTTTGCGGCAATTTTAGTTAGGTCGACCCACCACACAAATAAGAACTCCCCGGTATTAAAAGGCAGCCTCAGCTAAGGCATGAACTGACACCTCGAACACCCGGATTTGTTCAAACTTAAATGATGTAAGGTTGTTTCTGAATTAATATTTTCTTTGAGGGTTTTATTGGTTTTCTCTCTCGATGAATGTGATCCATTTCTATTAAACATGTCCATCTATGTTGTCGCACTCACAACTAATCTTTAATAGAAAAACACATGCCGCTTCTTTATGCATTTTATTATATATCATTTTATGTATTTTCTCACTGTTATAAAATGCATAAAATAATACATAAATGAATAAAGGCCATACAACTACCAGACTGGTCTTGAGCATCTAAACAACCTAAGTGCATCGTACTTGAGTCGTATGCTTGACTCTTGATGTCGCTTTCCCTATCATGTTTGTCTGCTGATCTTCTGCAGTATCGCCATGTCTTGGCGGGGTCGGCGTCACGTCTTGAAGTACCGTCTCATCCGGGTGGAATCCACATGTCATCTTGCATCGTCGTACAACATCTCATCTTGGCAGGGTCCACGTCATTCACCATCTTCATCTGAAGTACAATGATACTCACGCGCAGGCGAGGGGGACTGGGGTATAAATGTTTATCTTATAAATTGGACACGCTGGTCCTTATACATTTTAACCAAAAACTAAGACGATGTGCGGACCGTCATTTAATTAATTACGCAAATCACACGTAGTTTAAATAAATAATTAAATAATTAATTAAAATTGGACATTCTAGGGTCGGTGCTCAAGACCAGTTGTCGGGTATAAAATATTGCGCGATAAAAATTAAAATGCATAAATAAGTATGAGGGTTACTTAATTTAATTAAATTAAATTAATTAATAAATTCAAATAATTTAATTAATTATTTATCATCTAGTTAATTTAATTTTATTATTTAAAATTAAATTAATTAATTAATTAATTAATTTCAATAATTAAATTAATTTGAATCCTCTGGTATTAAAAATTATTTTAAACCATAATTAACATATTAATTAATTTAATTTAATTTAATTAATTAATTATATTAATTAATTAACTCGGGCCCATGCAACGGCGTTCTGGGATGGGCAGGCCCGCTCACGCCCGATCCTGGCTGAGCAGACCCACCCGGTTACATGTCGGGTCAAGTTGAACCATGTACCTGCTTCCTGGAGAGAGTGCGCTGTGTGGTCTACCGATGCTGGAGGCGATGCCTCTCTCAGTAGTGCGCAGGAGCTGCACACTAGGGAACCGGCTGCGTAGGGTGGTCCGACTTGCAGCGCGTGGTTGGGAGAAGTCTGTGGTCTGCTCGCTGAGGCTTGGCAGCGGCGTGGGTGCGTCGTGCGGGTCTGCCAGAGGAGGAGCAGGCTGTTGCACGGAGGCCCCGGGTGCCAGACAGGAGGCCGCAGGGAGGGGAGTGGTGGCGACGTACGGAGCCTGGTGCGCTGGCGGACCTGGCGTGGTAGCAAGGCGGACGGGATGAGGCAGACCGACAGGGTGGTCCGGCGGTGCATAGATGGGTGCGGCCACCGGTACGGTGTCTCGGTGTTGCAGCTGTGCGTGCCTGGGGAAAAAGAAGCAGCGTGGCGCTGCATGCACTGGGTGGGAGACAAGGGTCCGTTGGACCCCTACTGTTCCTTTTTTTCTCTTTTTCCATCCACATGGCTGCCCCCTTCCCTTTTTGATTTTTTTTTCTTTTTCTTCTACTTCTTCCATTGTCCATCCCTCTTGCGTTTTTTTAAAGACTTGACCAGCAGGTCAAGTCATCTCAAACTTTTTTAAAAAAAATGTTTTTCTAATGGCTATTAGTATTTTATTATAATAATGCATAAATTATTATAATATAATAATATTTCATTATTATTGTAATCATATAATAATAATAATTAATTATAATATAATTATTATATATGTAATTATAATTATAATATTTATATTGATAATAATTATAATTATAATAATTATAATTTCTTATAACTTGCATTATTTTTGATAAACGGAAATAATCAACAAAATTTAAAACCCGAGTAAAAACATGAACACAATCCATTCCAGAAATTCCTAATGACCATATCTTGGTCGTTCGAAATCGGATTGAAATGTGGTTTGATCCGTTTTGACCATTTTTAAACCCTCTACATAATTTTATGCAAATTAATTTTATTTGGCTCAGAAAATCTACTTGATCGCTATGATACCACTGTTAGGTTTCTGGGACCTGCAGCGGAAGCCAGTGGGCTGGGGATTTTAAATTTTTCATCGGCGGGATGACTAAACTTTTCATCGCCAATGATTCGTGCCCCGGAGAGGTCCGAGGATCTTGCATAGATTGTAAAGAGCACAAAATTAAAATGAAAACTTACCCATTTTAGATCTGAATCCGTTGTCGACCACAACTTGTCGCCGACGATCATTTCCCGAAGGATCCATAGCAGGATCCCTCTAGATCGTCCACACATGCTTTAGAAATCCGCAGGAATGTCAATCGTCGAACTCCGCACTACTGGAAAAACGACCTATACCCACGGTTCAAAACCGTGGGTATAGCCCCCAAAACCGTGGGTATAGGCTATACCCACGGTTTTGGGAACCGTGGGCTGGAATGGCGTCGGGATAGGGGTCTTGACCTATACCCACGGTTTGGTAGAACCGTGGGTATAGGTGGTTCACACATGAAACCACTGCTGTACAGCGTGGCATGGGGTTTTCCCACGGTTGGAAAACCGTGGGAAAAATTTATATTCAAAAAAAACGCTCAGCAGGTTTCGAACCCGCGTCATGCAGAACACCTACGCGCAGCACCTGACCAGCGGACCAACCGAGCTGTTATATTTATATGTATATAATGATTATTCTATTTTAATATATTAATACTGATGCGCTTATTAAAAAAAAGGAACCACCGGGTTTCGAACACGGGACCGGGAGGGAGAGAATACCGCGGCGAACCAACTAAGCTTGACCGATTTTGTTAATTTAAATATACAGTGTTGTACTTATATTAATATTATTGATATATTTAAAATTACATCCTGCCGAGTTTCGAACACCGCACTACCCAGAACTGAAAGACTAACTAAACCAACACACCTAGCGAATTTATGTTCATTAATACCAGTATATGTGTAATTAAATTATTTACAACATTGTTCCCACGTAAAATTTATTTCGTCCCGCGCAATTTTTTTCCCATTCCCTCCACCCGCAATAACGCGGGAAACCTATACCCATGGTTTTGAAAACCGTGGGTATAGGTCTTTGAAAAAAATACCCCCTATACCCACGGTTTTTAAAAACCGTAGGTATAGGTTTCCAATGCAATGCCTATACCCACGGTTTTGGAAAAAACGTGGGTATAGGTCTTCACCAAAAAAACTATACCCACGGTTTGGTCCAAACCGTGGGTATAGGGTACCTATACCCACGGTTTTCCAAAACCGTGGGTATAGGTTCCCATACTATACCTATACCCACGGTTCTGGAAAACCGTGGGTATAGGCCCAATTTCCAGTAGTGCCGGGTCCTAGCGCGGCGATCTGACGATATTTTCGACGTTCCAAAAATCACCACATCATCGATCTTGCAATGCGTGAGGAGAAACTCGATATGATCTTGGATCGAGAGCTTCTCTCTCTAGAGAGTGGGAGGAGAGAGAGGCTCTGGCCAAATTGACATGAATAGTTCTTGCGCTTGAGCCCCTCTCCTCTATTTATAGAGAATTGTGGAAATTACCCAGTTGGGTTCCCCGGCCCCCTTTAATTCCACGTCCACTAAATAAATAACTATGATGATTTATAACTGCATCAATATTATTTATTTATTTTATCATATACTTGTAATATATATAAAATACATTACGTGATAAAACTAAGCCTTTTTCCTCGGCTCGCTTGTCTCGCTTAATATTAAGAGAACCTTGAATATTAAAATAATATTCGTTCGATTAATATTTTCTCATATTTACTGAACTTGTAAATATATTAAATAAATTCAATCCCAAATATTTGTAACTTGAATATTAATTAATTTATTTAATTATTTTGGTGATCGACAACATGGACAACGCTCGGACCCCATTGAAGGCTCACTATGGCTATATACCTTTTCAACTGAATAGGGCGGATTTTTGAATACGCTATTGTGTGTGACCCTCTAGGCCCTTATCTCAATAGTAGTGAATAAAATTCACAGACCAACAGCGGGGTATAACAACACATCATTGACCCTAAAGAGATAAGGATAGTCATTGCAACGACTGCCAACCTACGAACACTGACTGTGTACTATAGTCTCTTTGTCATTAAATATCTCATAAAGCAGGACACTCTCTTGTGTCATCATCCTTATCTTGATTTATTATTTGTTGATCTATCCAGATGGATTTTCCCCTCTACTACTTTGGCCACAGACTTATGAAGGCATCACCATCCTGATCAACCAGGCCTGAGATATACAACTTCTTAAACTTGGAAGCGACAAATCCTTTCTTGACCATTCAACCAACGTCATACCACTAACGACGCACCCGACACAAACTACCTCACCATGACATTACTGCCTTGGTTTTAACCTTGCATCAAAGTACGTAATTAAATGGTATACATTGGTAATGGTCTCAAGTCAAGAGACCAATACACATGTTCATAGATAGGAACAACCAATGACACCCAAAACATGTGGTGTTCCTATTGGTAGTTCTGTCCTCATGATCTCGCTACTAGAGATCACCAAGTGAGAACTTCATGAGAAGAAGTCTCAATGCTTATGAGACCCCAGCACCTGATAGTCAGACATCTACTGTGTCCAGTCAGTAAGATATATCTGGACTATAAAACCTATATTTTAGATCAATTTCATTTAACTCGAGGTTCTCATTATAGCCTGGGATCTTCTATAACCTCTTGACATTAAAATTATCCTTTATAAATCACTATTATTATAGTGTACGTAGAAAATTATGCACTATAATGGTAAGATAACATGATGCATAGCTAACTGTACACATTATATAGTAATCAAAAGTACTACATATTTGGGTCTAGGGAACCCACTATTTCAACATATATTTGTACTAGTCTTGTGATCACTATTCAACAGATATTTTATCAATAGTAATGATACTTAGCAGTCATTTAAACCCCAAGGAATAAAAAAATTTTCATGTGTTTTCAATATCCATAAGGAATTTAATTAAATATAAGAAATGGAATTTTATTCATGACTGTTTGGGTCATTAAAAAATACAATATAGAAATTCATTTGGAAAAATTCATAAATCCTAGATTATCTTTTCAAATCATTCATAATATACATCTTCGTATCATAGGGAAAATGAAAACATAAGAAAGGGGTGATCTTAGATTCTCAGTTTGAGTAAGTAATACAACATAAGATAATATAAATAATAATTTGTGGTGAATAAATGTAAATTAATTCCACTGCAACATAAACATGAGCATAATATGGAAATAATAAAATATGAATATTAGTGCAATAAAAATAATCACAAGAGGTTGATGTTTAACCATGGATATTCAATCAGTCGAATATTCACATGGATTGTAAATTAATAATATCTTATTGAGGGAATGCATAATTCTAGACATATTAAACATACCATTAAGGTCACATCCATGACATATGAAAATGATTAACATCCCATCCAAAATCATATATGAAAATGGGAAAGGCCTCGACCAAGTCCATACATATTTTCTCTCATGAAACCTATCGATGAATCGAGGGGATATAAAAGGACCTTCCTATCACTTAATAAGTCCAATTAATTCCTCATATAAATGGGTTTAAACATAAAAAACATATAAACATGAGATTTAAATAACTTTCCCTAATATTTAAACATAATCACCAAGCTTTATGAGTTGTATGGTGAATGGTATCAAGATAGAACATCCACAGCCAAACTGATCATAAAATATTTAAATAAAATATTTTTGATGATAATCGTAAGATTAAAATCTCAAAAAATTATAAAATTCAACATAGGTTTTGAATAATTAAAATAATATAAAAAATCATTGATTAATTCTAGAGGTAAATACCCCTTTGTGGCTTTGCAAATAAGAGTTCTTTTGGAAAAAACATTTGTATTTGACATAATTGATTATATAAAACCATAAATGAAAAAATATAGTTTTTCATAAAAAAATTATTGGTTTTAGAAAAATAATAGTTCCTTGAAATATTTTATGTATGCTACTTGATATTCTTTATGAAATTGAGACGTTTCCTTTAATTAGGCTTCTATATCGGGAAGAATTAAGAAGGGAACCTTGTAAAACATGTAATTCCCAAATTTCAAATATGAAAAGATCTGGATATATGAGTTTGGAACATATAAATTGAATATATAAGAAGTAAAAAAACATAAATAATCATTAAATTGGGTTAAAGATAGTGAAATAATAACCTGAATGAAAAATGAAGGTTCATGTTGAATCCCTTACCTTATATCTAAATGTATTCTGCACTTGACCATAATGACCTGGATAATAAATATAAATACATTAATTAATTAATTCAAAACTTTTTATTCTTGTATTTTATTCATTTTAGTTTTATAAAGTTAATTTATGGTCTTATTGATGAGTTATAGAGTTTTATTTCATCATTCAGGAGCATTCTTTTTCTTGGTTTTCATGATCTGTTTGCTTATTTATAAGTATTGATGTTCATGTAAAATGGTTATAATTCACCAGAATTGGGATTATATATTATTAATTAAAATAAAAAAGTTTAATTGGTTTAATATTTTTTTCTAGATATAAGGATGATTCATTAGATAACATGTTAAATATATTCATTTAGATTAATTTAAGCAATTTTAGATCACAAGGAATTCATTTTGTTTTATCATATAGTATTACATAAATATTTTAATTTTAAAACACAAAAATGGTTTTAATATAAATTTTACAATATTTTTCAACCATTAAAATAGATTCATGAACATCCTTTAAGACAATGAAGGAAAACAAAAACTTTTCATCCTTAGAAGTGATGAAACAACACCTCACGGACAACGTTTCCATTTTAAAAATAAAATGGAGAGGGGAAGGGGATTGATGATGGATTATTTCGTTATCATAATAAAATTATAGTATATGAGATGTAATTTTGTTTTTATTATATTTTGATGATGGTATGGGAGAAGATAATAATAAAATAAATGCATTTGAAATGAAATTAAATGAAAAATAAAGAGGTTTTTACCTCTAGTTTTTCTGCTCCTTGAGAACCTCCTTAGGGAAAATGTTTTGGTATTTTGATGAAAACAAGAGCTATTATACATTTCTTGGGGGCTAAGATTATTGGGCATAAATTTTTTAAGTATTAAAGGTCAGAAGGTGTGAGGATAAGGTGTGGTGAGGGGACAGTATTTATAGTGAAGGAGAAGGGTGTTTTTTGAATATTTAATTAATATGTTTTTATATTGGCTCAATACTATGAATAATTATAAAATTATCTTCTAATATATTAAAATAATGAATTATATTTATATATTATAGGTTTAAATCATCCATACATCATCTATGACTCAATAATTCATGTATTTTACATTTATAGTAAATTATCATATTTTACTATTCACTAAAACATTCCGTATTTTAGAAAATCACAAAAATTAACCCTAACCATTTTGAAATGTGTAGAATTAAAAAATATGTTCCATTTTTTGAAAATAATTCTCTGAATATGGGGAATTTCAATTTCAATTAAAATCATCATTTACTCAAAAAATACATATTTTAAATTTATAAGTGATTTTAAATCACTCTGAAAATTAACCAAGGTCTCATAAAAGTATCCTAAAATCATAAGACAAAAAAAATTAATTTATGAAAAAAATTTATGAAATTTAATGTTATTTTAAATCATTTTATTAATAATAATATAGTAATTAAATATTTATGTCTTATGAAAAACTAACACATAATTATTAACTTTTTATAAAATCACATACTTATACTATGATATAATTATATCATACATTAATTTATATGATTACTAAATTTTATTTATACATTTATTGATGATGTAACTATTTATTGGGATGATTTAATATTCATAAGGTATATATTACTATTCCTATGGTCAAGTTACTATTTCATTAGCATAGGTTCCATAACTTTTATAAATACCTCTTATTTCATTTATTCGTAATTTATAAGGATTGTATTGTGTTATCTATGTGATTTTATGTGATTTATACTATAGGAATTAAAAATAATAAGGTAACTCTCATTGATATAATTTTGGGTCATTATATTTTGAAGTTTTGAGTCGAGACAAAATAGTCATTAATATTGCCCATCGCTGAATGGTCTCACCTTTCGGTCAGATAAAAATAGAACATACAAATAAAATATGTCCAATCCATGAGCCATATGGTCCTACCATAGGATAGATGACACCCATCATAAACTACCATCAGAATGGGGCACTCCCACAGGGAAAGGTTGGAATAAAGAAGATCCAGCGGTGAGAAGCCATTTTCACTCTTTATGATTGCCTAAATCTCTTGAAATTCCACTATAAATGAGGCTTTGATGGAGTCCTTATCAGATGTATCGATGGAGAAGATACATTGGATATAATAGAGGAAGTGCATGTTGGAGCTTGTGGTGTTCACTAGTAAGGTTATAGGATTTCTGATCAAATATGAAGGCTTGGATACTTTTGGCCTTCAATGAAACATGATTGTTCAGAATTTAATAAGAAGTGTAATACCTACCACGTGAATTCCAACTAAATCCATAAAACCCCAGAGTTTCTACATACATCCAAATACTCCTGGCCGTTTTCTACATATGGAATGCATGTAGTAGGTCTTTATCCCCCATCTATGACTAAGAAGTTTAAGTACATCCTTACTGCTACATATTTTTTCTCCAAATGGGCTAAAGAAGTACCTTTCAATGATGTCGGGGCCAAAAGAATTATTAGCTTCATCAATGCTAGCATCATTACCAGATTTGGTGTCCCTCATACCATATTGGTGGAAAATGGACCAAATTTTTATTGTGTTGAGGTTGAAAAGCTATATGAGAGGTATAATATCAAATACAACCATTCATCCCTCTATCATGAAGTGGATAATGGATAGATAGATTCATTTAACCAGACCCTAACAATCATACTCTATAAGATAGTAGATAAAGAGAAAAAAAAATTCCTGAAAATCTCTTGACTACCTTATGGGTTTACTAGACTAATAATTGTTCTACAACATGAGAAACCTCATACTCATTAGTGTATAGAATAGGTGAAGTCTTTCCTGTTGATGGCCTGTTTCTATCCCTTTGTATTTCCATTTGTGACCAGTTATGTGTAGATGAACAGTCTCAGAAATGACTGGTTAAATTAGAGAGACTGGATGAAAATAGATCACATGCCTTTCTTCACATGGGGGTATATCAGAACCGAATAGAACAAGCCTTTAATAATAAGGGTCACCTCCATTCATTACTTCGAGGAGTGTTGGTTTTATTCCATAAGACTCTAATGATAGTAGGAAATAAGACTCTAAATCACGATACAATGTGGGATGTACCTTAATCCATACATAAGGTCCAAACTAATGGAGATTATTCTTTAATCCCAATGGAGATAGAACTCACTACAAACCAATGCAAGGCAAGGTTCTTGAAGAAATATTTCATGTAATTACACAGTCACATCTAAGCTAAAAGTTGTTAAATTACATAGTGGAATCTTATCACGTGACCTTAAACTGCATGACACAATGTCCTTGTCATATGAAAATAAAATTCAATACACTTATTTTCTTTAATTCATGCCATTAAACTACACGATTAACATTCTTTCAATTGACATTAATAAATCAACAACATACCATGAGTCTATATATCCCTATTGGTCCCTTAAAAAACAGACCTCTTTCTCACACTAAATCCCAAAAATATCGATCTAACCCCTCATTTTCTTTGGATTACCTCTTGTCTATAATTGAGAATACAAGTTGGGATACACCTATGCATAAGAACCACTTACATCATCTCCACTCCATAATAGAATTTGGTACCCCATTTATAGGTATAAGTCCAAAAAATATCACATCGATATCATATGATGGCAAACAGAATGATCATTATAAGAACTACATGTGGATTGATTATCATTATTGTGATATACATAGTGATACCTGAATCTCCAATATTAGTAATATATGTGACAATAATGAAAATTTATAGTTTCCCAATGTACAAACTTGATAAGAACAGGGAAATTTTCTAGAACATATAGTTTGATTCTCATTACAACAAGATTCTAGGCGATACCTAGCTGCATGTTTTAGGTACAACCATTAATCTGAAAAAAAAATTAAATCCCATTTCCCTACTTTATACCGCATTTGGTGTGGGGAACCTTCATCAAGAACTACGTGTTCATTTATTCTCATTCTAATGAGATATGTAGTGATGCCTAGATCTCACATCCTTGGTCTAGTTGCAATTTTAGAAAAGAAAACCCCCATTACTTTTCCCCATGCATGAATCTGATCTACATAGGGAACATTTCTAGGACTTATGGAATGATCCTCATTACAATGAGATTCTTGGTGATATCAAGAATTCATGCTTTATTCCCAACCATAAATCTAGAAATTATCAACATTCCCTTTAACCCATGACAAATCCTTATTATTGTGGGGAAAAATTATTACGAACTACCTGTGGCTCAATTCTTACACCAAGAAGATACACAGTGAGTCATGGGTCCTATACTTTGGTTCAGCTATAACATTTTTTTCCGTCCATGTCAGTTCATCTTCGTCCATACTACACTTCATTAAACTTCATGGGAATTAAAGAACTATGTACAGATTGATTCTCATCCAAATGAGATATGTAGCGACGCCTAGATCATATCTCCTAGCTTAGCCACCACATAATTAACATACCCCTATCATTCAATTGTGTGTTCCCTTGAGCAGTAAAAGAAACTTTCACCACACCTTTTTTCTAACATCAAGCATATATCATGTTGGATTAAGAGTTTGGTAATGTATTTCCTCGTATGAGTAATGTATATCTATTCACATGGGGACTAACACTGTCCTAGTTGAAAGACCTTAAAAGTAACACCTGATATCCTCATCGCATGATAATAAACTGCATGATCATCGTGAGGACTACTTGTGTCTTGTTTCTTACCACACCAAAATACATAGTGACGCCCATGACCAACACCTTGGCCCATCCTCTATATTCCTTTTCACATAAGAATCACCCATGTCCTTACTGCATGATGGTAAACTACATAGTCCTTCAAGAACCATGTGTGGCATGATTTTGGATCCACCAAGATATGTAGTGAAAGTAGGGTTCTACACCTTGGTCCCGCCACTATATTCCTTTTCACATCAGAATCACCCACATCCTGGCTATATTATTGTAAACTACACGATCCTTCATGAACTACGTGTGGCTTGATTATCACACCTATGAGATACATATTGATGTATGGATCTTCAATCCTAGGCCCAACTGCAACACAACATGAAAAATACTCTACCCTACCTTGTACGAGTTAGATCGATATGAGGAGATCCAATATGAGTACTCACATTACACATGAACCCATATCTATTATAAATATGTGTGTCCTGATTCTTTCTCGAACAAGATACGTAGTGATGCTTGGGATCTATTCCCAAATTTAGCCACATTATCCCATTTATCTTCATGTTGAGACACCTTTTTCAATACCCTGTGACATTAAACTGCATGGATAATGTCATTTCCATATGACATAAATTGCATAGTACCCAGAGAACAATGTGTGGCTTGATTCTCACCCCATTGAGATAAGTAGTGAAGATTAGGCCTTAGATCCTAGTCCCAATAGTGGGGTAAAGAAAATATTCCTACACTGCTATATTCAAACAAAAAATTCCATCAAGGAGATTTTATATTGGGTACACTCATTAGGGATCTCACTAGAGGAAAAAGAGATGTCTCTATTCTATATATGAGTTAGATCTATGAAAGGGGATCCAAACTAATGGACAATATTGGTCCACATACTCCATTTATGCATTGGAAATTTCCCCTTTCATATTTTATACTCTCAATATTGATTACATTCAAATATTAATAATCTTTCCTCATATTCTAGTGGATGAATTCATGATGCCCGATACCTCTTTTTCATGAATATACAGTACACGCCCCAGTTAGCCTTTTATAATTTTCTGACGTAATGGGAATGTCAGCCACAAGATTCCACAATTTGGATATGCAGTACATTACCTAGTTGGCCTGGCATAAAAAATCCCATACTTGGTTTTTCAAATTGTGGTAATTTCATTCTTCGGAGAAGCCTCTTCTATACCTTTAAGCTTTTATGATGGTGTGATAGAACCCATGATTTAAAATTAGCGATCATCATTTCCTTATTTATCCCATATCATTTCTCCCTACCTAAAAGTCTCTAATAACGTGGAATAAATTCCCCCACCCCTTCATAAGGTCAAAGAATACTGGAATAACCATGGGACATTTGACCATATATCATCTATCGTTTCCATAGTATTATGGTCCTATTCATGTAACCTAAAACTATAGGCACCATAATTCATGTTATTAGGTCAGACCACCATAGATATCACATTCCCCTCATTCTTTGGATGTCATAACATGAAATGTATCTTTTGTATTAAGGAACTTTTCTCCACAAACAAAAATATGGGCTTGGGAAGATCTGAATCTCAATAAACTTATATTAGATTTTAGCACTATAAGATCAGAATTCCTCAGAGCTCTTTGGCTTAACTATTCATTATGTTCCTTTGATGGACTTGTATAAGTCACCCACATAATCGTTATGGAAGCCAAAGGACACCACTATTTACTATGAAGTATGTACCCCAATTTTTCTTTCATAAAACAGCCCCCATAATGTATTTTTCAGGAAGTGGTAACTTTTTTATCGATAGAGACCTCCTTTGATGCCATAATAATTTTCCCCATATCACTCTTTGGATACACAGATCCCCAAGTTATAGCTTACAACATTACCCTCTCACAAATGAATATAGTATCACATTTTTAGATATATTACCATAAATTGGAGAACCATAAAATATTTAATCAAAGATAAAGACCATAAATTAATGCGTTATAATGTCCTTATTGCATGACATTAAACTCCATGGCATAATGTCTTTATTGTATGAATTTAAACAATATAGCATAATCTTTTTACTGCAAAAATTTAAACTGAATTGCATAATGTCCTTGATGTATGAATTTAAATAGCATGATACTTTCATCCTTTGTTTGAAAAGGGGCCTTCTCCCCGGATATTTGACATCTAAAAAAATACCCTCATTTACACATTAAAATCATATAGGATTGGTTTCTCATTCATAGTCAATCCCAATAAATATATCCCCTTCATCCCCATACACCTTACCTTTGGAAAACTACTTTTGTGTTCATGGGAAATCTGAACCTCCATAAACTTCATTTAGAAATCAGTAATAGAATGTCAGAATTCATGGGGACTCATCTACCTAACTATATAGTACGCTGCCCCATTTTACTTTCTTAAGCCACCCACATAACAGGTATTTCTACCTGAGGATGCCACTATTTAACTATGTAATACATTCCCTAGTCGGCCTTGCATAAAATAGCCCTTTTAACATGTTCATCAATCTATGGAAGATTTTCCCTCAATACATACATCCTATATTCCTGAATACCAAGTTTTAGATTCATAAACCATAAAATTCTGTCTCAAGATTCCCCTTGGGGGTATTTGAAGAATATCAGTTTATTTCCATCCATCAATCCATGTTTTGGTTGTAATATAAAGATTCATGGTCAAAGTTTTTTGTCAAAAAACTCCAACATTATTACTTCAGCATGTATTAATTTTAAATACCCACCAAAAGAGACACAACACTCGCCTGTTTGAAACCCAACAAAGGGAACTCTGGGAAAAATTTGAGTCTCATCTCGCTAGACCTACACACCGAATGTTTTAGGAAAAATTATGAAATGAAATGAAATATGAAAAAACCTTGTTAGGCCAAAAACCCAAGATGGGAGGTCTAATAAATATCCATTTCTCTCCCACTAAGCCTCTTTCATATAGAACTTATGAAAAAACAAGGGTGATGACATAAAAAGGCATAAAGATTGTATGGTTTTCTATTAGACCCTAGAAATAGTCAAACTACACTCACTAGGCCCATTGTCTTACGTAAAAATTAGAGCATCCTCCCAAACTTGAGGAAGCTCCAAAGACCACCAAATTATTTTGGAATGCTTCAAAGTTTCCTACAGTAACATTAGAATGAGATTCTTTTCATTTTGGATAAATATGATTCATGGGGGGATTTTGTTGACCCTATTAAAGGAGTACCTTGAATGTTTACACAAAATTGAAGATGAAAACCTCGCATAAAAAAATTTCAACCTTGAATATAAATATGAATTTTTTCCAAAATGAACAGAATGGACTTCCATGTGTCGTGTCCCACAACATAATCGATGGGTCTAGAGACGTTTGTACTGTGACCCTCCATTTTTCTAGTGGGGTAAGTATTAGTAGCAAAGGGACCGACCTGAAGATCTAATAACACACCCCAAAACTATTCCCTTGATGGGGTGAGTGGGCACTTCCCCCATGGTATGGAACAATAGGTTCACCCAACTGAGTCGAGTATGTATCCCATGCACTACTGGTGTGCAAGTTACCTATGGTGAACCATGCGTGACCAACCTGGGTGTGACACCTACATTCAGAACCTACATGAGATGACACCTTCACCTAGGGATCTATATTTTTCATATATAATTGGTTGTTGGGGTCTACATTTGGATGGACAAAAATTTCGAAAGGCCAACTGCTGATCAGATCACCCTAGTCCTTCAATCAATGACTCTAAAACCTTATAGGTAGATTTATAATACCGAATGGAGGGGGAATTAAAGAGGTATAGTGAGTTTAAAGTCTTCACATGGTTTAATATAAAACAACAGCTATGTAAGGCACTTTTCCAACACCTAAATAATGAATACTAGCATGGGGTTCCCTTCCTTAAATAGGTACCTATATGACTTACCTATGAGAAAACTTGTAAAGAACCTTTAAGGCTTGATCAAAGTCTCACCTATATTTACCCTCCCAGGTGGTCCATTTCCTAATGTTCTTCTAATTATCCCATGCCTACCTACACATACCACCCCTTGCGTGAGCCTCCTTGGTTGACTCTAATCTTCATCCTGCATGATCCATTCATGTGGCCATCTTCCATCCATGGCTGGTCCTCTTATTCTTTAGCATCCATTTATGTAAGGGACCATGTTTCAACCTCCACCTAGACCTCTTAATTTGAAAAACTATTTTATAATATGATCATTGTGTTTCCCATTTGGTTTTGTATTACTACGGTGAGAGGATACCCACACTTGTTCTAACAGTTGGTTAGGACTCTCAAGATGTCTATGGAAGTGTATATCTATGGTCAGGAGGACCCTTAGACTAGGGATAGTGTCAGGGATTTCCCCATATAGAGGATTAGGGTTTGGATCATTTCCTACTCGTCTCGTCTCTAAGACCTAGATCCTCTAGTTCCTAGAAGGGAAGATATGAAATGGAATTCTCCTCCCTTTCTATGTGATTAATTTTAGGTAATCTCTTCTGGATTAATCCCCTGGCCTTTCTCATAGGAGGTTGCAGTATTTCTCCTCTCTACCATAGTATCCTTTACCTTCATTCCTTCCTCACATTGTACTCATGTCCAATGTAAAGTGAAGATAGTGAAGTGAAATATCCCTGACCTCTTCCACTAGTGGAGAAGTAAAAGTGCATGGTTTGTCAAATCTTCATCTTCCTCTTGTTTCTCACACCAAGAATGACTCACATGGTCTTAGAGGTTTGTGGGGATCATGAAACCTACAAGATTCATATGAAACATTGAACTATGAAAACTATACTTTTGATTTTAACTAGGATACATAGGACACCTTCCTAAGTCTAAAGATCGATGGGAATCCTTCTCTAGACTAATCCCTAATCAAACCCTCCAATTTACCAGTGCATCCTCCATAGAAGTAAGCCCAAAAATTCATCCAATGGCCCTCCTCCTAATGTTTAAGCCACAAATAAACCTTCGAATAACCATGATACAATACTTCACTCATGGACCTTTCTATAAGTAATCCTCTTCCGGAATAATCCCCAACATAATCAACTCAAAGGGCCATACTCCCCTGCAAGATAAACCTGTAAAATCTCCAAAGGTGGGGTTACTCATAAAAACCACATGGGATTTGATTCCATTCCACATAAGATACATAAGAATCCACCATGAGGTCTAAACCCAACATCACAAATAAACCCAATTATCTTTGGAACATATCCCCAACAAGGTCTAATTCAACATGGAACGTCATACCCCTTATAGGTTCCATAGTCTACTTCAACATGATTCTCACACCAAACATTGACTATGAACCGTTATCCTAGACATCCTTACCACATGATATTGAAATATATGATTAGGTACTTATCACATGACCTTAAAAGGTACAATGTTCCCAATTAAGTAAAACTAAACTATGTTGGTTATGATTCCTTTCATAAGGATATGTAGGAATCCAATGTATGGGTTAGAGCCCCATATCAACCCAAACCATGTCTCCCTGGATGATGATAAACTCCAGAGCTACTTTCATCTCCATGGACGATAATAAAGTCTCAAATTCCCCACTGTGTGGCTAGAAAACTAACAACGTGATAATAAAAACCAAAGAATATATAATTATTATACAAGAGGATTCCATTTATATATAACCTTAGATACATACAAAAATATCCTTTAGTCAAGAACCTTGGATACATATAGATGATTCTTAATTCAATACATGCTGATAATCGAATTATAATCTTGGGATTACCCTCATAAAACATGGTAATTAATGAAGGATACATGAACATTTCTTAAATCTATAAGCTAGTCTAAGAGTATGTTACAATTCCCCCCAAAAGGGTGCAATGATCCAGACCAACCATCCTCTAGACTTATGTGAGTTATTAGGAATCATAGGTCAAGATACCTAACGAGCATTTGGCTTTGGAATATTGGTCCCCATGTATATAGAACCATTGGGTGTTTCTGGTTCCACTAGAAAAACTGTTGGAAACTATTCAGAAATAGAAACCCATCAAGTGGTGGGAAATATGAGGGTAAAAGTTACCAATCTACGTTTTTCTTATAAAAGATTTTCAATTTCACAATAATTGAGCCATGTATAGCCTTACATCCACAACCCAACCCAAATGATAAAAATTACTGGTTAGGTGATGGTGATCATTGACCTTCCATCACTCAACCCACCATTTTTTATTCTAGATGGGCAGGAATAATATATTGTGATTTGTGGCCTGGACTTTTCCAAAACCCAATGGAACAACTAAAAAATTATTCTCAATAAATTAAATACCTTCTTTCATGAAATAAATCTTCCCCAACACATTAACATTGAATATCATAAAAACAATATACTATGTGTAAGAATGGATAAATTGACATGAAATGTGGATATTTCGAAAAAAAATCCATTAATAGTACCTAACAAATAAAAGGGGGATTAATGTTAGGTAGTTTTCAATGATAGTTTATATATCAAAAAAATGGATCAACTACATTTTAATTCAATTTGAATGATCATCATTTTTACAAGTTTAAATCAAAATCCTAGTAGGCCACATATACTATGTTATCTCAAGAATTATTTTATGAAATATTAGAGAAAAATATTACAGAAACATCTTGGGAATGTAAGAATATGATTTGAGTAATTTAATAATGGAATGTGTCAAAATAAGTATAAAAAACATAAAATTATTGAAATAAAAGTATGGAATATTGAAGGGAAATTTTAGTAACTTTTAACTAAAAATAAAAAACATGATTCATTGATTTCAAATTACTATTTTTAACTATAATCACCCAATATCCTCATTTTATTCATTCAATTTGATTAAATTGAAAATTAAAACATCCTATCATGGATTACTTAAAATTTATAATTTTCATTGATAAAAGATTAAGAACTTATCCAAATGTGGGCATGTAGTTTCTCATTAGAACTCAAAAAAAGATTCTAGAAATTACAGGGGAGTAAAAATGAGTACTGAAAATTAAAGCTTACTCCATTGTTCACTTTGAAGCTCTTATTTTTTATCTTTCATTACTACCATTTTGGTATATATAATTACAAGAGAAATAAAAATACTGAATGTACATGGTCACTGGATTTATATATCAAAAATGATGGGAGGTGTTTCACGGAATCCTAAAATGAAATCCTAAAATAATAATTAAAATAAGTGATACATATGTTTCCTCCTATTAAGAGAATTTTTTAAGGTCATTATGCTCAACCATACCTATTGAATAACATAATAAGAGTAGGTTATAGATCCAAACCTACCATTTTTAACCAATTTTCCATTTTCTATGAATATGGTGTTCCAAATCTACTATTTCTCTTATTATAGAGATATTATTCATCTTGTTGAGTGATGGACCAAGTTATGTAAAGTCCCAATGTTTAGAGTAAAAGTTCTTGGGATATCTAAATAGGGTACCACTCTAATTTCTCTTCTTCTAGCAGCTATTGTTCTTCAAAGTTTTCACTTCAATCTAAAACTTCATCTACCACCCACACTTGTTCTTCTTCAGGGGTTTTCTCATCCATAAGATCCAAATTAATAATCCAAATTTTAATAAACCCAATATCTTCTTCCTCCTTGAGGTATTTTTTTTAGTATTGGAGGGTTCATATAATTATTCCATATCAATGGGAGGAGTAAAAAGAATCAATATAGTACCAAGATTATGAAAACAATTTTCCTTTTTGTCCAATCTTGGTTGACCTATACTTCTTATTCTTATTTGTATTCTTTATTTGGACACAATATAATTGATGATAGATGGTATTTTTTTATTCAAAAGTTAATGTTTTTTCTCATCTGTCCTGCCAACCATGATATCCCATAATTTAATAACTTCCATATCCAAATATTTTTCTTCTTCTAATAAGATATATTCTTTTTATCATTATCCTCATATATATCATCCACCCTAGTCATGCTATCTAAGAGTTTCAATCACTCCTTGAACATATGTTCCATTCTAAGGAGTGACACTTATGGACTTTGGTGTGGTTCTAATTCCAATGGTATATCTTGAGGCTCCCATATTTATTATTGGTTTTCCCTCTTTATTTTTTCATTCTCTAGGAGTGGATTAAAAGTTCGATCACCAATTAGATATGTCCCTTCATTATTCTTGAACTTGATACCAACAACCAAAAACACCCAGTGTGAAAAAAAATTAAAAAAGAACATATTCTAAAATAAAAAAATATATAATTTGGGGATAATTTTTTCCGGACTATTGAATTTATATACGCCTCATCCGCAAAAACATTAACATTTTTGACATATTCTGAGAGAATCATTATTTCTATCAAGAAATATCAAAGTAAAAATTAATAAATCGTAAACTACACTAACTACTGGGATGGAGAATAGTGGAAAGATAATTTTGATCCCATGAGGAAAAGGGTTGTAATATTTTAAAAGAATCAATGTTTTTAACAATTTAATAATATTAAAATAACTAAACTACTAGGATGTTTGTTTGGGATGACTAATAAATAATGAAATTGGATGAATGGAAGAGAGTTGATATCAAAGATGGTTTTTTATCAAATCCACTAACCATGATATTTCCTAGGGTAACAGAGGTTACATCTCATCTTCAACTTGAAGTATTTAAATTAGTCAACACCTCTTTCAATTATTCCCCTAACCAATTTTGATTTATGTTATATTTTCTTGAAATTGAAGGTGAAGTTAAGGTTTCATCTCACTCTCCCACTCCCCATTTCCATGTTGCTTTTTTTCCTCTATGTTTCATAACTCTCACAATAAAATTATAGGAAATGAATTGTTTTATTTACAAGTGAAACTAATTAAGATGCATACTCATCCTATTTATCAACTCATTGTTCCCTTGAATACTGTGTTATTCCTGGATAATCTATCAATTAGAATGAATACTTTTCATTCAAGGGAAATTTTTATAAGATTAGATATAAAATTAATAGTTCTAAAAAATGGGAAAATATTCTTAATAATCTCAAACTTGAATATGAATTTAAAATTTACACATTGAAAAAGAAAACAAAAAAAATGAATGTCCCATATAAGAGACATGGTGGTTAATGAAATCCCCTTCTCCTACATTATTGATTTCGGTTCTAGATCTATTTATTATACTTACATCTTACTTTAGTTTTCTATGTTAGTAGTGAACCATCTCCCATTCAATGGTGATCTATTTTGGGTACCCACTAGGTCTATATTTTTTTTATTCTTTACACAATAGTGTATCCTTATATTTATAGAGGATAATTTACTCAGTCTTTGAAATTTGAATTTTTATTCTCCCTCAAATAATTTTATCATTGAATTTTCTTTGTTCCTTTCACTCCTTTTTAATCTCTTGGATCCTCACTCACAGATACATATTTGGAAAATGTCTCTTTATCCATGTATGAGATAGGGTTGTCAGAGTATTCTTGTTTGAGTGTGGGTACTCGGTCTCACTCATCTACTTGTTTGGCGGAGGATATTTGAATCCTTATTCACACACAAGGAACCATTCATACTTCTAGTAAACAATATCTGAACCCACCCTATATTTTATGAAAAATCTCCAAGATATCCGGTATTTAAAATATTCTAGTTCTTAAACGCTACATTGTGGAGTTATCCAATGTGACACAACCCATAGATGGACATGCATAACCTATGGTGTAGTCGTGCAACCATGGAACAACCCTATTCCTCCATAAAAACATCTAGTTCATTAATAAAAAACCCTCAATGGAACATGATATAGCATACACCACAACAAATTTCATCAACTTTCAAGCTATAAGGATCCATGGGACAATAGTTTGGAAAACTCTACAGCTCCATTATTCAAATTCAATATAATAGTGTCTATGGATTAGCATGGAGGCCAGATAATAATGACACCTTCCTTGGGTTGGTCATCCTAGAACACTATGTGGAAAATTCATGCTTGAAGCCTAGTGAGTATCCAATATCCAATGTTCCTTGATCTCTTATTTTTCCAGCCAAGGTGGTATTGCGGTGCAGTGGTAGTGGATATGGGCCAATAGTGGTGGAGATGGATGTTTCTAGTGATTTACATGGTGGTCCTACTTATTTTAGCAGTAGTGGTAACTTTTAGGATGTGTCAGATAAAGATGATGTGTGACTTGAATAAGACAGTGATGCATCAGTAAGTGATGAATATTAACCTAGTTTACTACATCCCAAATCAATGATTTTTAGGTTTTTACTTATCATAACAAAAAATACCACAACTCCCTAATATCATAAAATTTTTTGGGTATAGAATCTAACTACACTCACATACAACCAAATTGGACCATACTGTCACGCATGGGCCCACAAGGATTTTGCCCAACCTATGGGAACATGCACACTTATGTGAAAAAATGCTTCCTTTAACTACCCATGAAGGCCTTCCCCATGGGCTTCTTTGGCTGTATGGCCCTACTTTAGGCTGTCTACATGGATTGTGGCCTATGGGTTGAGGGATACCATGGGATAACCATTTTTCATTAAGTCCTCTCTCTTCTTCTCCTTTACCATTTCCACATATACAGCACACAGAAAAATAAAAAGAATAATAAAACAAGATAAAACATGTATTTTTTATATCTTTATTTCCTTCTCACAATTTTTTTCCAAATACACAAAATACAGAAAAATTATTAATAATAATTAAAATGAGGATTTTATCAATTACAAAAAAATGTCCTATAGAAATTAAATTTTTTAAAATTGTAGGAAAAAATTTTACTCATAAAATATGATATTGATTTATCCCAAACCAATGTTCATCATAAAGAATTATAGGTTATGAATAATTTTTAATGTTTGGGTATGTATAATTCATATATTGGGATATGGAATATGTTTATAAGGTATAAGTAGGTTTTTTGGGGTGGATGGACAATCGAGTATACCACATGTATTTTCATACATTATTTATTTGGTATAATTGGGATTCATAGTTCATATTTTGAGTCTCTACTACCTAAGGTTGGTGAGATATTTAGCAAAAAAACAATAATACATTGATATAACTTTCTTTTGAAATCCTTGAGGATATGGTAACCAGGGTGTGGTTGGGTATGTTTCTAATCATGTCATAGGTTGGAGCTTCACTAAGACGGTATTTATCCTCTTGAATAAAGAGTATGACATCTGGACCCTCGATTGAGATATAATAAGGAAGTATAAAGTCCAAATAAGATAGTATATATGATGTGATTATCTATTAGGGTGAGAGGCATACAATGTTCTAATCTATAAATATGAATGACATTTAATGAATTTTTGGACCAGTTCATTCTATAATCAAGGAATTGAGAATGTATGGGTTTTTTATATGGGATTGATATATTCTACGTATCATGGAAACATTTCCATTAGAATAAGGGATCATTTCAGAATTCTTTCTTGAATATGATGCAACTTATATACATATGTATAGATATGCAAGTGTTTAATATAGATCACCCTTAATCCATTTGTAGCTTGAGTAGAAATGTAGCTTTTATAGAGACATCTTTTTTATTACATTTATAGATCTAGTGGTTTATATTTTATATCAACACAATAAAGGCCAATGGATTTGGGATTGAGTTTGACTTAAAGAACTTCTCTAAAGTATTTTTAGAGTTAATCTAAGATATTCTTAAATGTTGAATTTTCAAGGTATCATATATGATGTGATATAAGCTGATGTTGATAATATGTTTACAAAAATGTTTTAAAATACATCCAAAATGATTTTTGTATATGGTTTCATATGTTATTTTATATAATGTAATACAAGGTGAAATGGAACTACGTCTATAAGGATTTAATGAAAGTGGTACACCGAAGGATATATTCAACATATCCTATATTAATGTTATTATTATAGGATATATAGGTATATTTTAATGCATGTTATGAGATAATATTCCCACTTTATTTAGACATATCATAGGGTATGATTTTGGAATATCGTTCACAATGATATATCACAGCAATGGCCCTTTCATGGAAAGGATACAAAAATAGAATGTAATATGATCACATTTATATCCCTACCATAGTGGATATTATCATAAAATATTTCATGACATGCTCATCAGAATGTTTATAAAAATGTCATTTATTTTTCTTGTATAACAAAGAGGCTGACTATGGTTTTCTCTCTTAAGTAAAAATTAGTTTGCAAATCAATTTATCAATATTCCAAACACTTTAATATATTTTTTTTTTATTTTTAATATTATAATTAATAAAAATTATAATTTGGTTTTAAGAATTGAAATTATAAATAGAAAATAATCATTCATTTACATAGTGTAAACAGAATGAATTAGGTTAGTAAAAAAGATGATGTTCTTAAAATATTTACCTTGATTTTAACATTATTATATCATTTTTAGTCTCATACATACTTAATAAACATACTATATAATATGTGTGATAATTTTATTTTTATTCATTTGTGAAAATATAGCGTACTTAAAATCTCCATGTATATTTCACATCCACATCCACAATGGTTAAAAATTTAAAGTTCTCCTCAATCAAGAGCACCGTATAACTCACCTTACTAGTGTATACTTGAAAACATTTAGAAATAGATCATAAAGGATCTATTATATTCCCTAGAGGTCATGGAAGATATGGTAAATCATTTAGAAGAATAATTTAAACCAAATTCAACCATAGTGAGGACACATTATCACATTCTCCACTATTAATAATCCTTGTAATAACCACAATTAGACAAAATAAACTAAGAATGAATGTGTAATAAATTGGGTTCAATACTAAATTCATCCCCCAGAGGATCCATCAGGTTAGTTACACATTATCAAAAGTATTAGAGATATTATATAAGAATCATAAGTAAATAATATAGGATAGAGAAACTGGAAGTGGTTATATTGAAAGTTTAGAATGAAAATTACATAATCAAAATAGTTGTAAAACCCTAATCAATTTGACTTGCACTAAATAAAAAAAAATTACCACTCAATGGTGGAGGCAACAATAGTATTTATTGGAAACAACATCAATAGTGGGATCCAACAAGGCTTATCACTCATAAAGAAAACCTTCTACATGCATACAATAACTGAAGTAGCTTGTTACCAAATGGTAGCGAATTTTTTTATCTTCTTTTGAATTCTCTCCCATGATATTCTACAATTTATCTTTAAAATACCACATAGTATTGGTAATGTTTCAGTTCATTTCCCTTGAATTCAAAATACATTGTCAAAATATGTGAGAATATAAAAATGAGGCAGAAGGTATCAGGATTCATGCCATGAAATAGCATAAATCCTCATGACATGGGACTTTGGTTCTTATGATTCATCCACAGAATCAACCCTGTAAATTATGACTCTCACTACTTCTAATTGGAATAAATCACTTGTAATATTTCTTTTGAAATGGATATATTGATATCATCATGTCACCTTGCTTGTGTCATGAAGTAACAACATTCTACATGCCTTGGGAACCATCAAAATTGTAGTGTCACAAAATATCATATAATATGCCTTATGGCGTGACTCAATCTTACACAAGCTAGGTATATTTTTTATATTCCCTAGCCAAGTTTTTAACCACAAGTATCAAATATTCCAAAGATTCACTAATTCAATAGACATACATATCCCTCTATCCCTTGAAAAAACATTATATATTATCCACAATATCTAAGTATAAAAAACATTTCATGCCTCTTTTCCTACTTAAAATATATTATGTATACTCCCATAGTAAGGGAAGAAATGTTACGTATCTTAGTTATGTTTCAAATAAATTATTTCATATCAATAAAAAAATTATTTATCATCATTATGTTAAATTAGTTAATTAAAATATCATACATAACATCAAAAGATGTTAGGTATTAATTAAAAAACTAACATATTATCTTAAAAAATGTTATGTTTGGACTAAAAATTTTTCATTACTCCATAATTTACTAAAATTTTAATTTTATTCCCAAAATATATTACTTTTTAGGATATTTTAATATTCATCTTAGGAATTATAAATATTTCTTCAAATCTACCTCAAAATTTTATATTTACATAAAGAACAATTAAAAGACAATTGGGATGTTTTATCTTTATTCTAAATATTCTTGAAATGAAAAAACAATTAAAACTAAAGAATAGATCAAGATTCATAGTGAAGTCTAAAATATTAATAAAACCTAAAAATGATGTATTGACCATTAAAATGATAAAATAGTGACTATTAAATCATCGTATTTCCATATATAATGAATTGATAAATGATCTTTTGTAATTCCACTACACTTTAATGTAGAGCTCCTAAGAGATTATTAAATACCAGGGTCAATTCATATTTCCCATTATATATTCATCATGCCGATTAGATTTAAACACCCAATGAAATACCATTATACCTTTAAGGATATTAATTTTTAAACTCCAAACTAAACATAAAAATACTTTTGATCTCCTGCTAATTCTCACATTCATTTTTTACTTACACAAATTATATTTTATTTTAATTTTAGATAAACCATCATTAAATTGGGCTGAGAGTTAACCCTTACATAAATCATATTCCTGAAAAATACATTGATCAATGGCCCAGAGGTACTAATTCCTTACATGGAATCACTCAAAGTCCCTAAGGCCCCAAAGAATTTCATCTTTATTTTCTATAGTTGGCCCCTTATGCTTTCTTATGCACCCACATGTACCCAGTATCACACATGTGTGACCATATTTTCACCCATATTCAATTAAACCAAGATCACTATACCTCAACTCTTTAGTCACAAATGTAAAGAATATACTTCCATCTCCTTACACTCTTTCATGGATAAATGCTTAAATACCCCTCCTATTAAATGGGGGTGAAATCATTTGAGGTCGAGAGTCAAACCTTTGTAGCCTGGTGTAATAGTCACAGCTGTGTACCACTTATTTACATTGAATGTTTCTGTTTTGTACTTAAATCCCAAGAAATATATATTTATTTCAATCAGTAATTTTTAAAATAGATCTTCTATCATTATTAAAATCATTCATGCCCTCTAATAGTTTTGTCTTCCTAGTATCTTCACTTCGTAGAGTCATAAAAATATGCTAGTCATGAGTACTTTTCAAGGTTTTTATGTGGATGAGGGTTTCAAGGTTTTTAAATGTAAAAATATCCTAGTAAAAATAGGAAGTGTTTGCATCTAAAGTAAGGTAAATTCATGATTCAATGTTTTCTATAGAATGGTGTTCTCTCCAATCCCCTTTGAAAAATTTTATCTCCAAAGACCATAAGATTCTATTAGCAATTCCACACTTCATCACACTTAGCAGTAACAATTTTTAATATTCATTTTATCTTCCCTCTATCTCTTTATAAATACCACTATTTTTAGAATTTCATATCTATAATTATATAAAATATCTATGTTTATTGATATTTATAAGGTATAGAAGAATCGTTTTTTCATCAAATAAATGTGTGAATTCCTACCCCATAATTGTGAAACTTTTTAGATCTTTGAAGAATTATAGTTCTCCACAAATAGCAGTAAAAGATTCATCACCTTTAAATTCATCTCCTAAATATTTTCTCAATATGATTTATCATATATCCCACCTAACCCCTCCCTCAAACTTGAGATCAATCATAATCATACTAATACTTCAATAGAAGGTTTCAAAGGTATTAAAGACTATAAATGTGGCCACATAATAATGTTTTTCATGGATACTATTGGTATAATAAAAAGGCGAGATAAAATGGTGGGATTAAATAGATGTTAAATTTTAATATTAAAAAAATGTTCCATTCATCATATTGGACACATTATATGAACTATAATGGCTTTTAAAAAGATAAAAACAATATGTTCTGAATCACAATATTGAAAATATTAATATTATTTCAACTTATCTCAATATTACATATGTATTGATACTGAAAAATTCCCAATGTTTTTTTATAATAAACTCTTCTTAATTGTTTTTAGGTAATTATAAATTTTAAAAATTAATATTTCATTTTGGAATATTTTGGATACACTTTTGTTTGTTATGTTCGAATAAATTTCCCATGGAATATATTATAGGGGTTGGTAAATTATCATACAAGATGTTATTTTTCATATGCTACATTAAATTCTATTTTTTATCAAATGAAATCATAATATCAATATATAAATATATTTTTTATAGATTTTAGATTCTAGATAAATTATATTATCCCATGAAAGTCTTATATATGAGATTTATAATATATGGATAAAGAATGTTTTCTTATCCATGATTTTTGAAAAGGTATTTATAGTATGAAGATAAATTATAATATAAAGAACCAAATTATCCTACCAACTACCAATGATTGAATATTGATATTCGATAAAGTAAATTTTACTGAAAAGTGAATATTTATCTTATAATGAACAACAAAATTATGTATGAATAAAATCTATACTATGGAATAGTTTTTATGGAAAGATTATCCTTTGAAGTTAATATTATATTTCTAATGTATTAGATACCATATTCAATAAATTATCTTCTGAAGTCAAATATTTATCTCAATGTAAAAGTATTCCTTGATATTTTAATTCTTGGTTTTCATTAAATCTTCAAATGTTTTGAATATAAAAAGGCATATGGGTAAGATAATTCCCTTAGAAGATGAAGAAATTTTAAATAAGTGTTTTAATAGTATTTATTCACTCTTTTGAGGTGTTTATTACCACTGAAGAAACTCAAACAATGTCTACTTCAAATTTTAGTTTTTTGTCATTAATTATGGTGTATAAATAAATAAATAAAAATTAAATAATATTTCTATCTAAGAGACTTTATATAGTTATTATTATGACCATGATTTCTATCAATAGTAATTTTAATGATTTAAATTTTTGGAATCTAAGGTCACATGTGGGCATAAAAATTTTCTTTTTATATTATTCTAATGGTACATAAACATTAGAGGATATATGGAGTTTTTAAATTTAAAAATAAATATGGTGAATACTATACATATATAAAGATATAGAAAATTTTAAGAAAAATAAATAAACATATATATATATATATATGATGAACTCATATGATACTCTACTATAGTATACGTATAAGATGTTACTTGTTTTTCAAAAAAGAACACAAATTTACCACTAATATTCTTTAAAGAACTCAATTGTTGTCAATAATCCTTCTAGAATTTATCTTTGAAGTTCAATTATTTATTTAGAAGAACATGTCATTATTTGTATTTCTATATTGAAACTATGAGTTATATATTTATCAATTTTTTATACCTTTATCTTCTATAAATATAGTAGTTAGGTCTTATAAAAGTGGATGAACCTATAAAATATCTTAGAAACTTTTGTAAAAAAATCAATTTCTTCCACACATCTATTTATCTCTCTGGGAAAAGTACCCTCTTAATGAAAGTACCCAAGCTCACCAAGAGAGTATATTTGGAGTCTAATAGTTGATTCATATTCCTCAAGGCACTTTAAATCTTTTTCATTCTATCCTTCCATTTTCTACAATTATTTATTCTAATATTTGGTAAAAAACAATAAAAAGTTTGAGGGTAATGTTTATCTGAACTTAATATTTTAATAAATAAATTTCCCAACCCCTTTTGACTAAATTTGTAATTACCACCATATAAAAATTTGGTATCAAATGTAGAGACTCTTGAGTTCTCAAATATAGGTGTTTGAATCCATGAGGATTTATTTCAAATGGTTATAATGGATGAAAATAGAGATGGAATGTCTATGGTAAAGGATATCTATTTCCATGGATAAAAATATGGGTGTTGGATGGATCAGATGATGATATATTTGATAATTTATTGCTTAATGGTTTACTAAGAATTAATCAATCCCTAAAAAATTCTTAAAGGAGCTCTAGAGAAATTGGATGCTACTGTTGAATAAGGATTTGATATAAGGAATAAATTTATTAATTCAATCATATATGGTTTAGGGGTATATAAATTAAGTAGATTTTCTAAATATACTATAGTACATAAAATGTGGAAAACTATTTCAATGGATTATAAAGGTATTTATAATGTATGAAAACTCATGTAAAACACAATGAAGATAATGTTTTATACATTAAAAATGATTTATTGTTATAGAATCACTAAGATTAATATATGGCTAACTAAAATCACAAAAATATGGCTACCATGGGAACTCTTATTCCTAATACCAACCAATCTCTTATGGTTCTCAGGGTTTTTTCAACCAAATAGAGCATAATTTTACCTATTATTAGACAATATAATATTAGGAAAGATTTCAAAATAAAAGATCATATTGGCACACTCATGATATATGAAGATGATATGGAAGATGAGGCCAGAGAGTATAAGATTATAAAATGATAAAATGATTCTTTAAATAAATCTACATTAAAATATGAGGAGAAAAAAATATACATCATTTTCATGATCATTTGATGAAGAGGATTCCTAAAATTTAGTTTCAAGTGAAGAGCTTGCTCAATTTTATAAGATGTTCAAAAAAATCAATAATAATATGAATGAATTCAAGAAATACTTCAACATTTATAAAAAATTGATGGAAATAATAGATAAATTAGTTGATGTGAGTGCAAGAATATTAGGCATATCAAGCTTTTTCCCCCTAACATAAGGACATGAAGAAGTATAAAAAGAAGTATAAAAATAAATAAGACTATAATAAGGATAAAAAAGATACGAAGGATACACATGGTTCCTCATAATAATCCAATGAATATATTTAAAATTCAAAATCTAAAGTATTTGTTCATAAGGAAAACATGTGTTTCATTTCATAAACTAATGAGGAACATTCTACTTATATTTTTTCTTCTAGACATGAATCTAAAAAGTTCTCTTATGAAAAATTAAATATGTATTGTTCTGTTTTAAATGAACAATATGATCCTCTGAAGAAAAACAATAAGACCCTAAATAAATCTTATGGTGTGGTTATCAATGAAAATGACGATTTGAATAAAAATAATTCTAAAATAAATATGTAAGTTAAGTGTCAGTTTCTAATTTTTTGGTCCAAGAATGAAAAATAAAATAACTAACGGTTGACGTCAAATGTTTAAAGGATGTTGCTAATTTTTTTCTATGGTTATCTATATAAAATCCATGGAGAGAAAAAAATAAATAACTAAATATTTAGAATTGGAGGCAAATAATAAAAATCCAATTGGTGTCAAAATTAATTTACACTTAGTTCTATAAATAAAAAATTGTATATTGTCACATATTTTCGTTGTGGCAGAAAGGGCTATTTTGAAAATGGTTATTTCCAAATAAATCAAAATATATAAATAATAAATAATGTGTTTATTTATTCAAATTTATTTAACTATAATTATGAATATTTGGTAAAATATAAGAAGATTTGGGTTCCCCAATCAATTTTAGTTAACACTATTATACCCTTGAGAATTCGGGTACCAAAACACATTTTTCATTAATTTTTTCCTATAGAGAAAAATCCATGGAAATATAAATGGAAAATGGTTTATGGATAGTGGTTGTTTGAGAAAATTGATTCGATTTTTTTCAACTTTCACTCATTTTATAGAAACAATAGAGTACATATCACATTTAGTGATAATTTTGAAGTAAGTATTATTGGTATTGGATCTGTTTCAGATCCGCATTCAATCATCATCGACAAAGTATTTTATATTGATGTATTAAATCACTACCTTATAATTATTTCTCAATATTTTGTTAACCAATATTCTATTTATTTTTCTAATAATGTATTTTCTTTTCTAAAGAATAATTTTCTTAAATTTAGTGCACTAAGAATAGAGAATATTTACACATAAGATATTCATTATTTAAGTAAACATGATGTGCATTATTTTAATGGGGAAATTGATGATTAATGGATTTATAATATCATTCTTGAACATCACATCATTTATTAATTAATGAAATTGTCTATAAAAAATATTACCTTTATTTGTCTTAACACAAATTGGATAAAATTAAACATATGATGCATGCAAATGGGAAATAAACACAAATAATATTTTAAACAAATAAAATATTTTTCTTTATAAAAACCACTTTAAAATATTAATATGGATCATTTTGGAACCTCTAGAACTACATTCATGTCTGGTAAATCTTTTATTAATATTTTTGTTGATGATTTTTCATTATTTACATGGGTATATTTATTGAAAATTTAAAGTGATGATTTTTTAATTATTATTTTTAATTTATTTCAAAATTAAATAAGACCTAAATTTTTTCCATTATTAAGTAATTATGGGGAATAATTTTTGAATCATGATTTAAATTCATTTTTTGAAAAACAAATGGCTTTATGAATACCTTCTATGCCCCTTGAAAATCATAAAAAATAGTATTTTTGAAAGAATAAATATGAAATAGAAATATATTACAAGAATAATGTTGTCTGATATAGGTTACCTACTCATTTTGGGCCAAATCAATTAATACATCATGATGCATTATCAAAATAGTTCTATGAATTCCTATAATAATGAAAAAAACCTATAATTTAGGGAATAAAATAAATCCAAAGATTGGATACTTTGAAAATTTGATTTCAAAGTGTATATCTTGAACACTATGGATAAATTCGGTGCTTTTGATCCAAGTACTGATGAAGTAATCTTCCTAGGATATTGTATTACATATATAGATTAGACATTTTCCAAAAAAATTGAAGGATAGTTTAAATATCTACTTGTGTACAATTGGATGAAAACAATTTTTTAATCTAAAATAATCAAGTTGATGACTTGAGTGATTCAATGGATAACATGATACTTGATCCTATTGTTGAAAATAAAAATGATTTTGATTTTGAACAAGATCTTGAAAAATTCGGTCATAAAAGGGAATAAACTCATGAACCTAATAGTTTTTTCCTAGACAATGTGTAAACCTTAAAATCATACTATAGAAATAGTTATAGGAAACTTATATGATGCAGTTAGGACTAGAATATGTGTAAGAAATATTTATAATTTTTATTATTTTTTCCAAAAATAAAATATAAATTAATATAAAAAATTTCTAAGTGTTAAATTTTGGGTGGGTTCTATACAGAAATAATTAAATCAATTCAAAAGGAATAAGGTATATGAATTAGTGGATATCCATTATGATTTTCCTATTATTAAAACTAAATGAGTATTTAGAAATAACCCAGACGATCAAGGTGTGATCACTTGAAATAAGACTAGATTTGACTCCAATGAATTTAACAAAGAATAAGGAATAGATTATGAAGATTTATTTTCCCCAGTTTCTTGGTTAAATGATATTAGAATACTTTTAGAATGTACATAAAATATGAATTTTATATTATATCACATGCTTGTTAAATCTACATTTTCTAAATTAATTTTTAATAGAGGATGTATATATTGAATAACCTTAGGGTTTTTATGAAAATAATTTTTATAATTATTATATTTAAACATACTAAAGATATGTATGGTCTAATATAAGAACCTAGAGTTTGGTATAAAAAACTATGTTCATTTATTTTATCAAATGGTCTTACTATGGTTTTTGTATACCTCACTTTATTTGATAAAAAATATTCAAAATATATTTTACCCATGAAGATATATGATGAGAATTTTATTCTTGGTTTCACAAATCAAAAACATTTTAATAAATATACCAAATTTCGAAAAAAAAATCATATGATAATGATGGGTGATTTGAACTTTTTCATTGGATTTTAAATTTATTTAAAAGATTTTTGATATTTTTTCAACCAAACAAAAAACATACATGATTTATTAAAAATATTTAGAATTTAAAGTAGTAATAAATATTAAAATCCTATGAATTCCAGAATTAATCTTGATTTTTATGGAGCTAGAAAACTAGTTCATAAAAATTATAATGTTGAATAATTTGGATATTTCTTTTTGAAACTATAATTAGAATTGATATGATTTTTTCGATTTTTATTTTAAATATTTAAAGCCAATCCAACGAAATATCATTTATTAGATTCCAAATGAATATTATGGTATTTGAAAGGGATAAATTCATTATCATTACTTATTCTAAGAAACATTGGATTTCGAATTAACAATATATTATGATACTTATTTTGGATTTTGTAGAATAGATATTAAAATTACTTTTGGAAATAACCACTATTTGAAGAAATTTCTAGTTTCTTGGTCAAGTAAAAGGAAACATTCCTTTTCATTATCTATTATTGAAGTTTATTATATTTCAACTGTTAGTTATTTCACATGGGTGTTATAATTGAAAAACAACTTAATGGAATTCATATTAAATTTTAATTATTTTCTAAAAAATTTTGATAACTCTAGTACTATCAATATTTCTAAAAATATGATAAATCATTCAAGGACCACCCATATTTATTTGAAACATTACTTCTTAAGATATTATTCTCAAAATCTCGTATTTCCCTTGAATTTATTTACAATAAAAATAAATTAGTAGACATATTTACCAAATCACTTCCTGCTAACCAGTGTAATTTTATTACAAATGAATTAAATTTATTCAATTTTAAAAGATTTCATTTCATCAAAATTTCAATTATATATTTTATTACTTGTTTCATTAAAAACATAAAAGATGTTTTTGATTACTAATATTATATTTAAATAACCTAAATTATAAATTGTGTAATAATTCATCATTCCCCCTTTTTTGTTTTAGATTTTATTTAATTATTCTATTGTGTCACTCATGTAAGGTGAATCTATGTATACCAATAAAAAATTCCATTAATCAAAACTGATAAACATTTCAAAATTTGTAGAACCATCATGTCTACAATTTTCAAAACCCCTTTAACCCTAACCAAATACTTTGAAACTCAATCCATTTCAATATTTTTTATAATTCCAAAATCAAATAGATATGTGTAATGTGATTTAAAATGATTGAAGAGTCCTAGAGTTCTGGACAATGTTCAGAGTTGAAATGAAATCTACTGTAATTGGCTAGACCATATAGATTTGTTACTATAGAATATGTTAATGTTATAAGGATGGGAGATTTTTTTTTGATGAATGGAGAACTATGTTCATTCATGAGAACATCGTAAAATTTTACTACATCAATTTTTAGTTCATATTCCATGATATTTAATATTTGGTAATATCAAAAGTTAGCAGGAAGATATTATCATTATAATCTATGGAATTTTTTGAATTTCATTACAACACTCATGAAGGATTTATTTTAATTCTTCATTGGTTATTGTAGATGATATATAACCATCTCATATTATTAAATCACTTTATAGATCCCCAATATTTGAAGGAAAAATCATTTTAATGACTTGAAAGCTGACGGGGATATTTTAGTTATGTTCATTAAAATTTGGATTATTTAGTGGAATGTTGAGTTTGCGAATTTTCTAAAAATGATATTAATATTATTTATATGTTGTTATTTGATAATTAAGTTAATATTCCATGGTAAATTCTTTGATATATGTACATTTACTTCCAAAATTCATGGATTTTTTATCCTTATAAAAGGATTCTTACACTCCAATTTTGGAAATCAAATGTTGATCTTACTATGGTAACGAAAAAAAGGTTTTATGACCTAAAACACTTTGTAAATAAGTCTATTAAGATAATTGGACACTTTTGGACATAATATTTAAGAAAATTGAAACTTATTAGTGATGGAGATATTAAGGAAACCACTTATTTAGTTGAGGGGGAGACTGTTGCTGCTGATCCTTTCATTCAAGAAGATTTATAAGACTCAATAGATGACCAGACACTAGTTGTAAGAAGAATTTCATGAAGAATTTATTCAAAAAAATTGATTCTCTATCTATTAGTCATGTTAAAATCAATTAAAAACTTACTATGGATGTTAGGTATTCTAAAAAAATCTAAATATGGCCATAAAGTTTATGCTAATTTTTCTGAAGAAGTGCATCAAGAAACTGTTGGTGAAATTTATACATCTTAGGAAGATATTAATTAAGATTCTATTGATGAAGTTGAGATTCAATGGAACCATGATAAAGAATATCTTGGTGATTATATTAGAATTTCTTTATCTCTGGAAGTCAGTTTATCAATAACTCCATCTTTTCATGGTGATGTTTTCTTAAGTATTCATCATTAAGATTTATAGGAAATGAGCTATCTTGATGAACTGGTGAATGATAAGTATCATCATGTTGTTAAGGATGAAAATGGAGGAAGAAATAATATTTTTAATAATATTGCTTTATAATAATAATATGTTATTGATGAACATTCCTTGGTTATGAAATATTGAAGATGAGGATCACCACAGTAACTTACTACTCTTGTGTTGTATAGAAGGAATGAAGATCATGTTATGGAAGAACAAAAAATCCATGAAGATGGTGATGATATAATGATTTTTCCTGATATGATTATTCATGATTTTATCACTATGAAATCTAATGTTGACAGGTATAGTTTTCAAATCAAAAACCATTCTCTTAATTTTTTTATAATGATATATTTCAATGAGTTGAAGGATTTTTTAGAAGTTCAGAAAAAGATGATGGATAATCATCTAGTTTTTTAATCAAACAAATATACTTCAGTTCAAGATGAAATCAAGTTTGTCAAAATTGAAATTGATTATTTAATGATGTATTTAACTTCTAAGTTTTGGTTTTTAAAGAAAATTCTTTTTATTTCTTCCTCATCCTCATCTTAAAAATATTCAAATCCTACTTCTAATCAATTGAAGGATTTATCCTCAGAATTGATGTAGTTATATGGTATAGTTTAGGATATGAAATATAATATGGTATCCTCAAACAACATTTAAGACATAAAATATATATCATTTAAAAAATTAATCTTTTTAATGTTGATTCTCAAATAGGAAGATAAGAAACCAATAATAAATGGGTGATTTTTTTGTCTTTGTTGGGGATATTTTTTCCCCTTTGAAAAAAATTTCAATAGATATACATGATTTGACTAGTATTCATTAGAAATTACTTTCATATTGGGAATATTATTTGGATAAAAATATATCATCAAATAAGGACTCATTATATTAAATCCTAAAATAAGTTCATGGTTTTTCTTTATCATATTATATATTTACTCAATCTGATAACCTTGTCGAGCTTGGTAAGAGATCTGATAAGCCAGCTATTGATGTTGATATAGACTCTAGAAATGGCTGGAAATTTGATTCTCAAACTATAATTTCTAATAATATAATTCATGTTATTAAAAATATTGTTCAGTTGTTGTAATTTACCTATAATGGAATTCATGTATTGAATTAATACTTGAATGTTGAAAATAGAGTCCCAAAAAATGATCTTTCTAATTTTCATGAGTACTATGGAGATGATAATAATAATGTACCTTTTCTCTACTAGATTTTAGGATGGGTTATCTTTTCAAACAGTTGGAAACATGTGTAAATGAATTCTTTCATATTATAATAAGGTTTAATCTTTGGGATAATCCACCTATCTACTTTGAGGATATCGATGAGAGGATTCATGGTTTATTTCTTCCTCCTTTCACAATTGAATGAGATAATGTTCTAGAAAAAGATATAATTTATAGATAATCTTCTACCTCTACTCCACAAATTCATTTTACAAGATTCAATTTTCAATTATCTATTGATGATACTTTTCATTATGAAATATCTAGGAATCTATGCAATAATATTATGGTAGTGCTTCAAATGCCTCCAAAATATGTTACTGGTGTTGGGTCAGATGGGACTGAACATTCCTTGTCTATTCCTTATCTTATAAATTTTTTCATGTGTATAACTATTAGATACCTAAAACAATGCCAAAATTATAATATATTATTCTAATTATTTTAATTGTTTTAACATTTCACTTACCTAATGAAAATCTAATCATTGACTTAAAAAAAATAGCAATTTTGGTTTTATTAGTTTTACATTCCTCTGTTCATTATTTTTTTTCATTTTTTCCCCAACTCAATGTCAAATTTTGTTAAATTAAATAATATATAATCAACCAATTCTTAATTTACTATGTTATTCTAAATGTGTAATCTCAATATGATTATTTTTTATTTTGTATATCATATGTTTTAATGCTCACAAACTTGTCATTTGTTTTTTGATAAACTCTTCTTCAGTCATTTTATGAAATTATATGTTTTTTAAGTAATATTTCATTCCAGTTAATTTTGATTAAAATTTAAATTTTCATGTTTAAATAAATTTTCAGTGGAAAATATCATAGGATCTGATTAATTATCTTATGAGGGGATAATTTATCATACGACCTGTTATTTTTTTCATAATCTAATAAGAATTCTATTTTCTCTTAATGGAAGTAATCATAAGAATAGAGAGATATCTTCATGCAAGTTTCCATTTTCTATATAAGTTAAATTATCCTAAAAAATTATTATATATGAGATTTATTATATGAGGTAGAGGAATGTTTTATGATCCATTATTTTAGAAAACAAATTTTTCATACGATGATAAAATTATTATATGATACATCAAATTTTCCTACAAGATAAGAAAATTGTAATGTGGATATTTGAAAAAGGAAATTATAATATAATGTGATTATTTTTCAAACGTATATCAAAAACATTATAAAATTGTAGAAGCAATCTTATTGAATAATATTTCTCGATATATTATCCTTTGAAGATAAAATTATCTTACAAAAGTATAAAATATCATATGAAACAGATTATCTTATGAAGGAAAAAATTTCTATCAAAGTAAAATTATTCATTGAAGTTTTAATTTAGGTATTTCTATAAGTCATACAATGTTTTAAAGATGTAAATTAACTAAAAAAATATATTTAAAATTGAAAATAAATTCACTAGAATTATTTATTTTAAGAGTATTTATTCACTCTTTCAAAGTATTTATTACGATTATAGAAACTAAAGAAAACCCCATGACTACATTTTATAGTCAATTTTTTTAATATTTGGATAAGGAAGGTTCAAATAAATTTAATTTCTATTTTCAATAATGTTTATATTTATAATTAAGACCATCATTACAATCAACAGTGATCGATGTGATTGGTATTTTCAGAATCAAAGTTCACTTATTGGAATACATCTTGTCCTTTTGGGTTATTCTATTTGATCGTGACCATTGGATTATAAATATAGTTTTTGAACTATAAATTCAAGAGTGATAATAATATACATATATTCAAAGATATAAATATGTAAGAGAACATGAGAAATAGGGGGATATCTGAAGAACTAAAAGACACTTTTCTCCTCTACGTAAACATGGTGTTTATTGTTTTTCTAAAAAAAGAAACTTTTAATGCATCTATTCATTGAAGAACCCATGTATTATCTATATACCCTCTATAGTTGATATTTTAAGACTATTCTTTCCCTAAAATAACTACTCAATGTTTTTTAATAGCATCTAGAAACCTTGAGGTGAATCTGTATTTATTTTCCACACCTTTATCCTCTATAAACACCAAGGATATGTCTTGTAAAAAGAGAAAACCTTGTAAAATGAGAGATACATGTAATGGATCTTGGAAATCTTAATAATAATTTTTATTTACTATCACTAAACAATTTTGGAATCTATGAAAATGGCATTCTTAGTGAAAATCACCAAGCTCGTAGAGATAACATTAGTGGGATGGACTAGCGAATTTTTATTCCTTGAAATACTATAAATATTATATGTTGTTTTCTTAATTTTTTTATTTATTTATGATATTTCTTGATAAAAGGATTAAGAAAAGTTTTAGGAACAAATTTAGTTGGGGTTAAAATTTTAAGAAATCAATCCCCCCCTAAAGAGACAATGCATAACTCCCTTAATATTATCACTCACAACATTCCTCAAGACTCTCAAAAAAGGGAAATGTAATAATATATAAAACAAGTTATGAATCCTATTGAGTGGGATAATATATTAATTTCAAATAGTACCTATTCACATGAGTTTTACATTGGATCAAAATTCATCAACTGAGTAGATTAAAAATCAAGAAATAAAATTCAATTAAGTGAAAATTTAAAACATCATATATATAAATGAATAAATTAGATAAAAATATAAAAATGATATCTATTTTTCAAGTATTTATTGAGGCTCGTGGTATATTAAAAACCAAATATTAAAAAGGAAAAAATGATAGAAAATTTCCTAACTCAGAAAGTACCAAAATATCCACACTTAGACTATTACTTCCAATTTTTTGGGTTAAACATGATCATAATAAGACTTATAAATATAATTTAATTAGGTAGTAAACAAATTAGGGGAAAACGAGTGATATCACCAGATTTTGTAACCTTTATTTAATGTTCAAGATTCTAACCACTAAAATCTTATAATTAATAGTTGAAAACATGATAAATTTTTTAAAATAAAAATAAATGAAAATAATATAAATAGAAAAGAATTGGATAATTCTTAGTTTGGTCCCATAACGTGGTACTAGGTTTTGACTACCCTAGGTGAGGTAGTTTTATTTGTTAACTGAAATCTGATAGTGGAGTGGGTTTATTTGACATAAACCACCAGATGTGGTCTCTTCAAGTGTGAATCCATTCACAACAGTTGTAGAGAATATCACAAATATAGTATAAGAGGTATATCCCCTTATATTTTATTTATAGATTTCATGGTGGGGGTAGGAAAAAATATAGTCCTCTACTACTTAAGCTACTACATATGATTTTTCATCTTCAATTTTTATGGAATTTTCCATGTGTGTTGTATTAATAGTTTTATTAAACATTATGTTTGTGAAAAGTTATTTGAATAAAATTAATATAAGATGAATAAATATTAAAATTTTCACCCTCTATATGGATAATTTGTAACTCATTTTTATCATATATGGCCCCTAGAATATCATTAGTCACTCCCTAAAATAGATGTGTAATATATTATAGGTTCTCTATGTGCTCCTCCACAGTGAAAATTTCTTATTCTTCTTCATCGCTCTCTAGGGAAATCCATTTTTTGGATTGATTTTAAAAGTCAAAATAGTGGGTGGTAATACTCAATTTTTTTTAAATAAAATTAAATGATAATGAGATAAATAAAATGTTAACTTATTTTATTGGTTCGGTTATCAATTCTTATTCAATGTCAAGTTATTTTAGGAGTTTAGTTATAGTGGAAGAGGAAGGTAGTAAATCTATTACATATTACCTACAAATTCCACCAATTAAGTGGTTTATTATTCCAAATATAGAAAATAATTGAGTGTATTTTATTATTCGTTTTCAAATATGAGAGGGTCACACAACTTTTCACTATTAACAAAATCATTCTAAAAATATTCCAAATATTAATAATTTCCCAAATGTGTATTATTTGGAACTTTAGATACATAAATGTACACTAGATCTTGCTAATAAAGGTCAATTATAAAATCTTCATGTAGTTTTTTATTAGCTTTCTAAGGTTCTTCAATTTAAAAATTTTGTGGGTAAAACTCTTCCACCACTTTCTCTAGTTCTGGTTACTCAAGTTAATGTTAATTAGATGCGAGGATATATTCTGATAAGAAATTTACTCAGTTCTTCATCTCCTGTATATTTTCACTAATATATTACAACTAATCTTCTCTTAGATAATAATATTTTTCAACTTGTTTCACCTAAGAGTATTAGTTAATACATTCATAATAATTTATATTACAATACATAGTGGATATTTTTTTTGACATTTTTTATGAAAATAGAGAAAAAATAAATGGAAAGATTTAATGAAATAAATAGTGATCAGTTATCTTAGATCCAAAAAAATTGTTCTAGATTATTGGCACATTTATTAAAAGTTGTAAAGAAATGTTTATTTTCCTAGTGTAGTATAGTGGATGACTATGTTCATGTATATTAAGGAGCCATTGGTTTCCAAATCAATCACTCAATATTCCAAACACTTTATTATATTTTTTGTTTTTAAAATTATTATTAAATAAAAATGAAATAGGGGTTTGAGAATTGAAATGAAGATTATATAATAAATATGTTGATATAAAATGAAGACAAAATGAATTAAGTTATTAAGAGAGAAGTTGATCACAAAATATTTACCGATATTGAACCTCCATTGTCCCATTATTTGTCACATATCATATTAATGAACACACTTCAACATATGTGTGATAATACTATTCTACCCTAATTGTGAAAATATATTGTACCTAATTATCCCCAAGTTCATTTCACATCCACAACCTTCATGGTTATAAAATTAAAGGGATCACCAATCAAGAGCACACTCATACTCACCTTTCTAATATACAACTACACCCACTTATTCATTGGTTATCAATGATCAATCGTATTCCCTGGTGATCATGGAATAGTGGTGAAATAGTGCATTATATAAATCTAAACCTAATATAACTATAATTTAGACATAGTATCACCTTTCCTAAGTACTAATTAACTACATAAAAACTATAAGATGAAAAAATACATTAAACATGGCTACACACATACTTGGATTATAAGGCCCCAGCCTTAAACATTACTTAATCTTGAGTTATTACAAGATTACACATTGAGGATATTTTCAGGTTTAGAGTTTTAGAGAATTAGATCATAAAACATGAATAACATTCCACATTTAAACAAAGTGGTTACATAAAAGATAGTATTCATTTTTCCCATCAATGGAAACATATTTAAAATTAAACATTGTTTTTTTCTTGACACTTCCTTGACACTATCATCATATCATGTACCTTTCCCTTGACCTGTGAAAAACATTTCAAAAACATGGGATGAGCATAAACAGCTCAGTAAGGGATATAAATATGTGGAAAGGAAACATGGGTACATATATACATAAGAATGAAATCATACTATACCCATAAAACATAATCACTTTAACATACCTCATCAAATCATGAATAAATCATAGATATCATAAGAAATAAAGGTAACATGAGGAATTCATAACATTCTTACGTAGGGAGTAACCCTCTTGGTTATGTTTGGAATACCCATCACATTATATTCCCTAAATCTCTTCGGATAAACCTTAACGTTTCACTCCTTCGCGTTACCCAATGTATTGGAGAGGTATATCGGGCTCACCCGCCCTTAGTTTATCACGGAACCACCCGTCTTCATAATAATGCCCAAGAACCTTAACATAATCGTATCACATAAAACATGCATAAAGGAAACATAACATTTCCACCTTTCAATCACAAGATATCAATACAACACATTGATATAAAAACATTATGAAAACCATTTTCAATACCAAAATAAAAGAAAATTAAAACAAGGTATTTATTTTTCTTTTAAAAAAGGTATGGCCTGTAGAAGAAACCGAAACTCAAATAATGGTCACGGCGGCAGAGAAGTCATTGTCGCCTCATACGTACGATAAAAACATTCCCTTTTTTCATTTAGTAAACACTTCGTATAAAAAATATTCCTTTTGAATAAACATAAAATTCAAAGGGGTTTATACACCGTATAAAAGTAGGTTGTGTATAACACAGAATATGCCTCAATGAAAGGAGATTGAGATGAAGTCCCATACAAAGTTCATTTTTAAATAAAACAGATATATTATGTTTATTCACTATATTTACACAAAAATAAAGTATAAATACAAGATATGACATAATAATATCATAACATAATTTGAAAATAGGAGATTAACCCAAAGAATAGAAATTTGGTTAAGAAATTCCCTTACCTCGGGTCCGACTTGACTCGGTCGTTCTTTAATCTCCTGAATAATAAACATGATTTAATTTCTACTTATTTAAGAACCTTTTTCAAGTTCATTATTCCTTTTATGTCACTGATTTTCATGTCATGAACACTATGTAATTATTTAAGTTAATAACGGTCGTTTTAACGATCATTGGTACTTGAGTCAAAAATAAACCCTTTATAATTACAAGTTGTTCATGTATCCATTATGTCCAGAATGTTATTCATGATGTAGATATCATATATATCATATATATCCAGTACATGAATTCATTTATAATATTATATAACATTTAGAGGTATGAAATGAAATGCACGGTTCATGGAGACGGTAAGCCGTACGTACGAATGAACGCTACTTCCATTTCTATTTCATATTTTATTAAATGGAATCATAATTATATAAAGGTATATTATAATTCCAGTGTAATATCATATATAATATCATAACTCCATCCTTTATACGCCCCACATATGGTATTAACGAATCAAATCACTTTGGGGGGCAGTAGTCCGCACTTCCTTAAATGAAGATATCGGGTTTACCCATAATGGAAACCATAAAGGCATGCCCAAAATGAAAAATAAATAAGCTTAAGGAAAACATAAACATATTATATATCATATAAAAATATAGTTTCATCTTAATGGACACCTTTAAAGGTGTTAAAATAATGTTGAACAATCATCGTTTCGGGAGTCAGAAATTCGTCATCCACAGAAACAGTATATTCTTTTACCATTAGATGTAGGTGTGTATAAGTTTAGCTCGAATCCTTCTTATAAAAACATCCTAGTATATGTAATATACTTCTGTTGTTACAAAACAAATGAATTAAAAGAGTTTAGGGTGTTGGAGAAGCAAAACAAAACAAAAGAACACAAGTGAAGACATTACCTTAAAATCGGGTAACTCCCTTTGGTTTGAGCTCAAAGGCTTCCTTGGGAAGACTTCTTCCCAAATTGAGGCTTCAAAGAGTAAGAGAGGGAAGTTTAGAGACAAAATGGGCAGGGTTTGTCTGAGCCAAAGTCTTTGGAAGTGTGGGTAAGGAGGTAGAGGTGGGGGACTTTTATAAGAGGAGAGGAGGGGCACTCTTGGAAAGTAAAGGAATGTTACTTTATTTTAAAATGATTTTCGGATTCAAAAGGTCCCACATTGATACAATTCTAGGGTAAGGTGATAAGGGTTCGAAATCCACCCATCCAATAGGTTTTGGACATGTGTAGATCATAGATGTTACATTATCTTTTCATTTTATTTAAATCCTTTATTAATGAGGTAATCGCTGCATCATCATGATGTCATAAATAATTTAATTTTTTTAATGTCTAAAAATTATAAAAAGAAATCATGATGTAGGAAATCTTATTATATTTCTAAGTAATATTTATAGTGAAAAATATGACTTGTATAACCCCATTTAAAAATTGTTTTAGTAAAATAACTCATGTTTGTGTCATTTTAATTTTAACATTAAATAAAAAGATATTAATGTCATTTTCCTTCCAAAGTGGCTCCATGGGGTCCCCAAGTTGACCCATGGATTGTCATGGTAGGAAATGAAACATCCAATAATGGTAGTACATGTTTCTAGGTATTTTATTTTTATTATAATATCATTTTTTCCTTAAATTGCACTAATTACCTCTAATCGCGATTAAAAAAACATAAAAGTTACTATTCACAAAAAAAAATTAATCCCATTGAACCAAATTTTACTTCTTAATGACAACCATGTATGTCGGATTTTTTTGAAATTCAAAACACAGAGGTGGTAATATCTCATTTAAACGAAAAATCAGTTTTTTAAGTACCACTTAGTGGTTTCACTATTCATCAAAAATTGAAGTTTTTCAGAAAAATACCAAAACATCACCCTAAGCTATATTTGATATTCCGAATTCAAAAATGTTGTCTATTGTGAAAAATTAAAATCATATAAGTTACATTAATTAATTTAATAATTAATTCCCGCTGTCATGACAAATAGCGTGTTTTTATGAAACAATAAGTATCAAAAGATTGACACCAGTTTAAGTCCAATTTCAAAGTGAAATTGATTCCAATGACCACCATTGGATTAAATGGTAAAAATATATTCTAATTTCACTTCAAAACCAATTCAAAATATAAGCAAATAATATAAATAAATTACATTAAAAAGAGGTTTTGAATTAAAATACAACATTTTTCACTATTCATTAAAAAATGAACTTTATCGGAAAAATACCAAAAATTCACACAAAGTAAATTTTGATGTCCCAATCATAAAGAATAAGTTTATTTTGAAAAACATAGCTTATAAAATTGTCAAAAGATAGATTTAAAAATGGTTTTCCATCAAAAGGCGGTAAAATAATCTTTTAAAAATATTAGTGTACTCCATGCTTAAGATTGAATTTATTCTCATTTTAAGACTCTAAAACACTATCTAATTCACTAATAGACATAGATAAAAATATCTATTATTCATTACTTACATGGGATGTTACATCCTTCCCCCCTTTAGAAAATTTCATCCCTGTAATTTATTTACTTATCGAATAAATGGGGGTACTTATCCCTCATTGCATTTTCGGATTCCCATGTTGCCTCTTCCATCATGTGGTTTTTCCACAAAACCTTTACCTGATTAATCACCTTATTCCGTAACACTTGCTCCCTATGGTCAAGAATCTAAACCGGCTGTTCCTCATAAGATAGGTTCTCTTCCAGCTGAACTACCTCTGGACTCAAAACATGAGATGGATCTAGCATGTACTTTCTCAGCATCGACACACGAAAAACATTATGTACCTGAGATAAACTCGGAGGTAAAGCCACTCGGTAAGAAACTGATCCAACTCTCTCCATAATTTCATATGGTCCAATGAACCTTGGACTAATCTTTCCTTTCTTACCAAATCGCATCACACTTTTCCATGGTGAGACTTTGAGAAAAACATGATCACCTACCTCAAAAGAGAGATCCTTCCTCCGGTTATCTGCATAACTCTTCTGCCTGCTCTGAGCTGTTCTCATGTGTTTCTGTATCAGCTGAACTTTTTCTGCCAACTCTTCTACCAATTCTGGTCCCATCAGCTTTCTTTCACCCACTTCATCCCAAAAAGCTGTATTTTGACACCACTTCCCATATAATGCCACAAATGGTGCCATCTGTATACTGAAATGAAAAATGTTATTATATGAAAATTCAACCAAAGAAAGATGTTGGCCCCAACATCCCTGATAATCAATAGAGCAAGAACGTAGCATATCCTCCATTGTCTGAATTGTTCATTCTGACTTCCCATCTGATTGAGGATGAAAAGCTGTACTAAAATTTAATTCAGTACCCAACGACTTTTTAAGTCCTTTCCAAAAGTTAGAAGTGAACCTGGGATCATGGTCAGATACAATGGAGAGGGGAACTCCATGTAACCTGACTATCTCTTTAAGATACAAATGGGAAATTTGATCTAGGGAAAAAGTATCTCGTATAGCAAGGAAATGAGCAGATTTAGTCAAGCGATCAACAATAACCCAGATTGCATTATTACCTCGAGGGGTCTTCGGCAATCCCACAACGAAGTCCATGGAAATATTCTCCCATTTCCACTCTGGCACTAGTAAAGGTTGAAGCATCCCTTTCGGTAACCGTCGCTCTGCTTTAACCTGTTGACATGTCAAACACTTCACAGTAAAATCAGCAATATCTCTTTTCATTCCATCCCACCATTAATACTCCCATAGATCTTTGTACATCTTAGTACTCCCAGGATGAACTAAAAACGAAGAACTATGAGCTTCACATAACAAATCTCTCTTCAAATGTGAATCACAAGGAACACGCAATCTCTTCCCAAATCTCAAAACGCAATCATTATCAATGTTGAATTCAGGCAACTTACCTTTCTGAACCAGCTCGAACTTTTTCTACAACTCACTGTCTTGCCTCTGTGCTTGCTTGATTCAACCTAATAGTGAAGATTTTACTGATACCTGAAACAAAATAGAAGAACATCCTGCACTAACAACTTCTATTCCAAATTTCATCAAATCCTTAACCAAGGGATCACGTTCCAAACGCAACATTGCTAATAAAGCATTACTTTTTCGACTCAAAGCATCATCCACTTTATTTGCTTTTCCTGGATGGTAATAAATTGTACAATCATAATCCTTGATTAATTCTAGCCATCTCCTCTGTCTCATGTTCAATTATTTCTGAGTGAATATATAATTTAAACTTTTGTGATCGGTATATATTTCACACTTTACTCCATACAAATGATGCCTCCAAATTTTTAAAGCGAAAACAACAGCAGGTAATTCCAAATCATGTGTAGGGTAATTTACCTCATGGGTTTTCAACTGTCGTGAAGCATAAGCAATTACCTGATCATTATGCATTATGACGCAACCAAGTCCTTTCAATGAAGCATCACTGTTGATAACAAACTCCCCATTCCTGGAAGGTAGTGCCAAAACTGGAGCATTCACCAATCTTGTTTTCAATTCCTGAAAACAGTCATCACATTCTTTTGTCCAGATAAAATTAACACCCTTCCGAGTTAGCTTAGTCATTGGACTAGATAACCGTGAAAAATTTCTAACAAACCTTCGATAATAGCCTACCAAACCATGGAAACTACGAATCTCTGTTACATTTGTGGGTCTTGGCCATTCTTCAACAACCTTTGTTTTTGCAGGATCAATGGTTATCCCATCTTTAGAAACAATGTGACCAAGGAAAGAAATTTGTTTCAACCAAAACTCACACTTTCTGAATTTCCCATACAATTTCTTTTCTTTTAAGGTTTGAAAAATAACCCTTAAATTTCTTTCATGCTCCTCTTTACTTTTAGAAAAAACCAAAATATCATCAATGAAAACCACCATAAACTTATCCAAGAACTCATGGAAAATTCTATTCATTAAGTATATGAATACAGCAGGTGCATTAGTTAGACCAAAAGGCATTACTACAAATTCATAATGGCAATATCTTGTACGAAACGCAGTCTTCGGAACATCTTCTTCTTTTACCTTCAGCTGATGGTACACCGATCTCAGGTTAATCTTTGAAAAAAACTGAGCTCCATAGAGCTGATCAAAAAAATCATTGATATGAGGCAAAGGATATTTGTTCTTAACAGTGATGTTATTCAAGGATCTATAATCAAGGCAAAGTCTCATAGAACCATCTTTCTTTTTAACAAATAAAATAGGAGAACCCCATGGTGATGTGCTAGGTCGAATGAAACCTTTCTCTAATAAATCTTGCAATTGCTCCTTCAACTCTAAAAGTTCAATTTGAGCCATTCGGTAAGGGGGTTTTGAAATTGGATTAGCATCAAGAACTAAGTCAACAGTAAATTCAACTTTCCGATCTGGTATTATTTCAGGCAACTCATCAGGAAAAACATCAGGATACTCATTTACCACTGGAACATCATTAATCTGAACAGTTCCCTTGTTTTAAACAATATGTGCAAGGTAACATTCATTTCCATCTATAACAAATTTCTCGGCCTCTTGATAAGTTATCAACAGTAAGGGTTCATTCTTGTACACAAACTAAAATTATTTCTAAAAAGAAACTTATTTAGCTCTACAGTCATTCTTAGATTGGTAAATAGAGAGCCAATCCATACCCAGGATAACATCAAACTCTACTAGAGTTAGAACAATAAGGTTTGCATGTAGGTTCTTTCCACAGATAAGGATAGGAAGATTCTTATAAATTCTTTTTGCCTCAACAATTCCCCCATTTGTGTTTACCACAAGTTCAGGAGTCATTTATTGATATGGTATTCCCATTTTTCTAGAAAAGTTTTCAGAGATGAAAGAATGTGTGGACCCCGAATCAAACAACACACTGGAATAATCTGAAAAAACAAACAAAGTACCTGATAAAACCTCATTTGATGGCCCGACATCTGCTGAAGTAGTTGCAAAGGATTTCACCACCCCTTTCTTCTTGTAGTCTAACTTCTTCCCATCACTCAAGCTCTTTGTCAGACACTCGTTTGCATAGTGACCCATCTCATTGCACATAAAACATTTCACTAACTGCAAATCAAATTTGGACTTACCATCACCTTGATCTTTTTCAGTGAAATTGCGAGCCTTATATCCCATCTAACCACATCAGTAGCACTTTCCAGAATTCATAATACATTCCCCAGCATGCCTTTTTCCACATTTATCACAAACTGGAAACTTAGTTTTCTTACCATCAGACTTTTTTGAAGAATTCTTCCCTTTCTCCTGCCACCTCGGTCTCTTCTTCTGCTGGTCGTTATAGAACAATTGATCATCGACAAACTCCATTTCCACCTTCTCAGCACATCGAACAAGATTTTCATAACTTTTAAACTCACGAGAATCTAATTCCCTTCAATATTTTGGTTTTAATCCTGAGTAAAAATGATTGATTTTACTATCAAGGTCTCGGATAAAATTTGGAGCATACCTTGCCAATTGAGTGAACCTCTCTTCATAGGCAGCCACTGAGACTTCCTCTTGCCTCAATTCCAAGAATTGTTTTTCCATCCTAAGTCGAACAGCCTTAGAAAAATACTTCTCAAGAAACATACCTTTGAATTCATCCCAGTCAAGAGCATCAATCTCATCAGCATCCCTGATATTTTTAACCATCGACCACCACTGATCTGGTTCACCCTCCAAATGGTAAATAGCAGGACTAACATTTTGATTGTCTAAACATCCCATGACATCAAAAATCTCCTCTAGTGCTTTAATCCACCCTTCAGCTAACACATGGTCAGATTATACTCTGAATGATGGGGTATGTTGCCTCATGAAATGTTCCACCACTGACATCTTCCTAGGCGGTTGATCTGGCTGATCTCGTGCATGGATACCACCACCATTTATCGCTTGAGTCAACTGTGCCATTACTGTAGAAAACTATTCAGTTCCAATTCCGACCATCTCAGGATGCTGATTCGGAAGGTTATTTCCTTCTGTATGCCTTCCTAGCACTGCTTCGCTATTTCCTCTGCAGAAAACCATTTTGAACAAAAATTTCTTAGATGAAGCAACATGGTAATCTTCAAATTCTATATCATTTCAAAAAAAAATATTTTTGGATAATCATTTAATAGAATTAAAACTCTTAATGTTATCTAAACCGACCTCTGATACCAACTATAAGGCCCCAGCCTTAAACATTACTTAATCTTGAGTTATTACAAGATTACACCTGGAGGATCTTTTCAGGTTTAGAGTTTTAGAGAATTAGATCATAAAACATGCATTACATTCCACATTTAATCAAAGTGGTTACATAAAAGATAGTATTCATTTTTTCCATCAAATTAAACATATTTAAAATAAAACATGGATTCTTTCTTGACATTTCCTTGACACTATCATCATATCATGTACCTTTCCCTTGACCTGTGAAAGACATTTCAAAAACATGGGATGATCATAAAAAGCTAAGTAAAAGATATAAAAATATGGAAAGGAAACATGGGTACATATATACATAATAATTAAATCATACTTTACCCATAAAACATAATCACTTTAACATACCTCATCAAATCATGAATAAATCATTAAAATCATAAGACATAAAGGTAACTTGAGGCATTCATAACATTCTTAAGTAGGGAGTAACCCTCTTGGTTACGTTTGGAATACCCATCATAGTATATTCCCTAAATCTCTTCATAGAAACCTTAACGTTTCACTCCTTCGAGTTACCCAATGCATTGGAGAGCTATATCGGGCTCACCCGCCCTTAGTTTATCACGAAACCACCCGTCTTCATAATAATTCCCAAGAACCTTAACATAATTTTATCACATAAAACATGCATAAAGGAAACATAATATTTCCACCTTTCAATCACAAGATATCAATACAACACATTGATATAATAAAATTATGAAAACCATTTTCAATACCAAAATAAAAGAAAAGTAAAACATGGTATTTATCTTTCTTTTAAAAAAAAGGTATGGCTTGTAGAGGAAGCCGAAACTCAAATAATGGCCACGGCGGCGGAGAAGTCGTTGTCGTCGCATACGTATGACAAAAACATTCCCTTTTGTTGTTTAGTAAACTCTTCGTATAAAAAATATTCCTTTTGAATAAACGTAAAAGTCAAAGGGGTTTATACACCGTATAAAAGAAGGTTGTGTATAAAACAGAATATGCCTCAATGAAAGGAGATTGAGACGAACTCCCATACAATGTTAATTTTGAAATAAAATAGATCTTATATGTGTATTCACTATATGTACACCTAAAGAAAGTATAAATACAAGATAGGACATAATAATATCATGACATAATTTGAAAATAGGAGATTAACCCAAATAATAGAAATTGGGTTAAGAAGTTCCATTACCTCATGTCCGACTAGACTCGGCCATTCTTTAATCTCCTGAATAATAAAATTGAGTTAATTTTTACTGGTTTAAGAACCTTTTTTAAGTTCATTATTCCTTTTATATCACTTATTTCCATTTCATGAACACTATTTAATTATTTAAGTTAATAACGGTCGTTTTAACGATCATTGGTACTTGAGTAAAAAATAAACCCTTTATAATTACAAGTTGTTCATGTATCCATTATTTACAGAATGGTACTCATGATGTAGATATCATATATATCATATATATCCAGTAAATTCTTTCATTTATAATATTATATAACATTTAAAGGTAAGAAATGAAATGCACCGTTCATGGAGACGGTAAGCCGTACGTACGCATGAACGCTGCTTCCATTTCTATTTCGTATTTTATGAAATGGAATCATAATGATATAAAGGTATATTATAATTCCAGTGTAATATCATATATAATATCATAACTCCATCCTTTATATGTCCCACATATGGTATTAAAGAATCAAATCACTTTGAGGGGGCGGTAGTCCGCACTTCCTTAAATGAAGATATCACGTTTACCCATAATGGAAACCATAAAGGTATGCCCAAAATGAAAAATACAGAAGCTTAAGGAAAACATAAACATATTATATATCATATATAAATATAGTGTCATATTAATGGACACCTTTAAAGGTGTTAAAAGAATTTTTAACAATCATCGTTTGGGGAGGCAGAAATTCTCCATCCACAGAAACAGTATGTTCTTTAACCATTAGATGTAGGTGTGTGTAAGTGTAGCTCGAATACATCTTATAAAAACATCCTAGTATATGTAATATACTGGTGTTGGTACAAAAAAAATTAATAAAAAGAGTTTAGGGGGTTGGAGAAGCAAAATAAAACAAAAGAACACAAGTGAAGACAGTACCTTAAAATCGGGTAACTCCCTTTGGTTTGAGCTCAAAGGCTTCCTTGGGAAGACTTTTGCCCAAAGTGAGGCTTCAATGAGTAATAGAGGGAAGTGGATAGACAAAATGGTCAGGGGTTTGCCGAGCCAAAGGATTTTGACGTTTGGGTAAGGAGGTAGAGGTGGGGGCGTTTTATAAGAGGAGAGGAGGGGCACTCTTGAAAAGTAAAGAAATGTTACTTTATTTTAAAAAGAGTTTAGGATTAAAAAGGTCCAACATTGATATAATTCTAGGGTAAGGTGATAAGGGTTCGAAATCCACCCATCCAATATGTTTTGTACATGGTTTGGTCATAGATTTTACATTATATTTTCATTTTATTTAAATCCTTTATTAATGAGGTAGTCGCTGCATCATCATGATGTCATAAATAGTTTAATTTATTTAATGTATAAAAATTATAAAAAAACTATCATGATGTAGGATATATTTTTATATTTCTAATTAATATTTATAGTCAAAAATATGACTTGTATAACACCATTTAAAAATTGTTTTAGTAAAACAACTCATGTTTGTGTCATTTTAATTTTAACATTAAATAAAAAGATATTAATGTCATTTTCCTACCAAAGTGGCTCCATGGGGTACCCAAGTTGACCCATGGCATATCTTGGTCGTCCATGACACATAAAATAAGGGTAGGACATGTGTCTAGGTATTTTAATTTTATTATAATATAATTTTTTCCTTAAATTGCACTAATTACCTCTAATCGCGATTAAAAAAACTTAAAAGTTACTATTCACCAGAAAAATATTTTAATCCCATTGAACCACATTTTAATTCTTAATGACAACCATGTATGTCGGATTTTTTTGAAATTAAAAACACAGAGGTGGTAAAATTTCATTTAAACGAAAAATCAGTTTTTTAAGTACCACATAGTGGTTTCACTATTCATCAAAAATTGAAGTTTTTCAGAAAAATACCAAAACTTCACCCTCAGATATATTTGATATTCCAAATTCAAAAATGTTGTCTATTTTGAAAAATTAAAATCATATAAGTTACATTAATTAATTTAATAATTAATTCCTACTGTCATGACAAATAGCGTGTTTTTATGAAACAATAAGTATCAAAAGATTGACACCAGTTTAAGTCCAATTTCAAAGTGAAATTGATTCCAATGACCACCATTTGATTAAATGGTAAAAATATATTCTAATTTCACTTCAAAACCCATTCAAAAGATAATCTAATCATATAAATAAATTAGATTAAAAAGAGGTTTTGAATTAAAATACAACATTTTTCACTATTCATTAAAAAATGAACCTTATCGGAAAAATACCAAAAATTCACACAATGTAAATTTTGATGTCCCAATCATAAATAATAAGTTTATTTTGACAAAAATAGCTTATAAAATTTTCAAAAGATAGATTTAAAAATGGTTTTCCATCAAAAGGCAGTAAAACAATCTTTTAAAAATATTAGTGTACTTCATGCTTAAGATTGGATTTATTCTCATTTTAATCCTCTAAAACACTATCTAATTCACTAATAGACATAGATAAAAATATCTATTATTAATTACTTAATTGGGATGTTACATGGATTCGACACTAAATTCATGCATTAATATATCCCTAAAGTTAGTTACTCATTGTCATTACTATTATATATATGGTGGAAGAAACAAAAGAAAACAATATAAGAAATAGACACCATAAATACTTTTATTAAAAGTTATGAATGAATATTAAAGAATGAAAATATTTGTAAAACCATAAAAATTACATGATGAACCAAATAACAAATAAAATAACACTCAATAGCGTAGTTAGATATAACTTAAATAGTAAAAAACATTGTAAGGGGCTCTAGTAATGTTCGAGGTGAATTGGGGAAAACCTTCCCCACACATGAAAGAACGATAATAAATTTTTATACATGGTAGTCTTTTTTATCTTCTTTTGAAATCTTCCCATTATATTCAATAATTAATCTTCAAACCCTCGTGTGGTATTCATTAATTTTTCTATTATTATACCATTAATTTAATATATGCGGTCAAAATAAATATGTAAATATCAAAATGGGACAAAAATTATCAAGATTCATTCTATGTTCTTGTAGAAATCTACATGATGTATGGATTTTGTTCTTTTTATTTCTATATGGATTCAAAAACAACTTGTAGATTGTTATCAATTTATAAAAGGGATTTATTTTAGATAAAATTCATTATAAAACTCATTTTTTAAAATTAAAAAGGTTTTTTAGTTATAAAATTTTATGACAGTTAACTCCATGTCATGGGCACACATAAAATTATAATTTCACTGAAATTCATATGTGTCTCCTCAAAATATAACTCAATCTTCCATAGTGCAAGGAAAATTTCTATTTTTCCTCAACTAACTATAAAACATAACTTATTATCACTATCACAATTCCAATGAATCCAAAAACAAACACATTGTTTTATCTATTACAAAAAAACATTAAATATACTCCCCATTATAAAATCATAGAATATTATGCATGCCTCTTTTCTAATTCAAAATATATTATTTATGATTCAATAGAAAGGGAAAACATATTATGTATATTAGTGGAGATATAGAGAAAATATTACATATAAACTCAAAACATTACTTATAATATTAATCTTAAATTGAAAAATGAAACTATCATATGAAACTTCTAAATATGTTATACATAACTTGAAAAACTTATCTATTTCCCAAAAAATGTTACGCTTGGCCAAACAATGTTACTCAACTTCAAAATTTTCCACATGTTTATCCTATTACCTTTAATATTTTTTGTATTGGTATAACATCATATGAACTTTAGGACATAGATATATTTCTTCATAACTACTTCAAAATGACACTTTTACCCGAAAAGTAATTAAAACACAAATTAAATGTTAGGAATTGTTCTAATAATTCCAAATATAAATTAAAAATTAAAAATCATAAATCGAGCAATTTTTTCAATAAAGTAAAAAATATTCCAAAAACCTTAAATCTTGATACTTACCCATAAAAGAGAAAATGGTAGGGATTATGTCATTGAATTTCCATATATAAATGATGGGTAAATGATCTCTTCAATTTCATATGAAGAAACAGTCTATAAGTTGATGTATTCATGAAAGAATTGCATGAACATGTTGAATGGAATTTACTCATGTGTTATAACACATGATTAAATACCTGGTACTCAATAAGTGTCTTAGGTACATATTTAAGAGAGAATACAACCATATTATGTTGGTGTGTGATATTTCCCATGATTTGATAAAAACAAATCCTTCATGAAGCTTTCAACCTTTTCATCACATTACTTCATGAGATAATTTCATATAATATAAGATTTAAGGATATTCCCCATGATATTTGGAAACTTTTTGTGGATCATGGATACATCAAATAGAGGGGAGTCTATTACCTTCCCATGATTGATATTCATTAATCTCATACAATAAAGATGAAGTAGTGTCTCGATTGGTGAAAAGTACATGTGTAGTATTCATTATTTTTAAAGTGTGGTTTAATTATTCATGTAAGATCAAATCTAGTTTATGGGATTCTTAATCAAATTCACTAATAGGTCTAATTATTAATTGATCCCTTTAAATACATCAGGTAATCAGTAAAAAAATTATAAATTTTTTTATGGGTGATGTTCACCAAGTTGATACTGGAAAATATATTATGATCAAAAACCATAGTTCACAAGATAGATTCCAATTATATTTAAGGATTCATGTCTTCTGATATCAAATTTATTTAAATGTTTTTAAAATTTTCATTACTATGTAAATTAATTATTTCATTACAGAAAAAAACATTTTTTAGTGATGGTTTTCTTGCAACGTTTTAGAAAACCACTAAAATATATTTAATTTTAGTTTTTATGGTAGTCTTGAATATGAACCACAAATAATTAAATTTAAATTTTTAAATTTATTTTAAATGATGGATTTTTTAGTGATGGTTCTCGAAAATCTTACTAAATGTAAATTGTTAGATTTTAAATTATTATTAATGGTAGTTTTTTAAAATCATTCTTAAATGAATGAAAATTAATAAATAATTAATATATACTATTAATTATCAATTTATAAATACTAAATAGTAATAAATAGTAAATATTTATTAATTATAAAATATTAATTACATATTAATAATTCATATTTAAAAATTATTAATTAATAATTATTAATTAATAATTTTATTCGATAACTATTACATATATCTTATTAATAAGTTATTACTTATGATTAAAATTATTGAGTAATTAGTAAATAATTATTATTAAAAACTTATAGTTAATAATTAATTAATATTTAATAAATAATATTTAAATCCACTTTTAAAATTATCAATATTAATTAGAAATTAATATTAAATATTTACTGAATAAAAATAATAATGACAAAATATATATTAATTATTATTTATTCGTTGATAATTATAAATCCCTCATTTATAATTGGTTGGGGATGTAAAATTCATGCTCTAGTTACTCTCATAGAACTTATCACATCCTGAAATGTTATGAATTTTTTTTAAATAATTTTAATTTTATTAATAGCTAGTGATACACACAACACCATGTTTTAACAAAACAAGATATAAAAAATACTATTTAAATGTAACAATTATAATGAGTCCATTAAAAATGTTTCCATGAATATTAATAAAAACATTTTAATCTTTTATCATAATTTTTTTAGTTAAATAAATTATTTTGATAATTATGTTCCTATTTTTTATGTGCTCCGAAATTACATTTTTCTCAAAAAATAATTTTTATTTCAGTTTCTAAAAAAAATAATTAATTTTATATTGATTTTGGAAATTTATTTTAAAAAATAAAATTCTTTTTTAAACCATAAAGTTAAAATTATCTTATAATGAGTATTTGATAATTTTTAGAAGATTAAATTTCTTGATGAACAGTGAAAAATAATAATTTTTATTGAAAACGTCCTTTTCATTTAAAAATTTTACAAAGTAAAATATTACATTAAAATGATTTAAAAGTAATGTTAGTAAAATTATATTATGATTATTCAAATTTACATCATTTTAATTAATTTCATATTAAATTTCGATATTAAATCATTCTATATTTATAAAAACCTTTTCTTTGGAAACCTACTTTTTCGCCACATCTATTAATTTAATTTAAAATTAAATTCTAATAATTCTATAAATATAATTTGAAAAAATTTATTATATATTTTTAATTATCAAAATAAATACAATATAATATGTTCAACTCAATTTTTGGCCATACTGAATAATAAAAAAAGTAAAAATTAATTATCCTGGTTAAGGTTAAAATGGGTTTACTAGAGGTTAAAATAAAAATATAATAGCTAAAATGACCTGAAAACTATTCCAATTCCTATTGGATGATTATATTTTAATTTTATATCATATAAGGTTCACTCATAATTCATTTTGGATCCTTTTAGGGTCTGTAAAATAGGTTTGTATCATTTTTCTTTTCAGAAATGCCAAGTTTTCCTCTCCCACACTTATAAAAGGGAACCCCCTCTCCTCTCATCTTTAGTCATACAAATCAGATTTGGTTCAAAAAAACCTTCCCAAATCTTTTCCTTACATCCCTCCCATTATCAAAGAGGCCTTAATTTTATTAATAAACTCACATAAGAATGATTTTGGGGTTAACCTATGAAGGTTGTCCAAAGAAGAAGAGGTTTGAACAAGTACAATGAAATTCAATACTTATGGTATAAGATTTTCATCTCACATTTATTTTCATGGGAAAAATTACATATTCATCACTTTTTATTTTCTTTGGTTTACATACCTTTGATTAATTTATTTTATGACTATTCTCATGAAAATTAGGGAATATATATATTCATCTTATGGTCTTTATTTCATGAGGCTTATGATTCAAAATTTATCAAAGTGATAAGCGTTTTTTGATAAAATATGAATATTTATCAGGATGGTTTATGATTATTATTCTGATGATGAAATTTTATGATCTATCTCTCAATAAACTCATTAAATTTCTTGCCCTTTGGTTATTTAGGGAAATTAATTTTTTTCCTTTCATTTTATTCTCTTTATGTGCTCAAGAGAAAAAAAATCATGTTATTAAGTAAAATCAACTTCATTTCTATCTTTGGTTCAAAATACTTTTCCTTCCACATCTATGTTTTCGAACAAATATTTTAATTAATATTTATACTACTCTCCAATTATTTTTTATAGAATTCTTTATCAATGTTTTAGTTTTTAAAAAAGGTTTTAAAATGAATCTTATTATTATTTTCTGAAATGATGTACATTTGAATTTTTACCAAAAATGTGAAAAGAATATTTGTCGAAAAATATGATAAATGAATCGATTAACAACCATCAGGACCTATTAATTATTTAACATATCATTTGTAAGTTTACAAGGTTATTTTCCAAGAAAATGTTTTCTTTAATATTTTGGAAATTTTTATATTTTAAATAATTAATTTCAATATGGAAACGATAATTTACTAAATAAATGTTATATGTAATCTATCAAAATGATATTCTATATAAGATAAAATACTTTTATGTTAAATAATTTTTAATGGGTATATGATCTAATGATACTATCCTTATTTTTTATCGGGATGGTTTGTGTTTATGTTGAAAATATGTTTGTAAAACCCATTCTTCTTTCATAAGTTATGATATGATGGAATATTTATGAAACCCAATTATTTTATATTAGTTATGATATAATGAAATGTTTATGAAACCCATTAATTTTAAGGCATTATGATTTTATTAATGTTTTATGATCTTACGGAACACATATGTATGATTTTCATTATGTGATTCAATGCATTTTTTAAATATGGATAACTCATTAGTGAATTATTTTATATGTAAACCTAATTTCATATTCAAAATGTTATGTGTGTTCCTAGTTTCATTTCCATACTATTAGTTGTGGACCTAGTTTTATGTTTATACGGTTATGTATTGACCAAGTTTCATTTCTATATGGTTATTTATAGACATGTATTCATGTCCATGAGTTTATTTGAGGTACTTATATCATACCATTAACTTAATTAATTACCCTATTTGTATTTATACATGTTCTCAATATTATAAGATTACATATATGAAAAATTCATGTGCATATGTTATGTTCTCAGGGATAATGTTCATTGACTTCCTTTACGATTAATGTCTTACGAACTGTCAAGTATTATTAAATGAATCAAAATTATAATATAATTTAGGTAGGTTCCAGTTTTAAAAAATTAAGTCATGTTTTCATACCCTTATGCTCAAGTTATATTTATATTATTATTAATATCTCCCTTTTATCCCTTACTGAGTATCTAAGCTTATGCTTTATTATGTTTATTTTCCATTAGTGATGTAGAAAGGTTTTATGTTGGGTATGTCTATGAAGTTTACTATGTGAAAATATATCTATGGAATATTTAAAATATATTTCATAAAATAAGAGAATTGTGCACCTAGTCACCAAATATAGTAAACCTTTTTATCCACATGAATGTATTTTTGAAATACATTGAATACTAGATTTTCGAAAGATGTGATATTTAAGTATGAAATGTTTGGGACTCTATAGTTGGTATCATTGGATATGTTTAGTTATAATTTGGAACTAGGATGAGAAAACATTAGTGATGGACATAGGAATAAGTTTATTGATAAGTCAAGGTATAGGTAATTTCCTCTGATTTTGGTGAAGGATAGAGGTGGGGGTTTCCAAGAAATGACAACCGCACCTAGATACTACTAGTGGATGAGGCTTTAGAACAATTATATATAGGGTTTATAACTCTAAAAATGGAATATTAAGAGATGACTTGATCATTCTCAGGTTGATGAATATGGGCCTTGTTTCACCCCTAGTTTGACACTCCTAATGGATATTCTTTGTAAATTCAAAAAAAAATTATGAACCATCACGAATTGTTTGAATAGTTGATAACTGTGAATAACATATGTTAAACCTAAGACGATATAGATCAAAAATAATGTGTCATGATTTTGACATAGAATAACATATTTTTCATGATTGATCACTCTGATTAAAAATGCATTATGGACATGCTAACCATTTTAGTTTTTGTAACGCCCCGACCCCAGTTACCCAGAGTCGGTGCATTGTTTTAATACATTGGCATGATTACAAGGAATCAAGTCCTGAAGGACCGATCATTTTAGCAGTCTTGGAAAAATAGATCACATACATGAATGTAACATTTGCACTTTAAGACGTACAAAACAACATAAATAATCTTTATGAATGCATTTATTCCCTTGGCTTAACCCTGCATATCAATCACATTACACTTCTTGGAATCCTGGGGAAGGTAAAACATAGAAAGGGGTGAGCCCAAATGCTCAGTAAGGGTAAGAAATACAGCGGAAACTTTCATAAATATGCATAAACAATTACGGAAATTTATAAAACTAAAACAAAAGCCTTTTAAACTTGAACTTCAGCATAATATGGAAGAAATAAAATGAAATAATTCCATTTACTTATTCACATGGATATTCTACTAATCGAATAATCCCATGCAATATCCCTAACCACTTTAATAATGATGGAATGCATAATGCCAGACTATCATAACCACATAGCCAAGGCCTCATGCCAATACTACAAATAATATTTTATCAAGGCCTTGTGCCAAGACACTAGTTTGTCTCATGAAACCTACTAATGCATCGAGGAGCTATAGCGGACTCCACCCACCAATTACTAAGTCTAATTCATTCCCATATGAAAAGGGTTAAACATAACAAAAACAATCGTATTAAAACTAATCATACAAAATTTCAATACTTTCTCCATAAACCATGAATGGTATAAAAATAACACATCCACAGTAAAACATATCACAAAACCATCAATACAATACAAAAGTTTTGTATCATAATAAATCAACATTAAATAATCCTAAAATCCATCAAAGGATGTTGACATAGATGAAATCAAAATTATTTGAGAGAAATATCTCTTTTCTCGAAATCATTGAAAAGTCACACATTTATAAAGGAAGTAATTTAAAAAAGATTTTTGAATAAAAGTGTCCCATACCACTTTGAAAATTTTGAAAAGAAATTTCATTTCAAAACATTCTTGTCTATATAAATAAATCCTTAAAATCATTTTGAAAACATTAACATTAATTAAAAATATTTAGAAAGATAAATCTTTAAAACATTTAAAATTATGATCTTGATAAAGAGTACCTTTCACAAATTATTAAAATATTCATTTTGAAATCATTTAAGAGTAACATAATTATAAAATAAAACATTTACTTTGAAAATATTCTTATAATATTGTAAGGTAAGCTTCAACAATTTTATAATAGCGGAAATTAACTACACCCACCGTATAAGTTTAAAAATACATTCTTACCTTAAATTTGTCAAAAAGGTTAAAAAGTACCTTGTTTGGAAAACGACAGAAAGATTCCATTAAAAAAACATAAGGGTATAAATGACATTAAACCATTTTCTAGTAAATAGTAAAAATGTTTTTAAATACATTTTTAAGGAACATGGATGTGGATGATATAGAGATCCTAGTAGATAATTACGTATAAACAACCTCAGATAATGAAGAGATTGCGAAATAAACCCTTACCAATTTGGTAACTTACGAAACATACATCCCATGAAAGTGGTATCATACAATGAATATGTAAGTACAAATAAATTAAATTTTATTACACAAATAATACAATTATGGGAAGTACATACACCACACAAAAGGTAATAGTGGAAATATGGCATGAATCTCACGGGAATAAGGAGTGAGATGAAAACCCCTTACCTTGCACATTCTTTTAGTCGAGGGTACGTTTAACCTCTTGTACGAAGATCGTAGTATGTTATTAAATTATAACATAACCATATTAATATTTATGATATCATACATGATTCATTTATGACTTTATAATACCCATTTAATAATAATTTCCATGTTAAGTTTACATTTCGGGTAATAATCACTTTCTTTATCGTACGTGTTTTAACTTGTCACTCTTGGTTGTATCACATAGATCCTGATTTAAATACATACAGAATATAAAACATGATAAATATATCATATATATTTAGAATATAAATATTCATAATAGACATATATATGAAATGGAAAACACCGTTTATGGAGACGGTAGTCTGTACGTACGCATAAACGATGTTTCTGTTTTCATATAGTATTGAACGGAAGTAAGTGAATAAGATATATGTATGTACAGAAATACTTATATATAAATATATATATATATATATATATATATATATCCAGTATAATTATTATGTCATATTTTACATACTTATTAGTAATATATATTTTTATAATCGTCGATTAATGGTGAACTTGGAAATGAATCTCATCGCATCGTGGAGATGGTAATCCGTACGTACGCATGAGCAAAAATATCATTCTTTTGATATTAAAATAATATATAATTCGATGGTATATCATATATACATAATCATTATAATTTTATATTTATTATTTACATGAATTACAAATCATTTTTATACCCATCCAAATAATAATATATTGAATAACAATTACACCACGACGTGGAGACGGTAAGCCGTACGTACGCACGTATGGTGACATGTCATTCAAAGGATGGATAGAATACTGAAAATGGTTGTACCATATTTATAATAATATTACAGTATATAGGATATACTAGATTCATTATTTTATAATGGTAATAACAAAGAAAGAAGAAGTGTAAGAATAAAGGAACTTGAAGAAGGGTGGTGAAATCATTACCTCTTCTTCGGGTTGTTACTTTTGATTTGATAAAAAGGGCTCTTTAAGATGGATTTATGACTAAAGTAAGGCATCTAGGATGATGTGAGGGATATTTATAGAGTATTTGGGCAAGGTATGGCCGAACCAAGAGGCTTTGAAGGTGTGAATTAATGAGAAGGGGGAGTGTCCTTTTATAAGAGGGGTGAGGGGCACCTTTGGAAAAGCTAGAAATATTATTTTATAATAGATTCATATTCCATTTCTAATGGCTCCAAAGTGGAATATTTAAGGGTTAAGGTGGGGATGGGTCGAAAAGCAATCAACCAATAGAATTTATACAGGTTTGGGTCATTATATTAACCTTATCCATTAGTTTTAACTCTTAGTTAATTAGTTTGACACTTACCGAGTCACTTTGTATTTTTATATTATATAGTTAATAAACTTACTATATACATCCAAAAGACCCCCAAGTGGTCCATTAATGATACGAATATCATGATATAAGTATCTTGGCCGAAACTTATATTTTTAAGAATTTAATATCAATTAATAATATTATATTTGTTTTAAAAACTCTTTTATGTCAATTTTGACACTATTCAATAATTGACTTTTGTAAAAATCATAACATAATTATTACTTCAAAAACGGTTAATTAAATCAATAATAATATGTCATATTATCCTATAAAATTATTGTAATCTATTAAAAGTCTCAAATTATATTTATTTGGTTATTTATAATATCAATTATTTTAATTTTTCACTATGATGGTAAGTACTGCATCATCATTGTGTCATAACTAAATAAACTTATTCAATGTCTAAAAATTATAAATAAAATAGAATTATGTAGGAAATATTTTTATCTTTCTAATGAATATTCATAGTCGAAAATATAACATATATAACCCTATGTACAAATTTTGTTTCTAAAAGATATATGCTTATGTCATTTTTGTATTTATTTTTACATAATTAAAATTGTGTCCCTATCACCTACAAGTGGCTCCATGGGGTCCCAAAATAGACCCAAATATGCCCATGGTCAGATATGTATCCACTAATATGGTTAGAACATGTTTTAGGGAAATTTAGTATTATTATAATATTATTGTTTAACCCTTATTTACCAGATTTACCCTTTAACCATGGTAAATAAAATATTTACCGAAGTAATTATTCAAAATGTCTAAAAATAAAAGTTTCCTATTTACACAATTTGGACACCCTGATTCTAAATATGGAATCCATTTTTCCAAATTCAAAACACATTAGTGGCAGAAATTAATTTAAAATTAATTCCCGTTTTCAAAACAAAAAGCGTGTTTTTAAGATATAATAATTATCAAAAGATTGATACTTGTTTATGTCCGGTTTAATACTGAAATTATGTCCAATGACCATAATTGTATTAAATGGTAAAAATATATTCTAAATATACTTTAAAACCACTCAAATTCATAATTTATCACTAATAATTATTTTGATTAAAAATGATGTTTTTAATTAAAATTTTGTAATTTTCACTATTCATCAAAATATTAAAGTTATCCGAAAAGTACCAAATTTTAACCTTAGGCTAAATTCGATACTCCAAATCCAAAAATGAAGTCCATTTTGAGAGATAAAATTTCTAAAATTTTAAAAAGTAGGTATTACTATTCATAACAGCTACTTTGATTGGTCGTGGTGTGTGTTAGAACTCAAAGTTGCGTACAACACATGCTACTGTATTATTCAAAGAGAAGCGTACTGTGGAAGCTCGTGGTGTTACAGTTTGAGTATGATATTTAAGATAGAATTATGAAGTCTGTACAGTGACAAGTATTCTCAAATATTAGAGTATCTTATTTGATATTATTTATATTAATTGCCTTATACCATTAAAAGTCCCTCAGAATGTTAATTACTATACCCAATTATTAGATATTGAATTAATATTAAAATACCCTAATGGTATGATGATCATATATTAAGTCTATAATTCTTATCCGGTTGAATTTTGAGTCAATGGGCTTCCTATAAATCTTATTACTCTTCATATGGTTTAATTTTAGGTTATATTAGTAATTTATTCAATTAGTCTATAGAAATCCCATATCAATTTCAAAATAAGGGAAGTCACGTTTGATATTTCAAATAAATCTATGCTTTGATACCAATATTATGATAAATATGAACTTTTTAGGGAAATAAAATCAATTTTATGGGTCTTGGTCCCTATTAAAAATTGGTGTTTATCATACATGTTTTCGAATAAACTCAACATCGAATATATAACTTTTGTTTGGTAATTTGTTTATGTATTTTTGTAAAAGTTCATTAGTCTTCCACTAAATCATAAAGTTGAGTTTTCAACAAATCTCATACCTAGTGCTATACCTATTTCAAAAACTCTCTACTGAATGGTCTCGTTTGAGCTATATTAATTGAAGAAAAAACTCTAGGAGAATCTTGAAAAAGGATTCAATTGTCTGAGTGTGTGACCATGGGGTGTACCAATTATTTTTATTAAGAAGAAAAATTGATCAATCTAACTCTACATTGATTATCGAGAACTAAACAAGATCAAAATCAAGAACAAGTATCCTCTAACCCATATTGATGACTTTTTGATCAACTATGCACAGCTCAATACATTTCCTAGATTCATCTTAATTTTTTATTATTAATTTAGGGTCAAGAATATTGATATACCAAATATATCCTTATTTAAAAGGTATAGAAACTGAATATATAGTGATTCCATTTGGATTTACTAATTCTAATGAAATCTTCATGGATTTAGTGAATATATTCTTTAGAGATTAATTTGATCATTTTTTGGTATTCTTTATCGATGATATTATTATATATTCAAAGAGAAATTAAGGGCAAAAAGATAAACTAAGGAATGTAATGAAGACCCTAAAGAAAGGTTATTTTTATGAAAAATTCACCAAGAGTTAATTTGGGATGTAAAAAGTTTCATTTTTTGGGTTATATAATCTTAAATGAGGGTATATCAGTAGATCCTTCAATGAGGGAGGTTATTGAATGTTTTACAAGACCAACCACAGTGAATGAAATCTGATATTTTTTTTATTTTGACTAGATATTGTTGACTATTTGTATAGAATATTTCCTGAATTTATAATCCACTTAGTAAGTTAACTTAAAAGGGAGCTATGTTACTTTGGAAATTTGAATGTGAGAAACAATTCCATAATTGAAGGGATAGTTAGTTAGTAAAACTGTGCTTACATAACCCTATAGTGTATATGTATTTGTAATATTTAGTGACGGGTTAAATAATGGATTGGGATGCATCCTCATGTAGAATGACATGCTAATATCATATGTCGCACTTCATATGAATTTCCATGAGAAAATATATCCAACTCATGATTTAGAGTTAGATGTGGTGGATTTTTAATTATATATATGGAGGAAATATCTTTATTGAGAAATGTGTAATATATATACTAATCATAAAATATTATTTTATATATTCACATAGAAAGAGTTAGAATTTCACTAAATATAACTGTTGTATCTAATTAATGATTATGATTGATCGATACATTACTACCATATGAAGGAGGTTAGGGTTGCTAATTATTTGATTCAATTGGATCATGATACCTTATCTATGATGAGGATCACAAAATAGAAAATATTTAGAGATTTTCAAAGGATGGATATGGATATTTTTATGGAAGGAGAAAGATATTATCTTTTTAAAATGAGTTTTTAACTATTTATATAGGTGATTATTAAAGTGGTGTGGGAGGAAGATGTGGAGTTGTAGAAGAAGGCTAGAAAATTTCATGAGTTTAACATTGATAGTGGTTGAATGATAAGGTTAAGGAGAAATGTATTTGTTTCAACCATACCCAATTTGAAAAAAAGATCTATTTTAGGTATCCCATAGTTCTTCATTCTCTATTCATCAATGAATTATAGTGAAATATATATTTGAAAGATTATTTATGGTGGGATGTAATTAAGAGAGATATTAAAGATTTTTTATTAGGATTCTTGGTATGTGAAAAAGTTGAGGCACGAAGACAAAATTCCCAGGGGATGTTAAAACTATTACCCATACTAGAATGGAAATGGGAAAAAATCACCATGATTTTTTTCATTAGTACCCCCAAAACATCTAAAGTGAATAATGTTATTTGGGTTGTAGTCGGTCACCTTACAAATTCAGGAAACTTCATAACACTCATATAATATTCCTATCTATATCATATTTCCAGTATATAAATTATGTAAGTGGTAAAGTATAATGGAGTACCACATTCTATTATATATGACCAAGATCTGAGGTTTACCTATAAGTTTTAACAAAGCCTTTAATAATCTATGGATAAAGAATTGAGTTTCTATACTGTGTATCATCCTTATACATATGTTTAGCCTAATAGAATAAGTCAAATCCTAGAGGTTATTTTGAGATCATGTTCTATGGATTTCAAAGGTGGTTGGGATCAACACCTCCTTCAAGTTGAGTTTTCTTACGACAATAAATTTCACTCAATAATTCAGATGGATCCTTAGGATAACTTATGATGAAAAAGTTATAGAAATACAACACATAAGGATAATTTTATAGAAATAAATATATTGCTACCAAATCTAACTAATGAAATCGTAGATAAGGTAATATTCATTCAGTAAAAAATCTAGGTAGCAAAAAGTCAGTAGAAAATTTATATTGGTCATCAATGTGATATAGAATTTAATGTTTATTAGAAGGGGTTTCTATGAATTTATCGATGGAAAAATCATATGAAATTTTAAAATAAATAATATTAGATCCCTAGGTATATTTTCTATTTTAAAATTCTTTATCTAGTAGGTAAGTTATCTTATCACTTGGCACCCACCAAACCACTTTCAATTCCATGATGTGTTCCATGTATCTATCAAAAATAAGTATATACCTGATACATCACATTTACTGAACTCAAATTTCATGCCACTAAAGCATTTTCTTTCATATGAATAAAAACAAGTGTAAATCTTATATCATAGTGATAAACAGTTAGAGAACCAGACTACTCTTCTGGATAAAATTTAGCAGGGGAATTAGAAATTTGAAGAAGATTCACGGGAACCCAAGGATGTGATGAGAAAGAAGTATCCTCAATTGTATGTGTCATATTTATGTAATTTATAGGGATAAAAATTTTAATGTATCTATCATGTGACACCATGAGCTTTTTTGAAATATTGTTTTCAAATATATTTAATCTTTTCAATATTTTATGTTAACACAACACTGAGTTTTAACAAACCAATATGTAAATAATATTATTTAAACATAATTGTTATAACTTATACATTAAAAATGGTGGTATTAATTGTAAGAAACATATTTTTAAAATTAACTATAATGTTTTTAGATAAATAAAATATATTAATTAATAAGTACTTAATTTTTTATATGCTTCGAAAATAAATATTTCTCCATAATTGATTTTCATTGATTTTTCTGAATAAATAATAAAATTATTTTTTCCAAATTTAGAATATTTATTTGAAAAAAAAGTTCATTTATTAAATCAACATTTCAAAATTATATTAGAGTTATTTTTTGATAATTTTCTGAAAAGAATAATTTTTTGATGAGTTGTTAATATACATATTTTTATTGGAAAGCACATTTTCATTGAAATAATTAACATAATTTAATATTTTTTAAAATTGTATAAAATTAATATTATTTAAAATATAATATGATTATTATAAATTATGTCATTATAATCAATTTCATTTTAAATTTGACAATAAAAAATTTTATACTTATGAAAACTTTTTTTGGAAAACAACTTTTTCACCACATCTACAAGTGTAATTTTAAATTAAACTCTACCACTTATATGAATTGAATGTAAAAAAATAAATTCCATATTTGGAATAATAATATTTTATGTTATAAAATAATTTTAGCTAAATTTTTCATTATAAAGAATAGTAGAAACAATAAAAAAACTAATTCGATTAAGGATCTAATAGGTTTACCAGGGATTAAACTAAACAATATGAATTAAAATGACCTAAAAACTTATCTAATTCTAATTTATAGAAATATTTCAGAATTATATCATATAAGGTTGGATAATATTCAATTTTGGAGCCTTTTTAGTTGGTAAAACATAGTTATATCTTTTTTCTTTTCATAATTCTTAGTGTGTCGTCTCCCCCACTTATAAATGGGAACCCCCTCTCCTCTCCTATTAACTCTTAAAAAGAATTTTGTATAGTAAATATTCTACCCAAAAATATTCCAAAATTCAATAAAAATTTCATTGAGTCCTAATTTTTACTATTAAAACCTCTTACCAAGGATATTAGTTCTAACATAAGTATGTTTTCTGAAGAAGATGTATCATTCTTAACTGAGTGTTTTTATTTTATTTATTTTTACACATCCTTAAAATCAACTAAAAATATTATGAAATAATAAAAAACATATTCAAAATATATGGAAATTTTTTTATATTAATTTAATAACATATATCCATCTCATCTTCCATGAAATGGTGAAAGAAACTATCGATCATGTGTACAGTGGACTACCGCCTCACGAACCGATGTAATTCATTTTCTATCACTGCCTAAAAATGGATATAATGATGGATTTTATATATTTATTTGATATTTTTTATATTATTGTACTTTTTAATTATAATATCATATCTATCTTATTACCTTTCAATCCAATGTAAAACGGTAACACCACTCATGCGTATTGTGGACTACCACCTCCACGATGTGATATGATAACCTTTTCATTTTATTTTAACATGGATGGTAATAAAGATATATTTATTGAATATATATTATAATTTTTATTTAAGAAACATTATATAAAGGTTATTAATTATTTACCTTTCTTTCATTCCATCTTTTAAAAAATGGAAATTGGTTTCATGCGTATGTAAGGTCTACCATTTCCATGAATGGAGTGATTCATTTATATATATATATATATCATGGATGATTATAATTACATATAAAATGAATATATATTATATTGATATCATATTTAACACTATTAATAAGATGTAACCATCGTCAATGTAAAGGGTTGAAACAACCAAACCAAAACTTACATGAAAAATGAAGTAGTTATTACCTGAAACATGATCTTATCAAGAAATTATTGATAAATATGTGACTAAAATTTATAAGTAAATAATATATGGTATAATATATATTATTATAGTTCTTTAATAGATGTATAATAAAAATATATTTGTTATATATTAGTTTTTAATGTGAATGAAGAAAGTTGATACTTAAGGTAAGGGATTTTCGTCTCATCATTATTTCGGTGCGACCCTTTCCACATTAAACACGTGTTTATTTTGTGTAGAGTATAAACTAGCCATGAATATAAATTATTATTTTTCTAATTAATATTATGGTATATAAATATCCATATAAGGTTATTTTTTCATGGGGTTTACGATTAAAAAGTTACCAAAGTGGTAAGTGTTTTATGTTACAGTCTCAATGTTTATCAGGATCATTTATGGTTATGATTCTAATGAAAAAATATAATTATATATCTCACAATAAACACATTAATTTTCTCATAATTTGGTTAATTATTGAGGATACATTTTTCCCTTCATTTTTCTATCATTAAGAAATCAATAGACTACATTAACTTTTTTAAGGAAAATCAATTTAATTTATTTCTTCGGTATAAAATCATTTGCCTTCTATATCCATGTTTTTTAAAATGGTTTTCTATAAAAAAATATTATACTAATATTTGGGTAATTTTTCCCTATATTTAATTGTTTAGAAAACTTTTTAGATGTAATCTTATTACATTTTTCGAATGATGTAATTTTTGAGTTTTCACCAAAATGTGAAAGGAATGTTTTCTTTTAGCTTCTAAAAATGAATGGAATTTTCCACCATCATGAACAAACATTGTTTTAAATAGTGATTTATATTTTTCCAAGTATATTTTAAAATAAAATAATTTCTATAATATTTTTGGAATTTCATTTTTTAAAAATTTTATTTCTGAAGTGGAAAGGTTATTTTCCACAAGATTATTTTAATGATTTTTTAAGGATATTTATATTCGTCAATGAAAACAAACTTTGGTGTAGATTATGAGATTCAAAAACAAATGAAAGATATTTCCTAGGTATATTATCCCTTTTTATATTCTTTATTGATAAGGAACAATAGCTTATTATTTTGTGCTTCCACTGAACCATTCTCAAGTCCAAAATGTGTTCCATATATCTCTCCTGAGGAAGTACATACCAGAACTGTTACATGTACTAAACTCAAATTCCATACAATTGAAATATCATATTTCATATAAATAAAAATTAGAGTGAATTTTTTATCATATATATAATGTGTATTGAAACAATACTACGCATCATGTTAATGTTTTTTGAAGGAATCAGAAATTCAAAGAAGCTACATGGGAACCCAAGGTTATTATAGGGAAGAAAAAACCTCATTTATTAATATAAAAGTCAAATATTTTTCTTTTGGAGAAATTCATTTTAAGGGGGGCATAATTTAACACCCCAAGATTTTATAAAAAAAATTAAATTGAATCTCTTCAATAGTTTATGTTACACACAACACCGAGTTTTAAAGATCATATATACAAATAATTTTATTTAATAACAACTATTACCACATAGCCATTAAATGTGGTGGTATAAAAAGGAATAACCACATTTTTAAAATTAAGTATAAATTTCTTATATAAAGAAAATATATTGATAAATAAGTACTTAATATTTTATATGCTTCGAAGATTCATTTTCATAATAGATGATTTTTATTGATTATTGTGAACAAATAATAAAATTAATTTTTCATCACTTATAATTTTTATTTGAAAAAATAAACATCATTTTTTAAATTAAAATTTCAAAATTATAATAAAGATAATTTTTGATAATTTTCTGAAAATATTTATTTTTTTATGAATAGTGAAAAATAATTCTTTTTATTATAAATTGCCTTTTAATTTAATGAATTTTGAAAGTTAAATCCTATTTTAAAATGGTTAAAATGTAAAATTAGTATAATTATATTACAAGTATTCCAATTTTTTTCATTGTAATATATTTAAAATTAATTTTTTTATTAAAACGTTGTACACTTATGAAAAAAAAATCTTTAGAAAACCTTGTTTTCACTGTATTTTCAAGTTTAATTTTAAATTAATTTCTACCACTTTTGTGAATTTAATTTCTACAAAAGTTGATTCCATATTAGGAATTATAACAATTTATATTATATAATAAGTTAAACTCAGTTTTTTGTTCATTATGAATAATACAAATAGTAAAAATTATTTATTGTGGTTAAGGTTAAAACAGATTTACCCTAGGTTAAACTAAAACTATAAGGATAAAAATTCCATAAAAACTTGTCTGAATCATTTTGTATGTCCATATTTATACATTTGATCATACAAGGTTAGATAATGACACATTTTTCATCTTATAGGGTCTGCAAACCAAGCTTATATCATTTTAGTTTCAAAAATACCAGGTGTTCCCTCTCCCCCACTTATAAAAATGAACCCCTTTCATATCATATTTAATCTTGTAATTCCTTTTTGTTCAGTTAATCCCTATAAAAATATCTTTTCTAATTCCCTCCTCACATTATATTGTTCTTAGTTTGATTTGGAAACCCACATAAGAATAATTTTAGTGTGAACCTAAGGAGATTGTCTGAAGAAGATGTGGTCTGAATGTGTGCGAAGAAAGTTGATACTTAAGGTAAGGAATTTTCACCTCACATTTATTTTTTTGGGAAATATGTCATATTCACCATTTTAACTTTTTTTCTATATATACTACCTATGAATTTATTTTATTATTATAATTATTAAAAATATGGGATATTAATGTCCATCTAAGGTTATTTCTTTCATTAGTCTTATGTTTAAAAATCTACCAATGTGATAAGTGTTTAATGATATAATCTCTTTGTTTATTAGGATTGTTTATGGTTATGATTAAAATGATGAAATATTATGATCCATATCTCTATAAACTCATTAATATTCTTCCTATATGGTTACTTTTAGAAATTACATTTTTTACTTTAAATTTATTCTCTTTACGTACTCAATATACAAAAACATGTCTTTATGGAAAATCAACTTTATTTCCCACTTCATTCGAAAATTGTTTTTCTTTCATATCCATTTTTTCTGAAGATATATTTTAAAGAGTGTTTCTATTATTATTCAATGATTCATAGAGATATTTTTACCAAATATTTATGTTTCAAAAAAATGGTTTAAAAAAATCCTTTACCACTTTCCAAAATGAGGTAATTTTGAGTTTTTACCAAAAATGTGAATGAAATAATTTTTTTAGATTGTACTGTATAAATGTTATTTCAAATATTTAAAGCTTTCTTTACTATTTTAAGAGTCTATTTTCAATTAAAATTTCATATTTAATATTTTGTAAATTTTGAGATTTTAAATAAGTGATTTCAAATTGGAAACGATATTTTTTCAAGCAATGTTCAGAGTAATATTTAAAAATCATTTTTCATCTAAGATTACATCCTTTAATTTTAGTTAATATTTTTTGGGTATATGATCCAATAATAAAATCCTTATTCTTTATTTGGATCATTTTTGTTTTTGATAACAACAGTTTTATGAAACATGTCCCTTATAAATAGGTTATTATATGATGAAATGATGAAATGATTATGAAAAACATTTCTTTTTCATGGGTTGTAATATAATGAAATATTTTTTAAACTAATTTATTTTCAAGGGTTACGATATGATGAATGTTTTATGATCTTGTGGAACACATATATATGATTTTCATTATTTTAATGGTTGGACCTATATCTCCCTTCAATGCATTTGGTAATGATGGATAACTCATTAGTTATTTATGTTATATGTAAACCTGGTTTCATGTTCATGATATAATTTTTAGACATGGTCTCAAGTCCATAAGTTTATTCTTGGATCTGGATTCATTTCTATAAGGTTATGTGTGGACCTATTTTCACATCTATAATGTTTTTTGTAGACATGGATTCATGTCCATAAGTTTATGTGAGGGCCTGAACTCATGCCCCCAACTTAATGAGTGAACATGTTTCTATTCATATATGTTCATAATGTTATAATCTTGTTTATCTTACAAATTATTCTGCCAATTTTATTATATCATGGTTTATGTTCATTTATTTATTTTATGATTCAATTATTATGAACTTCCATGATATATTCCATGACTTGGGATTATGTTCAAAGTTAAGTAGAGTATGGTTTTAAAATGAAAATTAATATTCTCATATACTTATTTTCATGTTATGTTTAAGTGGTTATTGATAACTCCCTTACATACCATTACTGGTCATTTGATCACACCCTTCCTTATGTTTCCTTTCCTCGGGTCCTGAAGAAACTTTTTAAGTATGGTATATATAAGATCTGTACTATGTGGGATGAACCTGATAGAAGATGTTGATTATATTTCATGACGTAAGCAGGTTTTTAGTCTAGTCTCAAAAGACACTAAACCATCATAGTTCTTGGATTTCTATTTTTTAAATGTATTCAATATTAATAAAAAAATATCTACTATTTATTTATGAAAATCTTGGGTCGCTATAACACTCGTAGTTCGAATTAGGGTTCATGGGATTTGATGTCCCTTATTTTTGATCATCTCAAATCGAAGGAGATTCGAGTGGAATATTTATTCAGGGAATCTAATACCAAACTGGTTACATTGGATCCAAAATCCTTCATGTATCTGGTCCTATCTAAAAAATATATTCCATTGGAGTCAAAATGAATTGGGCTCTTATGTCCAGGTGGTGTTTGGAGCATTAATCGTAAATCCACTATAATTAGTTGGCCTCAGAAATGAAGAGGACATTAATGTAGTCCAAAATCCTAATTGAGGGATCCTATGTTACCCTAGTGCCTCAACCAAGAGGTATTTTTTTTATGGTATTAAATGACTTCAATATATTAACCCTAAATACCGTAAGAAAATGTGATATGGATTCCATGGAAGTAACACCCGGTATTCTATTTGAGTGGTTTAATAAATGCAAGAACATGATCATTTCTCAACTTTATCTACCAAGGAAGGATTCCTAATTGAATTTTTTATAACATTGTAAATGTATTATTGAATATTAGGGGTTTTACGGATGAATAATGACCTCCCTAAGTAGATTTTATTTTCACATTATCATTTTTCCAAAGTTTCAAAAAGAAAAATCCTGGGGATATGGTTTCAATAAGCTAAAACATAGCATCCTTAGAATGCATAATTTGGATACTAATTTTTATTATTTAAATTTTAATAATATAATTTCTCAAACTTGGATTCGTATTGGTGGATTAAGGTGGTTCATTTAGCACCCATAGATTTTATAGGAAATTGCCTCAACTGTCAGTAAACCCATTAAAATGGACAAATAAATAAGGAAAGAAATATATGGTCACTTTTCTAGATAAAAAGTCGAATTTGATCTAAGACCCCCCATGTTAAACAAAATTTATTTGACATTGGAAGTCTAAATATTTGATTGATTGGTTTATTATAAAAAAATAGACTAACCTCTACAAATTATACAATAATATAATACACAACTATGTTAAATTTCATAGAAGGATGTACTGTAGTACCTATGGTATGAAATTTCTTTCCACTGGTCTTTTTGAAAAGAAGACAAATGTTAAGTCGCAGGTGGAAAATTTGGTTTCCAGAGGATTGTTGGTCCATTATAGAAAAATAAACTCAGATGAAGGAACCCTACATCCTCTGATGGACCCTAATTATAAAGGACATGAATGAGGTATGTCTAATGGATTAAGTAATTTAGGACATATTTCTATGGATCATGAGCACAATAAAATTAGTCATGGGATGAACAACAAAACTAAAGAACTGGGTAGTAGTGATACCAACTCCCAAGGAGATAGTGAGGAGGAGTCTCATCCTAAATTTTAATAGGATTAGGAAGAGTTGTATCTTAACAGGTTTTAAAAAAAGGAAGAAATCCATTAATGTTAATTCCCACTCCTTGAAACACCATAATCTAAGATAGATGATGATAAAAGTTAAGTATCATGAATCTTATGGTGTGTAGGTTTATTACCATGATAGGGAGACACCGAATAAATGTTTAACCCATCTCAAAAATATAGAGGAAACTAGGGTAACACATATACAGGTCATGCTTTAACTAATAAATATATTAAAATGATTGAAAATATTGGTGATGCGTATATTGTTATGACAATGAATGATTTTAGTTTTCAATAATATAAGCTGGTATGGGTAGTGTGGTAGATTAGGTTTCACCACACGTTAGATGTGATATTAGTCTTCAACTAGAAGGGGTGCAATGAGATGCTGATTAATAATTCTAACCACAAAAATATTCTTCTTATAAGGAAAAAATGGTAGTGGATGATGCATGTTTTATAATGTCTTGATCCAATAAATACAAGTAAAATTATATTTTTCATAGAACTCAATAAGAAAAAACTATTTTGATACTCTTATGAGTTCTCAGGTTCAGAACAAGGTCCCCTTGTGAACCTATTCTTAGCAGGGTAATGTAACTAGATTGTCTGAGGTTGTCACCATAGATCTGAACATTGTAGGAGGGTTCCAAGGCATTTTTGATCCCCCATGAATATCCAATTTAGTTTGAGGTTCCACCATGCTATCCTCGAAGGGTGGTTACAAAAGAAATTTCAAGTAATGTTTGTTATATCCCCTCTAATTTATCTAACTTTACGAAGTCATCTAATGAAATATTTTCCATAGATTCATTTAATTAATTTTATGATGTGAGGATAAAAATTATATCCCTGTAATTCTAATAGGGGGTCTGATAAAAAGAGTTTTCATAAGGATCTCAGTGATAACATTGTTGATTTTTTCAAATCAAAAGTTAATAATTTATATGCGAATATGGATCCTACACTCTTTGGAAATAAAGAATAACTTATAGTCGTGTGATTAATAGACATAAAAATTGAAGCTAACATGTTATCTAACCTGGAAATGAACTTAAGGTACCTATTATGGAAATATGGTGCTCTACCAAACCTAGAAATCATCACCACTACGTCATCAGATGATGGCTATGAATCTTTCCAAAACTAAATTCTTTGAGAATTGGAAGACACTCTTGTAGAAGAGGTGAATATCCTCAAAATATGGGTTCCATATATAAATAAAAGAAATAATATTTTTTACTTTTTTGAAGTTTAGCTATTGAGTTCTATCTTGGTTCTGATTGAGGGAATCAATGAAATGTATGATCCCATACTCTCTCGTTATTTTGTATTTAGTTTATTTAATAAAGGGTCCTAGAACCCAAATTCTTATAAAAATATTATTATTTTACAATTATTAATTAATAATTATTAATTGATAACTATTAGGTGTTTCTAACTAGTTACTTATTTTGATTAAAATTAATTAGTAATTTGTAACAATTACTTACATATAAATAAATATATTTCAAAACACACGCAATACACACACACCCATAAAGGGGTATTTATAAATTAATTATATAAATATATTAAATATAACATTATAAAAACATTATATAGATGAATATATAAATAGAATTTGGTATTTGTATTAGTGGTGAGTCTCATATAATCCTGAAAGAAGTATCCTTGTTCAAATCATAGAAGAGAATGATTTCTATATGTACTATAGTAGTACTACAGAAAGTACTATAATGGGTACTGTAGTCACAGTACTATTCACTCAATTTGGGCTTCTGGGGCATGTATTGTTCTTTAAGACCACTGGTCATATGATCCCATAATGTCATGAAATAGTCAACATAACTAGACTACTCAAATGGAATGATATAAAAATAAGGCGGTGTATCATGGAAACATGCAGCTGTCAGCAGGTGAGATGATCTAAATGGAAATATGTAAGTTCGTTCATATCATCTATCCCTCTACCCACCTAGACTTTCAATGTGGGATGGAGTGGCAACCCAACATATGATTATTAGCATAGTATAACTGGCCAAATATTGTGACAACACATAGAAAATGGTGTAATAGGGTCCACACAAGCATCCTCGAGTGGGCGTCTCAAAAGAGTGATGGGTGTGTTGGAACCTATCAACCCACCCTCCTCCCACCTGGATTTATGATGTGAGATTAAAGGGTTATCTCCCTTCTTGGAAGGGGGTGGAATGACCTTTATATGGGTGATATAATGCATTTATTACTAATAGGGGGAAGCGTGGTGGAATAATTGTGACCTAGAATGATTCATGGTGCTCTTTTGAGCCTTCAGATAATCTCCTCCAAAGGCTCATTGAGCCACAATCTATTGAGACTTTGTACCATCTAGAACATGGGCATTCTAGCCATCTATAACAAAGGGTTTCTTTCTACTCCATTTAATAAAATTGTTTCAATGGTTGTTTTTGATTCCCTATGGGGAGGAAGAGGTTAGGCCCCCTAGGGTATATGTGTGTGTTTGTTTTACTATTTTTAATCCCCTCTACCAATGATAATTAATATATTATATAATTATTCACGTGTGTGTATTGGATAGGATAGTGGGTTTTGTATAGGTTCCCTCTCATCCTAATTAAGGGATTATCTAGAAATAAAATTAAAATAGAATTGGAGGTTAATAAACAATATAAATATATCTATAGATACATGAAAAATATGTTACATAAATTTATATATAAATATATAAATAAATAAGTAATTATATATGAACTTCTATAAATGTATTTATCATCATGTTATAAAATATAATAAATATATTATTTACAAACGTACATATATAAATATATTTGTGATTTAAGTATAAAAATATATTATAAATACATTATATAAATACATGCATTTTTGATAAGGTTCAGATTCTACTCCAAACTTCACAGAGTTGGCATTTGAATCCCACCTCGTGCATGTATCCAATAATTTTTTTAAGGATGCGTGTGTTGTGGTGGATCAAAGGTGGAGTCGGACAACCTTGGAGATAGGTCACAAGCCCCTAGGGATTATGGTTAAGATGGTTATGTCAGGATATCAATCACTTTTCATGGTAGGGTAAGTGGGTTGTTGGGGCTAACCAGATACAAGAAAAATAAAAAGGCACAAAATATTTTTTCAATTTTTTCTATAAAATAATAAAATATAAACTGACTCTAAATAATTAAAAATTTTGTTAAATAAAATTAAGTAAAAAACTACTTCAAAATTATTAACACCACCAGTATAAGTGGTGGGTTTTAGAAACCTCTACCATGTGCTTTAAAGAAAATTTAAATCAATACTAAATGGTGTGTGGGATTTTATAGTGTTAGATGATGTAAATACGACAAATTCTTTAACACCAACTACAAACATATGTTTTATACCATAACTATGTGAATTATTTCCATAACATTACCAACTAATATTATAAGAATGATTTTTTTACAATTTTGATGTGATTTTATACCAATTATTTTCTAGAAATAAGTTATATAAATTTATTTTACAAAAAAAACTATCATGTATGTTAAAAAATATTATTATTATTCATTATTGAATGTATATTCATTAAAATTAATAGTATATTAATATAATTATATATATATATATATAATTAATTAAAAATAATTATTTTTAATATTTCTATATATGTGTGTGTGTGTTTATGCACAAGTATCATTTTCTAAATAGTATTCCGTTTATAAAATTAAAAATATAAAAAAAATTAAAATATACTAATAACAAACATTTAAACTAGGGGAATACAAATTAATCCATTTATTTTTACTGTAATGAAAATTACATCATCAACAACTTTTAACTTTGGTAGTAGAAAAATTAGTGAGTTAAATAAAATATATTATGGGCTACAATCTTTTATATATAATAGGTTGAGGATCTAGCCCTCTTTTATGAATAAAAGAAAAGAAATCCCCATATTAAATGGGAGGTAACCCAATACGTGGCCCCATATTCCCAAAGGCACATAGGCTTCAGAAATACATGACCTGAAGGTATTTATATGGTCTAAATAACCCAGTGGCCCATGGGCCTAGAAAACACTCCATAGTACGAAGATGACCCAAAGGCCCAAGAGGTAGCATGCTTCATGCCAAGCACTTGTCAAAAGTCTCTCCCCCCCTCACCCTACCAAAATTATTATGCCTATATTTACACTCAAATAAATCGCATCCCCCCTACCTAGAGTTTCATCGGTACTGTCTGAAAAAAACATGGTAGGACACCCCTCCATACCGCATTTTCATGTGGCGGACTATAAGATGGGTTCCAGAACACCCGTCTATCTTTCAGGATTCCCACCCGATAATGATTTTATAGACATTGTTCTGTTGTCAACCTAATTCTTCACATAATCTAATTGAAACACTTTTCAATAATCCATGATTTTGTGAACCCATCCATATATCAAAATTATGAATAAATATAGATTAACGATGGGTGTCAACACACCGTTACTTCTATCTAGGTCAACAACCAAGCAGTACTACCATGAACTTATGAGTATACTGTCAAATTACTAGATATATTATCATGGTCTTTTAATGTTTCCTAAAAATATAAAATATTGACAAAAATTTTAATTTCCTAAAGGCCTAAAAATACATGGCCTAATGTCCCAATAGAAAACATCCAAGAACAAAAATCCCAAGGGCCCATGTTGTTTGAAGCCAACATACCCCAACCCAGATAAAAAATAGTTCTAAATGGTGGAAGCCAAATAGACTTCACCCAACCATGCCCAATCCACATTGATCTCATTTTTACCACCTCCACCACTACTTTTGTTGACCACCACCCAGAGGCTTACACTACACATTGCACCATCAGTTCCTCTATTGTCTACACATTAGATCAAACAGTCATTCCAATATGCCATTCTGTACTATATTCAATTCTATAATATGAGTTAGTATTTAATTTTTTAGATACTAAAAGCTATAAATGATAATAATTATAATGATTCAAGACAGATTTTGGATACGATGAAAGATCATTTTTCAAATCTAGTTCAAATTTATAATTTCAAAATCATACTCATTGTATGTGATTATTGATTAATATTGTCAAATAAGTGTCAAATATTTTAGTTCTATGGGATCTGATATTTTGTAGATAATCAGTATGAATTTATATTCATTTTTCCATATCCAATAGTGTCAAAAAGGTAATGAAAAAACAAATTGAATGGAATTGTAATAGACATTATTAAATTTGTAAAGCTAATAGCTCTAAAAAAAGGATATTAATCCATATTGATTATTTTTAGAATCTCTCCTCACATAGAATGGTAAACCCAAACACTTTATTTGTTAAAAGTGAATACAAATTATATATTTCAAGTGCCCTATTAAAATTATAAGCATAAATAAATTTTCAAAAATTATATGAAATTGCAATTGATATTTAATTAGAATATTCATACTTATAAAAATTTTGATAATTATAATCACTTAGCAATTAAATATTGATTCAAAATTATAAACTAATGTTATATCATAATAGAATTCTTCTACTATACATGTATTTCTCCTCAACCATATAAAAGATGATAATTTTTTAATTTAAAAAATAAATAAAATAATAGCTTATTTTTTATGTGGTTGTGGTTTGGATTAGTGGTAAACACTCTTTAAAAATACCTCAAGGATTGGGGTTAAAAACCCATTTGACAGAGGTTACAGAAGAAGCACTATAGTGGTACTATAGAAAAGTTGTAATGGTGGAGGTACTATAGAAACTGCTATACTAATCCATGTATTAAATAAGTATTATTCATAGAAGGGGCCATTGGGCAAAAATATGGGCCTTTAGACCATAAAATGGTCTTTAATTACCATCAGGCCCATGGGTCATGTAATGGGTCTCCTCTACCCAAAATGAAAAAGGTCATTTATTTCATAAAAAAATTTGTTTGAGGCCCATTTTTTTTAAAAAGACATCCTATTTTTTCTCCTCAATGATATTTTTTTATTTAATTTATTATAATTTCCCAGGTTCTTTTACCAGATTAAATTTTCAAGAATTTTGAGATTTTCATTTGGTGGATGAGATGAATCTTAAACCATGTTTCAAGATGTAAATATGAGTGTCATAAACCTTTAATGTTTTGTTTCAGAAATGGTTCATTGATAGGGAAGTTTTGTGGAAGTTTGGAAGAGTTTCTCAAGAAACAGGCTATGAAATCCGATTTTTTGGGAGAAATAGGAAAGGTGAATGGTTTGTTCAAACCATGAGGCCCCTTTAGAAGAAAGAGTGAAATTTGGGTAGTTTGTTTAACTGTGTGTGAGGAGGAAAATTTCCTTGAAAATGGTATATAGTTTATTAAAGATATGGCATAGGGGTTGTGCATAGTTTTCCTAACTATTATCATAGTCTGTATGGTTAGTTCCACTAGTTGATAGGAATGGTTGGCACACAATTAGGTCATATTTTCCAACCTAACCATGTAAGGTGTAGCTTCTAAAAAGAGTAGGTGGCACGGTTGGTGCACTGTTGGACAAATAATGTGACCAAACTATATGGATAAATAATAGGATGGAAATGACCATTTACCCCTTCCTTATTTAAAGGAATTTTTCTCTTTCTTCATTCCATTTCACGCCCAGTAGGACCCACACACGCCAAGATCTCCCTATCATCTTTCTTGGTTGATCTCCTCTGTGTCTTTCCCAAATCAAGCATCATTAGGTATGTAGGAACCATATTTTTAATCTCTCAACTTCGCCTACTTCTCATCACCATTTTCCTTTCCATACATAATGTAAAATCCATGTGATCTCTTTTCCCCTATTTTCAATTAATTTGAAGATTATTCTGATTTCCCCCATTCTAGATATAATAAATGGACAACAATGGATTTTTGGAGAATTCATAACATGATTTTGGTGTTTTATATACTTCTCCTATAAAGTCCAATCATTTATATACTTTTTCCCATGTGGTGTTTTGGATATTTTCAGGGTATCTTCTAAATTATAAAATTCCTTAAATTAAATTCCTAGACCACCTTGTATTGTATTTTAGACACCCTTGATAAAGTTAGAGATTATGAACTCAATCTGAACCACCCATTTTGGGTGGGCTCATTAAATCACATAATAATCATGGGGTTCATTATGATTAAACCACCCTTCAAGTGTCTTAATTAAAATGGTTTTTCTTATACTAAATTTCTCATGTTTGGACTTATTTCTTAATTACCCCATTTTTGTGTAATATTTTTTTCCACTTTATTGAGATTTTTACATTTGATTAAATTAATTGTTGAAAAAATATCATTTTTTCTAATAAAATCATATTTCTTTGTGCATTTTCTTATAAATAAAAAGGGTGAATTGATTGATGATGTTTATAGTGATTTGTATTATAGCATGGGTTCCACCCATGGCCTTAGAGTTGATTATATATGAAATAGACTAATTGAATAAATAGAACTGATTATGGAATAGAAAATTTTACTTCCCTTTTTCAAAGTAAAAATTTATCTAGTAATAAAGGTTTTCTTTACCATGCATGGTGTAGGATTCCTCTTTATTAAATGCCTAGGTGAAGGGCTCAAAGGGCAACTGGGATTACCTCACATTGTATTATTTTGGAGGGACCCTGATTAGGGTTGTGGGTAATAACTTCTCGTACCCCTGGTTCAAGGATTATAGGTAGAGAATTTCACAATGCTTTGACTTTTTTATGGAATTTCACACCCCCTAGATTAGGATGTTGAGATTGATGGTCACATCCATGAGAAGGATGAAAGACATGAATTCTGTAACCTATTTTTGTTGATTGGTATTAAGACACTTGAAATATAAGAACAATAATAATAATAATATTTTTTTATTAGAGACTATGGGATGTTATGTTCATGACCTTTCATTGAGCTATTATGGGAATGACGTCCCAAACTGAGTATGGCACTCTTATGATTTTATGAGGACACTTGAGTTATTCCTTCGGTCCTGACTAGTACAATGTAATTAAATTTATGGATATATACACTTGTGAATGTAGATAAAATTTATATAAATGAATAATTATACTTATACACACACTCATATATATATATATGGTGCCATGTTCATAGATATCTCAGGTTAGGCGAAAGAAGGTATAGTGGGCTAAGTGTCCTTGAGGAACCTAATCCTGGCCTATTAACTTTTTTATTACAAAATTTATTTAATTTTGATATACCTACACACTAATATATTTATATTAATAGACTATATAGATTTATACACCATTTTTTTGTCTTGTTGAGTATATCTCACATCCTGTTTTGGATTCCATTGCACAGGGGTGCCCAAAAAGACCTCCTGGTTTTCAGTTCAATTTCGTGGATTGTTCTTTCTTTTTGCTATCCGTCTAAGATAAGATGGAGTATTAGAGAAGAGGAACGAGATAGTTATCAAGATGATATTTTAGGATAGATCTAGGGTCCTTTTTTATTTATTTAATTTTTCATTATTTTTATGTATTGTGTGTACCTGCCTGTATTTATGTCAGACCATGTTCATGCATTATTATCATTCATTTATCATTAATTATCAATGGTCATTATATTATGCTACCTTTATTTATGTTCATTTCTTTTGTAATACTTATTACTTATCTAGAGGGTATAGTCCCCCCCCACATCCTTTACACGATCATTGCTATTTGGAAGCCTCTGGAATATAGGTAGGTATGCTTGAGGCCTAGTGACCAACTGGCTAGGGGCACCATTTTCATGGAACCCAAATCGGGATGCTACAATTGGTATCGATGGTTTCTTTTCTAATTTCATTTTATTATTTTAGTATGGTAGATAGATTATTAATAATGTGTCGTCACTTGGTAAATATCTCATTTCTAGGTTTTGACAACCCACGTACAAGGGAAAGATCAGGATTCCAAGGAAGGGATTGTTGATTCTATTGTTCTATATTACATTTGATTATTATTTCTCCTAAGGTGATAGTTGTACTTCCTCTTGTAATTGATTGATGTATTTTATGTATTTTATGCTTGTACTGTTATGACAAGGAGGTATTGTTATATTCATAATTCTAGAAACATGAAAATTCACATGAGATGGATATTCCATGCCATGTAGACTATATTGTAGGTTTCCTAATGCATGATGATTTGTATACCATGATAGGTACTTTATTACCAAGACTATATGTATATTCTATTCTTGAGTGTTTCCTTATTATGTAGTTAATTTCCATGTTTCCTTCATGATTTCTTATATTCATTACATTGTGATAGCATACATAGTGGTAATGGGGAAATATGGTTTGTTAAATAAAGTCTCTCCATCTACCTAAACAATGTTTTCCCACAATGTTTTATGGTGGAATTCTATTTAACCAATCGATTAGGATATGTTTTGTCCATTAGTTTCATGAGTCTAAAAATTAATTATTTTGATTAAATGGGTTCCTAAAATGAAATTTATAAAGTGTATGGGTGATTTATAAATTGGACAATGGTGAACCACATAATCAAAAAAATTCATATATAATTGTTATATGATGAAAAAATGTGTTAATATGACTAAAAATAAATGGAAACAAATGGTTTAATTTTTAAAGTGTATACCCCTTTATAAATAAGAGGATGTCGACCCATATAATTGAACCATTGTATATGAACATTTCTAATATAAGACACAGATAAAAACCTAATTGTAGTTACATGAATTCCAATTATAATTTATAAAGGCTTATACCTATATAATTTGGAAGTGGTTTTTCATATAGTTTAACCATTTTTTGGAATAATAAATTTTTAATTTTGAGTTATAAATGAATGGTTAAAGAATTAACCTTCTTGTAAGATTGAATTATAAAGAGGTTAATTTTTTTTCAAAATATTAACCATTACTTATTAATGATAGATAAATGAGTCAAAAATTGAGTATTAAAAATTCTAACACCTCTATATTTTTTCCCTAACTAATTTTGTGACTAAATCCTTAAAATACATGACCAGACACAATTAGGTCAGCTAGGGCATGTTTCTTATTGGATAAATGGGCTTGACTCAACTAAGTAAGACATGATATGATATGCTTATGTGTTAAACACATTAAGGGTGTTTTAAAATATTGAATGAAATAATGGGACCCTCATAGGTCACCTTTATATTTATCATCCTTAGTACTTAACCCCATGGGGGTATTTTTATATTAATAGAATGGTTATTAAAAGTGTATATATTTTTATGTTTGGTGGTACTTAAAAATGTATAGTGTAATATTACTTTCTCAGAATAAGTCTTATTAATAAATAGACACCCTAAATAAAAGGGTTATCATTTAGAAGGTTAATTATTGTTAAAGGTGTGAGAATCATTTAATGCTCTAATTCAATGGGTTAGTGATGCCTCAGGAATGTTTGGATGCTTTCTAGGATGTGTGACCTTACTCTTCTTTTAGTGGGCTACTATATTCTTAGAATGCATAGTTCTATATAAATTGTCTTGTTATCGTAGTGGAATGTATTGTTACGCATAGTTATAGTCGATTTAAAAGTTATATGTTAACACTTTTTTCTTTCAGGTGTTATGATCACGTAATGCCCTAAAATATATGATTTTTGGTCTACTTGGAAGAATATTTGTGGGTCCTTTAAGGATAGACTTATAATCCATCTTTGGAGTAGAGTGATCTGGGAATTGTGATCTCGTTATGAGCATTATCCCTTAAGTTGGATTTTTCATGTTTAGTTATCCAAGTATTTCAAAAAGACATTATAAAAAGGGTCATGTTTTGTGTCATGGCCAATGTAGATTAGTTTTTTATTATATTCCTAGTGCTAATATGCAATTGGACTTCACTCGGAGTATATTCATGGGAATGTCTATAAGAGAATATGATCTAGTGCGTTTGTGAGAAGCAATTTTTCCTCTATTCGTATGATACTCTTGTAAAAGTGTTTACGCCATGACTAAGAACCCAATTTAGTGGTTATGGAACATGTTTCATTGGATTTTTTTCATTCTCTGTAACATGGATACATGGAAAATCCTATGTTGGGGGAGAATCATGCTAGTCATGTAGAGTTCTTCCTTCCAAGTAGAAGGAATGTGATCATGAAGGGCCATTCAAAAATGGTCAGAAGAAGTTTAAATATCTGGTGAGCTAGTTTAATGTTCAAAATCATAAAACATTTCTATGAGGTGGAAAGTCGTTTTATTCTTAATTTTTTGGATGCTTGCTTTCCAAGTGAGTTCTAAGGGAGCTTCCATCTTAATAAGACTAATGTTCTAGGTTTCATAGTCATCATGTGGTTGATGATTAAAGAACAACATGAGTGTGAGTAATGTCTATAATCGAGTGGTATGGGAGGGAACACCTACCTCGTAAGGTAAGTTTAGTACATTCTAGTCCATGGGGTACTTGTTGGATAACAAGTCGGGGGTGGCTGAGTGTGTACCAAGTATTGATGGTTTTTGTTCTAATGCATTTCAAAATAGAAACCCTGATTTTAAGTAAATTTAAGGTAGTTCATGTGAAACGGTCTATCCTGAAATCAAATTGTGGGATGTGTGATAGTTGTCCCAAGAATGAAACTGGACAATCATGGTAAGGATACGTGTTTCTGATAATTAATTAATGTTTTTTATCTTTTTTTGCATATGAGTGAGGCTCATAATGATCATCATGTGTGGTTTGGATATGTAGCGTTTGTGGAGGTTGTTATAACCTATTTTTTTATATGAGTATGCCTTAGATGGATTAGAACATTCATAGTTATAAAACCTCGGTGTACTCCTAATTTATTGTTGAGCATAAACCCTATCTTGACTTCATCCTTAGTATACTGAGAGTGCATCGGTTATATTCAAAGCTATGAGAAATAAAGTTCTCGTTTGTATTTAGATGGATGAACTCCTTGGAAGTGTGCTCAATGAGTGTTTTAAATGAATCCTTATATTGTAGGTGCCACTATAGATTTTTGGAAAATTACCCCTTCTAAGAAGGGTCAAGAATATATTTTATTGTTCATTGGATGGTCTTCTTGGAACTTATATTCAATTTGATAGAAAAAGAACCAGGGATAGTTTGTTTAGGAGACTACAATGGAAGTCAGTTATAGGCTTTGGTAAACATGATCAGTGAGATCTTGAGATGCCTATGCTTAAAGGCATTGAGATCCATCATTTTAAAGGTTTCGACTGTCTAAGTTGAGAATTTTTTTAAATATCCTTCTGAATTTTGTTCTACTATAGGTATTTCTAAAAGAGTTATACGATCATTGTGGAACCATTTTGTGCATGTTGTGGGTTTAGGTGGGTGATGGGAAAGGGTTTCCTAGGATATTCCATGAACAATAGGGAGGTCAATGTCTACTAGGTCAATCAGAATTGACCTTTGAGATCAGATTGAATTCTAGGAGTAGGATCGTCTCCTATAATAAGTCTTATCATTTTGAGAATCATGCTGATATAATCCTTATTACTCTATGTATGTACTTCGGTAGGAAATTATGATGGTTTAAGGGTTGTGATTTGGAATTGGCCATTTAAAAATGGTTAAGACCTATGGTGGATTATTAATTAATACACATGATATATTCAATGATGTTATTGTGTTTCTGGATAGGTAGGATCATGTAATATTCATTTTGATGTTCCATTTCTATTCACAAATGTTGTATCAAATTTTAGAGGTTTACGCCATGTATTCATAAAGTGACTCTTTAAGGTGTGTTGAGTGTTTTAAAATGAAACACATCTATTTAAAAAAAATTATGACACTGGTAGGTCAGATTTTATTTTCATTGTTTCCCAAGGCTTCTCATGGATTTTAATTTCTAAGGTGAGGAGGTTGTAATGTACTAGGTTTTTGGATTATGTTAAATTTTCAAGAGTTTTTGAGTTTTTTTTGGTGGGCATGCAAAATCATAAAACCATATTTGGGATGTAAATACAAGTATTTTAAGCCTTAAATGTTTCTTGTATGGAAATATATAGAGTCCAGATAAGTTTCATTGATGTTTGGGAGAGTTTTGGGAGTGACATGCTATGAAATAATATTTTTTGGATAAATAGGTAGGGCACACATTTTCATCAAACCATGCAGTCCCTTTAGAAAAAACTATGTGGAACTGTAAAAGGTTGTGCACAGTTTATATAACCATTCATGAGGAGGACCATGGTTATGTAAATGGTGTGAAGTTTATTTCATAGTTGTTTCATGGATTGTGAACTGTTTTCTAAACTATGCACCTTGCCCACATGGTTAGTTCCACTTAACAAGTAGTTATACATAGTTGGTGCATGGTTAGATCAAACAGATTGACCTAACCATGCAGGGTGTGGATTTTAAATAAAGGAGGCTGTATTATTGGTGCATAGTTTCCCAAAATATACATCCAAGTCATGAAGCACATTAATAGGTGGGAAATTACCATTTTACCCCTACCTTATTTAAAGGGATTTTCCCCCTTTCTCCTTCACATTTCACACCCAGTAGGATACCCACACAACTAGCTCTCCCACTCCTCCTTCTTGGGGGATTTCCTATGTTTCTTTCTTAAATTAAGTATCATTAGGTGCCTTGGAACAATATCGATATCCTCTTGACTTGACATGCTTCTTTTATTTTTTTCCTCTCCATATGGAATGATAAATCTATGTGAGATCTTTCACCCTATTTTTAAGTCATTTAAGGATTCTTCTGATTTCCATCATTCTATATTAATTAAAAGGCCAATATTGGATATGTAGATTGTCCTACGAATGATGTAGGAGGTCTATACACTTATCTCATAAAGTCGTATCATTTATATAATAATTGTGTTTCCCCGTGAGTTATAATTTTCATGTGTCACTTTTAAATTATGAAATTTCTTATATTAAATTCCTAGAATACCTTTAATTGTGTTTTAGACCCCCCATTTGATATGGGTTGAGGTTATGACTTCAATCCAAAATACCTATTATTTTGGGTTCATTAGATCACATAAAAATAATGGGTTTCCTTATAAATAATCCATCATTTTGTTCTGTTAATTCAAAAGGTTATTCTTATATTGAATTTCTCACATTTGGATTGATTTCTAAATCACCTTATTTTGGTGTATTAATTTATTCCACCTGAATGAGAAGTTTAAATTTAATTAAATGAATTGTTAAAAGAATATTATAATTTTCTAATAAAACCACATTTTGAGGTGTGTTTTCTTATAAATAAAAAGGTTGAATTGAATTATGATGTGTAATGTGATTTGTATTATGGAATGGGTTCAACCCATGGAATTATAGTTATATATGAAATTGCCTAGTTTTGTAAATGGAATTTATTATTTCATGGATAATATTATTACCCTTTTTAAAAAGATTAATGGATCTATAATAAAGTTCTATTGTGCCTTGAGCGATGTCAGATTCCTATTTACGGAATATCTAGGCAAAGGGCTCAAAGATAAAGTGGGATTATATCTATAAAAATCCACCAATTCTAATGACAGGAGTCGAGAGTGAATCCACCTACCTCAACAAAAAGTGAAACCAAGCAACAGACGAAGAACGCTCAAGAACATTCGATCAACTCTCCAAAAACCCACCTTAGATATCTTCTCCTAACACAAACAAGACAAAATCTTGTCATATTTGGCATCAACACACATAGATCTACCCATAACAGGCATAAATCTAAGAAACCTAGAGAAGACGAGAAGTAGATCTGAGTAGATCTAAGTAAGTGATCAAGAAGGAAGGAGAATGATCACATACCTCAAGAAACTGGCTTCGATTCGCTAAGAGAAACCATCAAATCGCCACCAGAACGATGGGAGAACCCTATTTGACCTTAGGAGAACCAAAATCCCAAATTAGGGCCACTTAGAAGCTTTAATGAGGAAATTAAAGTCAAAACGAGTTAGATCCACAATTTAAGGATCTAATTTTAAGTGACCTCACGGTTAGTCCCCATGGTTTGAAAAACTGTGCGATAACTGTGTGTTAGCTACTGCCTTGGCCAACCTTCTCACACGGTTTGTCTACACGGTTAGACAAATCATGCGCCGACTGTGCAGAAGCCACTTACTCCTTAGTCATCCATGGACGGTTTGGCCGTATGGTTTAGACTAAACGTGCACTTCCCATGCGACTTCCCCTTTGCCTCAAAACACCATTCCAAGTTCTCTCGACTCTCCCATTCAACACCCATAACTTTAAAACCATGAATAGAATCAAGTAAGGGTTATATACCAAAAACCAATGTTACTACATTCTCCCCACCATTGGTCATTCCGTCCTCGGAAAGTAGAAAACCATCGCTTGCTTGAAAGCGTTCTGGCCACTGCTCTTTAATTTCTTTCTCGCATTCCCAAATCTCTTCTTGAATCTGACCATGTTGCCACAAAACCCGCACTGGACCGATGCTTTTTCCACGCAAAACATTATCCTGCCTATCCACAATCCGCACTGGGATATGTACCAACAAATCATCTGGCTCTAGGTCAAGGTGATCCCATTTGATCACATGGTCAGGATTGGGTTGATACTTCTTCAACTGAGATACATGGAACACATTGTGCACCGAACTGAACCATGGTGGCAATGCCAACCGATATTCCACCTCTCCAACCCGTTCTAGTATCTCAAAAGGGCATATATATTGAAGAGATAATTTGTCAGGCTTCCCAAAACGACGATGTTCAAGCCTTGGAGAGATTCTCAAAAAGACATCATCACCCACTTTGAACGACAACGTTCTTCGATGGTGATCTGCATAAGATTTCTAATGAATTTGAGCCGTATCCATCCTCTTTCTAATCAACTAAATCTTCTCCGTTGTTTCTTGGAAAAGTCTTAGCCCAACTAGTAATGTTTCACCAGTTTCCACCCAGCATAGTGGAAAACGACAAGGACGCCCATAAAATGCTTCAAACAGATCCATGTGTATCAAGGCCTAATAACTGTTATTGTATGAGAACTCCACTAAGGGTATTTGCGCCTCCCATGAGCCACCAAAATCCATTACACAAGCCCTAAACTTGTATTCCAACGTCTGTATCGTCCTTTCGGATTATCCATCCGTCTGGGGATGATACGTCGTACTCATAGTCAACTAAGTCCCATGGTCTTGTTGTAAGGATTTCCAGAAACGAGATGCGAGCCTCGGATCTCTATCTGAGACTATAGAAACTAGTACACCATCTCTCTTTACCACTTCCCAGATATATATTTTTGAATGATCTTCCACCATATGGGTTTCACGAATCGGGATGAAATGGGCCGACTTGGTTAGACGATCCACTATCACCCAAATGGCATCATGTTTCCGAACCATTCTTGGAAGACTTGTAACAAAATCCATTGCTATCTACTCCCATTTCCACACTGGGATTAGTAAGGACTATAACATACCATCTGGTCTCTGATGCTCTGCTTTAACTTACTGAAAAGTTAAGCATCGCGACATGAACACATCCACCTTCCTTTTCATGTCACTCCACCAAAACTGCGCCTTTAGCGCCTTATACATCTTCTGTGTACCCAGATGTACAACCCATCTTGAATAGTGGTAAGCATTGAGGAGTTGTTCCTAAAAAACTATAGGTACAACCATCTGATCTATGAAACACAAAACTGAGCCCTCTTCCAGTTTCCACCCATCAATGGTCTCCCCACCATTGAGTTTTGAACTCATTACCAGATATTCGGCCTCAGATGTTTGTGCTTCTTTGACCACTTTTACCATATCAGGAACAAGCGTAGCTGAAAATAAAACTGCAACATCACCTCGGTTTTCACATTCCACATGCATGTCGGCTAAGACCGACATCAACTGCCATACGTCTAAAGCTTCCTTTGCCAACTGAGAATACGACATCCTGCTTAATGCCTCAGCCACCGAATTTCCCTTACGCTATGTATACATTAAGTCAATGTCAAACATTTTAAGATAATCCATCGATCTCCTCTGCCTCAAATTCAAATCGCACTGTGAGAAAATGTTTTTTAAGCTTTTATGATTAATAAAAACATTAAATTTATCACCAAATAGATAGTGTCTCCATGTTTTCAAAGCATGGATGACTGCAGCTAACTCCAAATTATGTGTTGCGTAATTCTTCTCATGCACTCTCAACTGCCCTGAACCATAAGCAACAACATAGTCTCCTTGCATGATAACACAACCCAACCCTGTTCCCGAAGCATCACAAAACACCACATATCCCTGTCATAATTCTGGCAAGATCAAGATAGGTGTCGATGTAAGACGAACCTTTAGTTCCTTGAATGACTTATAACATTCTTCTATCCATTGGAATGGAGAATTCTTCTTTGTCAGAGCTGTCATTGGTGACGCTAGTCGTGAGAAATCACGCACAAAGCATTGGTAGTAACCCGTTAGACAAAGAAAATTTTGTATCTCGAACACATTCCTTGGTGGTTGCCAAGAAATAACGGCTTCTATCTTTTCAGGATCAACTGAAACACCTTTCTCGGAAACAACATGGCCCAGAAAGTGTACCTCTTATATCCAAAAATCACACTTTGATAATTTGGAATACAACTGATTTTCTCTCAAGATTTCCAACACTATCGCCAAGTGTTTCTCATGCTCAACCCTTGTTCTTGAATACACCAATATATCATCTATAAACACCGCAACAAAAGAATTCAGATATTGCTGAAATATCTGATTCATCAAATCCATGAAGACCATCAGTGCATTCGTAAGACCAAAAGGCATGACTACATATTCGTAGTGTCCATATCTACTTCTGAAAGCTGTCTTTGGAATATCCTCCTTCCGAACTCACAATTGGTGATATCCTGATCGAAATTCAATCTTGGAGAACCACTGAGATCCCCTTAATTGACCGAACAGATCATCAATGCATGGAAGTGGATATCTATTATTTATCGTAACATGGTTAAGTTTACGATAATCGACACATAGCCGAAGATTTCTATCTGCTTTATTTACAAACAAAACTAGTGCTGCCCATGGAGACACGCTTGGCCGAATGAAACCCTTACTTTCTAGCTCCTCTAACTGCACTTTCAATTCCTTTAACTCCATTAGTTCCATCCTATAAGATGGAAGTGAGATAGGACTGGTCCCCGGAAGGAGATCAGTCGTAAACTCCACTTATCTTACAGGTGGTAATCCTGAGAAGTTTTCAAGAAAAACATCAGGAAATTGATCCACCACAGCTAGAAAACTATTCACCTCACTCTCTTACAATAATTCCAAAGTCAAAACTGCAAATTGGTAAGAGATCATTTCCACCATTGGTGCAACAATCTCTTTGCACCTTTCTTTACCATTCTCTCTCCTCTAAAGAGATGGTCAATGTCATCCTCAGTCGTGAAACTAACCATTCTCCTATAACAGTCGATATGAGCCTTCAACCTTGTAAACCAATCCATACCCAGGATTATATCATAGACATCCACCTCCAGCATAGATAAATCCCATTTCAGCTCATCTCCATCACCAGTTACAACAAAGGCTCTATAAACGAAGGCTTGAAATTCTCTTTCACCAAGAGGAGTTTGTAGTTTCAAGACATAGGGCATCATTTCTAGTTTTAAACATAGAAAATCAACAATATGGGAAGCAAGAAAGGAATGGGATGCACCAGTATGGAACAACACTTGCATGAGGTTATAGTTCAAAAGAATCATATCTCTCACCGTAGATGGTCCCACCTTATCATCTACCATCATCTGCTCGGCTCCATACAATATATTTGTTTCTGCACTTTGCTCCTTATTGCCTTGTTGAGATTTCCCTACTTGAGGATTCATGGTATTCCTGGAATCACTATAACTAGATTTTTTCTGTTGATGAGACTGATTCTACTGTCCTCGTCCTGTCGAAGCATACGATGCTTGCGACACCTGGGAAGTGTCCTGAACACCCGGTCGTGGAGAAAAGCGACAATATCACTAAAGATGCCCCATCTTGTTGCAATTGTGGCATGCTCTCGGTGGTTCTGTACATTCTCGTTTCAGGTGATCAGTCGAACCACATTGAAAGCAACCTGCTTTGCTCTAGGGTCGTAGAGGAAGGTTGACTGATCCCACCATCTAGATCTGATTCGTACTCCCACATTGGAAGTAGGTGTCCCTCTTCCGCTTATTCCCAGCATTGGAGTTCCCAGCCGTTCTTATGGGTATCATCATGCCTCCTCCTATCGATCCTGAGATATCATGTTCAGCAACCATTTCTCTATTCACCATCTCTGTATAATCTGTAATACAGAGCACTGCAATCTTCGATCGAATCTACTGCCTTAGCCCCAATTCAATGATGCGTGCCTTTAAAGAAGTACTTTCTATAACCTCTGGTGAAAAATGGACTAAATTCATGAACTTAGCTTCATACTCTGCGGCAGAGAGGCTCTCATGTTTCAAGCTGAAGAAATCCGTCATTTTCTAGATCTTTAACGTGTGAGGATAGAATTGTTTGTTAAACAATTCTTCAAAATCCTCCCATGTAAGGCCTTCATCCAATTTAGCATGCACCGCTAAATCCCACCACTAACATGCAAGATCCTTGAGCATATACGTCACCAGCATTACTTTCAACTTCACTTGTGTGCTGATGAAATCTAATATAAGATTCATCTTTCTTAGCCACATCTCGTCCTTCTCGGGTTCAGCATCAACCCTAAAATTTGGTTGATTCTACTTCATGAACAGGATAGTATGATCCATATGGCGTGGCTCATTCCTCTGGTTCCTTGTATCCACAACTTGAAAGGCTTGGACAATACTCTAAACCAGCTCTTGGTTCACACATGGTTCCAGTGCAACCACATTCTATGCAGCTTCTTCGGGTTGGATTCGACGACGCCTACTGGGTTCCATTTTCTAAACCAACAACAAACTCCGTCAATCTCACTCTCTAGCAACTGTTGGCTTAGCATTTCAAATTCTATCACATCAACTATCACAACATTTTTCTCAAACAATCATTTTCCATGTTCAACCATTTTAGAAAACATTCAACATACTTTTTGAAAGTCAATCTATTTTCAAAATACACCAAATAACATATTTTCAAAGTCTATTGGTTGTAAACAATTCCCGAATTTTTCAAAAATTGTCACCTTTCACGAAATTCATACTCATTCCTCATAATGAGATATGCAATCCTAGTGGGAATTCATTCTTCTACAATGCATGTCATGCTCCTCTCAATGGATTAACCCACGATAATGAGATTTCCAACATTCTAGTAGTGTGTCCAAAAAAATTATGTACCCAACACCCCGGTAACTTGAAGTTCAGCATAAACGGGTTAGCTACGTCCTTTTATGCTATACCTTTCAAGTTCTAACAATCCTACTCATGTCTAAGATTTTAACCCAAGGAATAGACAAGATGGAATTTCAATTCCAAGACCAAGAACATCAATGACTACTTGTTTGGAAAGGACTGAACAAGCTGATACCATTTGTAATGACCCTCCAATTCTCATTGGATTGAGAGTGCAACGAGTAATTACTAGGCCTTAAGCGACATCCCCAAGATGCCAAAGGCTGGCAGTAAATGCCGAAGGGTTTCAAATATAATTGGGGGATGATTTACCCTTTTAGAAAATAAACCCATCCATTAACCCTTCACTATATGATGCATGAACAAATGAATATCAATAAATAAATTCATTTATAATAAACCACATCAAAGTACACAACAGCGGAAGACTAAACAAAACATCAAAGTAAACAACAGAAATAAAACAACACAAGACTCCCAAAAGACACCACGACTCAGTGGTCCACAAGCTTCAAGCTCCACAGCATCTCCCAAACATCACCACAAGCCACTAGTAGTGAGATGCTTTACCTTTACCTGTGTCTCGGAATAAAACATCTGAAAAAGCACCAATGTTCCAAAACAGGGGTGAGTATAAAACTCAGTAGGTTTTCCCCAATGACTTCCCTACTCACGCAACTAGGATAGAATAGTTATCCACATTTATATGAAAACAATTTATATAAAACATTTTCACCAAAGACGTTTATAACTAAATATAAACTAGTTTTCCTAAACCATACATGCTCAAAAGTATCAAATTGTAATTTAAAATGGCTTTTCCAACACGTTATTTTTCCAAAAAAAGTACCAAACAAGTTTCCAAACCATTTCACAAACATCCCGTTTTGGCATACCAACCATTTCACAAACTCGCGAAATCAACCATGCATGCATCATTATGACAGTTCCATACTCATGAGCGGTCTCTCGTTGATCTACCAAGTCTTCATAAGGTAATTATTTCTCATGTTCCATTACACCTTTGGCACCAAGCACAAGTTCATATTTTAACCAAGACTCGTATATATAGTTACCATTGTGCCATTAAACGTTTGGCATAGAGCACGAGGTCCTATTTCAGCCAAGCCTCGTACAATGCAATATGAACACACACAACACATTCCCAAAAATCATGCCAAAACCATCCTTCAATAAAACACCTTTTATGGAAAACCATTTTCCCATCAAAACCAATTGTGTTCAACCAATTCAAACCATTTCAATAAAACTCCCTTTTTATTGAAAACCAAATCCATCAAAATCATTTCAATCAAAAACCATTTCAATAAAACACTCCACTTTATTGAAATCCCATTTCTCATCAAACCACTTACAATTTAAGCAATTTTATAATTTAAAATCAACATTTTAAATTCAAATATCCAAATATCTTTGCACAACAATTTTCCAAGATTTCACAATTTCCTCAAAACCATAAATCATCACTAAAGAAGATTTATTCCATGATTTTCACAATCAAAACCATTCAAATATCCAATTTGAAACTAAGCCAACCAATTCTAATGAGAGTAGTAGAGAGTGAATCCACCTACCTCAATAAAAAGGAGAACCAAGCAACATATGAAGAACACTCAAGAACATCGGGTCAAATCTCCAAAAACCCACCTTAGATATCTTCTCTTAACACAACCAAGACCAAATCTCGTCATATTTGGAATCTATACACATAGATATACCCATAACGGGTGTAGATCTAAGAAACCGAGAGAAGACAAGAAGTAGATCTAAGTAGATCTAATAAAACAATCAAGAACAAAGGAGACCAATCACATACCTCAAGAAACCGGCTTTGATTCGCCAAGAGAAACCTTCGGATCACCTACGGAACGATGGGAGAACCCTCTTTGGCCTTAGGATAACCAAAATCCATATTTAGGGCTGGTTAAGAGCTTTAATGAGACAATTAGAGGCAAAAAGAGTTAGATCCATGATTTAAGGATCTAATTTTAAGTGACCACACAGTTAGTCCGCACGGTTTGAAAAACTATGTGCTAATTGTGCGTTAGCTACTGCCTCGGACACCCTTCTTGCACGGTTTGTCTGCATGGTTAGACAAACCTTGTGCCGACTGTGCAGAATCCACTGCCTCCTCAATCATCCACGTATGGTTTGGCCGAACGGTTTAGACTAACCGTGTACCTCCCATGTGACTTCCCATTTGCCTCAAAACATCATTCCAAGTTCTCCTGACTCTCCAATTCAACACCATTAACTTTAAAACCATGAAAAGCATCAAGTAAGGGTTACATACCAGAAACCGAGGGTAATAAATTCTCCCCTCCATTGGTCTTTCTGTCCTCATAAAGTATAAAAACATCGCTTTCTTGAAAGAGTTATGGCCACTGATCTTTCATTTCTTTCTCGCATTCCCAAGTCTCTTCCTGAATCTGACCATGTTTCCACAAAACCCACACTAGACCGATGCATTTTCCACGCAAAACATTATCCTTCCTATCCACAATATGCACCGGGATGTGTACTAATGAAGCATCCGGCTATAGGTCAACATGATCTCATCTAATCACATGGTCAAAATCGGGTTGATACTTCTTCAACTGAGATACATGGAACACATTGTGCACTGAACTGAACCGTGGTGGTAATGCCAACCGATATGCCACCTCTCCAACCCATTCCTATATCTCAAAAGGGCCTATATATTGAGGAGATAATTTTCCTTGCTTCCCAAAATGATGTTGCCCATGCCTTAGAGATATTCTCAAAAAGACATGATCACCCACTTCGAACGACAATGGTCTTCGATGGTGATCTGCATAAGATTTTTGATGACTTTGAGCCGTCTCCATCCTCGTTCTAATCAACTGAATCTTCTCCGTTGTTTCTTGGACAAGGTTTGTCCCAACTAGTAATGTATCACCAGTTTCCACTGAGCATAGTGGAGAACGATAAGGACGCCCATAAAATGCTTCAAACGTAGCCATGTGTATCGAGGCCTAATAACTGTTATTGTATGAGAACTCCACTAAGTGTATATGCTCCTCCCATGAGCCACCAAAATCCATTACACAAGCCTGCAACATGTCTTCCAATGTTTGTATCTTCTTTTAGGATTGTCCATCTGTCTGGGGATGATATGTCGTACTCATAGTCAACTGAGTCCCAAGGGATTGTTGTAAAGATTTCCATAAAAGAGATGTGATCCTCAGATCTCTATATGAGACTATAGACACGGGTACACCATGTATCTTTACTACTTCCCGAATATAGATTTTTGAAGGATCTTCCACTGTATGGGTTTCATGAATTGGGATAAAATGGGCCAACTTGGTTAGAAGATCCACTATCACCCAAATGGAATCGTGTTTCTGAACCATTCGTGGAAGACTTGTAACAAAATCCATTGCTATCTACTCCCATTTCCACACTGAGATAGGTAAATACTATAACATAACAACAGGTCTCTAATGCTCTTCTTTAACTTGCTGACAAGTTTAGCATCGCGAGAAGAACTCGACCACCTTCATTTTCATGCCGCTCCACCAAAACTGCGCCTTTATTGCCTTATACATCTTCTGTGTAGCCAGATGTACATCCCATCTTGAATGGTGGTAAGCATTAAGGAGTTGTTTCTGAAAAACTATAGGTACAACCATCAGATCTCTAAAACAAAAAACCGAGCTCGCTTCCTGATTATCCAATAAAAACATCTATTTTAATTACATTTTAATGGTATTAAAAGTTCATTTTTGATCTTATGGTCCTGAGTTAGTTCATTTTCATTATGAACATCCATTCTCATCATTTGTGCACTTCATGCCTAATATTCACCAATTTAGGCCCAATGAGTCATCTGATTCTAAGGAATGTAATTATCAATATTTTAATTTTATATTTTGGGAAATATATATACACTTAAATGTGAACATTTTTCATTCAGGGATCAATGGATGATTCATAAACGATGATAGAGATATTTGGAGATGAATAGAAGCAATTATAGAGAAGGCAGATTGGACACCATCCCACTTATGAGACTGTGGGTCCCAACATACAGGCCCAATTAATCCCAAATTTTGTGAGATTATAGAAGAAATGTTGAGGAACAAATAACTGTTCATTAGATAATGCTAATTCTGAATTTATAGTGGTAATTAAGGCGGCCCAAATTAGAGATACAATTCTGGGCCAGATTCTGCGGCCTAGAAAAACAGCCCACTAATATGATCATATCACCGAATATATAACTCCATATGGGCCTAACTTTTACATACTGTTAGGAGACATCTGGGGACCCATTTTATTCCTCTATTTCCCACTCTTATTTGGCCATATAGAAGGTCATCAAAGAGCGTCTATTCGGTGAATGAAAGCTGGCTGCCACCTCGGGTCAAATGTGGAAAAGTCTAAGTTCCACAAGCTTTCCACCACCCTAAGCCTACCATAATCAAGTGGTGTGCTTTGAAATGTTGGATTCTGGACCCAAGGCTTACAAAATTCCTATTTAAGGCAGTGGTGGTGGAGTAGTTGAGAATCTTTGAGCTTGTTTTCATCTTAATGTTATGCTGCCAATTTCTCTTTGTAATGTTCTTCCTTCACATGTAAGTTGTTTTAATTCATCCTTGTTTCTTAATAAAAGTTCTTCTTCTCTTATTATTATGTTCTTCTCCTTATCACTTTGATACTGTTGTTTCAAGGTGTGAACTTTTTCATACCAAACCTTGTGAGATTATCACACAACGGTGGAGTGATTGTTATTTTATTGCATTTTTTTTACTTCTCCATTTCCTCACTCATTAGTCTACTTTCCTCTTCCATTGAAACCATAGAAACAATGGAGGGATAACCCACTTATGGGTTGATCCAAGGGAGTAGAAAGTGGCTGGATTGGATGTTATTTATCACCTCATTAATATATAATCACTTCTTTAATTGAGATTTTTATTTGATGATTTTTAAACTCCATCGTCCTTGTTGAATTTAAGGCCACGCACTTCAAGTGCTAATACGAACCTTTACCTTGAAGTGCTCAAAACTTTGATGCTTCAAGTGTATAGGTGATTAGTTTTAAATGGTGTAGGCATTAAACCAGTAATTGATGTTGTTGTTTTATCTCCATAAATGAACCCATCTCAAATTTAAGAAATTGAAATCATTAAAAAGAAAATACGTCCAATCCACCCCGAGCGATAACCTAGGATCAACTCAATCTTTTAAATTGAATTCACATAAATATGTTAGTTATACTTTAAAACCATATAAAATCAACCCAAGGTGTCCACTTCATATCCAAAAACAGTCCATAGAATGTACGTGTCTATAGGTTTCTTCTTAGGTCTCTGAGGATTCAATAACCCAAGCTCAACTACAAGGACCGTTCTACCTTTATCTCTTGGGTAAATTTGAGTGAGAATCAAATTTTGGTGCCATTTCCGGGGACCCAAGTAAGTCATATAAACTCCCATTCTATTCTCCCCCATTTCTTCTTTTCTCATCCAAATTCTCTTATCTTGTCCCTTTCTCATTTTTTTTCTTTTGGCGCATGTCCTCCTACACCTGCGATCAATCAAACCGTCTAGTTATGGTGGATAGTCCTGGGGTTGGGGAGTCAAGTACCCCAAGGTAACTCATTACATTAGATCCTAATCTTCCTAATACTATAGAGTCCAAAATTGAGCCAATTTCAATGGAAGTTCTTCAAAGAAACCAACTCATAAACCCGGGTGGGAACCAAAATGGAAACCCAAATGAGGCAGCCCCAAAATTGGGGAATGCAATTGATCAAACCATGAATGACTACCTCACACCTTCCTGGACCAATTCCCCCTCATGCATTAGACACAATTCCCTAGGAGATTACAACTACATCTTTAAACCCCATGTCCTAAACCACCTTCCCACATTCCATGGAATGGAGTCCGAGATGCCATACCTACACCTTAAAGAGTTCAATGACATTGTAGAAACCATGTGTCCCCCAAATCAACTAGAATCACCTAAGATGAGGATATTTCCTTTTTCATTAAAGGATCGAGCTAAAATTGGCTAAAAAATTTGAGACCATCATCCATCAACTCTTGGGACCAACTACAAAGAGAATTCTACAAAAACTACTTTCCCAACCATAAAACAATTGCACTTAAAAAGAGTATCCAAAACTTTTTTGAAAAATAGGGAGAGTCATTCTATGAAACAAGGGAGAGGTTCAAGGACACTCTAAACATGGTTCCACACCATGGTTTTTCTTTTCCTAAACAAGTGAGAATTTTCGATGAAGGGTTGGGTCTGGGGAACAAACAATTCATTGACATGATGTGTAATGGAACCTTTAAAAACAAAACCCCAAATGATGCTTACGAGTATCTAGAAAGCCTTTCTGAACAAAACCAAACATGGGGAACTTCACCTTATTCTGAAAAGCCACAAAGAACTACTAGAATTCATACACTTAGAGAAGAGGAAATCCTTAGGGCTAAACTCGCAGCACTCTCTAGGAAGGTTGAAGAGATAGACCTTATAAAAGTCCATGAAATCCAAACTGTTGACCCTGTTTTCACAATTTTTGACAAACATGACCATAAGACAGACAATTTCCCAACCATTCCATCCATCTAGGATGTTCTCTTAGGAGGACCCCTAGCGGAAGTAAATGCTTTGAACTTTCAAAAGCCTCAATACCAAAACACCTTCAACCCAAGGTATAACGACCACCCAGGCCTCCACTGGAAAGATAACCAACAACCTAGAAAACCACAGGGACAAAATCCTTAACCCCATCAAGAACTACCAAACCCAAAACCAGTTCCAAACCCAACATATCAAATACCAATAGCCACCGGTCCATTTTCAACAAACCTTCCCACCTCCAAAATATCCCCCTGGGATAAACCAACCTACTCAAGCACCCACCCAAACTGTTCCACAAAGCCTACTAGAAAAGTTGTGCAAACAAATGGAGAGGATGAACTCGGAGGTATCTTCCCTAAAACAAGAACTTAAAACCATCAAAACTGGAAAGGCACCCATTCCTACTCAGGCGGTTCCATCCTCAACTTCAAGGGGAGAGTCAAGTTGTGCTAAAACAACTCATGAACAACTAAAGGCTGTGACTGTTTTAAGAAGTGGGAAATCAATTGAGAAACCTGAACAACTAATTCAGAACCCACCAGAAGATTCAAACTTGGATGAAAATTCAAATGAACCACAAGATCAAAGTGAGGAAACTGATAACATTGTCATGGAAACAACTCTTCAACAAACAACCCCACAACCTGCACCATTTCCTCAACGTATGAGGGGAAAAACCAAGCCTGAACTGAGTGAAATGTTGAGAGAAATATTTTCACAAGTCAAGTTGAACATACCCCTTCTCGATGCAATCCAAACCATACCTTCCTACTCAAAGTACCTTAAGGACTTGTGCACTTTTAAAAGAAAATTTTCACATAAAAACCAAGTCATTTTGGATGCTAATGTGAGTACCACCATTCAAGGGACCATTCCTCCTAAGTTGAAAGACCCAGGTTGCCCTTACATCAATGTTGAACTAGGAGAAGGAAAATTTTCCAAGGCCTTGTGTGACCTAGGTACTAGTGTCAATCTCATCCCGTATGATGTGTACTGCCAGTTCGGCCTAGAAGAACTCCAACCCACATCTGTCACACATCAACTTGCTGATCATAGCATTAGGGTTCCAAAGGGGATTTTAAAGGACATTCTAGTAAAGGTTGAAAACTTCATCTACCCTGCTGATTTCATTGTCCTTGACAACCATCCAAACTTAGGAAATAAGGAACAAACCCTAATCATCCTTGGTCGTCCTTTCCTTGCAACAATCAACTTTGTTATCCGAGTCTGAAATGGGAACATGACCATCACCTTTGGGAACATTAGTCTAGACATGAACATCTATAATGAAAGCTCACAAATAGGGGATGATGAGGACATTCCTGAAGTAAACATGATAAGAATCATTGATAATGAATCCATGAAACATCAAGAAATATTTGATTAATTTTTAAGTCAGGATGAGATTGATTTCCTTTGTTCATATGAAAGAAGTTTATCTCCTTGGCTTGAATAATTTTCAAATTGCTCTTATGATAAAGTCTTAGGTCCAACAATCAGTGAAAACTATCAAGAAACCACTTTCATGGAGACCACTGCAATTTCCTTCCCTAAATATGATCAATCCAATCTAGTAGCTGAAACATCTACATGTGGGGAATCAATCCTATCTGAAACTCTAGAAAAATAAATTGATCTTGATCCAATGTCCCAATCTTCTTATGAAATTATGAACCAACCTGATCTTGAATTGAAGGAACTTCCTGTTGTACTAAAGTATGCCTTACTAGGGGAAAATCAAACACATACTATTGTCATTTCTTCTTATCTTGAATCCAATCATGAGAGGATGCTTCTATATGTCCTTAGGAAGCATAAGAAAGCCATTGGTTGGACCCTTTATGATATTCCTGGGATTAGCCCACTTATCTGGACTCATAGGATTGTTCTGGAATCTGATTCAAAGCCATGTCGTCAACCTCAATGACGGATCAATCCTAATCTCATGGAGGTAGTAGGGAAGGAACTTCTAAAATTGTTAAAAGTTGGTATCATATATCCCATAGCTGAGAGTAAGTGGGTGAGCCCAATCCAAGTGGTTCCAAAAAAGGTCGGAATCATAGTGATAACCAATGAGGATGGAGAGATTCTTCCATCAAGGGTGAGTAATGTATGGAGGGTCTGCATTGAATATAGGATGCTAAACTCATTCACAAATAACGACCATTTCCCCTTACCATTCATTGACCAAGTCCTTGAGAGAGTGGCAGGTCATGCCTTCTACTGTTTCTTAGATGGGTACTCGGGGTACAATCAAATTGAGGTCTCCCTAGAGTATCAAGGGAAGACTACATTCACAGTCCTTTCGGAACCATTGCTTTCAAATGCATGCCCTTCGGGTTATGCAATGCCCCTGGAACCTTTCAGATGTGCATGATGGGAATCTTCTCAGACATGGTAGGGGATTTTCTAGAGGTCTTCATGGATGACTTATCTGTGTTTGGGGATACATTTTAGGGATGTCTAAGGAATGTAGAGAGAGTCTTTTCAAGATATGATAAAAATAATCTAGTCCTAAACTAGGGAAAATGCCATTTTATGGTTAAAGAGGGACTAGTTTTAGGCCATCTGGTCTCAGGTAGGGAGATTGAAGTTGATAAATCCAAGGTTGACATCATTTGTCACCTTCCATCACCCAAAACTATCAAGGAAGTGAGGTATTTCTTAGGACATGCTGGTTTCTATAGAAGACTCATCGAGGACTTTAGTTCAATATCTCGTCCCCTTTGTTCTCTCCTAGTAATCGATTCTCCATTTGTTTGGACAGAAAGCTGTGAGGGTTCATTCTCAACCCTCAAATCCTCTCTCACCTCTCCTCCCATTATTAAATCTCCAAATTGGAACCTCCATTTTGAACTTATGTGTGATGCCAGTGACTTTGCTGTAGGAGCTGTGTTAGGACAACGTTGTGATAAAAATACTTATATCATTGCTTATGCAAGCAAATACTTAAATTATTCCCAAATCAACTACACCACCACTTAAAAGGAGTTACTTGCTATTGTGTTTGCCTTAGAGAAGTTTAGGTCCTACCTCTTAGGATCCCCCATCATTGTGTTCACTGACCATTCTGCACTAAAATACCACTTCCAAAAACAAGATGCTAAGGCTAGACTGATTAGGTGGGTCCTTCTCTTACAAGAATTTGACCTCACAATCAAGGATAAAAAGGTAGTTGAAAATTTTGTAGCTGATCACCTCTCTAGGATGGAATTCAAAGAAAACTCAAATCACCTTTCTGTGTCTGATTTGTTTCCTGATGAACACCTATACTATGTGAGTGACTGCCCTTGGTATGCAGACATAGAAAATTTCTTAGTGACAGAAGTCATTCCAATATTCTTAGGGACTCATGCTCGATGGAAATTTCTTTCTGATGTTAGACACTATGCGTTTGATGATCCATACCTCAATAAGTTCTGCCCTGACCAAGTCATTAGGAGGTGTGTTCCAGAATCTGAAAAAGAGTCCATCCTTAAATTATTTCACAGTGAGGCATGTGGAGGTCACTTTTCTTCAAAGAAAACATCTGCTAAGATTCTTCAATGTGGTCTTTTCTAGCCCACCCTCTCAAGGGACTCCTACACATTTTTTCAAAGATGTCCTAAGTGTCAACAAGTAGGGTCCATCACAAAAAGGAATCAAATGCCACTCACTCCCATCTTAGTGGTTGAAATATTTGACTGTTGGGAAATTGACTTCATGGGTACCTTCCAATACTCTCAGGGATACCTCTACATACTCTTAGCTGTTGATTATGTCTCAAAATGGGTTGAGGACATTCCCACTAAGTCCAATGATCATCAATTTGTGATTCAATTTCTGAAAGAGAACATATTTTCAAGATTTGTAATTCTTAGGGCTATAATCAGTGATCGAGGAACCCATTTCTGCAACCGCCCATTCTCTTCACTCATGTCTAAGTATGGTATTTCTCATAAAGTGTCCACTTCATAACATCCTCAAACCAATGTTCGAGCTGAGTTAGCGAATAGGGAGATTAAGCAAATTCTTGAAAAGACTTTCAACCCCTCTAGGAAAGATTGGTCTGAGAAACTCTTAGATGCTCTTTGGGCCTATAGAACCACATATAAAACCATTTTAGTAATGTCCCCATATAGTTTGGTTTATGGTAAAGCATTCCATTTTCCAGTGGATATTGAACATAAGGCCTTTTGGGAAATTAAGAAAATGGATTATGACCTCTCATTGGCCAGAACAAAAAGGAAATTAGATCTCAATGAACTGGAGGAAATAAGGATGGAGGCTTATGAAAATTCAAGGATCAATAAATCTAGAGTTCAAGCCTACCAATCTAGGAATATCAGGGTCAAACATTTTGAATCGGGAAAACTTGTGCTCTTGTATAGTTCAAAACATCATATACACCCGGGAAAGTTAAGGTCTAGATGGTCAGGACCTTTCATAGTGCATCATGTATACCCCCATGGGGCTGTAGAGATTCAAGATCCCACTAGTGGTCACATTTTCAAGGTCAATGGTCAAAGGTTAAAAAAATTCATTGAATCATTCAATAAATAGGAAATAGATGTTGAGTTAACTGAACCAATCTATGAACCAGGAAAAAATTGATAAATTAAGGATCTATGTCGGCTAACGATGTTAAACAAAGCGTTGCACGGGAGGCAACCCGTGGTTTTTATGTTTCTAATCTTTCTGAATCATCATTATTTTTAAAAGAAAATTAATTAATCATTTTTATATTTAAAAATAAAAAAAAATAGACTTTTGACCTATTCTTCTATTATGAATATGGATGGGTACGAAAGGGGAACAACATATTCATCTGTGTCACGTGGTGTGATCCTTGAGTAATACCTTACCCAGAAATTTAAAAAGAAGACAATGTATCATAAATTTATTTTCCTGGATTTTTATTATTTTATAGGTTAAGATAAAAATAATAAAAATAATAAAAATAATATAATAATTAAAAAAGGGGACACGCCATAGGCCGTGGGGCAAACCCCGTCATAACCGGCGAAGCGGCGGGGACTCGAACCCGGGATAGAAGGGAGACAGGGGCGCGCACTTACCGCTGACCTACGGCTTAATGTGCTTACTTATTCTATAATTTTTACATATATACTTATATTTTACTTATATATATATATATATTGTTTTGTTTGTTTGTTTGTTTTCCTTTTTACACTAGGGAACTTTGCAAGCGACATGGATATCAAAGGACTAAATTCGAGCGACAAGAACTTCAAACTTCAACCACCAGGTGACTTCATTCAATGATCCTCATATTTCAATTTCATTTTTTAACTCCCCTTCTATTCCTCTACCCCATTCTAAATTTTATTTTTACAAAACTAGGGACAGTTTCATTCTATGTTGGGGGGTGTGGAAACAAAATGTTTGTTTAAAAAAACAATGATAAAAAAGAAGTAAAATTCCTTTATCATTCATATAATAACATCTTTTCTCACATTAAAACTACATAGTAAATAACTTTTATTTCCTTTACTCTTAATTTAATTCATGATTAAGTTTAAAATCATTGATTTTGGAAGTTTGGTTGTCCAATGAAAATTTTCATCATTTTTATTTTCATCCATTAAATCAAAATGCTTCAATGCACGTCCTCTAGACTGTGGGGTACTAATTGGAATTTTTGGGGTCCCATAATAAATAGAATAGGATGGTTTTATTTTTATGAATAATATTAGTATTCAAACAAAAATAATAATAATAATAATAATTGCATGTAGAGCAATGGATTGATAAAATGCGAGGCTTTCGGCACTTGGGGATCGTGACTCCCAAGTTGTCTAGACCTGAGATTTTCAATCTATCTCTATTTATGGTAATATGACTTTGTTTTTGATTAATTTAACTCGAGGTGATGCCCGAGTATGTGGGCTTCACTTGGTGCCCTAATGCCTTTGAGTCTGTGAGTCATTGGAAAAGTCTTGCTACATGGGTTAATTTGATTAACTGCAATCTCAATTACTATAGCAATATTGCAAAAAAATTAAAAAAAAGAGGAATGAAGAATACTCATATTAGGATTAAATTTGATTCCACCTAGCGCTTCCATGATTTCCCCCTTGAATGACAATGAACCCCCATATCTATTGTGATTCACAACACATCATTACACCTAATTGAGTTGGATGAAGTATGATGATGGATTTGATCAAATGAATGGGATTGGGATTGGTATATTCTTTTAAATTCATCTTTTTTTAAATTATCTTCATAGGTTATAAAAATATATTTGTGTGGAGTTTACATTGTGAGCACTGTTTGTTATAATGTGTTTGAAGAAAGGAATTCAAATAAAATCATTGAATTATTTGCTCGGGACTAGCAAATATCAAGTTGAGGGGTGTGATTATCCAATAAAAACATATATTTTAATTACATTTTAATGGTATTAAATGTTCATTTTCTATCTTATGGGCCTGAGATAGTGCATTTTCATTATGAATATCCATTCTCATCATTTGTGCACTTCATGCCTAATATACACCAATTTAGGCCCAATGATTCATCTGATTCTAAGGAATGTAATTATAAATATTTTAATTTTATATTTTGGGAACTATATCTACACTTAAATTTGAACATTTTTCTTTCAGGTATCAATTGATGATTCATAAACGATGATGGAGATATTTGGAGATGAATGGAAGCAATTCTAGAGAAGGCAGATTGGACCCCATCGCACTTATGAGACTTTGGGGCCCAACATACATGCCCAATTAATCCCAAATATTTTGATATGATAGAAGAAATGTTTAGGAAAAAATCACTCTTCATGAGATAATGTTAATTATTCTTCTATGGTGGTCATTAAGGCGTCCCAATTTAGAGATACAATTCTGGTCTAGATTCTGTGGCCCAGAGAAATATCCCACAAATCTGATCATATCTCTTAATATACACCTCCAAATGGGCCCCAACTTTACAGGAGGTTAGGATACATCTGGGGATCCAATTTATTCTTCTATGGCCCACTCTTATTCGGCCATCTAGAAGGTCATCAAAGCGAGTCGGTTAGGTGGATGAAATTTGGCTGCCACCTCGGGTCAAATGTGGAAAAGTCAAAGTTCCACAAGCTTTCCACCACCCTAGGCCTACCATAATCAAGTGGGATGCTTTGTACTGTTGGAGGCTCGACACAAGGCTTCCAAAATTCCTATTTAAGAATGTGGTGGTGGAGATGTTGAGAATCTTTGAGCTTGTTTTCATCTTAATGTTATGCTGCCAATTTCTCTTTGTAATGTTCTTCCTTCACATGTAAGTTGTTTTAATTCATCCTTCTTTATTAATAAAAGTTATTCTTATCTTATTATTATGTTCTTCTCCTTATAACTTTGATACCGTTGGTTCAAGGTGTGAACTTTTTCATACCAAACCTTGTGAGATTATCACACAACGGTGGAGTGATTGTTATTTTATTGCGTTTTTTTACTTCTCCATTTCCTCCCTCATGAGTCTACTTTCCGCTTCCATTGAAACCATAAATCAATGGAGGGCTAACCCACTTATGGGTTGATCTAAGGGAGTATCAAGGGGATGTATTGGATATTATTTATCACCTCATTAATGTATAATCCCTGCTTTAATTTATATTTTTATTTGATGATTTTTAAACTCCATCGTCCTTGTTGAATTTAAGGCCACACACTTCAAGTGCTAATACGAACCTTTAACTTGAAGTGCTCAAAAATTTGATCCTTCAAGTGTATATGTTATTAGTATTAAATGGTGTAGGAATTAAGTTAGTAAGTGATGATGTTGTTTTATCTCCTTAAATGAACCCATCTCAAATTTAAGAAATTCAAATCATTTAAAATAAAATACGTCCAATCCACCCCGAGCGATAACCTAGGATCAACTAATTATTTTAAATTGAATTCACTTAAATCTATTAGTTATACTTTAAAACCATATAAAATCAACCCATGTTGGCCACTTCATATCCAAAAATAGTCCATTGAATGTACGTGTCTATAGGTTTCTTCTTAGGTCTCTGAGGATTCGATAACCCAAGCTAAACTACAAGGACTGTTCTACCTTCATCTCTTGGGTAAATTTGAGCGAGAATAACTTCCAGTTTCCAGCCATCAATGGTCTCCCCACCATTGAGTTTTGAACTCATTACCAGACATTCGGCATTAGATGTTTGTGCCTCTTTGACAACTTTTAACAGATCAAGAACAAGCGTAGCTGAAAAGAAAACCACAACATCACCTCGGCTTTCACATTCCACATGCATGTCAGCTAAGACCGACATCAACTGCCATTTGTCTGAAGCTTCCTTTTCCATCTGAGCATACGACTTCTTACTTATCGCATCGTCCACCGAATTACCCTTACTCGTTGTATACATTAAGTTAATGTCGAACATTTGAAGATAATCCATCCATCTCCTCTACCTTAAATTCAAATCGCAATGTGAGAAAATGTGTTTTAAGCTTTTGTGATCCTTAAACATAGTAAATTTCTCACCAACGAGATAGTGTCTCCATGTTTTCAAATCATGGACGACTGCAGCTAAATCCAAATCATGTGTTGGGTAATTATTCCCATGCACTCTCAGATGCCTTGAACCATAAGCAACAACATGGTCTCCTTGCATGAGAACACAACCCAACCCTGTTCCTGAAGCATCACAAAACACCACATAGCCATGTCCTGATTCTGGAAAGATCAAGATAGGTGTCGATGTAAGACGAACCTTCAGTTCTAGGAAAGACTTATGACATTCTTCTATCCATTGGAATGGAGCATTCTTCTTTTTCAGAGCTATCATTGGTGACGCTAGTCATGAGAAATCATGCACAAAGCATCGGTAGTAACCATCTAGACCAAGAAAACTTCATATCGTGAACACATTCCTTGGTGGTTACCAAGAGATAACACCTTCTATCTTTTCAGGATCAACTGAAATGCCTTTCTCAGAAACAACATGGCCCAGAAATCATACCTCTTGTATCCAAAAATCACACTTTGATAATTTGGAATACAACTGATTTTATCTCAGATTTCCAACACTATCGCTAAGTGTTGCTCATGCTCAGCCCTTGTTCTTGAATACACCAATATATCATCAACAAACACCACAAAAAAAGAATTCAGATATTGCTGAAATATCCAATTCATCAAATCCAAGAAGACCGCCGGTGCATTTCTATGACCAAAAGGCATGACTACATATTCGTAGTGGCCATATCTGCTTCTGAAAGCTGTCTTTGGAATATCCTCCTTCCAAACTCGCAATTGGTGATATCCTGATCGCAATTCAATCTTGGAGAACCACTGAGATCCCCTTAATTGATTGATCAGCTCATCAATGCCTGGAAGTGGATATATATTCATTATCGTAACATGGTTATGTTTACAATAATCCACACATAGCTGAAGAGTTCCATCTGCTTTCTTTACAAAAAAAACTAGTGCTGCACACAAAGACACGCTTGGCTAAATGAAACCCTTTCTTTCCAGCTCCTCTAACTGCACTTTCAATTCCTTTAACTCTGTTGGTGACATCCTATAAGATGGAAGTTATATAGGACTGGTCCCCGGAAGGAGATCAATCGTAAACTCCACTTCTCTTACATGTGATAATCTAGAGATGTTTTCCGGAAAAACATCCAGAAATTGATCCACCACAACTGGAAAACTATTCTCCTCACTCTCTTCCAATAATTCCAAATTCAACACTACCAATTGGTAAGAGATCATTTCCACCATTGGTTCCATCAATCTCTTTGTACCTTTCTTTGTCATTCTCTCTCCTCTAAAGAGATGATCGATGTCGTCCTCGGCCATGAAACTAACCATTCTCCTATGGCAGATGATGTGAGCCTTAAACCTTTTCAACCAATCCATACCCAGGATTATATCATATACATCCATCTCCATCACAGAGAAATCTCATTTCAGCTCAACTCCATCAATAGTTATAGCACAATCTCTACAAACGAAGGCTTGACATTCTCTTTCACCAAGAGGAGTTTGCAGTTTCAAGACATAAGGCATCATTTCTAGTTTTAAACATAGAAAATAAAAATTACGAGAAGTAGGAAATGATTGTGATGCACCAGTATCGAACAACACTTGCATGAGGGTAGAATTCAGAATAATCGTACCTCTCACCGTAGATGGTCTAGCCTGATTATATACCATCATCTTCATGGATCCATACAATTTCTTTGTTGCTGCACTTTGCTCTTTATTGCCTTGTTAAGATTGCATTGGTTGATAAGTCATGGTATTCCTGGAATCACCAAAACAAGCTTTGTTCTGTTAATGAGACTGATTCTGTTTCCCTCATCCTATTGAATCATACGATGCTTGCGACACCTGGAAAGTGTCCCAAACACCCGAATGTGGAGCACTGTGACAATATCACTGAAGATTCCCCATCTTATTGCAATTTTGGCATGCTCTCGGTGGTTCTGTACATTCTTGTTTTATGTGATCAGTCGAACCACATTGAAAGCAACCTACTTTGCTCTGGGTTTGTGGAGGAAGGTTGACTAATCCCACCATCTAGATCGGATTCGAACTCCCACCTTGGATGTAGGTGTCCCTCTTCCACTTGTTCCCAGCATTGGAGTTCCCAGCTGTTCTCATGGGTATCATCATGCCTCCTCCTATCGATCCTGAGATGTCACGTTCAGCAACTGTTGCTCTGTTAACCATCTCTGTATAATCCGTAATATAGAGCACCGCAATATTTGATCGAATATCCTTCCTTAGCCCTAATTCGATGATGCGTTCCTTTAAAGAAGCAATTACCGCAACCTCTGGTGAAAAATATACTAAATTCATGAACTTAGCTACATACTCTATGACAGAGAGGCTCTCCTGTTTCAAGCTGAATAAATTCGTAGTTTTCTGGGTCTTGAACGTGTGAGGATAGAATTTTTTGTTAAACAATTCTTCAAAATCCTCCCATGTAAGGCATTCATCCAATTTAGCATGCACCACTAAATCCCACTACTGAAGTGAAAGATCCTCAAGAATATACATCGCCCGCTTTACTTTCAACTCCACTGGTGTGCCGATGAAATCAAATATATGATTCATCCTGCTTAGCCACACCTTCGCCTTCTCAGGTTTAGCATCACCCCTAATGTTCGGTGGATTCTGCTTCATGAATTGGATGGAATGATCCACATGTCATGGCTCATTCTTCCGGTTCCCTGTATCCACATCTTGAAAGGCTTGGACAATACTATGAACCATCTCCTGGTTCACACGTGGTTCCGGTGCAACCACAATCTCCACAGCTTCTTCGGGTTGGCTTCAACGATGCCTACTGGATTCTATTTTCTAAACCAACAACAAACTCCTTCAATCTCACTCTCTAGCAACTGTTGGCTTATCATTTCAAATTATATCACATCAACTATCACAACATTGTTCTCAAACAACCTTTTTCAATATTCAACCATTTTTGAAAACATTCAACATACTTTTTGAAAGTCAATTTATTTTCAAAATACACTAAATACCCTATTTTCAAAGTCTTTTGGTTGTAAACAATTCCCGAATTTTTCAAAAAAAATTACCTTTCACAAAATTCTTACTCATTCCTCACAATGAGATATGAAATCCTAGTGGGAAGTCATTCCTCTACAATTAATTTCATACTCCTCTCACTGGCTTAACCCACGACAATGATATTTCCAACATTCTAGAAGTTTATCCAAAACACTTATGTACCCAACACCCTGGTAACATGGAGTTCAGCCTAAACGGGTTTGCTACGTCATTTTATTCTCTACCTTTCAAGTTCCGACAATCTTACACCTGTCTAAGATTTTAACCCAAGGAATAGACAAGAAGGAATTCCAACTCCAAGACCAAGAACATCAAAGACTACTTGTTTGGCAAGGACCGAACAAGCTGATACCATTTGTAATGACCTACCAATTATCATTGGCTTGAGAGTGCAACGAGTCATTACTAGGCCTTAAGCGACATCCCCAAGACACCAAATGCTGTCAATAAATGCCAAAGGGTTTCAAATATAATTGGGGGATGATTTACCCTTTAAGAAAATAAACCCATCCATTAACCCTTCACTATATGATGCATGAACAACTGAAGACCAATAAACAACTTCGTTTATAATAAACCACAACAATGTACACAATAGCGGAAGACTAAACCAAACATCAAAGTACATAAGAGAAAAAGAACAACACAAGACTCCCAAAAGACACCACGACTCAGTGGTCCACATGCTCCAAGCTCCACAGCATCTCCCAAACATCACCAGAAGCCACTAGTAATGAGATTCTTTACCTTCACTTGTGTCTCGAAATACAACATCTGCAAAAGCACCAAAGTGCCAAAGCAGTGATGAGTATAAAACTCAGTAGGTTATCCCCAAGGACTCCCATACTCACTCCACTAGGATAGAAGAGTTAGCCACATTTATATAAAAACATTTTATATAAAACATTTTCACCAAAGCAGTTTATAACTAAATATAAAATAGTTTTCCAAAACCATCCATGCTCAAATGTATCAAAGTGAAATTTAAAATGGCTTTTCCAACATGTTATTTTTCTAGAAAAATAACCAAACAAGTTTCCAAACCATTTCACAAACATCTCATTTTGGCATACCCAACCATTTCACAAACCCATAAAATCAACCATGCATGCATCATTATGACAGTTCCATACTCATGAGCGGTCTCTCGTCAATCTACCAAGTTGTCAGAAGGTAATTATTTCCCTTGTTCCATTACACCTTTGGCACCGAGCACAAGGTCATATTTTAACCAATACTCGTACATATACTTACCATTGTGCCATTAAACATTTGGCACTGATCACAAGGTCCTATTTCAACCAAGCCTCATACAATGCAATATGAACACACACCACACATTCCCAAAAATCATTCCAAAAAAATCCTTCAATACTAAACCTTTTATTTAAAACAATTTTCCCATCAAAACCAAGTGTGTTCAACCAATTCAATCCATTTCAATAAAACTCCATTTTTATTGAAAACCAAATCCATCAAAATCATTTCAATCACAAACCACTTCAATAAAACACTCCTCTTTACTGAAATCCCATTTCTCATCAAACCATTTACAATTTCATAAATTTTATAATTTAAAATCAACATTTTAAATTCAAATATCCAAATCACTTTGCACGACAATTTTGCAAGATTTCACAATTTCCTCAAAACCATAAATCATCACTAAAGAAGATTTATTCCATTCTTTTCACAATAAACACCATTCAAATAACCAATTTGAAACTAAGCCAACCAATTCTAGCGAGGGGAGTCGAGAGTGAATCCACCTACCTCAACAAAAAGGCGAACCAAGAAACGGATGAAGAACGCTCAAGAATACCAGGTCAAATCTCCAAAAACTCACCTTAGATCTCCTCTCCTAACACAAACAAGATCAAATCTCGTCATATTTGGAATCCACACACTTATATCTACCCATAACGATCATAGATCTAAGAAAGAGAGATAAGATAAGAAGTAGATATGAGTAGATCAAGAAAACGATCAAGAACGAAGGAGATCGATCACATCCCTCAAGTAATCGGCTTCGATTCAACAAGAGAAACCTTCTGATCGCCTCCGAAACTATGGGAGAACCCTCTTTGAACATAGGAGAACCAAATCCCATGTTAGTGCCGCTTAGGATATTTAATGAGGAAATTAGAGGAACACGACTTAGATCCACAATTTAAGGATCTAATTTTAAGTGACAACATGGTTAGTCCGCACGGTTTGACAAACCATGTGCTAACCATGAGTTAGCTATTGCCTTGTCCACACTTCTCGCATGGTTTGGCCGGACGGTTAGACAAATTGTGTGACACCCATGAGGAAGCCACTGCCTCCTCAGTCAGCCACACACGGTTTGACCGCACAGTTTAGAAAAACTGTGCGCCTCTCGTGCGACTTCCCCTTTGCATCAAAACATCGTTCCAAGTTCTCCCGACTCTCCCATTAAAAACCCTTAACTTTAATTCTGTGAAAAGAATCAAGTAAGGGTAGCATACTAGAATATGGGGGTACTAAAGTTTTTGATTAGTGAACACGCATTGTAGTTAAAAGTATGTGAATCCCCTTATGCATTATCATAGAATATCAGAGTGAACTGAGTTAGTTTTGATGATTGGTTGACTCTAGAGAACATAATGGATAAAATTGATATTAGATAGTTATTTAAATTATTCTCCTTTTTTCTTTGATTACTTACTACACTTGATTATTTTCATACACTGTTGTACTCCTACATATTTCTTAGAATCCATTGGTGGTGGCTTAATGAGTTGTACCCACACCCTGCTCATGACACCTTGGATCTTGGTTACCTGAGCAGGTGCTACTTTTTTAGGTATAGGTTCAGAAAAGGGACCTGATGTATTTCTCATGTATGTGCTATTTGGTTGAATCATGGTAGATCATGGTTGGGTTGGAACTCAGGTCTATGTTCAGAGTCTTTTAGTGGTTTTGGTTTTGGTTTATGATTGTATGAATGTCATACATGTAGTGTATTCATCATGTGGTTATAAAATTTTATATTTGGTTACATATTGAAACTATTTCCTGTTGTCCTTTTATTTATTTTCGTTGGTTACTATATCTGTTGATATCATTTATGCTGTAAAATTACTATGAAAAGTGGGTATAGTTTCCCCAAAATTTCTCTAGAGACTTGCACTGCTAGTTGGAAGCCACAAGCATATGGAGAGGCACACCTAAGGTCATGTGACAATCCAGATCAGGTAACCATAAAGTTACCACCATGTTGGGGATGTTATAATATCATTCCTCAGATATACTTAATTTTTACCCCTTCTTATCAACCTATGAATCTTTTGGTTTATCTTATATCACTTTCAATATATCATAGGTTATATTAATTTATTTCCTAATAGTCTTCATAACATAATATATAAAAAAATCCTTATCTAATACCAACATAGGCAACCCAAGAATTCCATAAATTTAATATTACATCATTTTAGACTAATATTTAATACATCTCACAATAATAAAATCCCCAAAACCAAAAAGGTTTAGTATGTTTTAAGACTAGATACACAATAAAATGATTTTATGAAATATATTCAACATCTAACAAAAATTTATTCTCATATTGTACCCTTCTTATACATGTCCTCTTTAATACCTTTATTTATAACTTAGGGAAATGAAGACATAAAAAAGTGTGATCCCATATACTCAATAAGGGTAAACATGGGATACATCAATAGAATATCATAAGTGATCATAATATAATAATTAAGGTATGATATTTTGATCATAACTTATAAAATTCATAACAAATAATTCATAGATCATAAATAATGATTCATGTCATAAAGAATTATCATAATAAATTATTTGAGTCCTAAGATTGCAGAATAATAAAAAATAAATCTTGTTCCATGAGAGAATATCATATGAATAAGAACATGAACTTTGAATGTTTCATAATCATAATCATATAAAATAATGTCATATCATGGATCACATCAAATATTATAATAACATAATGGATATATTCATATAGTGTATTGGGTTCACTCCCCATTACCTTTGTATTATCCTAGATAGATTCCCATATTGGATTAGGTTCACTCCCCATTAAACATCATTTTTTGAAAAGAAAGACAGATAGCATTAATGAGGAAGATCAGCATCCGTAAAAAAGCAAAGCCATGGAGGGAAATTGTCCAGCCAGAGCTGGTTGTCATCAAAGGGGCCTGAGCCCGCTAGCTGATGAGCCGCGTTGTTTCCTTCCCTTTTGGTAAAGGAGAAGGTGCAGCAAGAAAATCCTTGGTGAAGCGAGCGAATTATCCTCATGATGAGGCTGAATAAATGGAGTCCTCCTTCGGTGTGGTTAATAGCATCGACCACAGTGAGGCAGTCAGACTCAATGTTGATATCCACCCATCCATGTTTCACAACTATCATCATACCTGCAAGGATGGTCGAGGCCTCAGCAACTGCAGGTTCCCAGAAGGCGTGATGTGATTCATATTTTTCTGCATTGATTTTCCCCAGATGATTTTGGGCCAGGAGACCGATAACAACAAGCCTATCCTTGGGGAGAGACGCGTCTAAATTAATTAGAGGGATATATAATTTTGGTCCCATCCACCACATAATCAAAACTATATATATGTTCCCCATAAAATCCTAAAAAGCGTCATTTCATCATAGGTTAATTAACCAACGGAAAATAAATGGGTTTCAAGAAACAATACTCAAAATATAAACCTTATAATTCATCTAGAGAAATAAATTTTATTTTATGATAACATAATATCCCACATTAAGAATAAAAATCCTTAGTTTATAATAGCATAAATGAAAAATACTTTTATAAAAGCACTAAATATATGCTCTAAAAATCAAGAAATAACATTATTTTTTTTTGGTAACTATTAAAAATAAAAAAGTCCTAGAAAATGGTAATATAATTTTATTTGTAAAATCATGGAAACATGTAAAATAGTATTAATAAATAATAAATGACATGAAGAATGAAAAATCCATTCATTTTTTACACATTTAAGAAAAATATTCTTTATGAAATTTTGTAAAAAAAGTCGAAAGTGAGTCGTATAGATTTTTTTTGAAAAGATTCCTTTTAATAAATTTCAAGGAAATTAAATGGTATTAGATGATAACTTTATCAAACAATTAATATTAGATATAAAATTCAATAAAAAAATATTTTACAACATGGATATGGAAGATAAATATTCCTGGACAAAATGGAAAAATAAAGTTGGATTTTCTTAATAACATTCTTTTTGTATTTTTGAGTTCCAAAGAGTGAAAATGTAAAGAATAATTTAAAAACATATAAATAACAAAATTATAAGAAAATAAATGGTGTTTAAGAGAGACATATAGGGGATTAAATTTTCTAAATGGATATTTAAACATGAACAATACTTATTAAAAATGAAATTACAACATAATCCCTTATATCAAGTCTTGAAATGAATCATACAAGCTCTAACCATATGTATAATAAATTTAAATTTATTAAAAATATCTATCAAAACCATATTAAAATTTTCATTACTATATTTTAATAATTCTTAATTTCCAATCACTAATTTAATAATAATTCTCTTCTAAAATAAATATTCTTGGTCTTAACTATTTCATTTTTCATGCATGTTTTAGTTTAGAGATTTTTATCCTCGAATATTGGTTTTGCTTAATCATCCCCAAAATATTTTTCCTTTTCTAAATTTTATATATATTAATTATACACACTTTTATAAAAATATATTTAAAGAATTAATGAAAAATGAATTATATCACTTCATGGTGGCGTAGTCTTCACATACACACTAGTGATGCATTTATTATTTAATGGATGGAAAATAAAAAGAGAAATAATAATTTATATTTATAGAATGATAATTATTTAATAAATATAGTATATTTATATATTCATTTAATATATCAACATAACCATCCATGTGAAGAAATGATGAAAAATGAATGATCTCACTTCATGGAGATGATAATTCATACTTATAGATGAGCAACACTTTCATTTTCCATTGGATTTAAAATAGATAAAAAATTATTTAAATATTAACATAACCAAAATTTAGTGTATTAAATATAATAATTTAATTATATTAATTTGGTTATATAATTTTTTGGTGATTTGTAATAAGAGATAAACTTGAAATAGATTGATAAAGATAATTACCTCTTCTTTGAATATCTTCATTTGGATTACACTGTAAGCCTTCTTAGGATGTACTTTTAGTGAAATCCGGATGTCTAAGATATGGGGAATAAATTTTTGAATATATTTGGGTTAGGATGTTCTAATGTAGATTTATCAATGTGTGTGAATAATTGATGAGGAGAAGTGCACATTTATAAGTAAAGGGAGCATCACCCTTGTAAATATTCAATGTTATAAAATAATATAAAGCCATTTTCTTAGGGAAGTTATAAAAAATGGATAAATTTTTGCTGATATGAAATGTTAAGGTTGAAATACACTCAACCAAACACATTTAGAAAACTTTAAGAGATATTTGATGTCATATATATTTGTTTAACCCTCTTGTTAAATGTTTTAACTCTTATCATGGTGACACGATTTTTACCATTGTAAATATTACTTGTGGATAAAAATTAAGTTGAACATATTATCTGATATTTATTATTATAATTAAAAATATGGAATTCAATTTTAATGATTCAATTCATATAGGTGGCATCAATTAATTATAATATAAATCCATAAAATGGGTAAAAGAAATTAGAAAAAAAATTATTTTAAGAATAAAAATGACATTATTCTTATATCTTTCCTAGTAACAACAATTAAATAAATGTTAATTTAATTAATTTTATATATTATCTTAAAATTTCATTAAAATAATTCATTAATTTTAATCAATTTTATTTATTTAAATAAATAAACATTTCATGCATAAAAATATTTTTATGAAAAAATTATCTTTTTTGTATTAAATGATTCTATCTTCATTTCTAACCATTTCATAATCAATGTATAAATTATCAACAATTTTTTATATCTAAAAATAATAATTTTACATAATTTTCATACTAAAAATAAATTAATATAACTTTTAAATATGACATATAATAAAAATAAGGATTGTAAAAAAAATTATGTTTAATCAATAATTACTAGATTATTCATTCCTAGTCATTTCTCAAATATTTCATGAATGTTATTAATCGATTTTATTAATTTTATGTTATAAATATAATTTAAATTTGTATTAATTTATTTTATTTGTTATTTATAATAAGGTATTATTCAATTAAGTTCAATGATTTATGTATCACAAGCTATCAAACACATCGAATATACGGACGTGGCCTTAAACATTAAAAAATAATGAGTTTTATTCATGAATTTTATTTATTTCACATTGAGGTCATTATGAGGTTTATAGTTTTAGAGAATTAGTCCTTAATTAAAACATAACATCAGATAATCATACTATGTGGATAATACTAGAATAGTATCCACTTTTTCCAAAAATATAAAACCTTTAAAATAAAACATAATTTATTTTTTATGAAAAATGTTCATAACATTAAACATAACTTCTTCATTTCTCGCACCCATCCTTATACCCTGTGAAAAACATTCAAAAACTAGAAATGAGAACAAAAATCTCAGTAAGGGACATAAAAAGAAAGAAAGAAATTGTTATTCCCTGAATACATAGAAACCCATGAAATTTTTTTCACAAAGTTATACTTCTCACCTATAAATCATGATCTCGTTGCTTACATCATGAAATAATAATTTTTACCTAAAACCCCCTAGAAAACATAAAAAATAAAGGTAACTTTTGGAATAAATTTATTATCACACTTACATTTACGGTAGCTTTCATGGCCATATAGGGAGAAACTCTCATTGTTACATTTAGAATTACCACCGCAGTATATTTCCTTAATCTATTAGGAGAAGCTCTACATGTTAACTCTATCTCATTACCCAATGCATTGGAGAGAAATAATAGGATCACCTACCACAATTTTATTACAGTACAACCCATACTCATAAACAATTCCCAAAAACCATAACATAATCCCAAAATATAAATCATGTATAAATCAAAAATAACCTTTTCACTTTAAAATCACTTTTCCTTTTTACAAATACGTGCACACAAAAATGAAAATACTTTACTAGAAAATGAAATTGAAAACATGTAAAGGAAGTATAAAAAAATTAAAGTGACATGAAAGTTTGAAATTTCATTCACACCATCTATGTTAAAAAACATTCCTTTTTTATTTTGTTAAAATAGTTTAAATGATTGCTTTAAAGTGATTTTTAACAAAAATTCCCTTACCTTGATTCTGTCTCATCACGTATAATCTTTGTCTTCCTCTTCTTCGGACGATCACTATTTCTTAACAATTTAATAGCACTAAGGGTTGTGTTATTCCAAAACTAAGAGCCCGAGAATATCGAGATGGATTCTAGGAAGGGATTTTGTAAGAGATTTTTCAAACCAAATAGATTTATAAGTGTAAATTAAAGTGAAGAATGGGTTCCCTTTTTTAAGTGAGTTGAAGCACAGGCTTGGAATTATTCAAATTATTAAATTAATATAAATTAATTTTATTTTAGTAATGGCTCCAAACTGATTTATTTTAAAGAGAGGATGAGAATGGTTCGAAATCTATTTATCCAATAAAAATATGATATGTTATGATTATTTTGTAATCCTCGTATTTTTTAACCCTTTTTACCCTTTTAACTCTTATCGTGATATCATGTAATTTACACTTTGAGAGTTAATAAAATTACTATAAAATTCCAAACGACTAATAAGTGATTTATTGAAGAAATTTTAATACTTATCCCACTCAGTTGTGAAAATTTTGTTTTTTTATGATTTTTATGTCTTTTAATAATATATTAATTATTTCAAAATATAATTAATGTCAATTTTGACACTATTCCTTACTTAAATTTTTAAAAATATCACAAATACAAGGTATATTCAAAAACCTATTTTAACATATAAATAAAATGTAAAAGTCATTTATAAAATTCTTTTATGACAATAATTATATCAAATTATATTTATTTCTATATTTTCAATATCATTTATTTGATATTTCCATTAATAAAATAACTAATACATCGTCATTGTGTAAGCCTTTAATTGAAATATTTCTTCTCTAAAATTTAAAAATAAATAATCATGATGAATATAAACATTTTATATTTCTAAAAACTATATATATTTGAACAAATCCCTTATATAATCCCATATGAAAAATATTTCACTTTTAAAAAATGAAGGCATGATGAAATTTACTTTTCTTTGAATAAAATACTATAAATCAATTAAATTCATACAAGAAGCCCCAAAATCTCATTAAAGAAGATCAATGATGATTTTGGATGAAAATATATCATCCAGTAAAATTAGGACAAGTTTTCACATAATTTCTTAATATTTATAATATTATGTTTACCCTTAATTACTTGATTCACCATTAATCGTGGTTAGAAGAATTACCAAAGTTACAATTCACATTTTATCCAAAAATAAAAGGGACCTATTTACTAAATTTTTACCTTAGGATTTCAAAATATTTAATCCATTTTTCAAAATTCAAAACATATAATTTTATAAAATTAATTTAAAATCAATCCTATTAAAGAAAAGAAAAAATGAGTTTTTAAAGTAAAAATGTTCAAATGCTCAAAAATATTTAATATAAAATTTCTATTTGAAATTAATTCGAATGAAATAAATTGCACTAAATGATATAAATTGATATAATTATACTTTAAAAAAGTCAAAAATATAATTTAACAATTAAAATTCTTTAAGAGAAAAAGTTTTTCTCAATTAAAATGCAGTATTTTTCTCTATTGATAAAAATAAGAAACTTATTAGAAAAATACCAAAAAATAAACCAAAGTAAATTTTGATATTACTGTATCAAATAAGAATTTTATTTTTTCAAGTATAATATATAAAATTTTCAAAACTATATTTAAAATAAGTGTTTCATCAAAAGGCTGTAAAACTGCTTTTTAGAAAAATACAGTTTTTAACTATAAAACTATATCGTATATGTTATTGAACATAGTGTCTTATTTAAATTAAAAATTAATATCTAACTATTATATATTAAAAAATATGAAAAATAATTATTCTATCATTTCCTTGGTTGTTATATTCTTCCCTATTTTGGGAAATTGTGTCCTCGCAATTTTATTCACTTATTAAATAAGTGGGGACATCTTTCTATCATAGCATTTTTAGATTCCCAGGTTTCCTCTTCAGCCATATGGTTTATCCATAAAACCCTAACCTGATGAATCACCTTATCCTTTAAAACATTCTCTCAATGCTCAAGAACCTGAACTATTTGTTCCTTAGAAAAAAGACTCTCTTCCAATTGAACTACTTCTTGACTCAAAACATGTGATAAATCCACCATATACTTTCATAACATTGAAACCTGAAATGAATTGTGTCCCTGGAATAAAATCATAGGCAAGTCTACTCGATAGGATACAGATCCATCTATATCAATGATTTTATAGGGTCAAATGAATCTAAGACTCATCTTCCCCTTCTTAACAAAACACATCACGCATTTCCATGGAGGAACTTTGAGAAATACATGATTACCTACCTTAAAAGAAAGATGTTTCCTCTGGTTATCCACATAACATTTCATCCAACTATATTCCATCCTCATGTGTCACTATATCATACCAACTTTCTCTACCATTTACTCTTCCAATTATAGTCCCATTAACGTCCTTTCACCTACTTCATCTCAAAATATTGAAGTTTGACACCTCTTTCGTTATAATTCCTCAAATAGTATCATCTCTATACTGGAATGAAAATTTTTATTATTGGAAAAATCAACCAAAGTAAGATGTTGATCCCAACATCCATTGTAATTCATTGAACAAGAACATATAATATCCTTCATGGTTTCAATTGTTTGTTCTCATTGTCCATCAGACTGAGGTTAAATTGATGTGTTGAAATCTAAATGAGTTCCTAATGATTTTTGAATGCATTTACCATAGTTTGAAGGGAACCTAGGATGATGAACAAATGAAATATTCATTGGAACTCTATATAACCTAAGATCTCTTTAAGATACAACTAATAAAGTTAATATTGAGATATAGTGTCTCTAATATGATGAAAATGAGAAGACTTGGTCAATCGATCAACAATAACCCAGATCATATTGTTACCTTGAGAAGTCTTTGGTATTCCAACTACAAAGTCTATATATATATTTTCTGATTTCCACTTTGGGATTGGAAAAGGATAAAGCACCACTTTTGGAAGCTTTTTTCTATCTTTAACCTATTGACAATTCAATAATTTCATGGTAAAATCAATAATATCCCTTTTCATTCCATCCAACTAGTAATACTCTCGATGGTCTATGTACATTTTAGTGTTGTCACGATTAATTGAAAATAGAAAACTATGAGATTCACTTGACAACTCTTTCTTCAACAATGAGTCACAAGGAATATATAATTTCTTCCCAAACCTCAAAAAAAATCTTTATCAATGTTAAATTCATGAAAATTGCTCTTTTAATCAATTTTAATGTTTTCTAAAACTTATGGTCTTCCTTCGGTTCTTGCTTATTTCTGTATGATAGAGATGATTGTACAGACACATGAAAAAAATAAAGTAATTTCATTCACCAACATCTTCCAGGACAAAAATTTTGAAATTATTAACCAAAGGTTCATGTTACAATCCTAACATGGTTAATACTGAATTACTTTTCTAACTCAATGCATTGGCCACTTTGTTTTCTTTTCCAAGATGGTAATGAATCATGCAATCATAATCCTTGATTAGTTACATCCATATTCAATATCACATGTTAAACTCTTTCCGAGTGAATATATACTTCAAAAGTTTATGATCATTATATATTTCACCTTTCACCCCATAAAAATAATGCTTCAAAACGTTTAATACAAAAATTACAGTGGCTAATTTCAAATCATGTGTAAGGTAATTTAACTCTTGAGGTTTCAACTAACATGAATCATAATCAATTTTCTGTTTATTCTATATTAGGACACAACCAATTACTTTTAGTGAAGCATCACTATAGGTGAAAAAATCACAAATTCTAAAAGGTAGCAATATAATAGAAGTATTCAACACTATTATTTTCAATTTGTGAATATAATCATCAAATTCTTTTGTCCAGGTGAATTTAACTCCTTTTAGAGTTAACTTAGTCAGTGGGATAGATAACCATGAAATGATTTCAAAAAACCTCTCATAATAGAATACTAATCCAATAAAACTATTAATCTCTATTTTATTTATAGGTCTTTTCCATTATTCAGAAATTATTTTTTTTAAGAATCAATGGTTATGTCTGGTTTAGAAACAATGTGACCAAGGAATAAAATTTTTTCTAACTAAAATTCATACTTACTAAATTTCCTACTCAATTTATTATATTTTATGGGTTTCAAGACAACCCTTAGATATCATTCATACTCCCCTTTAGTTTTAAAATATACTAAAATGTTATCAATAAAGGAAACAACAAACTTATCCAAGAACTCAGGAATTATTCTATTCATAAGATCCATGAATACAGTAGGTTCATTAATTAACCCAAATGGAATAACTTCAAATTAATAATTCCCACATCTAGTCAAAAATGTAGTCTAAATAATTTCTTATTCCTTTAATTTCAACTGATGGTACCCAATCCTTAGGTCAAACATTGAAAATTTTCTTCTCCCTTGATCCGATCGAAAAAATCATCGATATTGGGAAAAGGATACTTGTTATTAATAGTGATGTTATTCAAGGCTCTATAATAAATGAAAAGTCTCATTGAACCAGATTTATTTTTAACAAACAAGACATGATCAACCCATGGTGAAGTGTAGGGTCAGATGAAACCATTATCTATCATTTTCTATAACTGATTTTTCAATTCTAGAAGTTCTACGTGAGCCATTTGATATGGGAGTTTATAAATTTTCTTATAATCAAGAACTAATTCAATTTTAAATTCAAAATCCCGATCTCGGATAATACGAGGAAACTCGTTATGAAATAAATCTAGATGCTCATTTACCACTGGTATATAATTTATCTGAATAGTTCCTCTATTTTTTTACAATATGTACAAGATAACATTAATTTTCCTATTTTTACATTTCTAGGATTTCTAATATGTTATCCATGGTATGGGTGAATACATTTACTCAAACTGAATGTATTTATAAAAATAATCTTCATTAGCTCTATATTCTATCTATGTATGGTAAATAGAAATCCATTCAATACAAAAATAACACCAAACTCTATTAGAGGAAAAACCACATGTTTTTAGGGTAAATTATTTACACAGATAATGACAGGATGATTCTTATAATTTATTTTTTTCCTTAATATTTCCCCAATTTTTTACCATAAGTTATGGATTAATTTTTTGAGTTGGAATTTTCAATTTAATACAAATTTTATCATAAATGAATGAATGTGTAGACCTTGAATCCAATAACACATTGATATAATTTTAATAAAAAACAATATACCTGATACCACTTTTTTTGATGGCCCAACATCTACTAAAGTATTTTCGAAGGATTTCACCATACCTTTCTGTTTATAGTCTGGCTACTTCCCATTATTCGGGTTCCACTTTAGACATACATTTTCATAATGACCCATCTCATTGAATTTAAAACATTTTAATAATGGTATATCATATTTTTTATTACCACTACAATGAACTTTTTCATTGAAATTATGAGCCTTATACCCCATACTACAAAATTGCAAGCACTTACTAGAATTCAAAATGCATTCCCCAATGTGTTTTTCAACACAATTCCCACAAACTATAAAATAAATTTTCATTCCATCAAACATCTTTGATGAATTCTTCCCTTTTTTCATCCACCTCAAACTCTTTTTCTATTGGTTGTCAAAGAACACATAAACATCATAAAATTCTATTACCACCCTCTCATCCAATTGAACACGTTTTCCATATCTTTTGAATTTAAAAGAAGCCAATGCACTTAAACATTTTTGATTTAATCCTGAGTAAAAACAATTCAGTTTACTATAAAGATCCTAGATAAAATTTAGATAATAAATTTCCAATCGAGTGAATTTTTCTTCATATACAGCTATGGAATCCTCCTCCTCCCTCAATTACAAGAATTGTTTTCACCATAAATATAATTTCTTTAGCAAAATATTTCTCAAAAAAATATTTTTGATTTCATCCCATTCCAAAGCATCAATATCTTTACTATACCTGACATTCTGGACCATTAAACACCATTGTTCGACTTCACCTTCAAAATACTAAATAGAAAGACTAACCTTTTGATGTTATGAACACCTCATGACCTCAAAAATATTTCCTAAGGATTAAATACTCCCTTTAGCTACTATAAGGCTAGAATATCCACTAAAATTTGGATTATGTTGCCTCATTAAATGATCCATTACTACCATATTCCTCTATGGTTGATATGAATGATCGCATGCATGGATTCCACCACCATTTATATAATCATTCCATTGAGACATCATAGAAAAAAACTCTAAAGTTTTGATTCTGACCATATTAAGATGCTGATTTGGGAGGACATTTTCCTCTTGACTATTTCCCACCATAACATCCCTATTTTATCCACATAAAACCATTCTAAATAGACATATCTCAGATGAAGCTACATAGTAATATTAAATACTATATATTCCAAAAAAACCATAATGCAAATATCATTTATAGATATTATATTAATAATATCATAGCCCCTAAAGTAATATAAACTGACCTTTGATACCAACTATAATGAAAAATCCATAAAAATTTTAAAATATTCAATTTTATTCACGAATTTAATTCATTTCCCATTTAGGATCCTTTGAGGTTTATAGTTTTATTGAATTAGGCCATCATTCATACATAACCAACCATGATTATAAAAAGTGGATATTACTAAAACACTATCTACTTTTTCCAAGATATGAAACTTTCAAAATAAAAAAATTATTTATTGTTTATAAAAAATATTCATAACATTAAACATGACTTCTTCCTTTATCTTACCCATCTTTATACCCTCTGAAAAACATTTAAAAAATTGGGATGAGAAAACATATATTAATAAGGTATATAAAAATATTGAATGAAATAGTTATTCTTGGAATACTTATAAATCATTAAAAACATTTTCACAAAGTTATACTTATTACCCATAAAACAAAATCTTTTTAGCTTACCTCATGAAATAATTAGTTTTCTATAAAACACCATATTAAAAAAATGATAAAGATAACCTACGGAATCATTCCCATACAACTCTTACATTTACTGTACCTTTCAGGGATACATAGGGTGTAGCCCTCATGGTTACATTTATAATAACCACTGTGGTATATTTCCTTAATCTCTATGGAGAAACCATACCAGTTAACATTGTTTCATTACCTAATTCATTGGAGAGCTATAATGAGCTCACCCACCCTCAGTTTATCATGAAACCACCCATACTCATAAAAATTTCCCATCAAACATTACATAAGAACAACACATAAATCATTCATAAAATAAAAATATCCTTTCCACTTTGAAATCACATTTCATTTTTACAAATACTCACCTTCAAAAATGAAAACACTTTATTTTAAAATAAAATTTTAAACTCGTAAAGGTAGCATCCCAGAATTAAAGAAACATGAAAGTATAAATTTTATTCACACCATATATATTAAAAACATTCCTTTTGGATTTTTTAAAAATAGATAAAAGTGTAACATTAAAGGTAGGGTTTAGAAGAACAACCCTTACCTTGAGTCTGACTCATCATGTAAAATCGGTATCTTCCTCTTTTTCAGACGATCTCTTTTTCAGAAAACCTTAAGAGCACTAACGGTGGAATTCAACCTAAAATAAGAGATCTAGAAAAAGGGGAAGAATTATAGGAAGGGATTTGGGAAGATCATGTGTAAACCAAATAGGTTTTTAAGTGTGAATAAAATAGAATAATAGAGTCCCTTTTATAGGAGAGGGGAGGGGAACTCTTGAAATTATTCAAATTATTTAATTAATATAAATTAATTTTATACTCTAAATGGATCCAAACTGATTTATTTTTAATATAATAAGGGTATAAGATTAAATCCATTCATCTACTTAAAATTAGACAAGTTTGGTTATTTTTATATCCTTATATTTTAGTTTTAACCATTATTTTACCCTTTCAACTATTATTGTGATATCATATAAATTACACTTTGAGGATTAATATAATTACACTAAAATTCAAAACCACTGATAAATGAGTAATTAATGAAATGTTAAGAATTATCACACTTATTTGACTTAATTTTATATTTTTATGAATTTAATATCATTTAATAAAATATTGACTATTTTAAAATATCATTAGTATGTTAATTTTGAAACTACTCACTACTTGACTTTTTAAGAAATATCATAACAACATGATATCTTAGAACCAACTCTTTTAAATCTTCAATAACATGTAAAATTCATCTAATTTTTTTTATTATAATAATTATATCAATTTGTATTTATTTTAATATTTTTAGTGTCGTTTATTTGATATTTCCATTAATTATACAATTACTACATCGTCATCATGTAAGACTTTAATTTAATTATTTCTCCACTTAAAATTAAAAATAAAATATCATTATTAATATAAAAATTTTATATATAAAACTATTATTTATTGTCAAAAATATCCCTTACATAACCCCACATTAAAAATATTTCACTTATTAAAAACAAAAGTATGAAAAAATTGACATTTCTTTGAATAAAATGCTATAAGTGGATTAAAATCATCAAAGTGGCACCAAGAGCTCATAAAGAGGCCCAAGGATCATTTTGGTCAAAAATAACTCCAAAAATAAAATTATTGAAATTCTTTGGGTAATTTTTAATATTTATAATATTATTTTTTCATTTAATTACTCTATTAACCATTAACCATGGTAATAAAAATTATCGATGTTAATATTCATATTTTGATAAAAAATAAAATAGAAATATTAAAAAAATAGAAATTTTTATTCCATGTATGGAATCTATTTTTCAAAATACAAAATAGAGAATTGGATAAAATTAATTTAAAATTTATCTCGTTGATGGAATGAGAAAATGACTTTTTCAAGTAAAAATGTTCAAAAGTTAAAAAAGTTTTTAGATAAATTTACAATTTGAAATCTATTCAAATAACCTATCTTGTATTAAATGATGTAAAATTGATCTAATTATACTTTAAAACCAATAAAAAATATAATTTTACATGATAAATTATTTTTATGAATAAACGGTTTTCAATTAAATTGCGTAATTGTTTTACTATTTATCAAAACATGAATCATTTCAAAAAAAATACCAAACAATCAACCAAAGTAAATTTCTATATTCATCCTTCAAATAACAAGTTTATTTTTTCATGTATAATATATAAATTTCAAAAACTAGATTTTAAAAAAATTCACCATCAAAAGGCGGTAGAACTGTTCTTTATATAATTATTGTTTTTAGCCATAAAACTAGGTTTATTATATATTCTATTGAATATAGTGTCAATTTTTATTGAAAAATTAATATAAAATTCTTAAATATTATTAAATATTAAAATTACTTATTTTATCCTTACTTGGGTCATTACATCAAATTTATTAAAGATAAATAGATTATAAAATCGCATGTTGTTACAAACACATACCAAATAACAACATAAATTCCCATAGAAAACCTATACTTACACAGTCAAGTCATATACATTTATATCTCATGGATTCATTGTACTACCATTATGGGATGATAAAGTCTTTCTTATCCCCTCAATCAATCCAATTTCTATATATTAATATGATAATGAGCATTAACCAAGTCAACTTCACATGTCACAATCCCCAGGTGTCAAGAATCACTCACTCAATCATCCAAACAGTTACCACTAGTGGAATAATACCATTTTATCCTTAGTTTTTAACTGAGAGTAATATGGTCAGATGGTATTGAAAACCTTATTTTAACCATTCATTGAGTCATTCTGTGTATTTTTAATAAATGAAATGTAAAATACATATAATTTCACTTATTTATATAACTAACACTATAAATATCAATAAAACCATTATCTTTATAAAGTATGAATAATGTTACAGGTTTTATTTAAAAAAATATTTCAATATACAAAATATTTATTGGAACAAAAAACAAGAAAAATGAACTAGAATATTAATGGAAAAATTAAACACATGAAAATAGAAATAATGTTTTGGATTATTTTCCTATATTGTGGAAATGTTCTCCAGATATTTTGATGTTCAACTTTTTCATTTGTTTTGAGAGGAAAAAATCATGTGGCATTTCGAATGTCATCTGGAATATCTCATGTGTATTTTGGAATGCTTTTCTATGATAACATTTATATAGCTCATGTGGAATCTTTATAATTTCCGATAGATCTGGGAAAGGAATTTTGAAAAATTATACTAAAAATATGAGAGATTTAGTAAACATATCTATGATCAGTAAAAATCATCAAAAAATGAAAATTTTGAAATATGTATACTAAATACCATGGGATAGGAAATCAATGGATATGTGAAAGAAGTAGAGCGGTGTCTCAGCTACGGAAGAGACAAAAATGACTATCATGACCCGACCCAAGATGGGGCTTGAGCTGTAACTACCCCACACCCACCTCCATAGGCCATAGGGTAGAGAAAAGAACAAATGGAATAACTAAATCTGGGAGGCCTTTTCCTAAGTACCTGTAAACACACTCACATCTAACTCAATGAAAAAGTTTAGAGGAAAATAGTAAAAGATGCAAAACTGCTATAAATTAAACCATTCATTCTTGAACCTCTAAAAATACATGAGTATGGTAGTTTAAACTGAAACTAAAAGGGAATAAATATACATCCAACAAGAAATTTCTCCCAACCAAATACAAAATTCAAAAATCAAATTGGTAAAAGAGAGCTCAGATCCATAATCACAAGCTATGACCACCATACATGATCCATGTACCCAATATCCCTATGATTCTCTAAAGTCATTGTTAACCTATGTGTCATCTTTAGAAGAAATGATAAATGCGATAAATATACTTACAGGGGTGGGTAGAAACGTACATAGTAGTACACCCCAAAAGATGAAGGAAGATTTGTAAGAGATATAGTGGAAGAGAAATATAGTAGATAGAACAAGGTATAGTGGAAGAGTATAAGTTAACCCAACATTAGAGTGAATATAATATCGTCCAAAAATAAGGAGTTAGGCACGATGATTAGTTGAACTACTCAACAAGTATTCACCACCTATAGTAGGAGCATAGACCCATCCAACCATGAGAACCTAAACATAGAAAGAACATGGAATAACCCACATGTCTTCACCTCTGAAGGAATGAGAGTATCTAAATACAAGGATTAAATAAAAAATAAAGAATATATATATATATATTCTCAGTCAAAGAAGGTCAAATGTGATATTAAGAGGATCGCCATCTCATAGTTTAGCCCAAGAATAAGAGTATCCAATAGTTCCAAAAGTCCATCATTGATTTCCATCATCCCATGTGTCTAACCTGAAGTAACTATCCAATTAAAACGACCCCTCATCACTGTGCTTCACAAACACTAGGCTCAATCTCTAGGTAGAGGACCCACTCCCGGGTACAACAAGATGGTACCACTCTAAAGGAATTTAAGACCCATGACCATCTCGGTAGGAGGGTTCCACTATATGTCATTGAGGGACTTTACCCAGCCTAGATCGACAGGAGGGTTACACTTAGAAGGTTGAGGATCCATGCCTATCCCAGATAGATAGTTCCACTCTCAGTCATTAATGACTCATGCTCTGCATCCTAGGATGATTCCAAATGGAATTTTGAGGACCCATGCCCACCCCATCTAGAGGGTTCCACTCTAGGTCATTGAGGACTCATGAAATTCCCCATAGGAGGGTTCCACTTGGAACTAGAAAGACATCGAGGACCCAATACCCAAGTTAACTGGAGGATACCACTCGAAAAGGAGTCTCTAGTGATCCTACCTAATCACTACTATCATCGGGGTCACCATAGTAAGAAATGTGCCTATAAAATTACACATCATAACTCCAAATTAGCAACTGAAGGTCCATCACGTTCTACATGGAAAAAACTCAATATAGGCTGCTCTAGGTCCAAAATATGAGTTCAAAATAATGAGATATAAAGCCTTGAATATTCATAAAAAAGTACATAGCATGTAAGGAACCCACACAACATGTGGTCTGGATATGTTGTTTGGTCGTGTACTCACCAACATAAGACTTCCAAGATATGTAGTACAACACAGTGTGTAAGGGTACTACATGACATGACTCGTCCAAAATATTTATGGACATAAGAGGCTCATAGTCGATCTGAAGAGAAAATTGTAATTTCACTAATATACCTCTTCAAATGGCCTTAGATGGGAAAATGAATCACTCTGTTGGGATCCTCTGGAAAAAAACACGTAAGATAGACTATTCACTTACCTCAATCAAACACCCTGTGAAAAAGGCACATCTCACCACATCACACTCGAATGGTGTCTCGTGGGCCTAAGCTAGGAGTTCGAATTAAATACCCAATATTGGTATTGAAACGTCCACCTTAATTTCAAGGTTATAGCTTCATTTATAGTCTGTCATTCCAACACTATAATAGAAATAAATTCTAGATACAATATCCCCAAATAATAATAATTTTATTATTATTGGGTGTTTCATTGACCCAAGATAGAAGTCTGAGAAAGCTATCCAACATCGGTCTTAAATTGACTGTCCCAATTACAGGGTCACACTACCACTAATAGTTCATCTAACTGATTCCATATGAATAAGTTATGTCCAAATTAATGTTTTTCCAAGAAATAATAATAATAATTTAATTTATTATTATTTCAAAATGTTAATCTAATGAGGTGGAGATCAATATACAAACCCCTCATCCTCTTTCAGGCAGTGCATAAGAGTTGCACAACCCTCCCTTATTTTTTTTAATTACTTCATTACACTTTAAAAAATTTATTAATAATATTAAATTATTTAAAGGGGAAAAATAACTTCATCACAGGTGAACCATAACGATGCCTCCCCCAAAGTATTCATGTGCACCAAGTTTGTATCATTTTGAGAAAAATGTTATTAATTTACATCAAAAACATAAAACCATTTTTCTTCATTAATTGAATTTAAACCATTCAATTAAAATTAGTTGCCTTTGTTAAATTAAAATCATTTAATTTAATTAACCCAAAAATTTATTCCACCATTATTATTATTTATTAAAAAAATAATAACAAATTCCTCCTTTGATTTTATTAATGCATCACTATTAGTATTATTATTATTATAATTATTATTATTAATGCCCATCATGTTGACCATATATGACCACCTCGTCTGAGATCCAAGTCTTTCCACCATCACGTACTCATCGAGAAGCCTCTTCCATGATATCTCTTTCATAGTCTCTACTCTAAACTGATCTCATCGCACCACACATCACTTATACGCATCAACTAGGAAAACATTGATTATCGACCCAATCTCGAACAACCTCTGATCACAAATATCATACATATTGTACCAAACAGATCTGTTCTCTAAACACCATACCGCTTGTGTAATAATCTATCCCCAAACCATTGATCTTCATGTTTTTCATGCTATCACAATGAATCTGAGGGTTCAACTGCATTAAAACCCACCCTGGAAAAGTTGAATTGTGACCCAATGGTCCAATGATGAAGAACATGAAGAATGGTGGGGTAAATCACCAATAAAAATGCGATAAACATCGTGGTCCAACTTTTCTTGGAAAATGGTTTCATGGAAGGTAAATATGGGTGAGAAACATGGAATGTATAAGAAATAAATTGAAAAAATAATTTATTCCAATACACGGGCTCATGAGAAGGTTCAAATTATCATTAATCAAAGAGAGGGAATTGATCATGATCAATCATTTAATTATAAGGGAATAAAACCAAATATAATGAGTCCTACCTTGATTATGGATTTAAATTAGTGAATAATGCATCTTCCATCAATGAGTAAGACCCTCTACGATCACTATGCATTGATCCACCTCAATCTAATCGTTGTTTGTCATTCGATGTCGATCTTCCAAAGAAGAATTATTTCCTCCTACTATTGGATCTATCAAGGGTTATGTGGGAAAAAATAGGAAAATCATCATAATAGGGTTTATGTAGAGGGTTTAATTAGTTTTTTTAATAAAACAAAAAAATCATACCCACCAACAAATACCACATCTAAAAGTCTCATACTAACTAATTTTATGTCATTCCTAGGGTAAATACCGCATTCTAAACTCAATGGTGGTCTCATATTTCTCATAAGAGTCCAAATATATGATTTATTTGGGTTATGGTTATTAAATAAATAAATAAAATTAATTAATCTATTCAGTGAACCCACCAACGGTTTACCCATACAAACATCCCATGCTGACCAACATTCGTTTACTCTGAGGGTAAAATCCACATTCTAGATTCAAATGTGTCCTCATATTTTCAATTAGAGACTCCATTCGGTAGATATTTTTCTTTATCAAGTAAACCACGCCTGAAAACAAATATTTAATAATTTTATAAAATTAATTCTGGGCTCACCAGGGTATGGAATCATGTGTTGTCCTAGCACCTGGCTCTAAAAATATTTCTGGGAATATTCCAACGTCTTACATGAAAAAACTAGAGTCTCTAAATTATTCCATTTTTCAAATATTTCCACCCCCAAAAAGTACAACTAAGTAGAGAGGTTTGGATATTGATCTCGTATATGGCTTTTCATACATCTACCCTACATTGGGATGTAAAATCAAAGGAGAAATGTGAAACTCCCTCATCACCCCCTCTAATAATGGTATCAGAATCATCGTTCGACCCTAAAAATGATAATGTGATTCCCTTCCATAGAAAATCATTCAAGTGAAACTTCTAAAGATATCTGTTCATGCAATATCTCATATTATATGTCCCCTAGATGGTAGTGCCTTCAAATCATCAAGGTGAAGAATACCACTACCAGCTCTAGATTGTGAGCCATGTAGTTCTATTAATGGGGTCTCAAATTCCTTGACTTGAATGTGATAATTGTCTACAACCACATCAGGGTTGACGCTGAACAAGATAGGATACTTGTGAACTAGTAAGTTTTTTAGACTCCTCCAACCACATGAAACTAGAAACATAATGATCATGGCATACCTCACGTGTCTTCACCTATCTTGGAATGAGAGTAACATAAATATAGTAACTTGTCCACACCCACTATAGGCATCCCATGAAAAAAAACTCCATAGGAAATGTCAACACATGCTCTGAAACTCCATTAAAAAACCTCTCCCTATATGGACAAGTCTAAGGAATGTCTTCAATACACTACATAACTTTCCTCTTTGTGTGGCATTGACTCTCCCACATGGTTTTGGTCGCATCATAAAAATTCCATCTTAGGGGGGAAAGTTTCCCTCTTCCACATGAGTTTGAATCTAGGTCAAACTACTTCATATACTCCTTGGGCATCTTGTGTACAAACTAACATCAAGAACACAAGGGTACTAGAGAACAAAAAAGGGCTACCCTAATTCTCAACTGGGTATTACCAAGCCCTTTGTTCAAAAACGCCAACAAGTCACCTGGCCCTGAACACACAAGTTCGAGGGACTCATCCACCACACCTCGATACTATCAGCTTCGGTTGGCACTGACTCGCCCTCATGATTTTATATCATCTCAAAAATGTGTCTCTATATGGGAAGAACCTCTATTATTCATGCATTCAAATCAATGTCAAAAAACAGTGAAACGTGGTTATAGAGACACCCCGTGTCCTACCTGTTTAAACTTCAAACAAGTAGTGGGGAGAAAATAGTACTTCACACAGTGTCTAATAATTAATACTGCAGAAAGTAGATGAGACATAGAGAACACAACTTATCATCTTGGGTGATGTGAGTTAATATACATCCCAATCCTATAGCTATCCACATCCCTAGACACCAACCCCCTGATCTTGACATGGGTTGCCTAGTGGTGGTGGTAGGATCTCATAGCGACATCCACCACCCATAGCTCCAACATCTCCTCTTCCAGCTCAGCATCCCTAGAGACCACTCTATCCATTCATGGTAGATTATTAATCATGGAACTTCCCCTACCTTGTAATTCAATCAGTTATCAATTCATACTGATCAGCACATTGGGTCGAGCAGTCTTGTTCCATGTGACCTTGTCCGTCACATGTAAATGAACCTCCCCTCTACGGGATACCTCTAACCATGTTCCTAAGTCTAATAATGAAAAGTTATCCTATTCTGAGATCCTAGAACCTTGAATCTACAACCTACTTCTGATGACTCAGATCTGTGATGCCCACTTTTAGATCTGGCACTCTGGCATTGGTGGGAATGTACAAGGGAAAAACGCCGACTCAAATATCATTGTGGAGTCCCCTCTCAAACTAACATTCTTATAAGTATCCATACCGGATCATGTTAAGGGACTAATGCATAATTTTTGTGAACCTCATTGCATACTCAGGAGCTATCCTCCCTCCCTAATACAACTCTTGAAGTTCCTGTATCTTGAAAGGGCATAAGTAGGAGGGGGTAGTACTCATGAAGGAATAGCCATTGTAAGTTAGTAAATTAGAGTTTAGACTCATCGTGCATATATGTAACAATAATCTAGAAATGCCTAGATACTTCGTTGTAGAAGATAGCTTCCAATGCAGCTACATGATTAATTAGGGACCAAACATGTTTGGATATATGGACCACCGAATCTAGCCAATCATCTTCAACATGAGGATCTAGATCATCATAGAACCTCAATAGTCATTGATGTTGGATCTCATGGAGAATTCTTAGCCTACCCGAATCCTTAGCCTACTCTTCCAGAATGATCTGCAACTTGATAGGGTAAGTGATACTACCTTCTCTCATAGAGGAAGGAGGTCACAGGATGGACTTTGGACTGGGGCTTTATCTGTCATCGAATCGTTTTCATGAACTACAGTTGGTATCCTAGATAGATTTCGTTGTGGATTTATCTTAAAAGTTATCAAATATTACCACAATCAGATGTGCATATATATTTATATTAATAATAATGTGGAGGTTATTCATGAAGTATAGTTAAATAATCAATCCTATATGATTCATATACCACTAATCCTTGTAAAAAATGTCTTGGCATGCCGAGTTGACAAGTAGGTAGTTAGGGTCCTGATGAATGGATACATTGGCCACTATACTATCACTAGACTTCTTATCCTAAGAGTTGTATTGGAGAATCTTTTACATGGTTTTCCTAAGACCAACTAAATCACCTTAAGGGGATACATCTGAACAACATCCCAAGGAATGAAATTTCTCTCATACCAATATGTCATGACGCTACCCAAGATAGGGCTTGATCCACAACAACCCCAAGTTCTCCACCATAGGCTAGGGAGTGGAAACAAGTTCGGAATGCATAACTAATTCAAGGAAGACTTTTACTAACTAAATGTATTCACACATACATCAAACTCAATGAAAATGTGCAGAGGAAAGAGTAAAATATGAAACAATATCATAAAGTAAACCAAGCATGCATGAACCTCTAGATAGTTAAAGAGTACGATAGTGTAAACTGAATTTAAAAGGTAAAAATACATTCCCAAATAGAAATGGATCCCAACCTAATAGAAAACTAGAAAAGCAAACATCTTAATGAGTTCCCATATTCTGAATCCCAAGATACGACCATTGTACGTAGTCTAAGAACCTAGTATCCCTAAACTCTTCTAAAGTCATAGTCGACCAGTCCATCATCGATATAAGACATGATATGTGAGGGAAAATCCCATGTAGGGGATGTATAAACATACCCAATAGGACTCCTCAAATTCTAAAGGGGGCAGTAAGAGAAATAATAGAAGTGAAAGATAGTAGATAGTAAAAGGTATATTGAAATAGTACATCTCAAACCAATAAGATAGTGAAAGTAATCATGTCCCAGAACAAGGTTCTGGATATAGTGAGTAGATGAACAAATCATATAGTATTATCCACCTATATTAGGAGAGTAAACTCATCCAAATATGATAATCTAAATATGGAAAGAACATGGCATACCTTGCACGTCTTCGCCTCCCCTGGATGGATAGTATCTCAATCCAATGTGTAAATATAGAAGAAAGAAAATATATATGCTCAGTAAAAGTATCTGAAATGATAGAGTAAGGGTATAGACATCTCACAACTCAAACCATGAAGAAGAGTAGCCAACAGTTCCAAAAGTCCATCAATAATGCCCAACATCCCACTCATCTTCCCACAAGTAACCATCCATGTTAAACCATGCCTCATCACTGTGTGGGACAGTCGAGGGGATCAATCACTCGGTAGATGACTCGTTCCCTAGTATAATAGGTGGGTTCCTCTCTAAAGGCATCAAGGACTCATGCCCATCCTGACTAAAGGATTACACTCTAAGTAATCAAAGACCTATGCCCAGCTCGGGTGGAGGGTGCCACTTGGAATTTTGAGGACCCATGAACATCTCGATTAGTGAGTTCCACTCTAGATCATTGAGGACCCATGCCCGACCCCATAGGAAGATTTTACTCAGAAATTCAAGGACCAATACCTAGCCCTACTGGAGGGTTTGACTCTAGGTCATCAAGGACCCATGATCGGCCATGTAGGAGGGTTCCACAACAAAATTTAAAACATGTTGAGGACCCCCAACCCAGCTCAACTAGAGGTTACCACATGAAAAGGGGTATGGTGATCCTACCTGATCACTATTGTCATCAAGGTCGAATGTATTTAGCTTTCTTCTCAGAAAATTCCACATCATAACTCCAAATCCACAATATAGGGAACCATCATGTTCTACATAGAAAAAAAATAAGATAGCCTACTCTCAAGACAAAATCTGAGTTCGAATGAAGGAGATATGAACCCTTAAGTATTTTTAAAGAAGTATAAAACATGTAAGGGACCCACACTACATGTGGTACCACTATACTGTCTGGTCGTGTCCTCACCATCACACAACTAACGGTCTATGTTTTACTACATGGTGTGTAAGGGTATTACATGATATTCCTCTTCCAAAATCCTAATGAACACACAAGGCTTATCATTGGACTGAAGGAAAAAAATGTAATTTCACTAATATGTCTCTTCAAACGACCCTAGATGTCCAAACTAACTACACAGTTGTGATCCTCATGGAAAAACCTTCAAGATAATAAATTCAATTTTCTTAATCGGACACCTGATGAAAAAGGTACATTTCAATTCATCTATCTTGAATGGCGTCTCATGGGCCGGAGCGATGAGTTCAAATTAAATACCCAAAATTGGTCTTGAAATTTACGCCTTAATTTTAGGTGCACGTCATCACAGACAGTTTTTCATTACATCACCATAAGAGGAAGATATGTCAGATACAATATCCTACAAATATAATTTTATTATTATTGGTCATTTTTTGGACTCAAGACTCGAGTCTAAAAACGGTATCCAAATTCGGTCTTAAAATGGATGTCTCAATTCTAGGGTCATGCTATCATTGAAGGTTCACCAATCCAATGACATATGAATATGTTACAGCCAAATTAATGTTTTCCCATCAAGAATAATAATAATTTATATTCTTATTAATATATAATATTAATAAAATGAGGAGGAGATTTACATATAAACCCCTCCCCCTCCTTTGGGTAGTGAATAAGAGTTTCACAACACATACGTATTTCTCTTTAATTACTTCATTACACATTAACACATTTATTATTTATAACAATTGAATTCAAGTGTAGAATGACCTTCATCATTTGTGCACCATAACCATACCACCTCCAACGTATTCATACACCCCATGTTTTATCATTTTGAGAAAATTGTTATTAATTTCTATCAAAAACATAGAACCATTTTTATTCATTATTTGAATTTAAACCATTCAATTGAAAAAAAATATTCACAAAATTAAAATAATTTCATTTAATTAACCAAAACTTTTATTCCACTGTTATTATTATTATATAATATAATAATAATAATAGAATCCTCCATTAATTTTATTAACACGCCAATATTATTATTATTATTATTATTATTATTATTATTATTATTATTATTATTAACATCAATCATATTAACAACATCTGACCACATCGTCGGAGATTCGAGTCCTTCAACAATCACATCCTCGCCAAGCAACCTTCATCATGATCATCACACATGGTCTTCTCTTAGAACCGATATCGTTGCACCATATGTCATTTCCACATGTCAACGGGGAAAATGTGGATTATCGATCTAATCCCGTACTACCTCCAATCACAAAACTCATGCTCGTGGTACCAAACTGATCCTTTCACTAAACAGAGTCCCACCCATTTATTAATTCACCCCCAAACCATCAATTTTTATGTCATTCGTGCTATCGTAATGAATCCAGGGGTTCAACTGCATTCACCCAAACCCTAACAAAGTCAAATCATGACCTCATGGTCCAATGATGAAGAACGTGGTGAATAGTGGGGGAAAACACCAATAAAAAGGTGATAAGCAACTTTGGCCAAGAGTTCTTGGACCAAAATTTCATAGTTGGGATACCAAGGTGAGAAACATAAAATAAAGAAGAAATAAATTGAAAGAATAATTTATTTTGATACTCGGGATCTTGTGACAGTTCAAATTATCATTGATCAAAGAGAGAGAATTGATCATGATCAATATTTATGTTATAAGGGTGAAAAATAACATATAACTAGTGATACCTCAATTATGGATCAATCGTTGGGGAATAATTCATCTGCCAGTGATGAGGAAGACCCGCTGTTATTATTACCCATCAATCCACCTCTATTTGATCATCATTCATTGTTTGATATCGATTTGAAAATGAAGAATGATCTCTTCCTCCTCCTGGATCTAGGATGGGTTATACATCTAACCCATGACAATTCATCATAAGAGAGTTTTTATAGAGATTTTAATTAGTTCTTTTAACAAAAAAGAATTATTTATTTATTTCAATTAAACATACCTTCCAATGGATACCTCATCAGAACATCTAGTATTGGCCAATTTTAGGTCACGCCTAGGGTAGGCACCACATTCTGAACTAAACGGTGGTCTCAGATTTCCCATCTAAGTGTCTTTTTATGAGTTATATAGGTTATGGTTATTAAATAATTTATTTAATTTAATTAATTTATCCAATGCACACACCAACAGCTACCTCATTTGAATGTCCTGCACCAACCAATTTTATATCACTCCTAGGGTAAACTACATGTTTTGGATTCAACTGTGGACTCATATTTCCTATCAGAGACTCCATTTAGGATATATTCTACTTTATTCTATAAAACCACACACTAAATAAAAAAAATATTTTTTATTTATTATAATTAATTATAGGCTCACAGTGCCTTAGAATCACAAGCCTTCCCTACATCTGGATTCAAATATATTTCATGGAATATTCCAGAGTCTTACAAAGAAAAATCTGAGTCTCTATAATGATGATGGGTTTTGATCTCTATAAAATAAGGTGGAGCAGTGATAGTGGGTTGAAAACCCACATAGAGATGAAGATTTCAAAGATTTGTGACTAGGGTTATAAAAAATATCATTGGTAAAAATACAAACTAAATCAAGATTTGTGCCTTATAAATTTTTAGAAATATTTTTAATATTCGTTTTTATAAAAATTGACTTCATTAAAAGCATTATCCTATCAATTTTTTATAAAATGAAATGTGTAAAGAAACCACATCATGCCTTTAATATTGGTTATGTAATAACTGATGATAAAAAGATATTTAACATCGGTTATTGAATAACTAATGTTAAAAGATTGATGTGGAACAAAATTATTTTTTACTGGAAACCTATCGCATGACTCCCCCATCTTCCCAAAGAGTTATGTAAACCAAGGGATAAATTAAAGTTCAAGATCCCCCTTATATATTTAAGATTATATTTTCTAAAGGAAAAATCATTGTATCCAACTTGTCTATACAAAACCAAAGGATAAAGACACACATTTCATGTGTATATCTTAACTCCCTCTCCTAATGAAACGATGATGGAATTTAAAAATAAGGTTAACCAACCCATACATGATTCTAATGCACTACACCCCATTCCATGTCACCTTTCAACCAACATTATCATTATTCTTATAAAACATCACCTGTTAAGTCTAAATTTCTACCATTCATGTATCAATGACAATAAAACATGCAAAAAAGAAATAAAAAAAAACTTCTCTAAAAAATAAAATTTTTTAATAACCATTTTATTCCAAAACCAAGACATTGTATAAATTTTGACCAAATAATTTAGCTTAAAATTATTAATTTTAGAACATAAATCCCAATAAAAAATTGAAATATTTTTAAATCATTCTTTACCACCAAAAGACTTTTTATATTATTATTAGGATAAAGGGATTAAGATCATACAAGGATCAAATTACATGCGTCTATAATAATGAAGCCTAAAAGCATAAACCTAAAAAAGATTGTACCCTCAGGAGGGAAGGAACAAAGTCTGAAAAAAGAAGAATAGATCCTTCTAGGATTTTCTAGATGCAAGATAGTCTATCAAAACATTACCATCATTCTATGTCTGAATAATGGCCTTGTGGTTGTTCATTAGTCACATGTATCTTCTAATGAAGTATTCAATGGATCAAGGAATAGATCCTTTAACTCACACCACATTGTAGATTACTAATGAATCAGTCTCAATATCCCTGATAGGAATGTTATTATGATTTCATAGGAACACTCCTATGAGGATAGCATGAGATTCTACTTGGAGACAATCACCGGTGCTAAAGAAAGATGAGAAAGCTACCATAACTGAACCCTTGGGGTATCTGACCACTCAACCACCATTCATAGATCTCATGAAACAAGAACCATCTATGTTTATTTTTTTCCCCAAGATGGGAAGTTTAAATTTGATTCACTTCCCTTGAAATCTAGTGTCTTTGTTGAGGGAGGGGTGTGAGGGAAGTAGAGGCTTGAGGGAAGGGGAAATATTCTAATCCTTACGCATCCTGGCCAGGTCCAGAATTAAGTTTCTGGTTTTGAAGATGATATGTGTTATAGTCCCTTGTGATGTATGGTGTTTTTTTTCATTCTAAGATGAATGGAGGGGCAGAAACTGGCAGTGAAGATCAAAGACCTGGAATTTCTCTCAGCACCGAGTCTATCTGCACCATAAAACCACTATTGGAGGATATTCTCAATCGAAAAAACCAGATTAGACCACCCTGTGAATTGGCTGAACGAACCCCAAAACTTATTTTTCCACTCTCAATTAAAAAACAAACGTTCAGTAGACTCGGTCCTTATTTCCCTACAATTGAGGCATTTAAATTCTAGGTTAATCCCTCTCTTCAAGATATTCTTGTTGGTTGGTAGGGCTTTGTTCTGGACATTACAAAACAAGAACATAGACTTTGAAGGGATCATATTTCACTCTAAATTTTCTCCCCAAAGATACTATGGAGAGGAAACATATTTAGTTTTAGGAAAAATATCTCATAGAGAACATACCATCCACATAAATAGTGAAAACACTTATGTTTGGGACATTAGTCATCAGGATGTTGTCAAAGATACCCCTCTGATTATCATCCAAGGTTCTATGGATGAAGTTGGGATGTTTAATGGCCTCCTTGATGCAAATATTTAGAATGGGGAATCTCGTAAATCCAATAGTTTTCCCTATCTATTCCAATGGATAATATATCCCTTGCCAATATTCCATTGGGTATGTTGCTGGAGGTTAGGTAGATGAGGCTGGATCATCTTATGAATTTTGGAGGGTTTAATTCTAGACAAGATACCTCTATTCCCATAAGTACTTTTCATGTGCTTACCCCACATGGATTCCCCCTCAATTATCTCCTAGGATATTTTGTAATGAATTCCATTCATGGTTCCAGAAATTCACTTAAAGTTAATACTTCCTTAATTAATGGGTTTAGAAAACCTTCTCTATGTGGCCCAATGATAAAGACCTTCCATGTGGTAATCCCATATAAAATAGATCAGAGTGATCTCAATGTTGGAAATCACATTCCTTGTAACTATCAAAGTGGAAAATATATATATATAAGGATTTAAGAGATGATAGAATTTATCTGAGTGATTCTCCCTCCAAATGATAAGAAACTATTTTTCCAATTGAGTATGCGACCCATTATTTTCTAAATAAGAATATCAATGTGCTTGATGAGAAGGTAATTAGGGGACACTGGGGAACCCATGTAGTCCATAGGGAAAGAATCTTTGAGAAAACCAAGGCTATTTTCTAAATACCTTGTCCTCATATCTGACTATTTATTAGGAGCAAAAAAGTTACTATTCTCACTAGTTATAACTTGTATTCTCCAAGAAAAATAAACCTATAAGGATTCATTAACCCCCTAAATAGATATTCTACTACCACTAAAAAAATATAATTATTTAATCTAAAAACATGATATAGGAGATACCCCTAATCAATTTCTTGGTATGTTAGTGGATAAACTTTACCACAACTATGAAGTGATTAATGTATCGACTGAGGAAATCTTGAGAAATTATAAAAAGGGAGGGGGAGTGGATCTCCCTATATTAATCCACAAATATCATTGAAAACCCAAACTGTTTTCCAATGAATGAAGTATAAAAATATGGAGAAATAATAAAATGGAAGGAAAGATTGATGAATAGTATATAAAACCCCATACATGAAAAGTTCCTATTAATAAAGCTCCACTCAACTCTATCATAGGATTTTTTTTCATATCCAATTTTATGGACACATTACTTTTAAAATTCATAAAGTTGATATCACTGATCACCTCTTGGGCCAAAGAAAAATAACCTTGGATAGATATGACTTTTATGAACCCATGTTGTTCCTCAACAACCCAATTTGGAAAGAAGGGATAAAGACTTTGGTTAATAATTCCAACAAGGAATTTATACGATATTTTAAATATGCTAATAGGAAGCTACGAATTCAAACAGTGAGGATCTTTGAACTTGGTCACTAAAAAAATTCTGGTAGCACATGCCACACGAGGGAGATTTCTACCTGGTATATAGTAATGCACCGCACTGATCATACTCTTCTTCACAATATCCCATGATGCGCTATAAAATGAAGTATAGAAAGCATCCAGGCCAGGAACGCTGTCAGGTTTTATGGACCAAACCACCTCATGAATTTATTCCTCATCTGGTATATCCTTCATCCTTCCAATCACTTCTTAAGTCAAAAAATAGGAAATAAAATCAAAAATATTAGTTGATCCCCTCGTATAACCACCCACCGTACTCAGGTTATGAGATTCCAAAAAATATTTGAAGTAGTTGTCATCTATATTTCTAATAATATCATTTTAATTACTATAGGGTCAATCCTCCAAAAGAAATTTGGGATTCGTGTGTATGTGTTTCTCTTCGATAAAATCACAGAAATACCCTGTGTTTCTATCTACTTCATGGATCTATTTCACTCTTGACTTTTCATGGGAAATGCATTCCTACCTCTACAACAAATCTTCTAAGGAGTCTTTCTTACATTTCAATTCACCAAAAAATGTATCATCCCATATATTCTCTAGGATCAACTCTAACAACTATATGTCCCTGCTAATTTCCTTCGGGACTTGATCACCTGTAGGATGACTCATTACCTAGGAGAGAAGATGTCCTTTGAGATGCCTTAGATTATTATAAAGATAGAGCCATGGGTTAACTCTAAAAGAGTGGTTCTTATAATTCCTCAATTTCTCTAGGAAATCTGGTTTATCATCCCATGTGGAGGATAGCTAGAAATATTCTTCATTAACAAAGGAAAAGTCATAATTTTTCAATTATGGAATAATAATGAAAAATCATTTAGAATCACATTTTTATCATTAAAATAAAAAGTTGTGATAAAAAATATTTTACCTTTTCACCCCATGTAATATCAAAGATAATATTTACAAATATCCATTAATAAAAACATAATTATCTCAAACCATTTACTTTAGATTTTTAAAACCAATATAAGAAACACAATATTTAATAAAATAACATTTCTCACCCAAAAGACTAACCAAAATCAAAACTCATTTAAAAATATCATTTCATTCCAGGTTGTAAACCAAATTCACCAAGAAACATATCAACAAAATTTTTATTTTTCCTAGGAAATAGCAATGTAACAAAACATCATTTTCTAAAAGAACATTTTACATAAAGGATTTATTTACCAAATTTAAAATCATATTGATCCTTTACAACATCATAATGAAACCTCATATGTTTACACAAAAAAAGTTTACAATTTAAATCACACTAATTCTATAAAATGGTCTATAAGCATCAAACAAATAAGGATAACACAATCCAAATTATTTATCCTTATCTATGTCCTTTGGTGAATTTTAAATAGAATAAATGTCAGCAAAATTTTATGGAATACTAAAATCAGTTAATAATAATCAATACGAGTGATCAAGACACACTGTAATATTAACATGATATATAATAATATCAAAGATACTAAATATAACCATTGTTCAACACTTTATAGTTATGGATAAAAATACTCATAACATTTCCATATCATGATGTTATTTTCTATAATTAATCAAAACCACTATTTTTCAAAATCTAAAAATAGGTAAATAACAATTTTTTATACCCAATTCCAAGTTTGTTTATCCAAATATTAATATCCAATAATATAACATTAATTCCATTTCATGATACTAAATGATGTATAAGATGTCAAGCTTTTCTTAATCGTTCATGCCCAAGACACCTCACATGGGGAAAATGTAACAAACCATCTCATTTTTTGAGTCAGTCAATACATCACATTTCCAAAAATTCGTTGAGAAATTGGCCCTCTCTATTGATCATATATTTCTATAGGCTATTTTTAGAGTTCTAAAACACCTTGTTTCTACACCACTAGACCCTGAATAAACCAAAATAATATCACTTGTAAAACTTTAACCAAACTCGGCTACTCAATCTATTTCCCTAAGGTCGAACTAGGATATTGATTTTCCCTTGGAATCATCCCCCAAATAAGGGATCTTAATGGGCCTTAGGCATACTAGATAAGCCCAAAAATACACATTTTTTTGGGTGGGATGGACTATAAAATAATGTTCTATATTTTAAATGAGATTAAATGTATCATGTAAAAAATATTACAGGCTTAAGTGAGCCATACTAAAAAAATGTGTGTTTTCTCGCATGACAATAACATTTTTTATCATTTTAGTACTATTTTTTAACTATATATTTTTTATGATAAACATATATATATATTTTTATATACTGTTAATATTTATATAAATTAAATTTTATGTGATAGAAATTATATATTTAATATTTAATATTTATTAATAATACATGTATACATTTTATTAAATATTTATTCTTAGTCTTAATTGAAAATGTGGTCCAACCTGTGAACTGGTCAACATAAAATGTGGACCAAAATAGACTATATTTCCTAATCCTATATTAAATACGGGCCTAAATGGACCAAGAATTTTTTGTCCTGGTCTGCATGGGCATGGCCCGGTCTACCCTAATCCAACCCATTAATCACCCCTACTCTCAACTGTGAAAGGAAAAATAGTAAAATAAAATGGATAAAAAATATCCATGTTGAAGGGTTTATCTAATGACTTTTACCACTAGCAGTAACCATTTCATACAATAAGTAGTGAAACCAAATGAGTAAATGTATATTGATCATAAAACAACATTAAAAATATGCTCACCTTTATAAATACTAAAAAATCAAAAAAATCTATCTCCTCCAATATTATTCACTAATCATGGTATTAATCTCATCTAAACTACTATGTGATGACCTCTTATAACTAAAACTCAGACCAAAAATATTCACATATAGGGGGTCAGTATAAAAATTTAATAGGATTTCCTCAATAACTTTTCATTCACTCCATTCATTTGAAAACCAAGTAACTCAAATGAATTTTATAAAAACAATCCCAACTCACACAAATTCATATAACCAAAATATTGAAATCTAATAACAGTTTACGTAATAATATTTTGATAGAACCAAAAACCAAACATTTCATTGATCTATCATTTCTCAATCTATAAAGTCACACACTCATTCTCAATTACGACCATATAAAGTCTTAAATGTTTAAGTTTCAAACACTTGGGAAAATCATACTGATAAGTCCCCCAAATTTAATTTGTCTGCATAATCATCTATTGGGAGGTGAATCCAGTTTTAGTTTTCCAGAAGATTATTCACCAGAACATTGTTTGTTGGAAAAAATTTCAATTGAAGGTGAAGCAGTTAAGTGTAAAAATAGCTCTAGTGGGTCTTCTCCAAGGGCATGAGGACCTTCCAAATGTTCATATCTTTTTATGGGAAAAAATGAGTGGTAAAGGTCTAGATATTCAGTGGACGACGATGCTAACATGTTGGTGCACAAGATAAGGTTTCCAAGATGTGTTGAATGGGATTTCAGGGGATCATGTATTACTTATTAAATGAATGAAACTTGGTATATGAATGTTTCAGAACTAAATTATATGTATAATAGATAACATAAGATAATTTATATTGATAATTAATTTTAGAGATAATAATTTTGTTATTATTACATATTCTGTAATCAATTCTTAATCGCTTGTATCTTCTCATTATAATAAAAAATCAATGTTTTTCTCCTATCCACATATGAATCATTGTCTGAACCACGTTAATCACTTGTGTTAATTTTTTAATTTCTATATTAATCTTGAATTTATTTTTTCTTTCATGATTGTATGGAAGTTTTATTAGGTTGTATAGAATTAATTTTATTATAGAGTAGGGGAAAAGTATACTTACCTATGGTACCCTAATTCTTGGGGGAAGGGAACTTCTAAAGGTTGAAATTATACTGTGAAGAATCATTGAAGCCTGAATTTCTGATGTATTAAAGATCCCCCTTCTATTGGTTTTACCAAAATAATGTATTGGATAACCCATAATGTTGTATCGAAGAAAATTGTTAAAAAATTAGTTTCTCTCTTTCCTTTATGATATCTAGACTCTAGTGGGGGTTCACTGTTATCAAAATATATGGGATCATATGATAGTACGTTCTTAGTGGGAAGGTTTTAAAGAATGGATTTTTCTTTCTGGAGAATGATGATGGAAGATAAATTGAATTAGAATGGACATGATCCTCCATGTATTGGTGTATGTCCATAGAAGATAGAAATGGTGGAATGGGAATGGATGGATAGAAAAAATTAGGCACTGAGGAGGATGAATTTTTCAAGAAATGTAAAATTTAACATTTTATAAATAATGAAATTTGTTGAAGTTATGAAGGAACTGGAATAAATTTATGACGAACTTATAACTTTGAACAAAGTGTTCTTGATATTGAGGATGTTTATCCAAAGGTTATAGAAATGAAAGAAAACATTAGGATCATGTGAACGATTTTAATATGATCTAAGGGAATATCAAATTCATGAATGTGAAGTTCATGGGTGATGTGTGGGAACTTCTATTTTTATAACTCCTTGAGAGTTTGTATGAGATGGTTTCTGCTTTTAGTAACTCCATTGGAAATACATTTTGGTTTTCAATGATATCAGGAGCCTAATACAAAATGAGGAGCTCAGGAATAGAGAAGTCCGGGAACCATTTGGTAATTCTCATAATTTCAATGGATAAGGATGTTCACCTCAGTAGAATAAAATATATCAAAATAAATATTTGGAAGATAATCCATAGGAGAAGATATGGGGTAAGTTTCCTAGTCCAGGGCATGTATATTAGATGTTTAGTAAACAAGGTCTCCTTAAGATGGACTACAATAGTCATAAAAATCATGGAGACTGTTAACTAATGGAAGCATAAATTTCCTTGATTTGTACTAGAGAAGAAGTTATGCATTGAAAATTATATATCTATATGCCATTTCAAAGTACATTTGGTAGATGATGAATCTCTAGGGATCTTTAGAGAAGTATATTTGAATATCTAGATGAAGAATTTAGGAGTATTAAATATTATTAATGTAATACATATCTCAGGGTTATGTAAGAACATTATTATTTATGCAAAACATGATTAGGTTGGTGGTGGAACTACTTTTTCCAATAGAGTATAATCATTACCCAGGGCACCATGGTTTTTTCAAAAGGATTAAATGATAGGATATTTTATTTGATTGGAAGTATAAATTATAATGAATTGGCTGTATGTTCATAAAATATAGAGGTTTTTCATTGAAAGATTAGTTATCTCGACAAGAAGAACATCAAGGTTATAATAGAGAAAAGAATAATAAATCTTTATCATTAGGACGTTTGAAGATGTGAAATCTCTTCGATGGATAAATAAAGGAGGATTCCCTTAAATATAGATGGATGGAATCCCTAGGACTATAAGTTAAAACTCATTCATACTGATTTTTTGGAGAATGCCCTTATTTAGTACTTTGAGGGTTTACTTTAATTTTTAACCTTCTTTTATTGTGTTAGAAGAAAATTTTGGATTTAATTTTAAAGTATAAGTTTAATATTTTTTCAAGAATTCATTTAGTGTAAATCCAAGGTGGAAAGGGTGTGTGGTCAGAAATTTAAATTCCAATGCTCTAAGAATAGTGTAAATTTTTCTAGATACAAATTTCAAAAATCTATAAGAATTAGGTGATAATTTATGAGAATATAATTTATATAAATTCATATTAAATATATTAGTTGAGGGGATGAATCAGAAATTGAAAAAAATAATTCTAGAAGTATTAGGTTATATTCATGAATTTTCATGTAAATTTGGGTAGACAAGCTCAACATGACTATATATATCATCAATAAATTCCAACATTAATAGTTGGGAAAGAAATTATAAATAATATTTGGTCTAGTAAATTATTGATTCTCACTCAAATTTACCCAAGAGATGAAGGTAAAACGGTCCTTGTAGTTTAGCTTGGGTTATCGAATCCTCAGAGACCTAAGAGGAAACCTATAGACACGTACATTCTATGGACTAATTTTGGATATGAAGTGGACAAATTGGGTTGATTTTATATGGATTTAAAGTATAACTAACAGACTTAAGTTAATTCAATTTAAAAGAATGAGTTGATCCTAGGTTATCGCTCGGGTTCGATTGGACGTATTTTATTTTTAATGATTTCAATTTCTTAAATTTGAGATGGGTTCATTTAAGGAGATAAAACAATGTCATCACTTACTGGTTTAATGCCTACACCCTTTAATACTAATCACCTATACACATGAAGGATCAGATTTAATAACACTTCAAGGTAAAGTTTTGTATTAGCACTTGAAGTGTGTGGCCTTAAATTCAACAAGGACGATGGAGTTTGAAAATCATCAAATAAAAATCTCAAATAAAGAAGTGATTATACATTAATGAGGTGATAAATAACATCCAATCCATCTCCTTGCTACTCCCTTGGATCAACCCATAAGTGGGTTATCCCTCCATTGATTCTATGGTTTCAATGGAAGTAGAAAGTAGACTCATGAGGGAGGAAATGGAGAAGTAAAAAACGCAATAAAATAACAATCACTCCACCGTTGTGTGATAATCTCACAAGGTTTGGTATGAACAAGGTCACACCTCGAAACAATAGTATCAAAGTGATAAGGAGAAGAACAGAATAATAAGAGAAGAAGAACTTTTATTAAGAAACAAGGATGAATTAAAACAACTTACATGTGAAGGAAGAACATTACAAAGAGGAATTGGTAGCATAACATTAAGATGAAAAAAAGCTCCAAGACTATCAACTCCTCCACTACCACCGCCTTAAATAGGCATTTTGGAAGCCTTGGGTAGATCCTACAATAGTACAAAGCATCCCACTTGATTATGGTAGGCCTAGGGTGGTGGAAAGCTTGTGGAACTTAGACTTTTCCACATTTGACACGAGGTGGCAGCCAGCTTTCATCCACTGAACTGACGTGATTTGATGACCTTATAGATGGCAGAATCAGAGTGGGCCATAGAAGAATAACATGGAGCCCCAGATATCTCCTAACTGCCTATAAAGGTTGCGCCCATTGGGAGTTTTATATTCGGAGATATGATTAGATAAGTGGTCTGTTTTTTTGGGCCACAGAATCTGGCCCATAATTGTATCGCTAAATTGGACCGCCTTAATGACCACCATAGAAGCCGAATGAGCATTATCTCATGAATATTTATTTGTTCCTAAACATTTCTTTTATCATATCACAAAATTTGGGATTCATTGGGTTTGTATGTTGGGCCCCACAGTCTCATAAGTGGGCTGGAGTCCAATTTTCCTTCTCAATAATTGCTTCCATTAATCTCCAAATATCTCCATCATCGTTTATGAATCATCCATTGATCCCTAAATGAAAAATGTTCACATTTAAGTGTAGATATAGTTCCCAAAATATCAAATTAAAATATTGATAATTACATTCCTTAGAATCAGATGACTCATTGGGCCTAAATTGGTGTATATTAGGCATGAAGTGCACAAATGATGAGAATGGATGTTCATAAGGAAAATGCACTAAATCAGGCCCATAAGATCAAAAATGAACAGTTAATACCATTAAAATTTAATTAAAATATATGTTTTTATTGGATAATCACACCCCCCAACTTGATATTTTCTAGTCCCGAGCAAATAATTCAATGATTTTTTTTTGAATTCCTTTCTTCAAACACATTATAAAAAACAGTGCTCACAATGTAAACTGCACACAACTATATTTTTATAACCTATCACGATAATTTAAAACAAGATTTATTTAAAAGAAGATCTCAATCCCAATCCCAATCCTTTGATCAAATCCATCATCATACTTCATCCAACTCAATTAGGTGTAATGATGTGTTGTGAATCACAATAGATATGGGGGTTCATTTTTATTCAAGGGGGAAATCATGGAAGCGCTAGGTGGAATCACATTTAATCCTAATTTGAGTATTCTTCATTCCTCTTTTTTGGATTTTTTTTTCAATATTGCTATAGTAATTGAGAATGCAGTTAATCAAATTAACCCATGTAGCAAGACTTTGTCGATGACTCCCAGACTCAAAGGCATTAGGGAACCAAGTGAAGCCCACATACTCAGGCATCGCCTCGAGTTAACTTAATCAAAAACAAATTCATATTACCATAAATAGAGATAGATTGAAAAACTCATGGCTAGACAACTCTGGAGTCATGATCCCCAAGTTCCGAAAGCCTCGCATTTTATCAATCCATTGCTCTACACGAAGTTTTTTTTTTTTATTTTTTTATTATTATTTTTTAATACTCATATTATTTATAAAAATCAAACCAACCTATGATATTTATTATGGAACCCCAAAAATTTAAATTAGTACCCCACAGTCTATAGGACGTGCATTGTGGCATTTTGATTTAATGGATGAAAATAAAAATGATGAAAATTTTCATTGGACAACCAAACTTCCAAAATCAATTCTTTTAAACTTAATCATGAATTAAATTAAGAGTCAAGGAAATAAAATTTATTTGCTATGTAGTTTTAATGTGTGCAAAGATGTTATTATATGAATGATAAATGAATTTTACTTCTTTTTTTTTATCATTGTTTTTTTAAACAAACATTTTGTTTCCACACCCCCCAACTTAGAATGAAACTGTCCCTGGTTTCGTAAAAATAAAATTTAGAATGGGGTAGAGGAATAAAAGGGGGGTTCAATAAGGAAATTAAAATATGAGGATCATGGAATGAAGTCACCTGGTGGTTTAAGTTTTAATTTCTTGTCGCTCGAATTTAGTCCTTTGATATCCATGTCGCTTGCAAAGTTCCCTAGTGGAAAAAGGAAAACAAACAAACAAAACAAAAATATATATATATATATATAAGTAAAATATAAGTATATATATAAAAGTTATAGAATAAGTAAGCACATTAAGACGTAGGTCAGTGGTAAGTGCGCGCCTCTGTCTCCCTTCGGTCCCGGGTTCGAGTCCCCGCAGCTTCACCGGTTGTGACGGGGTTTTCCCCACGGCCTATGGTGTGTCCCCTTTTTTAATTATTATATTATTTTTATTATTTTTATTATTTTTATCTTAACCTGTAAAATAATAAAAATACAACAAAATAAAATGATGATACATTGTCTTCTTTTTAAATTTCTGGGTAAGGTATTACTCAAGGATCACAGCACGTGACACGGATGAATATGGTGCTCCCCTTTCGTACCCATCCATACTCATAATAGAAGAACAGGTCAAAACTCTATTTTTTTATTTTTAAATATAAAAATGATTAATTAATCTTATTTGAAAAATAAATATGATTCAGAAAGATTAGAAACATAAAAACCACAAGTTGCCTCCCGTGCAGCGCTTTGTTTAACGTCGTTAGCCCGACATAGATCCTAAATTTATCAATTTTTTCCTGGTTCATAGATTGGCCCAATTAACTCAACATCTATTTCATGTTTATTGAATGATTCAATGAATTTTTTTAACCTTTGACCATTGACCTTGAAAATGTGACCACTAGTGGGATCTTGAATCTCTACTGCCCCATGGGGGTATACATGATGCACTATGAAAGGACCTGACCATCTAGGCCTTAACTTTCTCGGGTGTAAATGAAGTTTTGAACTATACAAGAGCACAAGTTTTCCTGGTTCAAAATGTTTTACCTTTATATTCCTATATTTGTAGTCTTGAACTCTAGCTTTATTGATCCTTGAATTTTCATAAGCCTCCATCCTTAGTTCCTCAAGTTCATTGAGATCTAATTTCCTTTTTGTTCCGGCCAATGAGAGGTCATAATCCATTTTATTAATTTCCCAAAAGGCCTTATGTTCAATATCCACTGGAAAATGGCATGCTTTACCATCAACCAACCTATATGGGGAAATTCCTAAAATGGTTTTATATGCAGTTCTATAGGCCCAAAGAGCATCTAAGAGTTTCTCAGACCAATCTTTCCTAGAGGGGTTGACAGTTTTTTCAAGAATTTTCTTAATCTCCCTATTCACTAACTCAGCTTGACCATTGGTTTGAGGATGGTATGCTATGGAAACTTTATGAGAAATACCATACTTATACATGAGTGAAGAGAATGGGCGGTTGCAGAAATGGGTTCCTTGATCACTGATTATAGCCCTAGGAATTCCAAATCATGAAAATATGTTCTCTTTCAGAAATAGAATCACAACTTGATGATCATTGGACTTAGTGGGAATGGCATCAACCCATTTTGATACATAATTAATAGCTAAGAGTATGTAGAGGTATCCTTGAGATTTTGGTAAGGGACCCATGAAGTCAAGTCCCCAAAAGTCAAATATTTCAACCACTAAGATGGGAGTGAGTGGCATTTGATTCCTTTTTGTGATGGACCCTACTTGTTGACACCTAGGACAGATTTGACAAAATGTGTAGGAGTCCCTTGAGAGGGTGGGCCAGAAAAGACCACATTGAAGAATCTTAGCAGATGTTTTCTTAGAGGAAAAGTGACCTCCACATGCCTCATTGTGACAGAATTTAAGGATGGACTCTTGTTCAGATTCTAGAACACACCTCCAAATGACTTGGCCAGGGCAAAACTTATAGAGGTATGGATCATCAAACGCATAGTGTCTAACATCAGAAAGAAATTTCCTTCGATCTTGAGTCCCTACGAATTTTGGAATGACTCCTGTCACTAAGAAATTTGCTATGTCATCATACCGAGGGCAGTCACTCACAGAGTATAGGTGTTCATCAGGAAACGAATCAGACACAGAAAGGTGATTTGAGTTGTCTATGAATTCCATCCTAGAGAGGTGATCAGCTACAACATTTTGAAATCCCTTTTTATCCATGATTATGAGGTCAAATTCTTGTAAAAGAAAGACCCACCAAATCAGACTAGCCTTAGCATCTTGTTTTTGGAAGAGGTATTTTAGTGAAGAATGGTCAGTGAACACAGTGATGGGGGATCCTAAGAGGTAGGACCTAAACTTCTCAAAGGAAAACACAATAGCAAGTAACTCCTTTTTAGTGGTGGTGTAGTTGATATGGGAATCATTTAAGGATTTTCTTGCATAAGCAATGACATAAGGATTTTTATCACAATGTTGTCCTAACACAGCTCCTGTAGAGAAGTCACTGGAATCACGCATAAGTTAGAGAGGAAGGTTCCAATTTGGAGATTTCATAATGGGAGGAGAGGTGAGAGAGCATTTGAGGGTTGAGAATGAACCCTCACAGCTTTCTGTCCAAAAAAAATGGAGTATCCTTTACTAGGAGAGCACAAAGGGGACGGGATATTGAACTAATGTCCTTGATGAATCTTCTATAGAAACCAGCATGTCCGAAGAAATACCTCACTTCCTTGATATTTTTGGGTGATGGAAGGTGACGAATGATGTCAACCTTGGATTTATCAACTTCAATCCCCCTACCTAAGACCAGATGGCCTAAAACTAGTCCCTATTTAACCATAAATGGCATTTTTCCTAGTTTAAGACTGGATTCATTTCTTCACATCTTCACAAGGCTCTCTCTACAATCCTCAGACGTCCCTCAAATGTATCCCCAAACATAGATAAGTCATCCATGAAGACCTCAGGAAATCCCCTACCATGTCTGAGAAGATTCCCATCATGCACCGCTGGAAGGTTCCAGGGGAATTGTATAACCCGAAGGGCATGAGTTTGAAAGCAAAGGTTCCGAATGGACATGTGAATGTAGTCTTCCCTTGATCTTCTAGGGAGACCTCAATTTTATTGTACCCCGAGTACCCATCTAAGAAACAGTAGAAGGCATGACATGCCACTCTCTCAAAGACTTGGTCAATGAATGGTAAGGGGAAATGGTCCTTCTTGGTGAATGATTTTAGCTTCTTGTAGTCAATGCAGACCCTCCATCCACTACTCACCCTTGTTGGAAGAATCTCTCCATCCTCATTGGTTATCATTGTGATTCCGTCCTTTTTTGGAACCACTTGGATTGGGCTCACCCACTCACTCTCAGCTATGGGATATATGATACCAGATTTTAACAATTTCAGAAGTTCCTTCCTTACTACCTCCATGAGATTAGGATTGAGTCGTCGTTGAGGATGACGACATGGCTTTGAATCAGATTCCAGAACAATCCTATGAGTCCCGATAAGTGGGTTAATCCCAGGAATATCAGAAAGAGTCCAACCAATGGCTTTATTGTTCTTCCTAAGGACATCTAGAAGAATCCTCTCATGATTGGCTTCAAGAGAATAATAAATGACAATATGATGTGTTTTATTTTCTCCTAGGAAGGCATACTTTAGTGCAGCAGGAAGTTACTTCAATACAAGATCAGGTTGGTTCAGAATTTCAGCAGAAGATTGGGACATTAGATCAAGATCAATTTCGTTTTTTAAAGTTTCAGATAGGATTGATTCCCCACATGTAGAAGTTTCAGCTACTAGATTGGCTTGATCAGATTTAGGGAAGGAAATTGGAGTGGTCTCCATGAAAGTGTTTTTTTGAAAGGTTTCACTTATTGTTGGACCTAAGACTTCATCATAAGAGAAATTTGAAAATGATTCAAGCCAAGGAGATAAACTTCCTTCATATGAACAAAGGAAATCAATCTCATCCTGACTTAAACATTCATAAAATATTCCTTGATGTTCCATGGATTCATTATCAATGCTTCCTATCATTTTTACTTCATGAATGTCCTCATCATCCCCTATTTGTGAGCTTGCATTTTATATGTTCAAGTCTAGACTCATGCTCCCAAAGGTGATGGTCATGTTCCTATTTCGGACTCGGATAACAGAGTTGATTGTTGCAAGGAAAGGACGACAAAGGATGATTGGGGTTTGTTCCTTATTTCCTAAGTTTGGATGGTTGTCAAGGACAATGAAATCAGCAGGGTAGATGAAGTTTTCATCCTTTACCAGAACATCCTTTAAAATCCCCTTTGTAACCCTAATGCTACAATCAGCAAGTTGAAGTGTGACAGATGTGGGTTGGAGTTCTTATAGGCCTAACTGGCAGTACACAACATATGGGATGAGATTGAAACTAGAACCTAGGTCACACAAGGCCTTGAAAACTTTGCTTTCTCCTAGTTCAACATTGACGTAAGGGAAGCCTCGGTCTTTCAACTTAGAAGGAATGGTCCCCTGAATGGTGGTACTCACATTAGCAGCCAAAAGTACTTGGTTTTTATGTGAAAATTTTCTTTTAAAAGTGCACAAGTCTTTAAGGTACTTTGAGTAGGCAGGTATGGTTTGGATTGCATCAAGAAGTGGTATGTTCAACTTGACTTTTGAAAATATTTCTCTCATTGTTTCACTCAGTTCGGGCTTGGTTTTTCCCCTCATGCATTGAGGAAATGGTGCATGTTGTGGGGTTGTTTGTTGAAGAGTTGTTTCCTTGACAATGTTATCAGTTTCCTCAGTTTGATCGTGTGGTTCATTTGAATTTTCATCCAATTTTGAATCTTTATGTGGGTTCTGAATTAGTTGTTCAGGTTTCTCAATTGATTTCCCACTTCTTAAAATAGTCACAGCCTTTAGTTGTTCATGAGTTGTTTGAGAAAAACTTGACTCTCCCCTTGAAGTTGAGGATGGCACCGCCTGAGTAGGCCTGGGTGCCTTTCCAGTTTTGATGGTTTGAAGTTCTTGTTTTAGGGATGATACCTCCAAGTTCATCATCTCCATTTGTTTGCATAGTTGTTCTAGTAGTCTTTGTGGAACAGTTTGGGTGGGTGCTTGAGTAGGTTGGTTTATCCCAGTGGGATATTTTGGAGGTGGGATGGTTTGTTGAAAATGGACCGGTGGCTGTTGGTATTGGATAGGTTGGGTTTATAACTTGTTATGGGTTTGGTAGTTCTGCTGGGGGTAAGTATTTTTTCCCTGTGGTTGGCTAGGTTTTTTGTTATCTTTCTAGCAAAAGCCTGGGTGGTCGTTATACCTTAGGTTGAAGGTGTTTTGGTATTGAGGATTTTGAAAGTTCAAAGCATTTACTTCTGCTAGGGGTCCTCATAAGAGAACATCCTTGATGGATGGAATGGTTGGGAATTTGTCTGTCTTATGGTCATGTTTGTCACAAATTGTGCAAACAGGGTCAACAGTTTGGATTTCATGGACTTTCCTAAGGTCTATCTCTTAAACCTTCCTAGAGAGTGCTGTGAGTTTAGCCCTAAGGCTTTCCTCTTCTCTAAGTGTATGAATTCCAATAGTTCTTTTTGGCTTTTCAGAATAAGGTGAAGTTTTACATGTTTGGTTTTGTTCAGAAAGGCTTTCTAAATACTCGTAAGCAGCATTTGGGGCTTTTTTTAATGGTTCCATTACACATCATGTCAATGAATTGTTTGTTCCTTGGACCCAAACCTTCATAGAAAGTTATCACTTGTTCAGGAATAGAAAAACCATGGTGTGGAACCATGTTTAGAGTGTCCTTGAACCTCTCCCATGTATCATAGAATGACTCTCCCTCTTTTTCAAAAATTGTTTGGATACTCTTTTTAAGTGCAATTGTTTTATGGTGGGGAAAGTAGTTTTTGTAGAATTCACTTTGTAGTTGGTCCCAAGAGTTGATGGATGATGGTCTCAAATATTTTAGCAAATTTTTAGCTCTATCCTTTAAGGAAAAAGGAAATAGCCTCATCTTAGCTGATTCTAGTCGATGTGGGGGACACATGGTTTCTACAATGTCATTGAACTCCTTAATGTCCAGGTATGGCATCTCAGACTCCATTCCATGGAATGTGGGAAGGTGGTTTAGGAAATGGGGTTTAAAGTTGTAGTTGGAATCTCCTAGGTAATTGTGTATAATGCATGAGGGGGTATTGGTCCAGGAAGGTCTTGGGTAGTCATTCATGGTTTGATCAATTGCATTCCTCAGGTTTGGGGCTGCCTCATTTGGGTTTCCATTTTGGTTCCCACCCGGGTTTATGAGTTGGTTTCTTTGAAGACCTTCCATTGAAATTGACTCAATTTTGGACTCTAGAGTATTAGGAAGACTAGGATCTAATGTAATGAGTTCCCTTGGTGTACTTTACTCCCCAACCCCAGGACTATCCACCCTAACTAGACGGTTTGATTGATCGCGGGTGTAGGCGGACATGCGCCAAAAGAAAAAAATGAGAAAGGGACAAGATAAGAGAATTTGGATGAGAAAAGAAGAAATGGGGGAGAATAGAATGGTTATTTAGATGAATTACTTGGGTCCCCGGAAATGGTTCCAAAATTTGATTCTCGATCAAATTTACCCAAGAGATGAAGGTAGAACGGTCCTTGTAGTTTAGCTTGGTTATCGAATCCTCAGAGACCTAAGAAGAAACCTATAGACACGTACATTCTATGGACTGTTTTTGGCTATGAAGTGGCCAAAATGGGTTGATTTTATATGGTTTTAAAGTATAACTAACAGATTTAAGTGAATTCAATTTAAAAGAATGAGTTGATCCTAGGTTATCGCTCGGGGTGGATTGGATGTATTTTCTTTTTAATGATTTCAATTTCTTAAATTTGAGATGGGTTCATTTAAGGAGATAAAAAAAACATCATAACTTACTGGTTTAATTCCTACACCCTTTAATACTAATCACCTATACACTTGAAGGATCAAATTTTTGAGCACTTCAAGGTAAAGGTTCATATTAGCACTTGAAGTGTGTGGCCTTAAATTCAACAAGGACGATGGAGTTTAAAAATCATCAAATAAAAATCTCAATTAAAGAAGTGATTATACATTAATGAGGTGATAAATAACATCCAATATAGACCCTTGCTACTCCCTTGTATCAACCCATAAGTGGGTTAGCCCTCCATTGATTCTATGGTTTCAATGGAAGCGGAAAGTAGACTCATGAGGGAGGAAATGGAGAAGTAAAAAAACGCAATAAAATAACAATCACTCCACCGTTGTGTGATAATCTCACAAGGTTTGGTATGAAAAAGTTCACAACTTTTATTAAGAAACAAGGATGAATTAAAACAACTTACATGTGAAGGAAGAACATTACAAAGAGGGATTGGCAGCATAACATTAAGATGAAAACAAGCTCTAATATTATCAACTCCTCCACCAACACTACCTTAAATAGTCCTTTTGGAGGCCTTGGTTCTAGCCTCTAATAGTACAAAGCATCCCACTTGATTATGGTAGGCCTAGGGTGGTGGAAAGCTTGTGGAACTTAGACTTTTCCACATTTGTCCCGAGGTGGCAGCCAGATTTCATCCACCGAACAGACGCACTCTTATGACCTTCTAGATGGCCGAATCATAGTGGGCCATAGAAGAATAAAATGGATCCCCAGATGTCGCATAACCTCCTGTAAATGTTGGGCCAATTTGGAGTTTTATATTCTGAGATATGATCAGCTTAGTGGGATGTTTTTCTGGGCCGCAGAATCTGGCCCAGAATTGTATCTCTAACTTGTGATGCCTTAATGACCACCATATAGGCTGAATTAGCATTATCTCATGAAGAGGGATTTGTTACTCAACCTTTCTTATATCATATAGCAAAATTTAGGATTCATTGGGTTTTTATGTTGGGCCCCACAGTCTCATAAGTTTGTTGGTGTCCAATTTGCCTTCTCTAGAATTGCTTCCATTCATCTCCAAATATCTCCATCATAGTTTATGAATCATACATTGATCCCTGAATGAATAATGTTCACATTTAAGTGTAGATATATTTACCAAAATATCAAATTAAAATATTGATAATTACATTCCTTAGAATCAGATGACTCATTGGGCCTAAATTGGTGTATATTAGGCATGAAGTGCACAAATGATGAGAATGGATGGTCATAATGAAAATGCACTAACTCAGGCCCATAAGATCAAAAATGAACATTTAATACCATTAAAATGTAATTAAAATATATGTATTTAATGGATAATCAATGATCATAGGTTAACCACCTTTAAGTATTTAGAATATTTGAATACATGAGTATTAATGCTAATGGTAGTGAAAAACATGAGGCTATATCTAAATTTTATCTTTTAATTGGGTATGGTGATGATATCATTGGATACTAGCTATGGTATGAAGAAAAATGTGTTATCAAGATTTAATTTGTTCATGTCAATGAATGGGTTCTGTATAAGGTTTGGAACATGCTGGAGATGAATGCTTCTGAAAAAGTAATTATTGATGTCCAAGTTGATCTGAGTAAGACAATCAGAATGGATGAAATTATGGATAACTTGGTTTTCAGAACCAAAAGTCCTATGTTAAGACTTTTATAAGATGTTATGTGAATTTTATGAAGTTATGAAGCTCAAGTTGGAGTATTGGAATGTACCATATTTTAGTACTAATATAAACAGTATAGAAAAAAACATATTGGTGGAGATAAAATAATATTCATAAATCAAGTTCATAGATTTGGGGTAGATATGAAATTTCTTATTCTAAAGGATTGGGGATAGCCAGAATTCTCAAAATAGGATGATTCACTTTGTGCCACCAAATAGTATAAGTGAGTTATGAATGAATAAATTGATTCATTTAAGTTTAAGAAAACTTAGAAGCTCACTTAATTACCAGATGGAAAACATGAAACTGAAAAAAGTAGGTATTTCTGAAGAAATAAAAAGTTAATGGAAAGAAAATATATACATCACAATTGGTGTAAAAGGTGTTTTAACAAAAGGAAGTCATTTATTTATTTGAAATATTATCAATGGTAGTTAAACATACAACTATATATATGGTGCTGAGAATTCTATCATTGGAATATTCATTTCTATAATAAATATATATATATATACCAAATTCTTTCATGGAGAGTTTGAGGAACAAATTTACATAAACCATCCAATGGGTTTCACAAAACATGAAGGCTAGAATTTGTCATATAAATTGAACAAGAGTATTTATGGTCTAAAGAAATCACCTTGAGAATGGAATTGAAAATTCAAATCATTTATGTTAGAATAAGGTTCTAAAAAGTGTGATGTATATTATTATTGTTAACAAAATTAATGGGAAGTTGGAACATTTATCATATTTATTTTATATTTCGATGAAATATTTCCTACTGGACTGGATGCTTGAAAATTTCTTGAGTTTAAATGTGACTTTTCTAGAAGATTAAAGATAAAATGTCTCTAACATGTGAATAATATTTTGGGTATAAAGATAAAGAAAGATAAGAGATCTGTAAATTTGGTTCTATCTCATAAGGATTACATATAGAAGGTTTTCCAATGATTTGGAATATCCTAATGAAAGTAAATATTGAATCCTCTGGCCATACACTTTAGGGTATCCAGGAAGAAATATCCCAAATATAATCTAAATTAAAGTACGTGAAGAATGTTCCATATGCATTAGTGGTCAGATGTTTGATGTTTTCAATGGTTTAAACCCAGTCAAACATTTCTTTTGTAGTTGGAGTAGTAAGTAGATACGTGTTGAATTAGATAAAGGAATATTGGTAGACTATCAAAGATACAATTAGGTGTTTGAAAGTAATGAAAGCTATAACCATGTATAAGAGGACATATGATCCTTTGTGCATATTTTTTTGTTTATTTTTCTATGGATTCTGACACCCATAATAGAAAAATAGGTTTTGTGTTTACCTATATAAGAATAGCATTTAGATAAATGCCATGACTTTAGAATCTCATTCACTTAAGTACAATAGAATATTATTGTGTAGAATTAAATAAAGTTAGGAAAGAAATGGTTGGGATGATGTGTTTGATGAAGGAGATAAAAATTTAGTTAGGGAGGAGAAGTTATTTTCTTTCATATCCAAAGTGAAATAAACATGGAAAAAAATGTGGTGTTCCTTGAAAGAATAAATCACATCAACCTAAAATATCATCTCATCTTAAGTTTATTAGAGGATAAGGTGTTATGATCTTCTGAAGATAGTGGTAATTTAAAATTAAGAATCTATTTTTACTAAGGAAATAGATCAATAAATTCCAATATATCATCATGCCTCAGTGGTTATGTGTAACACTGATTTATATAAATAATGAATGATTTTTTCTGGAGTATGGAGAGCTTTCATAGTTCCCTAAAACAATCCTCAAGTTGGGAGATTGTTTTATAGGTGAATCTTAGTTAATTTTACTAAAATTTCACTCATAGAAACTTCATTTACTAGAAGAAATGTTAGTGGAGGGTGGAGTGGTTTAGTGTGAAAATAGAAGAAGTGGGTCTTCTCTATTGGAAACATGGAAATTAGAAGTTGTTATATTTTAAGGGGGTTTTGAAGGAGTGTGGAAGTATTGTAATTTCAATGAACATTGAGGTTATTAGGTTGGTAAAAAAGATGAGGTGGTCATGATAAGTTTACTGGGTTTTAAAGGGATAAGGTATTACTTTTTTTTGGATGGAATTTAGTATATATGTGTGAGAGATTTTTATTCAAAATAGAATAAATAATAAAAGATAGATTTCATATAGAATTAATTGTGGATATATGAAGTTTGTGATGATTAATTTTATTATAATCTATATATAATTTCCTATGTATTCTAGTTATAATAAATAAAATTAGTGTTTTATACCATTATTATAGGACTAATTATCCAAATCACATTAATCTATTTTTTTCATTTCATGATTTTTTTATTTCCATTGAATTTATTTTTATTTCCTTGAATGTATGTGAGTTCACTTAGGTTTTCATAGTATGACTTTATCAGGTGAGTATGGTGTGATGTCTACTTACATCTAATATGCTCAGTCATGGGAGAAGGGAACTTTTGGAGGTTACAGTTCCACTCAAACTGAAGATTCCCCTTTCAGTGGTTTTATCATAAGAATGAATCATATAGCCACCCCCTACACCATCCTCATTCAACCTAATGATATTTCTCCCCGACTCTTAAGTTAGAATATTATGTATGCATTATTGGAGTTAGTTCCTTGGAACAAACTAACTTTATACTTTCTGTTACCAAAATACATGTATATATTTATTATCAAAAAATGATTATTATATTATGTCAGATTGATGTGATAATGTATGTATAATATTTGTCACATAAAATAGTTTCAAATAATTACCCACTATAATTAGAACCTATAGATACAATGTAAATATTATTAAATTAATATGTCTAATGGTATGGATACATAAATCTAATGGGACATGAATAATGTTTGATTATTGAGTTTTGGGACCTCATAAGAATTGAGACATCTAATTATGAATTTTATACTTGGTGACCACTAACAAAGCTAGGTCATGAGGATAGACTCTCCAATATAAATACCATATATATTATGTGTCATCAGATATGCATGTATACAGATGTCTGTATTCTTCCTTATACTTGAGATCATTATTAATGTGTATCATGAATCACATACATTAATGTATAGATAAAAAACATGAATACATATACTCACAATGTGATAATATGTGTCAAGTTTTTCGAAAGTGATATTGGATTAATTAAATGGTTAATAAAGGATTTGTTGTTTCTATATTAGTGGAAGAAGATATATTTTCCCATTTAACTAAAATGGAATTTTTTGACCAATTCAATGGCCATGGTTGTTTATAGTAATGTTCGTTTTATAAATTCAATTAAGGATAAATTTAGTATATATTCTCTAGTCATTAGTATGAATTTTTTATGATTATATATCATTTGAAAAATATATTATATTTCAAAATGAAATTCATAGGAAGGTTTGTTTAGTTTCTACATTAAATACAATTTCTAATGGTTCTTTGACATGCTTGTAGATGTTGATCTTAGACTTCATGTAAGTTCACATATAGCAATATTCAAAAGAGGCTTGGATGTTCAAAAACTAAGTGTATCCATAATCTCATTATATTCTATTGATTTTAATAATGTATTTATTCATTGGTGTTCATAGTAGTATTTATTTAAGTAAAATTCGATTTTTTAAATTCAATAATAAGATAATAATATTTGAAATATGTGAGATAAAGTTTCTCACTTGTTTAATTATCCACAAGGTAATAAATAAGAAACATTTAATCGAAATTTTAGGGAATAGAATATAATAAATATTTATTTATGTTATGTGAATATTTAGATGAATTTGTATTCACAAGTTTCATGAATAAAATATTTTATGGGAGAATATGTGATGAGTTTAAAGACCTGATGGAAATGATATATTTTATTTAACGTCACTTAAAAGAAAATTTATTTATTTATTTATGAAAAGATATTACAATAAACATATTTAATGGTATATAACAATAATAATAATATAATTTTTTGACATGGGGGATAACTTGGAATATATAAGATGATAAGGTTCATTGTGAAATAATTATTATTTAGTATATATTCTAAAAAAGATATTATTTTTTCAATAATTGATGTGTTCACACAACATAGACACAAAATATGATTCTCTAAAGCCCTAGAGAAAATCCCCATTCCTCCCTCCCTCAAGAATATGTAGAGATAATGAGAGAACATGGTTGATAAAAATGGTCAGTGACATGAAGCACTTAATACTTCTATGTTGGAACTCAGGATATCAAAAAATGATATTTATAAATTCATAGAGCATGTTTGGATACATATAGAGTAATCATCACTTGGATTCTTCATCACATTGACAATGAAACCATAGAAATAATTGAATTTTGATCAAATAATACAATAATATATGAGGTTATTATTAATTCAAATTAATTATAAATTAAAATTGTATGTTATGTATATGATATTTTAGGGAAATTTCATCTAGTTATTCTAATTTATCAATTTATTATGACAAAAAAACAAACTAGGTCATCGATTGAATGCCTCTACTACACCCCAAAACCTCAAAATGGTATCAAAAAGTTCATATTCTAATTTATAATTATTAATAAGTTATTTAATCAATTTCTTGCATTATTTTTCTATTATTCAAATTCATATTTTTGTTCTAAATTCTAAAGTTGAGACAATGTGTTCATTGACCATCATATGACTAAGAATGATCCAAAAATGGTGTATTTGATGGGGTCATTATATGATACTTGTTAGTGGAATCAAACCCAAAACTATACCAATCTTTCTTTGGTAGAATCAATTTTTCATTAAAGAAAAAAAAACCAAAAAATTGTACTTTTAAAAAAATTTGTAGTAGATTATGTCTTCTTCTTCTTCGGTGATTATGGTTTGATAATAATAATAGGTGAAACAAACATAATATCCATACCTCTATAGGGTTAAAATCCCCCTACTCTTCTAATAGGTATGTTTTAAAACTTTTCATTGTTTTTATTTTTTGTTCTCTGGGTAGGGCTGATATGGAATTGGGAGGATACCTGTGATGGTGAAGTGAGAGATTTATTGGATTATTAGCATAAAAAATAATCATTCTATAGTATTAAAGGGATTTATATTATATGTAATATGGTTACATGACATATGATATATAAGGATAATAAATCCTATTTTACCAAAAGTGGAGAGTTTTTCAAAGAATTTGGGATTCTTCAATTACAGGATGTGTAATTTTGTTACACATCAAGTAAAGTTCTGATGGTTCTTTTTTTAGTACGAATCTGAGATGATTATTATTTTTACCATCACTATTTTTCATTGATCTCAACCCAAGATCCATTCCCAGGTGATTTTGGATCCCTCAAACCCATCCAAGTCATCTTGATCAGTGATTGATCATTGTGGTGGTTACGATATGACTCACCCGGTAAGTTTTCTCCCTATCACATCATCTCATTCTATTTTATTTCTCAAAAATTTGATATATTGTCATGAGATAGATGTAGCTAAAATATGTGTTGTCAAATATTTTTTCTAGGTTCATTTCATAGATCTTCTTCACCTTCGTAATTTTTGGATGATTCGGTTATGAGCTTTGTGTTATTGTGAGAAAGGTAGGTGGATCTGTTGTGATGGAAAAAATTTATTTAAAAATATATTGCTTGATTTAATTTCAATTTTTTGATTAAAATTAAATTTCTTTAACTTCTTTCAATTGGTTTATTAAAGAACCAATTCCATTGAATTGGGGGTCTTGTTTTGGAAATTGGATTCTTGACACAAAATTAGGGGAAAACCCCCAATTCCATTAAATTAGGTTGTGTTTGAGAAATTAATGGAAATTGGTGAAATTTAAATTTTTTTAATTTATATTTTGAAATCTATTTGATGGAAAATTAGGGAAATTGATTTGATAAAATTAATTTCATACTAAATTAGATGAAAATTTATTTAAAATAGTTTTGACAGAAACCTTTGTGCTTTATCTCTGAAAAAATGAATGTTTTGATTAAAAAATAATTTATGTTTTTAAATAGAAAATTAGAATTTTTGAAATATGAGAATGGGATTTAAGTTTTATTTTTATGTTTCTTAATGTAAATTTACCATTATTGATTATTCTAGGACACATGCATTCCTATGTAGTTAGTGAATTATTTTGGTTAAAAGCCTTTAGATGGGAATGCACTAGAATTAGATTTATTCTTTAAAATACTAACTAAATACATATTAGCACATGTTATTACCTTATGGGACATATATGAGCCCACTCTTGCTAGTTCTGAGGGCCGTATGTACACATTATAGTTCATCAATTGAGAGTCTGAGGATCCCAAAACCTAAAACTATCATACCTTTTAGAAGATGTCAATTTTGCTCGCTTATTTATATATGAGATATGAAGGTATGCCATAGTTTTTTAATTTTTTTACATGCCTTATGATTTATATAAACTATTTTATAAAAAAAATTAAGAAATTTGTTTAAATTATTTCCATCACTTTAAATGAATTCCAACTTTAGGAATTTAAATCATGATTTGTTTAAATATGATTTTGAAATTCCAAACATGTTTATTTGAAAATTGTAAATCTCTTTATTTGGATAATTAAATGTTTTCATCTATTATTAAATCCATGGTGAAACCCTAATCATATTTTTTCTCACACACTACATGTGTCTTCTAGTGTTTGTAGATTATCTTCTTCTAGGTTTGAGTAGGGGTAAGGCATCACTTGGAGGTGGTAGTATCAGTTTTTTCTTGGGATTAGAGTGTTGTGTATGTACGGACTTGGGATGTTATTTTAGTTTTATATTACTCTGTTATAGTAATTTGGGGTTTTCATACATTCTTTACTTCTATTACACTTCCCCTAATTTATTTTTTCTTATATTCATACTACCTTGTTATCTTGCTTCCACAATGTTTATCGAAAAATCATTCCCACTTTTATTTTGTATGATTTCAGGTGCTAGTAATCGACCCAAGTGGATCGGGAATGCCCTTTGGGCTGTGTCTAGGCTGGCTCATTTATCCGGTTACCAGGATACCCAGGCTAGTTTTTGATGAAGGGGTATCATATTTCGGGTTTGACCTTCTTATCTTAAAGTTAGTATGAATTTGTGTATTCTTATCGGGAATTTAGAGGTAGTTCATTTCCAAATCTCAGCGCAATGAGCCATATGTCACCAGAAGTGGTTTGGGAAAGATATCATAAGGATTAACTCAAGTATTTTCCTTATGTTTGATTTATATAGATTGAATTATAAATTTTGTTTGATTATTTCCTGGGAATAATTTCCCTTATTTCACCATTTTGTAGTTTTCTGATTTCTTACTTGTTATTTTTTGATGTTTTGAAGTGCCATACCTCTAAGAAGATACACGAATTGGACCTTGAAGGAAGATATTGATGAACCTTAGTGATGAAATTCTCTTGTGGACCCAAATTTGTATGAGGTGATTGTGCATACTATCAAAGCTCTAGGATAGGCACCACCACTGATTCCCATTCGAGATCCAACAATGGAGCCTCAAAAGGATGAACTTTGAAACTATTCTCATGATTTTCTTTACCAGAAGACACCAATTCTCAAAGTCTCAAATGATCCTCAAGAGGTTTAGTAATGGTTGAGTAGTATTGAGTGTTTGTTTTTGTTCATGAAGATACTTGAAAAAATCAAGGTGAAGTGTGTCACCTTCGCACTGGAAAGACTGAGCAGGAGATGGTGGGACATTGTGGTAATGGAAAAAAATCATGAGGGATTAGAGTGTATATACATAAATTTTATTTTCACTAACCAGTTATATCTAAAGTCTATGGTGTTGTCCAAAGATACATATTTTTTCAAACTTGAGAAAACTGATAAGACCATGATAGGGTATGCAAATCATTTTGCATAGAGAGTATATTTTTCACCCTAGATAGTTTCAAATTGGATGATGAATATGTGAAGGTTCAAGTTAGGAATATGACGGTATATTCAATCTCATGTTTTCTTGCTGAAGATGCACTCTTTTTTTTATTTGTCATATAGGAAGATAATGGTTTAAATGGACCTAGATAGAATTTATGGGTTATCTAGAGTTTCTTTCTCTCCCAGAACCCATGTGGGTTACTTTTAATGAAATAAGAAGCATGATGATTCTCATGATGGTTCTTGATTTCAGGGTCATTCTAGACCTCCTATAGTGCCTGGAAGAGGTGCTATGATTTTTTAATAGTGTGGAAAGCCTGGGAATTCAAAGAGGGTATTCACTAAGGCCCCCAAGAATTGTCGCTCCTATGAACATTCAGTCACTTACATAGGTTCTTCCATATATTTTCCACTCCACATAGTGGCATGGGACTATCATCTCCCTCTAAAATCATGGTCAAATCATATGATTCAAGGAAAAAAGGGTTCCAACCATAGGGACCTGGAAGAAATCTTCTTCATGCAGTGGAATAGTCTCTAGAGGAAGCGGATACGGGTCTAGAAACTATGAGAGGTACCATTAATATAGCTTCATCATTAGTGAATTCACTATTTGATATGGTTGCATCCCATTTTTATATTTCAACCCATATTGTAAATATTCTAAATCTTCTTATGGAGCTTTTTTCTTATTCCATGGAGATTATTATTCCTTGGTAAGAATAGTGAGTTGGGTCCCCATAGTCCTGCTTGTGTCCTCACTCTATCAGACGTCAGGATTTCATTGATTTTTTGGTTCTTGAAATGAATCCTATTGACTTAATATTCAGGATGTATTAGCTCATTTCCAATAAAGAAAATATTTTGTGTTATCTTCAGCGAGTCTCCTTTACTACACCCAATGGTGTGTGATGTGTCTTCCAAGGAGATTGGGACCCAATGTTGAATAATGTTGTATCTTCTTATCTGGAGTTGGGTAAAGTGATATCTATGTTTTACATTGATCTATATTGCTAATATTTGAGTAGTGATCTCCCTCCCATGGTTTTTGTTTTTACCGACGTGTTTCCTTTTGACTTCTCTTATTTTCCTCTAGCATGGGAAGTGGAGTTCTTAATCAATTTAGTGCCTGGTACTCAACCAGTTTATATTACCTCTTAATGCATGGTTCTATATGAACTAAAAGAGTTAAATACTCAGTTGGGTGATGTTCTATAAAAAGGATTTTTATACTCTAGTGTTCCCCCTTGGCCTGTTATATTTCTCTTTGCTATGAAATTTGATGGTTCCCTTCTCCTTTATGTTGATTATTGAAAACTAAATTGAGTTATAGTAAAGAAAAAATATATATTTCTACATATTTATGATCTATTTGATTATTTGAAAGGGGAGATGTGGTTCTCAAAGATTGATCTTCGATCAGGTTACCATCAGTTGAGGATAAAGGAATCTTACATTCATAAAACTGACTTTCAAAGAAGAAATAGTCATTATGAGCACCTTTTCATGCCCTTTGGTCAAACCAATGATCCTGTAGTCTTTATAGATTTAATAAATATGATTTTCCATCAGTTTCTTAACAACTTCATGGTAGTATTTGTGGATGACATCCTTGTTTACTCTATGTTCGAGGAGGATCATGTGCATCATCTAAGGATAGTTCTATGTTTTTTGAGAAATCAATGACTTAATGCCAAACATTTGAAATGTGATTTTCAGATCCGTGATGTGAAATTATTAGGACACATGGTTTCAAAACATGGTATTTTAGTTCATCCTAAAAACGCGAAGGTTGTTATGACATTGGAATAACCACAGCATGTTTTCTAAATTTAGAGTTCCTTGGGTCTAGCTGGGTATCATCTTCATCTCATAAAGGACTTCTCAAAGTTGGATTCTATGATGACTATTTTAACTCATAAAGGAGTAAAGTTTTATTGGGATGAAATATTTAATATTTGTTTTTTGAGCTGAAATTTCTTTTGACTACTACACTGGTGTTGACTCTTCCTGAGTTCGGGAAGGGATGTGTTGTTTTCTGTGATGCATTAGGTTCAATATTAAGTTGCATTCTTATACAAGGTGATCATGTTATTTCTTATGTCTCTCGTTATCTTAGGGAACATGTTAATAATTATCTGACCCATGACCCTTAACATGATTCTATGATGCACACAGTTAATAATTAGAAGCATTACCTTTATGGATAATGGTTTGTCGTGCTTTCATACCACAAGATCATGATTTATATATTCTCTCAAAAAGATATGAATATCTTCCAGAGGTGTTAGGTGTAATATCTGAAATATATCAGTTTCGACATCCCCTATACCATAGAGAAAGGTAATTTTACTACATTTGATTTGAGGAGGAAACTTTTGACCCATTCTATGAAAGAATCATCAAAAGAGTGGAACTTCATGGACCTCTTTGCACATTTTGATATTGGAGTCCAGGAATCTAGTGATGAGGTTTTTTTTCCTAGTGTTCAGTTCAAATCCACACTTCTCAAATAAAGTCTTTAGGAAAATAATATTTTTAGATTATTTTTGTAGTATTAGAGACTCTCTTTATGGCGGGGAGACCATTTTTGACTGGTCATTCTCAATCAAGGGTATTATATGCTATTGAAATAGCTTTTTTGTGCCATTAGTGGTAAGTAAAGCTGTTTTGGGGTATTTTCATAATTACTAGAGGGAATTGCACCCAAGAGACATGAATATGTTCTCTGAAATGCGTTGGAAATTTTGGAGGCCAGATATGAGATGGGGGATTGCTAAATTTTCCTCTCTTTGTTATATGTGCCATCAGGACAATGTTGAGCACCAAAAACCTTTAGGTTTTATTCATCCACCTCCAATATCTACTTGGGGTGGGATGAGATATATAGGGACTTTTTGGTTGGTGTTCCACATACCCTAAAAAAGAAAAATGTGACTTGGGTTGTGATGGACATGATAACCAAGTCAGATCACATTATACCCATTCATGATACAATCAAAGTTGAGGAGTTGGGAAAACTATATGTGAAAGAGATTGTTCATTTTTATGGAGTTCCTTCTAATATAGCTTCATATATGGATCCTTGGTTCACTTCTCACTTTTGGATATTCCTTTAGGAGGCAGTAGGATCTCATGTCCATTTGAGTATGGCATACCATCCTTAGACAGATGGTCGAACAGAAAGAGCTATACAAATTTTTGAGGATGTTCTACACTATTGGGTTCTTGACTTTGGTGGATCATGGGATGATCATAGAGGTCTGGTTATGTTTTCATTTAACAATATTTACCAGTCTGTGATCATAATTTACCCTTTTGAGGCCTTTTATAACTGAACTTATAGATTTCTGTTGTGTTGGTCAGTGATTCGGAAAATTTCCTTAGTTGACCCAAGCTTGTTTCAAGAGACGGCCGCAAAGATTAAGTTGATTCATCATAGAATGTTGACAGTACATGGTTGATATAATTCTTATGTTGATCATCATCATAGACCATTTTAATTCTTAGTTTGTGACCAGGTATTCTTGAAAGTTACACCTTTGTTGGGTCATCGATGGATTGGGAGGTAAGGGAAACTATATACTATTTTTTTGGGACCTTTTGTGGTTTTTTTCAAGAGGGAAAAGTTTATTACCATTTATCACTTAAACAATAAAAAAATTGATATAAAATGTGGTCCATGTATCGCAGCTCTGAAAGTAACTTTCTGATCCATTTCATGTTCTGAGCTAGAGTGATCTTGGGGTTGAGCATGTTTTATCCCTAAATTAATGACCAGTTATGATAGTTAATTCTAAAACCAATTTACTTCATGGGAGGGAGATACCTTCGGTCTATGTGATATGTCATCACAATTTTGTTTCTCATGAGACATAAGAGTGTGAGGTACTGATGAGAGAGTTGTGTCCTCATCATTTTGATAAGGAATATTCTTAACAAGATTTATGGGGATATAATGTTTTTATGGTGGGGAGGTTGTTACATCCTGTTACTCTTCTAACATGTACATTTTATAACTACTAATGGTTTTCATATTTCATTGTCTGGGTAGGGTCGAGATAGAATTGGGAGGATACCTATGATGGTGAAGCTAGAGATTTGTTGGATTCTTAACATAAAAACATACTCATTATATATTATTTTGGGGATTTACATGCCATTTAATATGGTTACACAACATGTGAATTCTAAGGATAATAAGTCTTATTTTATCAAAAGGCAATGACTTTTTCGGTGAATTTGGGATTTTTAAATTAGAGGACATATAATTGGGTCACACATCATGTAAAGTCCCAATGGTTGTTTTTAATAGGATTCATAGCTTATTATTCTCTTGACCCTCTCTAGTTTTCATTTCTATCAACCCATGATCCATTACCCGAAAATTTTGGAGCCCTCAAATCCTTACGAGCCATCTAGATCAGTGATTGAAAGTTGTTGTGGTAGTAGTGTGACTCACTAGGTAATCATTATTCTTATCTCTTCATCTCTTTCTCTTTTTTTCCTTGTAAGTTTGATAGATTATATTGGGATTAATGGATCTAAACTCTGTGTTGTCAACTCTTGTTTCTAGATTGAGTTCCTAGATCTTTTGTGACTTCATTCGTGTTGGTGGGTTCTATTTCAATCTTTGTGTATCCCTGAGAAAGGTAGCTTGATCCGTTATGATGGAAAAAATTTATTTAACCATGAATTTTTTGATTTAATTTAAATTATTTGAGTTAATTTCATTTCCTTGAACTGCTTTGAATTGGTTTTTAAAAAAATCCAATTCCATTAAATTTTGGGACTTGGTTTTGGAAATTTGATTCTTAGAATGAAATTGGAAAAACCCCCCTATTCCATTTAATTGGGGTGTGTTTGAAAAATTGATTTAAATTAGTGAAATTAAATTTTTTTTAATTTAAATTGTCAAATTGGTTTGAGGGAAAATTGTAGAAATTGATTTAGTAAAATTGATTTCAAATTTTATTTGATGAAAATGGATTAAAATACTTTTGATTGAATCCTTTGGGTTATATCTTGGAAAAAGGAATGTTTTGATTAAAACCCCATTTTTATTTTTAAATGAAAAATTGGTATTTTTGTAATGGGAGAATGGGATTTAATTTTATTCGAGGCTTGCATAAAAAATTTCCATCATTGACTGTACTAGATCACAGGAAATCCTAGGTAGTTAGTGAGTTAATTGAGACAAAAACACTAGGAAGGGAATGTACTAGTACTAGATTAATTCTTTATAACACTAAATAAACACTTATTTTCACATCTTATCCCCTAGTGGGACATAGATGATTCCTCTCTTTCCATTATCGAGGGATGTGTGTACACATTTTGGTTCCTCACTTGAGAGTGTGAGGATCCCATAACCTAGAACTATCGTTCCTTTTTAAATATGACAATGTTTCTTGCTTATTTATATATGAGATATAAATTTAGGGCAATGTTTTTGAACTGTTTTACATTCCTTATAATTTAAATAATCTTTTTTATATAAAATTTTTTATTTAAAAAATTTGTTTAAAGTATTTCCGCCTTGTGAAATTTATTCAATCAATTGAAATGTAAAGAAATATTTGATTAAATATGATTTTGAAATTCCAAACATGTTTATTTGAAAAATTGAAATCTCTTTATTTGGTTAATTAAATTTTGGCACCTATTCTGGAATCCTAGGTGAAAGCTGAATTGTCCTTTAGATCACACTTTACCTGTTCCTTCGGGTGTTTATAGATAATCTTATTAAAGGTTCAAGAAAGAGTTAGGTTCCACTTGGAGGTGGTAGATGTTGTTAATCCTTAGTTTTGGTCTATTGAATCCATTGGGACTTGGGTTGTTCTTTTAGTTTTCTAGTACTTTACTATAGTAGTTTGTGTTGTTTTATACCTGGTTGACCTCCAGTATAATTCTCCCCGTATATTTTTTCTTATATGTATATTGTAATTTTATCTTACTTCCACAATGATTGTGGAAGAATTATTCCCACTTTCGTTTTATAGGATGTCAGTTGTTAGTCACCGAACCATCGGGATAGGGAACACCCTTCGGGATATGTTAGGGCAAGCTCGATTATTGAGAAACTAGGGTACCCAGGCTAGTTCGTGACAATAGGTAATCCATCGACTAAAGGATACATAATAAAATCTAAAGGACTCCCAAATGTTGAATGTGTGTCAGTGCATTCACTATAGGTCGGTGAACAATGTTTTGGGAAGTAAGGAACTATTAAATCTTTACATGAAACTCATGATCAATCACATACCTCTATAGAGATTTTTTTTCCACTGATAAAGGGTAACCTTTATCAACACTTTTCAGTCGCATTAATAAAAGGTATCCTTTATCAGCGCTTTATTTTTTGTACTGATAAAGGCCCTAGATAAAATTAAATAATTAAAAAAAACTAAAAATGCGTAAATTTTAAAAAATATATTGAAAATTTTATTAATAAAATAATTATTGATAAAAATGAATATATTTAATATATATATATATAACTAATACATAGTATATATTAAATATATAGATACACAAAATGAATAAAATGAAATAATTAGACAGATAAAAATTACAATAGAGTAAATTAAGCGTAATATTAAACATTTTATTAATTAAATAATTATTGATAAAATAGAATAAATTTAATCTACATATATATATATATATTATAAATATTAATAAAAATTATATATTAAATATAAATATATAAAATTTAAAAAAAACTAAAAAAATAAATTTAATAATTAATTAAAAAATATAAATAACTAAATTACAAAAATATTAATAAATTTATTAATGAAACAAATATTAATAAAAATGATTAAGTATAATATATATATATTATAAATAATAATAAAAATATATATTAAATATAAATATTGAAAATAAATAAAATTTAATGCTTAAAACATTTTAATGTCTTATTCATTTTTAATGGTTTTATACAAATATATTCATTAATAAATTTAGTATAGAAATATATTCACATATATTTCTATATATATATATATATATCAATTTGTATAATATTTACTAAAATATGATTTATGTAATACAAAATTTTTATTCTTATATTAAATAAGTCACATATTTAGTGAGAATGGTTTATAATTAAGACTTAATATTAATTAAAAATACACACTAATTGTATTGAGTAATGGACATAATTGAATATTGTTTTATTTTAAAATTTAACATATATCAAACGTGTGTTACATTGATTTGACGTACATATGCATAATTAATGAATTTCTATATACAACACATGCACAAAAATATTTACGTAATTAATGAAATCTTACATAGAAAAACATACATCTAATATTTATGTAATTTATTCAAATTTTTGTATTAATTTTAGAATTTCATTATAACATGCATGATATATTTAATATATTATGTTTTTAATTAGTAAATTTTATTTATTTATTTTTAATATTATTATAGTTGGGTATTATTTATTCAATTAGATTCTTTTTTTTGAATTTAATCATTTTATATTATTTATTTTTATATATTTATTTGCCATGTTTTATTATTTTCAATATGTATTCGTATTTACTTCAATATATATCCATATTTTTTTAATAATTTATATTTAATTAATAAAACATATCCATTTTTTCAATATTTTTAGTGTACTCATATTTAATTATTCAATGTCGCTCATTTTTAAGATGCATGCATTTAAGATTATATATCCATTAATAGTATTAAAAAATATTTGTAAATAAATATTTATAAATAAATTTTTTTATAAATTTTTTTATATTTACTATATTTATAAATTTATATATTAATAATTATAAATAATTTTAAAGTTATATATATTTTAATAATTATAAAATTATAATAAATTTATTTAAATTATAAATTTATTTAAATTATAAATTTATTTAAATAATAAATATATTTAAAAAATAAATATATTTACTATATTTATATTTATGTTTATATTTATATCTATATTTATTTATTAAATATATAAATACATATATAATTATATAATTATATATAATTATATAATTTTATAAATATTTTCTTTATAAAGCATTTATATATTTATAAAAAATTAATTATATATTAAAATAATGTTTAACTTATAATAAATATATTTACTATATATATATTTATTTATATATATTTGTTAAATATATATATATATATATAATGATTTTAATATATATAATGTTATAAATATATATATAATTATAAATTTATATTAAATATATTTAAATAATGGATATATTTACTATATTTATATTTATATATATTTATTATATATATATATATAATTATATAAGTATATATAGTTATATAAGTATATATAATGATATAAATATATTTATATTTATAAATAAATAATTATAAATATATTTATCAATATATTAATCAATGTATATTTACGGAATTTATAAAATTATATATTTATAATTATAAATAAAAAATTATAATGTTTAAAAAAATAATTTCTATAATTATAAATAAATAATTATATATATTAATAATTATATAATTATAATAAATAAATATATAATTAAATAAATATATTTATAGATTTTTTATTTATAATTATAATTATAAATCCATTATGAGTGATAAAATTTTAGTGTTGATATATATGCATTTTATCATCGCTAAATATGTAGTGATAAAAGGTATCTTTACCAGTGTTAAATCAAAGATATCTTTTATGAGCTCTTCTTTAGTGCTGATAAAACTTCATCTTTATCAGCGCTAAAAAAGTGTTAATAAAGATAGATTTTTTGAGAGCGTATTAATTTAGCACAGGTAAAATGTATCTTTGTCATCACTTTTTATAAAGTAATGATAAAGGTCTCCATGATCAATTTAATATAACCATAATCATGTCTAATTTTGTCACGTTTCTCAATATTTCAAAACTCTCCCCTACTGTCATCACTCCTCCTCTATGTTCCCTCTGAAGAATCAGGGCAGGAATCTATGTTATGATATTCTCTCCTCCTCCTCACTCATTGATTGCTTGTTTGGGTTCTATGATTTTTGTTATTACAATGTTCTCAGCCTTAAAAAACCCTATTTCTCTACTCTAATAACTTTAGTCATGATTGGTCTGTCTCGTTCTATCTCATCACCGCCATTCTTATTTCCACCTTCACCTGTGGCTTTTTGCATTGATAGTGATATCACTGTCAACATCACCACTATCATTATCAACTTCCCAATTTAATTCTTCCTCTAACACTAATTCTCTTTGATATTTCTCTATGGTTTTGAATCACATATCTGATATTTTCACACATCCAAGGTATGTATTATTTAATTATTTTTTTCATCTTGATGTTTTCTTGTATGATTAATTGATAAATAGTTATTATAAATCATGTTCATTTACTTATAAATGGGTGTATATGGTATGTTTAGTAGGTTTTTACTTTGATTTAATGATTATTTAATGACATTCAAGAGAAATAAGGTGTGTTTAATTTTCTGTAATTATCACACCCCGACCCCAAACATTATGGTCATGGTTTGTTTGTCTATATTTGACTCTTTTTTAAGAATAAAATTTATTAAATTAAAATCAAAATGAGAGAAAATAAAATAAAAAGAAAATGATTTAAAAATTATAATGATGATGATACATTACTATGAAAAATAACAATACTATTATTGCGTTTTTTATTATAAATTTTATTATTATTTTTATTATTAACATTTTTTATTTTATTTTTGGTTTTTAAAAAACCAAATAAAGGGGAAACTCCCCTCTTCTCCCTCACCATTCGCACAACCCCCTCCACTAGTCAACCCCTTGTAATGCGATTCTACCCCCCCCCCCCTTGTTGCTCCCTCTCTGCTGGCCAAATCAAGGTGTTTCCTTTTCTGTTCTTATCAGATTCAATGATGTAAGTTTTTCTCCTTAATCCTCATTCTTCACATCAGCTGATTTCAATTGTCTTGGTGCCCTACCCACTCATTTGAAACCCAATCCTTGGTTTTGATGAATTTTTCATTGATTCTTATGATCTATGGTTGTAAAAATGGCCTCCCATGGTGTGTTGGTCCGCATTTTGGTGTTCACCACCGAATGTGAGGTGTTTCATGTTGTTTCAGTTCACTGTCGCCATCTGAGGTAAAAAAAAATTACCCGTTGATTGTTTCTAACCCTTTATTTTAGGGCCTTAATATGTTTATTAGTCCTTGGTAATTTATTTGAGGTACTTTGGACCCTACTGCTATGTTTTTGTGATTCTAGGATATATTGTACTGTGTTTTGATCAATGTTTTAGGGCATGCACACATATAGTTAAGTTATGTATAATATATATATATATGGCCTCCATGTATGTATTCCCTCATTTCATGAGGAATAAATTCATTGGATTATGGATACATATGTTTGTTTGTTTTTTTGTGTGAGTATGTTCCAGTTATGAGTGGTCGCCACATAATTTATCAAGCGCCGAAGTGTCTCTGGTTAGTATGCTCCCTTATTGTGATAGGTTTCTCTAGGCATTGTCATTTAAATTTAAATAATTATTGATTGTTTGATTTTTCACATATTTTATATACTAATTTGTGATGTATTTTTATTATAATAATTATTCTACTTGAAATGAAGTGGTTTACCACTTATATTCTGTTGTTTGAAATGGTTTAATTGGGTTTTTCACACTAAGTGCTTGTAAAAATGCTTGGTTGACCTTTATAAGTGAGTTGTGGTTTTAAAAGAATTTATTCTATTGGAAATGTGTTTATGGTTGGTAAAAATGGATTTCTTAAATGGGGTTCCAAATGTTTTGGATTTCAATGTGGTGTGTATTTGATTCATTGGAAAGGATTTGGTATGTGAAAGTGATGTGAGGCCCAATTGGCATTTTTATAAAACTGGTTACCCTGAAAACATTCCTTGGATGGTCCACTTGCCTCGATTATGTTGTATGTTGTGAGAGGTCCTCCACATTGGACTCCCATGAGATCAAATAGTTGAAAGGCCAGGGACTTGTTCTTGGGGTGACTCGGGGGTGAATTTGTTGTGTATGTTGACTGTTTGTGTTGATTGTGTGTCATGAAAGTGTATGTGATTGGATTCTTGGTAGGAATTGGACGTCTAACCCCCACCCCTTTATTCATGACATGGGAACCTAGTATAGAGAGTGAATATTTAGTGAACGGTTTTTAGACTAGTTTAGAATATGCACTCACTAGTGGCCCATAGAAGGGGCATATTTTGTTATTATTGTTATGGGATTGGGCCCCTCGGCCAGTCCAGGTAGGGAGACGATCTGGTGTATGGGGATTATGATTTCATCAGGTAAGGAATTCCCTTGGGATGAGTCACATGTATAGTTTTTTCTAGATTATTCATGTGCTACTAGGTTCTCCCATGTACTTTGACACTTAGTTTTCTATGACTGATGATTGAGTTTCATTGTTGGTTGGTCACTCTTGCTTTCAATTTTCCATTTCCATTTTGTGATAATTACTTTCACCTCATCATATTGTGTGTATCTTTTATAAAATATGTAAAATTATATTCAAATTTTTGGGAAAATGGTTTTGAAAATGTTTTACACATCCTTCTTCGCAATCCCTTTTTTACATAAAGGTTAAATATTCCCTCTTTGAAAACAAAATGGGTTAGGATAAAAAGGGAAATGGGTCACAATTTTATTTAAAGGGAAAATGTGTGAAAAAATTAATTTTATATATTGTAGTTCAAACCAAAAATTGATTATTCTTTATTTAATGGAAAGAATTTTGGGAATAGATTATTTGGGCATGCCTACTGAGTTTTAATACTCATACCTATAATTTGGTCTTGTTTTTAGTCTCAGGTGTATGTTTCAACTTGATATCAATCTCCATGGAAGATATTTACTCTTTTGATTAGAGTGTGGCATATGGTGTCACATGGAGTTTTAGTGGTCATCTGGTTTGATTAGTTCTATTTATCGGTTCTTGTTTAGTCATTCTGTTTTGTTTATTTATTTTGGAATTCTCTTTTATTATTCCAATACTTTTGTTTATTTATTTTGGTGGAAATTATTACCATCTTCACTATGTTGATTCCCTTAGTTCTTGTTGCTAGCCCAAGAGGATCAGGAATTCCTCTCGGGCATTATCATGGGTCATCTCGGGAGATAGATTCACGGTTGACCCAGGTTGGATCATTAAAAAATGGCATCAAAGGAGGTCGGTTTTTCAGTGGACCTTTCTTTTCATAGATATCAATATTACATAGGGATATTGAGGTAGAATTAGTAGGATTTCTAGGGCTTAGGATGTGGGTGCGGTTAAATCACCGTAAACTCTTGCTCATTCTGAACCTCGGGTTAACAAGGGATATTCGGGCTTGATGGTGTCCTTTGGTTCTTGTGGATTGTTTGGTTTTGAGAAAAATGTAGTTGGGAAGTGGCCTCCAAGATCTCGTAGGGCCTTGTAAGCCATTTGGAGCTGGGAACATTTCCCTAAAATACTCTCTATAATGGTGGTGGGACTATCATATGGTTTCCAACCATGGGTCTGAGTAACTCGTCGATAATAGTTTCCTCGTGTTAGTTTTTTGGGGTCTATATCAAATTTTTAAATTGTTTGAAAACTATTATTGTCGATTTATGAAAGGTTTAATTTAAATTGGATTTATTTTCAAAGGGCGTAAAATGTTTTTTCAGAATGGTTTAGGATGAAGTTTTAGAAAAGTGGATTTTTATGAAACAGTTTTTGTGTAAGATGACAATGGTTTTAATGAGAATGGGTTCTCTTAATCAAAACATGAGTTTTTTTGGAGACTTATCTTTTAGAAAATGGAAATTTACCATTGAAATTTTATTTGGAATTTTTTCTAACATTATAAGATTTGGGTTCATAATTAAAATGGTTGTGAATAAAATGATGTTTTTTTGTGCTATTGGAACTGTTTCAAAATGATTAAAATTTTTTGTAAGGGATGTATATGGTTTGGAAATGTGTTTATTCGAGGGGTTGGTGTTTTTCGAAAAATGTTATTGGAAATTAGAATTGGTTTTTTATCATTGTGAATAGTAATTTTTGAAACGAATCTTTGTGAATTTTGAAAATGGATATGTGGGTTGAATTATTTTATTTGAAAAGTGGAAATGTTTTGTTTTGCCCTTTCGGGTTTCTATAACTGACCACATGCATAGGTATGCCTAAGAAAGTGAATGGGTTCCCAATATGGAATAAGTATATGCTTGTTTTTGTCTCCATGGGATTCTATTAGTGAATGTGAAACCCACCAATCCTATTTTATTTTTGAAAATTATTTTAAGGGAAATATGTGGCATTTTAATAACCAATGGTTGTGTGGTCTGTATTTTCGGGTTGTGAAGAAGTTGTTTTCAAGATGTTTGAGTTTGAAAGTCATTCATGTATGATGGGTAAATTTAAGTTTGAGTTCCTATTGCTGAGTTAGTTTTGGGATAATGGTTAGTGGTTTCTTTTCAGTAGTGTTTTGAGGATCCCTTATTATTGTTCCCTTTGTGTGATCATAATTTGTTTGTGGTATATTTGGGCCAACATACTGGTTTGGTTTGGGTCCTTGGATTTCCTTTTGGGATAATGTGGTCCCCTTGATTATAGTGCATTCACAAGTGATTTTCCACTAGAAGACCCTCCGGTTGATTAAAGTAAGGACACTCCTCTTGGGATTTTTTGAGTTAAGTCTGCTTCTTTTCTTTTTTGACTAAATGAAACCTCTCGTAGTAGAAGAGTGGTTGTGGGAGGAGTTAAAAGAGATCATATTTTCTAGGGTCTCTTATGTCTTTAAATATTTAATCTATGATCATTTATTCTAAAAGTCCTATCTGGAAATGGTGAATGGAATTATTGTGGGAGAAGTGGAAAGCAATATTAGGTTGTTGCTGATGGATGCTTGCAGGAATCGTGTGTTGTTCGAGACTTAGTAGATGATCCCTTTCCTAGTAAGGCCTATTTTGATTCAATTTTTATGTTCAGTTACATATTTTAGTGTCATTTCCATGTTTAAAGGTAAATGTGGATATTGTGGATCCCTTTTGATAACTTTTGTTTCGACAGAAGCGTATCCTTGGAGAATTTTGAACTTCTCAATTTCAGATGAAAATGCTTTTCTTTAGGTCCTTTCTTTCATGTTTTTTGTTCGAGGTGAAAGGGATGATTTGTGTGCATATTCTAATTCCTTTTTATAATAAAGTGTCATGTTGTGGAAAAGTGAATCTTGGGGTGTGTTTGGATCTGTTGGTTCTATTTGAAATGTGATGTGGTTGTTTATGGCATCGGAGGGAGAAGTTCTCTTTGGGGGTTTCCAAAGCCAGACTATGAAGAAAAAGATTCTAAAATTATTGTATCTCCATACAAATATCCCAGAGTGAAGCTAGAAAGTTTTCAAGAGAACACCACAGACGTGAAAGGCTTTTTCCTAATTTCTATCCTTAGTGTGAATGATAGAAATAGTTTAAAACTCTGGTGTTTTGGCTCTTTTTTAGTTGTTCACATTCCGTAGAAAGAGATGGGAGGAATTCATTTTTATGTTGTGACCCATTTTGGTGTACGATTTTCCCATTGTTATAAGGCGTATTATTCATCTCACTTTCTTAAAACACTGGTGGTTATGTAACAATGGGTTTAGGTGACTATTTAGAGGCCCTTATAGGGCCAACTTGTGTGAGTCGATCTTAATTTGATTTTCTTGTCTTCTGAGGATGTGAAGTTATTGGCATGTTTTCATATATAATTTTGATGGCCCGTTATTTGGGCCCTTACCTACCCTACCTTTGTGGTGGGGGTGTTTGGTTAGCATCGGGAAGTTTTCATGTTCGTTTAATTCTGTCAGTTCTTATAGAGGGGAGACCCATCGTGGGTCTCTCAAAATCTAGTTTCAACTTGTTTCATATAGATGGAAGTCAGTTCGAGCCTCCCCATATTTGTGTCTTAGTTTTGTATTGGGTGTTTGGTTGTTTCTTATGGTGGGGAGTCCATTTCGGCCTCCCTGTGTCAGTAATTCGATTTCGTTCCTAGTGTTAGCTTGGTGGTAAGTAATCACGTTCAGAGCTATCTAGCCCCAATATCCACTCTTGTTTTAAAATTGGAAATGGAACACACCCAATGGTTTCAATAAATTAAAATCATGAGGGTATTCATCGAATGTGATTTGGTATTGTTTGGAAATTTTATCAAAGTGGTGTGGGTTCTATTTAGAAATTTATTAGATGTTTCGGTTTGAGAGATTGAATTTTTCATTGTGGTAAGATATTTTACTTTCACTAATCAACTGAAGGTGTTTTCACTTTTGGCGGTGGCTGGAACACAGCGAGGAGCCCATTTTTGAGTCTCCTTAGTTTGATTTTTAAGTCTATTCCTTTGTTGATAGTGTGCTGGCATTTTCTTGTCTATTGTTATTTGAGAATCCCCTTGGACTATGAAGGGGTATTAGTTTCTATATTGGGGTTAGGCCTTATTATGGATTTCCGATAGTGGAAAGCATTATGGTGCAGAGAATTGCCACACCCCAACCCAGCACCTTGCAGTCATGGTTTGATTGTTTATATTGGAGTCTTTTTTTATTTTTATAATTGATTAAATTAAAATCAAAATGAACGAAAATGAAATAAAATTAAATTTATTTTAAAATAATAATAATGATGATATTATTATTACGAATAATATAATTAATATTGTTATGTTTATTATTGTAAAGTTTAATAATAATATTATTATTATATTTTTTTTTAGGTTTTTAGAAAACCTAAGGGTGATACAACTCCCCCTTCTCCCTCACCAGTCACGTGACCCCCTCCCCTAGTCGACCCCCCTATAGCATGAGACTACCCCCCCCTTCCAGCTCCCTCTCCAGCAGCTAGATTGTAGGAACCCTATTTTTCACTCAGGTATGGATCCTTAATATTTTGGTCTTAGTATTTAATTTGGACCTAATATGGATTCCAAATGTGTTTGTAAAGGTATCAGAGGTGTCCCGGGAAAGTTCAAAGCCTAGAACCCATCTTTTTGGAAACACTGTATAGGTCGAATTGTTAGTACACAGTTGGTGCATAGTTTGTGCGACTGTGCAGGTTGAAATTTTTGGATAGTACCACTTGGCACGGTTTGTGCATGGTCGTGCAGCCTAACCATGCATGTGTCCCATCTACCCAGAAAATATCACATGGTTTGTGCACAGACATGTAACCTAACCATGAAATGTGACCCTTCTCCCCAAAAAATCATGCATGGTTTGCGTACAGTTTTTCTAACCATGCAGACAAACCATACACATGCCATTTTTCTATGTAATTTGACAATTTTTTATTTAATGATCTATTAAGCCACCTCTTTCTTACCTAATCCATATTTTAGAGGGATTAACCTCTTTCTCTCTCAATTTGGTGAATTTTGAAGATCAATGTTAGGGATTCAAATATCTCCTTTATCTGAGATCCGATCAAGATTATGTTCATCATGTTTGATATGAAATAGTAAGTTCATGGGTCCGCTTGAGTCATTCTCCTTCTATTTTTCTCTCAACCATGTTATCAGCATATGAGTGTTTTTCTATTTTTCTTCTATCTAATCTGATCCAATACAAATCAAGGGACAATGTCTAAGGAGATTCATACAACCCTAAGGTGGGTGGTCTATAACTCATCCCTAAAGTTTTTTGATTTTGGATTTTTCATGTTGGGCCCACAGATTTCAACATGTATCATTTATGGAATATTTATTCCATGTTTAGAATCATTATAACTATATGATTATGCTCTTTCAAAATATGTTATTATTTATTAGTGGTTACACCCACTACACCATACATTCCATGTCAAAGGTTAATCCATATTTTTTGTTTAGTGTTTTGACACATTTGTGCCACGGTTCAGGTGTGCCTTGGCTTGGCCTTCTTAACGGTAAGAATTTATATATTAAATGGCATGATTTATATTGTTAATTTCATAATGGAAAGTACCATGTATTTTTACTACATGACTCACCTAAGGTAAGTGCTTCAATATGACAATAAAATGTGAATTGTGAATTGGCTAGTATACTAAGTATATGACTTGGCCTTAAAAGTAAATGACAAGAAGGTTGCACATCTGTAGCACCCCTTACCACATTAATGGAAGGTATAATAATGAACCTCAAATATAGAAGATTCTTTAATTGGATTAAATGAATGGTTTCATACTACTAGAACTTATCACACTAATGAAAGGAAAGGCATGAACCAAATGACTTCATTAAAAGGTTTAATTTTACTGGACATTATCACACTAATGAAAGGAAAGGCTTGAACCGAATGAAATACTACAAGACTTCATAATTAAAAAAGAACTGTCCTGACTCGACCTCGCCTTGGATTCTGATCAGAGAATACCATGATCACTCAGGAATTCCATTCTTATTCAAGGATATGGCTTTCTTAGGTTGACACCCACCTAGATTTTGATCCTTATATATTCTTTGATTTGTGGTATAACACCATAATATCCCTTGATATTATCAATGGATTCCTTGGATACACTCCTTGGATCCATCTTTGACAAGTAGGTTCCATGGTTACAGCCCACAGGGCCCTATATCTACTTACCCCATTTTACCTTAGACGATCACCTTGGATTATGGAGTCACCTTACTACGGAAGGCCTTGGAATATTCTCCTTGTATTAAACTCTTATACTTATCTAGGATACAATTACTAATGAGTTGGTGACCCTGCAGGTCTACGTTTCCTTGGTTATTACCTTGTAACTTCATTATTAAATGTCATCAATCATGGTTTCCATGTTACATCTTGGAAGCTTAACTATTTATACTATCACAAGGTGATTCCAATGTCGTCTATTCCTCATGAGACCTATTAATATAAAATTGGTAATTACATAATTAAATGAATTGGTTACATGTTCAGACACCTGCCGAGGGCTGAAGCAGGTACTTCGGTATTTAGTTACATTTCACTAGTTCACATTATATATGCATTCTTTTATACTTTTACATTTCCATTACATGGGCTGAAAGTTATAGACACTGTTGGTGGTGGCTCACTGAGATTTATCTCACACCCTCTCCAAGCACCATTTGGTACCCGGGACAGATTACATGGTTGCATGTGTTGACAAAGGGAAGCATAAGGCTTGAAATGCTTGATTTCTTGCGGTTTAGAATACATCTTGATAGAATATGACCTACTCATAGCTCAGGATTCTTGGGATAGTGTTTTATTTCTTTTATAATTTGTGTAACATGTTATTCCTATTGTTTGAATCCAAGTTTTAAAGATTTCTAGTATATGACATATCATCATCTATTGTTGAATGTTATTCCGGTTATTTCAGCTATTATTAGTGTTGTCTCAATTTTTTGTTGTTCCTTCTGTTTATATATATTGATTCCACTATTTACTTATCTTTACTTTTACCCACAGTGCTACACTTCGGTGATGAGGTCACAGTCTTCCCATGAACACACCCTAGGGCCCCACTACTAGTTGTAATCCTTTGGAGTTCGGGGAGATGTGCTTGAGTCCATGTGGCTCACTGGGATTAGGGCACCCGTTGAGTGGAATCCAAGTTCAGGACATCAAAAGGTGGTATCATATGGGTTTCTTTTCTTGATTTACAATTTGAAGAAAATAGATTGAATATTAGTAATGCCTGGGGATTGTTTATAAGGTATGCTTGGGCGTCACAAACCCATGTTCGGGGTAAAAACTATGTTTTCTAAATTATAATCATTGTTCTTCTTTTTCCTATTACCGCTAATATTATTTCACCATTGGGTGATTCACATGTTGTTTGGAGTTGTGGAATATTACTCTATTTTAGGATTTTCTATCATCCATATCCCGATGATATGAGGGAAAAGAGAATTGTTACATGCATCATTATAGGAACCTAGAATTCACATGTCATGAATATTTCCATTTAATATAGGTGAATTTCACTACATTATAATGCAAGATATTCTTGTGATTGTTGAGTGATTTCTTGATTGTAATATTATGCTTGTATTACTCTTGGATGCAATTGAGTGATTGCATGTCTCAATTCATGAGGTGTATGGGCCCTCATGGGTTGGGAAGAGTAATTTACCGAGTCGAGTCCTTATGTTATAAATAAATCGGTGTCATTTCTAGTGATAGGTGTATGGGAACTGATTCAATAGAAATGACTCTCCATTATAAAGTGAATCATGAAATATAAAATTAAATGGTTTCACATCCTTATCCCTCTTAGTCATATTTATGAATGGTAAAGGAGTGAACCTGGTAATTAAATGTAAAATGAAATTAAACTTATACCTGATCACTTAATGAAATCTGGTCATCTAATAAGGTAGTTTTGGTAGCATTCCTTGGCTACTGAGTTTTATTTGGTATAGCTTCCACTGGTGATTTTATCTTTAGGAGTTTAAACATGTTCTGAGGCATGTACCTAGAATTTGTAGACCAATGCCGCCACGACATCCTCATATCATATGCCAGGAGGGTGGTGATGAACATGCTCCAAACATGGTGGGCCCTGAGACAACAGTCTTACCTCTAGGAGTGACACTTGAGGCACCGGCTTATGTACCTGATTTGGGCATTGATTCCCATGTTCATCATAGTTTCCGACATGTAATGAATTCCATATATAGTGATCCAAAACATGAACCTACAATGCATAATCAGACTACCGAGTTCCAGAAGCAGAATCATCCTACTTTATTAGGGTATGGTGGTCTATAGGCTATTAAGTCTTGTTCAGAAGCCACTATATCTGTCCTTGATCATCTAGAAATTCCTCCAGAGTTTAGCGTCAAGCCTGCAACATATATTCTATGAGATTCATCCAATCATTGATGGGATTTGATTACCCAAGAAAGTCATCATTAGGGCATGTAATGGGTTGATTTCCAAACAACCATCAATAATTAGTTCTTTACTCAAATACTAAGACCTGATATATCTAAAGAGTTCATGAATCTCAAAAGGGGTTATATGTTAGTTATGTAATATTTATCGTGTTTCATAGAGTTTTAGTACCTTTCACCACTTCTAGATATTGATGAGATTTCACATGCTAGATATTTAGTGGATGGGCTCTAGTATGTCATTCGTACATAGGTCAATGTCTTTTTCCTGTCTACTTTTTCTGCAATATTCAATCAGGATCTTATCACTAAGTGTAACCTAAGGGATGGATATAGTACCAAGAATAGAGGACCAGTGTCGTGCCAGGCAAGTTGTTCTTACGGTGGAAAGAAGCGTTCTCCGGAGTTTTCTCATCAAGGGAGCGAAAACCATAGTAACTACTTCGATAGCTCTATAGAGTATCATCAGTGTGGGTGATAGGGGCACAAGAAGCCTCAATGTGATAGAGACCCAATTGAGTGTTGGGATTGTGTTTGTATAGAAATCTGCAGCGTTTCGGTAGGACCTTTCCACCTACCTCGAGTGGAAAAGGATCCGCGCCAGCTCCACCTTCTAGAGAGATTCCTTTTACGTTGCATCAGGCAGGTAGTTGGAATATCACTGGTAGGTTGGGATGAGGAGGTGTTCGTGGTTATAGTAGCCAGACCCCTGATCACCAGAAGTACCATTAGAGTTGTTATAATTGTGGTAGTCCATCTGTTGCACAAGGCCATGGATCAGGCCTTGCATGCACTACAAATGATACCTAAGGATCATGATATGGGGTCATCTATAGAATGAGTTACTATTCTTGGGAAATCTACTATACTATATGCTTTATTAGATGTAGTTTCTTCAGATTATTTTATCTTTGTATCTATGTAGGGTCCTAAAAATTCATAAAAGGGAAGGTAAATACTCCCAAAAGTTTGGTAAAGAAGATGGAAGCATGTTTGATTTTAAATTTGAGAAGAAAATTGAATAAATCAAATTTTTCAATGGAATTCGGCCTAGGCACGTACCATCACTGGGAAAGGATAAAATGAGGCATAATATGTGAACCATCGGTACATGGATGGATTACAATGAACTGTCCAATGAGACATTGGCCAGTGAGTGAAGTTGTTTGTGGTGAATTTCCACCCACGAACCAAAGTCGTTGTGAACCATTTTCACTGGAAATAATCTGACAGAGGTATGCCTCAGACACCATCCCTGCGAACGATGTAGATTACATATGAGGGTAAGCCGACAGTGTACTTAACCTCCACAAACCCCATTTGATCAAGTTTTCCACGGGTCAGGATATCTTCTCATGGGCCTCAAAAAATGTTTCCACAAGCCCATAGATATGATTTTCATGAATTCTCTATAAAAGGAGTGCAGAAGATTGAAAAATATGGGGAGAGATATTTAGGACGGGAAAACGTGGATAAAGAATGTTGAGGGGGTGGGAGAAATTTCTCCCACACCTGAAGAAATTCGCAGGACTTCATCCCGCATCTGAAACCCTTCATGGAATCCATCCCATGAACCATATGTAGAATATTGTTCGCAAAAGTCCTCTGTGCAAACCATATTTGGAAGACCCTCTACTACAAACCTACAAATATATAAAAAATATAATAAAAATGGTTTGTGTGTGCCCATATGTGGAAGATAGTACATGGATTCCAATACACATAAGACGATACGTAGAAATCCTTGGAGGCTAGCTCTTCTGTGTACCATACTTGGAGGCCATCTCCTCTATGTACTATCCTAGGAGGCCAGCTCTACCTTGTACCATCCTACTTGTCCAGCTCCTACATGAACATCCTTATGCAGAAAATAGTTCACACCCACCGGTCCATACCACGGGGGTTGCACCCCTACTCCCATGATTGGGATCAGTGACGGATTGTGGTCCTGGCCCTCTGGCCTGATCTATTTACTTCCATCACTAAACCCCATGAAAAATGAAGAGTCGCACCTCAAACTTTTCAGACTGGGTCAACGACTTTTTCCATTGTGCCCTTATGCTACCCAAACACATGTCCCTTAAATACCATGAGAGGAGACATTCCTCAAGCACCTCTTGAAAACCCTATCACCTGCCTCCTATTCCAGGTTGACCCAGAACTCCATAGACAATCACTGAATGTTTCTTAAATGCCTGAACACATTTTTTACATCCATAAAACTATGTGTCTCTGGTGATTTTGGATCCTCATAAACCTCCATGGACATCAGTAGAGGAAGGCCAGTGTCCTAAGGACACCTCTTCTTGACTATGCACATCGGGCCATGGTGGCTATACATATGTTTCCCACAAAAACGGTCATCAACCAAAGGGAAATTCATCCTAAGGAGAGTCCTTTCCTACCTATGTACGCCCCAATGGCTTTGATGCCTCATATTATTTCTCCTGATATGAGAATCCCTAGAGTCACAGTTTACACTTTCCTCCCCTATTATGTTCAAGTCTTGTTAGAACATCCCATCCCGATTATCCTACAGCTAATCATGGGTTTCTATAACAAATGGTTAAAACTCTATTACCTTAAACTATGAGTTATGGTCCTTACCACATGACATTAAAATATTTATTATTAGTCCACGAAACATGAAATTAAATTGTAATTCCATTTTCTATGTTATATGACTTTAAACTGTAGTATACTGGGAGATTTTGGATCTTTATAAACATCCCCGAAATTTAGATATGGAAGTTCAGTGTCCTGAGGACACCTATAATTGACTATTCAAATCATTCCCCAGTGGCTCTGCATATGTTGCACATAAAAAATGGCCTTTCAAAAAAAGGAAAATTCTTCCTTAGGAGAGTCCTTTACTAACTATGTACGCCTGAATGGATTCAATGACTCATATCATTTCTCTTAATTTGAGATCCTCCCTAATAATGGTTTACACATTCTATCCCTCTCATGTTTAAGGCACTTTAGAACATCCAAACATGATTTCCATCCAATTAATCGTAGTTTCTATAGAATGTGCTCCTCATCGCATGACCTTAAACTACAAGACACCAAATAGTCCTTTCCACATGATGTTTAACTATGATGTTATCATCTAGGATATATGACTTTAAACTATAGTATACCTCATTTGATATTATCGGCCCCTCCCACTGAGGTAAGTCCCCAATATTATGAGGTCGAGCTACATGACCTTTAATGTCATTTCACATTGTAAGGTTCATTTCTCCACACCCTCTCCCACCATAGCCATGTCTACTTCTACCACAGGCTCTTCCTCTCCGACCAGCAGAAGTGGAAGCATGAGTTTTGAGTAATCATTCACATCCTATTGTTTCTTACACCGATCATGACTCACATGGGCTTAGAGGTTTGTGATGATTATAGCATCCACACAATATGAACTATGAGAACTCTGATTCCTGGCCAAATCCGGATATGTAGGATGCCTACCTGAAGGCCCGAGCTCAAAGGGGTTTCCTTTCCAAAATGGTTCACCCAATCATGTTCTCTTCAACGGTAAGCTTCCATGTTTAATCCCCAACCCTTATGAACTATGAGAACTCTAATTTATGACCAAATCTAGATACGTAGGGTGCCTACTTGAAGGCATGACCTCAAAAGGGTGCCATTTCCAAAAGGGTTCACCCAATAATTTTTTCTACAATGGGAAACTTCCACATGTAATCCCCAACCCTTATGAACTATGAAAACTCTGATTCCTAACAAAATTAGGATACATAGAATGCCTACCTGAAGTCCATATCTCAAAAAGGTTCCCTTTCCAAAAGGTTTCACCAAAGCATGTCCTCTTCAATGGGAATCTTCCACACGTATTCCCCAATACTTTTGAACTATGATAACTCTAATTCCTAACCAAATCAGGATACATAGGATGCCTACCTGAAGGCCCGAGCTCAAAAGGGATCACATCCAAAAGGGTTCACCCAACTATGTCCCCCAAATATGAATCTTCCATGTGTAAGTACCAACCATTCAGAACTATGTGGGTTCTGATTCCTCTCCCAAGGATACATAGGAAACCCAGCTTATGGGTCTGATCCCAACATCAAATCACCTTTTGTCCCCCTAGATGACGATAAGATCTAGAGCGCCTTATTTTATGGCTGAATTGAGAATCACCTCTGTAGAATCAAACAAATGCATTCGTACGATGATCCTACTAACCAAAGAAATGTCGTGGACACACAATTTGAGAATGAACCAATGATTCATGAACATATGAACATGACTTAAATCTATAAAGAGTCCCTGAACATGCAATGATTCTCTCTGAGAAGGGTTTGGTGGGCCTGAATTCCCATCCTCTCAACCAATTGAGTCCTCAATTGTTGTTGGCTGAATCATTAATCAACAAGTGCCTACATTTGGAAAGAGGGTCCATAAATCATGGATACCATGGTTGTTGGGTGAATCTTGATCCATGAATAAACCCATTGGAGACTATTAGAGAAATTTATATCATAGGAGGACCGATAGAACAAGTACTTGAACCCACGCAATCGCCCGCTGGGACCGAATGACTGTGGAATCTCCTTCACAATGTGAAAGGGGTGAATTTCCTAGTCCTTGCGCGGTTAATTAAACCTTCTTCTAAAGGATAATCATGTAGAACTAGTTAAAACAAAAGAAATGGTGATTTTTATTAGAAACCATATCTAGAAAAATGGTTGGGTGATGGTCCTCATTGTTCCATTTCACCATCACCCATAATGTGCCACCTCAGAGACAGAACAATCTGTAATTTAGAGTCTCATACTAGAGATAATGTATCACTATGGTGTATTCAACCTAGATATTCCATTAGAAGTATGAACATAGGGAATACGCCGGTGTAAGGATTTCCCCCTTGAGGTAGGCAGTTACACTTTATTATGGAACCTCTTTGTTCTCAAGATGAAGGGCTCTGAAAACATACTCAGGATAGACGGGTTGGTTCTTCATCACACTTTTAGAGACTTATATCATTGTAGGGTATCGTTTAAATCACTAGAGTGTAGTATTTATCTACATAAGGTTGAGTGGGATGTCTAAGTATGTAGAGCGGGACTAGAGAATCATGGAATAGGTGGAGTGATCACCCAGATTACAAATCTATTCAAGGAGGATCAGGGTTTTAGTCAATTTAGTTTCCCTCCAAGAGTGGATAATTTCTGGGATATCTTCCCCTACGATTTTTTTATTACCTCTTAATATATAGGTAGAGTATACAATAAATCTTGTTCCAAGGGTAGATCTAGTTCCCATTACTCCATAGAGTATTTCACCTATAAAGCTTTATGAGATCAAGAGGTAGTTAGAGGATTTAGATGCCAACGTTTTTATATTGCTAAGTTCATCCTCTTAGGGTTTTCCCATGCTTTTATCCAAGAAGGCAGATGGAACCGTATGTCTTTGTGTGGATTATAGAATGTTGAACTAGCATTCAGTAAAGAACTAGTATCCAAAACCTCAAATAGATGATCTCTTTGATCAGATCTGAGGATCAAAGGTCTTCTCCACGATTGACCTCATATCGGGTTATCATCAGGTATGTGTCAGGCCATCAGACATACCTCGTACATCTTTCCGTAGCTAGTATGGTATGTATGAGTACCTTGTTAGGTAGTTCGGTCTTAAAAATTCACCCTCCATTTTCAAGGCTCTAATAAATAGGGTTTTCTACCGCTATTTGGAATCATTTTTTATAGTCTTTGTGGACAGAATATTAGTGTATTCTCACACTTGTAGAGACCATGTGAAACACCTTGAGATCAATCTAATTACACTGAAAGAGCATCAAATTTATGAAAATCTTGTTATGTGCCACTTTTGGATTGACAAAGCTAACTTATTGGGTTATATTATCTCATAATCAGGCATATATGTTAACCTCTAAAAGGTTATTGTTGTAGTTTCCTAGGAGAATCACAAAAACGTGTATGATATTTGGAGTTTATTAAGGATGGATGGATATTACAGTCATTTCAAACAAGACTTATCACATATTTCTTTATCTCTTACTGTTCTTACCATGAAGGCTGCCTGGTTCATATGGTAAGAATCATGCGAGAAATCAACTCCAGTGCAGAAGGGGGGGGGGGTTTACACCTATTCTGACTCTTCCGAAGCCAGGTATGGGTTTTACCATCTTCTGTGATGCATCAGGAATCAGACTAGGAGTAGTGCTAATGTATGAAGAAAGAGTTGTTGTGAATGGATCTTAGCAGTTGATACCTCATGAGAGGAACTACTCAATTCACTTCCTTGATCTAGTAGTACTTTTCCATGTGTTACATTGTTAGAGGCATTATCTATTGGGTGAGTGCTTTGTGGTGTACACAAACCACAAGAGCCTCAAATATATCTTTTCTCAGCGTGACTTGAACCTCAAACACTAGAGATGGGTCAAATATCTACAATGCTTTGATTTTTATCTTGCTTATACACCTGGTAAGAGAAATTTCATTTTAGATGCACTAATTCGAAAAACACAAGCAAAAGTAGTATGGGAAGCTAGTGATGAATGTAAGTTAATGGACCCTTTTCCTAAGCTACATATAGAGTTTCATGATAGTCATGAGTAGTCTTACCTATCGACCTTGATAGTTAAAACATCTCTCTTTGATAAGGTGAAGAGTATACAATTTTCATATCATGAAGGATTAGTTCTCCATGAGATTATATGAGGAGATAACCCACCTCTGGATTAGTCTGTGGATAGAGATGAAATCCTGCATCTACATAAATGTTTTTGGGTTCATACAAATATGATAGAGGGGTTGATTAAAGAGTCCCATGATTCTCAATGGACAGTTCATCTAGGCATCTCTAATATGTATCGAGATATGTGATTCTAGTATTGGTGGCAAGGGATGAAATATTAGATAACATGATCTTTTATTAGATGTTCCACCTATCAGCAGGTGAAGGTAGAGCACCAGATACCTAGAGGCTTGCTGCAGCTACTTCCAATCCAATAATGGGCATGAAAACATGTTTCTATAGATTTCACAGTCATCTTACCTAGGTATCCATGGGTTAGTGATTCTATCTAGGTCTTCATTGACCAACTAACAAAATCATCCCATATCATTTCAATTCGGGATACATTCTCAGTTCATGGGATGGGAAGACTATATGTCTGTGAGGTCATACAACTACATGGGGTTCTACATACTATTGTTTCTAATAGGGATGATCATTTCACATCACAGTTTTGGAAGATATTACAGAAGGATATGGGAAAACAGGTGATTCTAATCATATATTATCACCCTCAAACTGATGGACAATCATAATGGACAATATAGGTTTTATAGGATATGACCCAAGCATGTGTGCTTGATTTCAGTGGTTCTTGGGAGAATCATATCCATCTCATCGATTTTTCCTGTAATAAAATAATTTAGGTGAAATTCAAATGGATCCTTTTGTGTCCTTATATGACAGGCCATGTCATTCACCCATGTTCTAGCTAGAGGTGGGTGAGGCTACCCTACTAGGTCCTTGTCTCATTCATGAAATTTCATAGAAGTTTCAGCTGATCAGAAAGAATATGACTACAACTCAATCTAGATAGAAATATTATTCTGATTTTCATCAAATAAATTTTGAGTTCGAGGTCAGGGATCATGTTTTCCTTTAGGTATCACCCAGACTAGGGAATATATAGTAAAAAATGTAGGTAAACTTGTTACCTCATTTTGAAGGGCCTTTTAAAATTCTAGAGAGATTTGAGCTGGTATCCTATCTGTTACTACTGCCATAGAGGTATCATGTCATGCATGATGTATTTCTGGTTACATAGCTTCACCAATATCATGATGAATTGTCTCATACTTTTGATCCCAAGGAAGTTGAGTTAGATGTTGATGCTACCTTTGAGGAGTATCCAGTACACATCGTCGGCTAGGGCACGAAGGATCTCTGAGGCCAATCTATCCCTCTAGTATTGGTGATATGACAGCACAACTGAGTATAGGATGAGAATTAGGAGAGGGAATCCTAAGTATATTCCCAATGGCCAGAGTTGTTCTCAGACAATGTTTCTCCAACCTTGGAAGGTGAACTCAATGATGGGTTCTTTTAAGGGAGATGATTGTGAGAACCCAGTTTTTCACTCATGTATAGTTCCTTTAAATTTCAGTCTATGTCTTTACTATGGACCTAATATGGATACCTAATACATTAGTAAAGGTCTCAGGTGTGTTAGGGGAATGTTCGAATCCTAGAACCCATCTTTTTGAAAAAACTGGACAGGTCACAAGGTTAGCGCATGGTTGGCGCACGGTTTTCGCAACCGTGTGAATTGAAATCTATAAAAATAACCAATTCACACAGTTTTTGCATGGCCTTGTAGCCTAACCATGTAATGTGACCCTTCTACCTAGAAAACCTCACATGGTTTTCATATGGTTTGTTAAACTATGCGGACAAACTGTGCACATGCCATTTTTCTGAGTAATCTGACAATTTTCCCCTTAATGATCTATTAAGACACATCATTAATCCCTAATCCATATTTTAGTAGGATTAACCTTTTCCTCTCTCAGTTTGGGGACTTTTTAAGATCAAAGTTTGGGATTCAATGTTCTCCTACATCTGAGATCTGATCAAGCTTATGTTTGACACATTGGATTTCTAACGGTAAGTAATCAAGTCCTCTTAATATGTTCTCCTTTTATTTTTCTCTCGACTGAGTTATGAGGGTATGCTAATTTTTCTCTTTTTCATAAATCTAATTTGATCCGAGCCAAATCAATGACCATTATTGTAGGAGTAGAGGCATACAACCCTATAGTTGGTAGCCTATAGCTCATCCCTAATGCTCGTTGATTTTGGATTTGTTGTGTGGGCCCCGCTAATTTCATTGGGTGTTGTTTATGGAAATTAAATTCCATGTTTATAGTCATTATAACTATATAGTTATTCTCTTTCTAAATATGCGATTATTTGTTAGAGGTCACACCCACAAATCCATGCATTCCATGTCGAAGGTTATTCCATATTTTTTGTTTAGTGTTTTGACAAGTTTGTGCAATTGTTCAGGTGTGCCATGGCTTCACCTTCCTAAGGGTAAGAATTTCTATATTAAAGGGCTTGATTTATATAGTTAATTTCATAATGGATAGTTCCATGTATTCTCACCACTTGACCAACCTAAGGTAAGTGCTTAAATTTGACACAAAAATGTGAAATGTTAATTGGAAAGTATATTAAGTATATGAATTGGCCTTAAATGTAAATTAATAGTTGGTTTCATATCCATAAAACCCCTTAACACATTAATGGATGGTAGAAAAATGAACCTAGAATATAGATTATGCTTTAAATGGATTAAATGAACGGTTACATGCTACATGACCTTATCATAATAATGAAAGGAAATACTTGAACCAAATAAATTGATTATTAGGTTTCATACTACTTGATCTTATCACACTAATGAAAGGAAAGTCTTGAACTAAATTAAATATTACATAACTTCATAATTAAATAGAAATGTCATGACTCAAGCGCCCCTTAGATTCTAATCGGAGAATTCCAAGAGCACTCAGGAACCCCATTCTGATTCAAGGACATATCTTACATAGGTTTATTACCACCTAGATATTGATCCATGACTATTATTATATGTCTGGTAAGACACCATAGGATCCCTTCATATTATCACCAGATACCTTGGATACACCCATTGGATCCATCATTGACAAGTATGTTCCATGGATATAGCCCATAGGTCCCTTTCTTTGATTAGCCCTATTTTACCTTATACGATCACCTTGGATTCAGTAGGCACCTTATTGTGGAATGAATTAGACTATGCTCCTTGGATTACACTCTTATCCTTAGATAGGATACAGCTACTTCTGAGTTGGCAACCCTTGTGGTCTATTTGGCCTTGGTTATTACCTTGAAACTTCATTATTAAATATCATTAATCATGGTTTCCTTGTTACATCTTGGAACCTACAATATTTATACTATCATGAGGTGATGTTAGTGTTGGATGTGCCTCATGTTGCCTATCAATATAAAATTGGTAACTAATTTATTAAATGAATTGGTTACATGTTCAGACACCAGACTAGGGTTGAAGCATCTACTTGGGTGTTTAGTAACATTGTACTACTTTACTTTATATATGCATTCTTTCATACTAATACATTTCCATTACACTGGCTAGATGTTATGGACACCGTCGGTGGTGGAACACTGAGATTTATCTCACATTCTCTTGGGGTGTCGTTTGGTACCCAAGACAGATTACATGGTTGTAGGTGTGGAAGAAGGGAATCATTCGGCTTCAAACACTTTATTGATTGTTTTTTAGTGGGGAGCTTGATAGTAGATAACCAAATCCGATCTCAGGATGCTTGGTATAGTCTTTAATTTCATTTATAATTTGTGGAACATGTTATGCCTATTTTTTGTATCCATTTTTTTGAGTTTTCTAAAACATGACATATCATCATATGTTGTAGAATGTTGTTCTAGTTGTTTCATTTATTATTATTTTTGGCTCTATTTTTTGTTATGAATTATATTTATATATATCTCTTCCTCTATTTACCCATGTTTACTTTCACCCTATGCACTACACTTTGGTAATGATGGTAGAGTAACCCCATGGACACACCCCAGGACCTCACTACTAGTCGGCAGCCTCTAGTGTTTGAGGAGATACGCTTGAGGCCATGTGTCCCACTAGTCTAGGGGAACCCATTGATTGGAATCTGAGTTTGGTACATCACATGGATCAAGGTGTTTCCTTCATTTTTCATGTCTGATTCAACAAGGTAAGGCCTTCTCCATATTCCTCCTTATTCTCATCAACCGGTTTTGGTCGTCTCGATTCCCTACATGATCAGCTAAAACCCAAGACTAGGGTTTGATGTGTTTTTTTATTCTCCTGATATATGGTTGTGAAAAGGGCCTCTTGGGTTGTGTTGGTTTGCATTTCAGTGTTCATCATTGAAGGCAATGTTTTTTGGGTTATTTAAGTTTGTCATCGTCGTCTGAGGTAAGGAGTTTTAACCACTGATTGTTTAGCACACTCTATTTTAGGTCCTTAAAATGTTTATGAGTCCCTACTGATTTATTTGAAGTGAGTTGAACCTTGCAGCTATGTTTTTGTGTTTCTAGGATAGGTTGTACTGAGTTTTGATCAATGTTTGAGGGTGCACCCACATATACTTAAGTTAAATATATATAATATATATTTCCTCCATGTACATGTTTCATCATGGATTTCTAAATGCGTGCATTGGATTATGGATATATATATAAATGTATGTGAGTTCGATTATGGTCCAGTTACGAGTGGTCACCACCTAATTTTTCAAGCACCGAAGTTTCTCGGCTTGGTCTGCTCCCTTGTTGAGGTTGGTTTCCTTATGCATTGTCTATTATATTTAAATAATTATTGATTGCTTCATTTTTTCACCTAGTATCAATATTAATTAGTGATGTATTTTTTTTATAATAATTATTTGACTTGAAATGAATTGGTCTCCTTCTTGTACTTTGTTGTATGAAATGGTTTAATTGGGTTTTTCACACTAAGTGTTTTTTAAATTGCCTAGTTGGCCTTTATAATTGAATTTTTTTAATGAATGAATTGAGTTGTAAATATGTTTTTAGATAATAAAAATGGATTTCTTAAATGTTTTTTCAATCAGTTTTTATCAGAAAGTGGTGTGTATTTTATTCTTTAGAAATTATTTGGTATGTTATAGTCATTTGAGGCCCGATTTGCATCTTTGTAAAATCGGTTATCTTGAAATATATCTTTGGATGGTCCACTTTACTTGATTATGATGTATGTTGTGGGAGGTCTACCATTTAGCAATCCCCTGATATCAAATATTTGAAAGGTGGGGGACTTCTTCCTTAGGGTGACTCAGGGGTTACTTTATTGTGTGTGTTGATTGTGTGTGATGAAAGTGCATGTGATTGGATGCTGGGTTGGAATTTTTTTGGATCACCCCCCTCTTTTATTCTTGACATGGTAACCTAGAATAGTGAAGGAATGTATATTGAATGATTGCTACACTAGTTTATATTATGCACTGGCTAGTGGCCCATAGTAGGGGTGGATGTTTTTTTTTGTTTTTTTTAGGATTGGGCCACTCAGTCAGGACATGTAGGGAAACGATCAAGTGTTTGGGAATTATGATGTCATTAGGTAGGGAATGATTTTACGATGAGTCACATGTATATTATGTTTTATATTAATCAATAGATCCTAGGTTCTCCCATGTACTTTAGCACTTAGTTATCTACAACAGATGACTGAGGTTTATTGTTGGTTGATCGCTCTTTCTTTTTATTTTCTATTTTTCTTGTGTGATCATTACTTTTTCCTCATTTTATGGTGAATCTATTTATTAAAACTGATAAAATTATTTCCAAATTTTTGATAAAATGTTCGGTAAATTGTTTACACTTATTTCTTATCAACCTCTCCTTTACTAAAATGTTAAATCACCCCACTTGAAAAAGAAACCGGTTTAAGATAAAAAAGGGAGTGGATCGTAATTTTCATTAGAGGGAAAATGTGTGAAACAAATAATTTTATATATTGTAGTTCAAAACTAAAATTGGTGTTTCTTTATTTGAAGGAAATGATTTGGTGAATATATTATTTGGGAACTCCTACTGATTTTTATTACTCACACCTATACTTTGTTCTTATTTTTAGTATCAGGTGAAGGTTTCAACATGATTTCGATCATCATGGGTGATGTTGAGTATTGTGATGGGATTTTGACCCATGGGGTCATGTGGAGTTTTAGTGTTCATCAAGTTCGATTAGTTATAATTATCAGTTCTTTCTTATTCATTCTGTTTGGTTTATTAATTGTGGGTTTCTCTTTTATTATTCAGTTTCTTTTTTTATTTATATTGGGAAAAAATGTTCCCATCATCACACTGTTGATTCCCTTGGTGCTTTTTATCCATCCGAGGAGGATCAAGAATGCCTCTTAGGCCTTGTTGTGGGCCGACTCGGCTAACCGGTTCAGGGTCGACATAGGTTGGTTTGTGAGAAGAATGATTATTTAACAGGTGTTACGTATCAAGAATTATTTTTTGTTGAATGGGTGTCATGTAAATCTTGTAATTCTTTTTCAAGACATTTAATATATTTTTAATTTAATTATTATTATTTTTAATATTTGTAAGTAATTCTTAATTTACCAAATGAGTGTTTAGATGATTAATGAATGTTTTTTTACATTCTGAATGGATGTTTTGAAGGTATAATGGATTATGGAGTTTGAATATGGAGTATTGATAATATATATTAAAATTATCATCCTGGGAAAGTTTTTATTATATTTATTTTGTAATTTTAGTATATGGGAAGTTAGATTATAATTCATTTTTTAATAACACAAGAATTATATAATAGTTTTTTAGAGTTATCCCCCATTTATTTTCCATTTTAATTTTAATATTTCTATATATTTCATATGAGAATGTTTCAACCTAACCTTCATCATGTACTATAACTATTTCATCAAAAAACATCATCAATTCTCTAATATTACTTTCCACATCATCTCTAGTCATATAGTTGCATGAATATTGATCATTCTAAAATGATATGATATGGTGAAGAATATTGATAATTATTTTGAATATAATCAGAGAATAAATTCAAATTATCTCTTAATTTAATTATGTTCGTAATATATATCACTTCATATCTACTACATGAATTAAAATATTAATTTTCAATTTAATGTATGAAATCATATGCCTCCTTTTGGATCCTTATCACTATCGATATTTTTTTATCACTGATATATTATTCCACATGTTATTTTATAACATATATTAATTTATCTATTTTGAAAATAATATTTAAAAAATTATATAATGAAATGAAAGAAAATTTGAGTTTTATTTGTGGATAACGTTTTTAAATCAATGGTAATATTTTTTTTACATTTTTTCTGAATGGGTTATAATTGAATAAGTCTAAGGTGAATCATTTTTTTTAATTCTGTTTCCTTTATTGTATTTGTGAAATATTTTTCATTTCTTGGATTTTTTTTATTTGTAAAGGTAAATTTGAATTTATTTTTTTAAAAAAATTATGTTTTGTACTTGAAATTTGTTATAGATAATAATGAATCATAGTTGGATTACAACACTATGAATATGTGATAAATATGAGGAAAGGGTTGAATATTTTTTAGAAGTTTCAAAACAAAATGTTAAAAAATGACATTTTTTCTATATTCAATTGAAATGTTTAAATATAAAAGAGTTTTAAAGTATAGAAATTATAGATCATTTAATTTCTTATGCTTTCAATACATGTTACAGTCCTTAGATTTGGTATAAAAAAATTTGGTAGAAAAGAAGATCTATTAATAGTGAAGATTATCTAGTTGATATATTTGATCAAATTGAAGAATTAAATTTGATATTAATGTACTAGAAATTAAGAAGACACAAATTACCACAAAATTATATGGTGAAAAATTAAGTCCAATGAACTATGAGATTTTCTAACAAGTGATCACTGAGAAAGATGATCAATGCATAAGAGAGATGATATTTGAGTATTGTATATTAGAATATGATGGGTATTATATGACGTCTAAGTATGGTTTCTTAGAATGAGAGTTACTATAAACATGTTAGAGATTCATCGAGGGCTAGGCTATGGGTGATGTAAAATTTTGGTTGTTGTTTGTTCATATTTATGGTTTTTCATAAGTTAAGTTTAAATAATGTATTGTGGAACCCATTGTGTGGTTATTTCCTAAGGTAAAAACTTATTTTAAGACTTCCCCATATTTCAAATGAACTTCCTATGAAAAATTTCTATTTTATACCCATTTTATGATTTGGATGTAATAAGTACATGTGATGGTTATCTTTGAGGGATTGTCTTGAATGTTATGGGAATGAGGTTGAATATCATGATACCTGATATGTGTTTATTTATATAAGGAGATAAATAATTTTTTCTCCTCCCATGATTCAAATTTGAACCTCTTATTAGTGAAATGATTTGAATGTTAGGGAACAACAATGGTATAAAGTCATGGTATTATTAGTATAATTCACTCATATGAAATAATGTAGGTACATTTGATTATCATGGTGTTCTGATTAATACAAAATGACTTGACTTACATTTGTGTTTTGAGTGTTACTACTTTGAAGATATACTCAAATACATGCATTGTTGTAAATTTTAGGGGCCCTGTTAGTATTTACTTGTTTATTTTTATACTCACACCTTACATATGAACCTCTGTGGACATAGAGCTCTTATATTTTAGATAAAGTGGATGGAAAAGGACTAGTAACATTTATTAGAGTCGGTGTAGCTTAGTGGGGATTAGTTTATGTTATCATGGTAGTTTTAGGTACCATTTATCATTTTGATATAGGATTTCAAATATTGAATTAAGATGTTCAATTAAAGATGTTTTAAGAAAACAATTTTCATTATCACCATCATCGTCTATCAGATAGTTACTATTTCATTTTGTTACTTGAGACGCATCCTACATCTCCTACATGTTGCTTGAACTACTATGATAAGTAGTGATCCAAAATGATCACTGGTACCCAGTATGGGATGACTACTGCCTAGAGTAGTTCAAGAAACATAAGTATATGTCCAAAAGATGTAGAAGATGAGTCCAAAGAAACAAACTGAAATATTAATTATTCTAGATATGAAGCGTATGAGGATGAAAATACTCTATAAAATTCACATTTACATGAACTCATAGGATAACACCTTCCATGTTGAGTAATTCGATTATTAAATTCAATTTCCCATTTCCACCAAAGAGGATGCACTCTAATTGTTTGACAAAATATTAGGAAGATGGCGTTAAAGAGTTCATTAAATTTTTAATAGATTCTGTATAAGACCCTTCTCAAATCCTTTGACTCTATTTAAATTTTTGTTATTCAAGAAAAAATAAATGTATGGCTACTCATATAGAAATTGTATTATGATCATGATGATGTTACCAATCTCAATGGAAGAATAGACTATTGATTCTAAAACTACAGAATTATTAGAAGATCAAAAAAATGTTGATGAAAAAATAAGAATGATGCAGTATCATAGGGTTGAATAATAATATCAAGGTAATAAGTGAGGTTATAAAATTTGAGGTTTGTTGGAATAAACATGGAAAATTAGTTAACATAAACAATTCAATGTTTATTAGTTATTTTGGGGTGACAATAAGGATGAAGGTGCTGATTGATATTGATTTGTGGTGCCACATCTTACCAATAATGAAGGAAAACCTTTAGAAAGATATAATAGTATTGTTATGATATACTTTATCTATTTTACTAAAAAATTATATAATGAAAAATTGTTTTAATTTTCATTATCCTTTAGAGAGTTTATTTATATTAGAATATTTCCATAATAAATTTTTCTTAATGGCCATTGGAAAATACTATAATGGATTTTGGAATATTCTTGCCAAGTTACATATTAGGGATTCTGAGAGGAAAATAAATCCCTATCCCCCAGTTAATTATACATATATTATTAAGTTGGAAACATGAATTATTTCATCAATAATTATGATGAGAAATAATTTTAGTTTCATTTTAGTTGATAAAATATTGTTTGAAATTATTAGTTTTATCCAATTTCATTCAAAAATGATAATTTATGAAATAGTAAAAGAGTTCTTAAAACTAACAATGTGCATCAAAACCAATGTACCCTATTCACAAAGAAAGGATGGGGTATGCTTCACTTGAGAAGAAATTGGAATGTATTTTAAATAATCAATAAGAGTGTTATGTGATATGAAACAACATATTTTTCTTTATTTATATACAAGTTGATTAATCCAAATCTGAGTCCACATCCATTCCACGACATGTGTTATTGAAGGAGGCTTGAGTAAATAAAGAGGATAAACTACTTAATGAAAACAAAAAATTAGTATGGGAAACTTGTGTAAGTATGATATTATAGTAATTTTGTATGATTTAAAGCAGTATTACATAAAAATATTTATTTATGTTTTAATTTTTCATATGGGTTAGACACAACAATTGGCAATGACCGTACCAGATGAAAATCTACTTACAGTAGCTTTGAAATGTATGGAACAATATGGTTTCATTAGGGGATTAGGTTTTAGAGTGTCTCCATGAACATATTTATAGAAGATAAAATCAAATGAAGATACCTATAAGATGGTTAAATTATTTTAGGAAAAAATATATACTTTGCAAGAAATTATTTTCTAGTCTCATTTAGTATACCATTGTATGAGAAAGGAACAAAATGAACTCGTAATAGAACAAAGATCCACACATGATCCAAATAACCCCGCTAGATTTGAGGCCATTCATTCACCTAAACCTCATACCTTACTTGATGTAATTAATGTTTTTATTACACTTTATCCTAAATATGAATCAATCGACTTCTCATAGCTTTATATTACTAAAATTATACAGGGTATAGTTGTATGTGATTTTTATCTGTCAACACCCACTCACCACCTTGTTGTGAAGGGTATGGTGTATAATATCTTGGGAGAAAATATGCAACTAAAATAACTCCCAAAATATCACATGATTGTGATTATGGGGGTAGCTCATGATATGACTACAGATTTTCCTATTCCACATGATGACCCAAATTCTAGAACGGTCAATGATGTTATTGGAACTTTCATATCATGGTCATCTAATATTAAAAAGAAAACTGAGGTATGTATTCAAAACAATTATATGAAAACCCTTTAATAGTTGATAAAAAAGTTATGAAGTGAATTATGATTTTATAGATATAAAAAAATCAATGAGGTAATGAAAGGTAATATCAAGAAAATTATTGAATCAACCAAGAAATCTAAATGACCTTGTGGGAGTACCTTTTCCCCACTAGTTCCAAAGAAAAACATATTATCATTACAACTTCATGAAGAGACCATGAAAATATGTCTTAAATTCCATATGAAAATGAGATATATGGAGATTTCCTTATATACATTGTTGTTCTCGAGAGTATAAATGAGATTATCAAGCATGAATGACTAGTAGTCTCAGTTGTTAATACATACATAAGGAACATTATCATAATATGTATGTCCAAGTAGTGAGATAATATTTTTTATTAAAGTTAATAACTATTAATATTTCTTATAGGTGTTTATATTTATACTATTTAAATGGGAAACCATGTGAAGAACAATATGAATTCATTAATTCGAATATAATTTCTACATAAAAACTTAATTTGGATAAGGATGAAATTAAGAAGAAAAAAGATGCGCAACCCAAGTAATTTAAAAAAAATAGTTGACAAACACTTTTTTATTCCTACAATGAAAATGTAAAACTCTAGAATATAATTATTTAAAATATATTTTTATTTTATCATTAATTATTTGTTTTTGTTTCTTAGGTAGCATTAGATGTTGATTGCAGTCAATCGTGGTACTCCAAATATTTATTTATTGGATCTAATTCATGGATATCCACAAAACCAACCACATGGGATGTGTATTGTTAAATTTTAATACACTAAAATAAACATTTTATAAATAATATTTTAATTAAGTGTTTTATTCTATGTTTTAACAATATTTTCATTATGACATTTCAATCTCTAAATATAGGATCAATCAAGGCATGAAGTCGGTGATGAACATTAAAAAGGATGTGGATTAATAAAAATAGAAATATATTAAGGTAAATATAGAAATATTAAAATATCAAAACATATTTCAAATCAATTTACTTATTTTGGTCAATTTTTCTACTATGTTTGAAGCAAGATAATGACATAAATTGTGGATATTATGTTTGAAAATTTCTGAGTGATATTATAAACCATAAAAAGACCATCATCCCTAAATATATAATTTCCAAATTTAATTAAAATTTCATTAAAAATATAGCTTCATAATTTCATTGTCTATATTATCTCAGTACTACAAAAATTTCTAACTAACTTTGTAATCAAAAGAAGAAGTAATTTGGTTTAGAGATGTGTGGGAAACATAAATTCTATCAAAATGTTTTATGAAAACAAGTTTAGGTGATTACCTACATTTTATGTGATTCAGTATGAGATATGGCCTTAGAAATATTTTTAGGGTTTGATGAATTATTTTTAAAATTCTTATATATTATTTTTTATTAGTTTCTAAAGGAGAATTAAACTGAATGATTTCAATTTGTTTAAATGTTCTAGCCTGTAAAAAATAAAATTATCGGGAAATAGAGGAGGTGGAGGTGGAGGTAGAGGTAGAGGTGATAGTGGAGGTTAAGGTGGTGGTGGATGTGGAGGTAGAGGTAGAGGAATATTCAGAGTCAGAGTCATAGACCAAGGTAGAGGAGGAGGTACAGGTGGATACCAAGGAGGAGAAAGATAAGAATGACTAACATGAAAATAATAAAATTGTTGAGAAATAGAGTAAAATTGGAATTATACCAAGGTTATGTTTGAGAAAAATTGTTCAAAATTTCACACAACACTTTTCACTTAATATAAGAGACATTGTTCAAGTGTTTCAGGTGTCTTATTGAGAAAATGTTTTTCACTACTTGTTTATGTGATTTTTTAAAGTAATTTAAGTAGAGGATTTTTTTTGAAAAATATTACAAACCCCACTTATTTATTCAAACTGATTATCATAGGCTACAATTTCTATTATAATATTCAAAGTACTATCAAATATTACTGAATTGTGAAATAAACCCCTCACCAAGAACAAACTGAACAACAACAACAAAAATATATACATTTTCTTACCCATGGATTCTATACACTACAAAGAAAGGGTCTTAATAGTGGATCCAGTAGTCACAAGAGAGTAATTAAACACCAATCCAATCATTAAATAGATATATTATCCAGATCAAATTTTTGAATATATAAATGTGTGTAATCAACCACTGAATCCATAAAGTGTTTGAGATAAATATTGGAGGCCAACTATCATTGAGAGATCATGGACATCAGGGAAGTCTATTTTCAAAGGAAACATGACATCAAATGAAAATAAAAAAATTAATCAATAAATTACAAAAAATTAAAAACACTTTTCAAATGAAATTGTGAAGCATGAAAAATACAAATGAAGACCCCTCTAAAAAATGATCTAGTATCTTGATATAAAACCTATAAAAAAAGAAATTAGAAAAACCATCGACTGAATCATGGATTTTTAGTGAAGAACAATAAGGTGGATTCAATTTAGTGGGTGGTGGAATTATTTGTTCTATTTGATCAATAATTAGATTAATTAAATAATATCAAAAATTCTTGTGGACTATATACAAGTAACATTCATTATTCATGTGCACATTCATTATGAAAAATGATCCATGTTCAAAATCTCATTAATAAAAAATTCATTATCATTCTCAAAAAAATATTTAGAATAGGTATATTCCTATTTTAATGAAAAAATAACAATGATTTTATGTTAGAGCTTATCATCACCCAGAATATTGAAAAAGAAATACTAATCTGCAGCATAATCCATGAATAATTAATGGATGCATTAAATTTAGTGTCATTTGGATGCAATAAAGTGTTGTAATTATGTTTAATATTGTTAAAAAAGGTAAAACAATTGTAATGGATTTTAGTATCTTAGTAAATTACATAATGGGTTACACTAAAGTTTTTTACATCAAGTTATTTAATTGGTTTATCATGGATTTTGTGCTCTCTATGATGGTGAAAGGGAAAGATAGATTTTATTATGTTATATAAAAAATCAAATGTAAATATTAATTTTAGTTCAGTAAATTAATAATAACAGGTTTACACTAATGGTTTGTGTTTTATAGGAATAAATGACTTTGTCAACAAGGATGATTCACTCTTGTACTGTGATCATGCACTCAACAAGGATGATTCACTCATGATGATGAAATTTTACTTTTATTATCCATTGCATTAAACATTATGGATTATCAAACTACAATATTGGTAGATAAACCAGAGTGTAAAATGAATTTTTGGACAAAAATACATGGTGGCATCAACCATACCTCAAAGGAACACACGATGTACCTAGTATGACTCAAATTGTGTGGTTTTAGTTTAAAATTGACATTTTATTAATGTATTATTTCATATTTATGTTTAATTTATTTCTATATAATATTAATAACTTATGAATTATTTTATTATACATGTGGATTATTTTTCTTGAGTTGGGTTGGTTTTTACTAATCCTTTCATGCTTATGATAGATTTGACTTCGAAGTTAAAATTGAGATAACAATAATAAGGAAATTGGTCAAGAATGTATAAAACCATAATAAATACTAATAAAACTAACATATATAGTAGTGATAATTTAAGATAACAATTCATAGGTTAGTTTTGGCATGTGGGAATCAGTCTCACATCAAACTGACACATGATGTGAATAGTATGACTCAAAGTGTGTGATTCCAGTTTAAAATGATTTTTTTTTTAAAAAGTGGAATAATCAAAACTATGAAAACATATTTATATTGTTTTGATACATTATTAAAGAAATTCATATGTAATTTGGGATTTGTAAGAATCATCAGCACCTAAATTCGACGCATGGTGTGACATGTTGGACTCCAATTACGTCTTTTTATTTAAAATTAACATTAATTTTAGTAAAAGAATAATTTACACACTCAAAACTGAAAAAAATAATCAGTATTATTTTGATAATTTATGATAATTATCTATAAGACGTTTTTGATTTATAGGAAACATCTTCACCTCAATCTGATACACGATGTGCCCATCATGACTCAAAGTGTTTGTTATGAGTTCAAAATTGACATTTTAGATCAAATAGTGTCATTAATTGAAAAACAATAAAACATGTTAATATTTTCTTCATAATTTAGGAAAACAATTCATAATTAATTTTTAATGTGTAGTAATTAGTCTCATATCAAATCGACACATGATGTGACCGGTATGACTCAATGCGTGTGTTTCCGATTTAAAATTATATTTTAGTAAAAAAACAAGTGAAATACTAAAAAATAATAAAAAACAATTGGATTGTTTTCATAATTTATGAAAATAATTCATAATTCATTTGGGATGTGTATGAATCACCATCACCTCAATCCAACGCATGGTGTGACTGGTATAAATCCAAGTGCATCTTTATATTAAAATTTGACATTAATTTAATAAAAATAACTATTGACATACTCAAAATCAATCAAATGCATTTGAATTTATTTGATAATTTCTAAAAACTATCCATAATTAATTTTTTTATTTTTAGGAATCAGTTATACCTCATCCTAATGCATGATTATCCTAACATGGCTCAAATGTTCTGTTATTAATTTAAAATTTACATATTAGTTCAAAAAGTGTCACTCACGGAAAATAGAGAAAATGTGATTGGATTATCTTTAAAATTTAGTAAAAAAATTAATGAGTCATTTTTATGTGTATAAACTAGTCACATGTCAAACCAACACACAATGAATTGATATGACTTAAAGTATGTGTTTCCATTTTAAAATGACATTTTAGTAAAAAACTGAAGTTATAATTTCAAAACTATAAAAACACCTTTGGATTATATTTATATGTTAATAAAATGGTTCATAATTAATTTTGTAAATTTTCAAAATATTATTACCTGAATCTTGCATATTGTGTGATAGGTATGAATCTATGTGAAACTTTTTATTTAAAGTTTACATTAAATTTATTAAAAAGGACAAGTGACATACTCAAAATAGGGAAAACTCATTAATATTTTTTCTATAATTTTATAAAATGATCCATATGTCATATTCGAAACGTAGGAATCATCCACACCTCAATATGATACACGGTGTGTCTGGTATGGCTAAAATTCTTCGTTATCAGTTTAAAATTGACATTTAAGTTCAAAAAGTGCCACTCACTGAAAAGAAATAAAATGTTTTTGGATTGTCTTGATAATTTTTTAGAATAATTAATATGTCAATTTTGATGTGTAGGAATCATTATCATGTCAAACTAACTCATGATGTAACCAGTGTGACTCAAAGATCTTTTTTTTAGTTTAAAATGACATTTTGGTAAAAAAACACAAGTGGCACACTCAAAACTAAGAAAATTAGTTCAATTTGTTTTTATACTTCAGTAAAATAATCCATAAGATATTTTGGACATGTAAGAATTATTAACACGTGAATAGGTTCCACAGTGTCATCGGTATGACTCCAAGTGCATCTTTTTATTTAAAATTGATGTTAATTTTTGTAAAAAAGAAAACTGACATACTCAAAATCAAACAAACACCTTCATATTGATTTTATACATTATAAAAAAGATCCATAAGTCATTTATGATGTGTATGAATTTTCCTCATCTCAATATGATACATGATGTTCTCGACATGTATCAAAGTGCATGTTATCAGTTTAAAATTAACATTTTAGTTCAAAAAGTATCACTCAATGAAAACCATGAAAATGTGCTCTAATAGACTTGATAGTTTTGTAAATTGGTTAATAAGTCATTTTTATTTGTATTAATAATTCTCACATAAAAATAACACACAATGGGATCGGTAAGACTCAAAGTATAAGGCCCCAGCCTTAAACCTTACTTAATATTGAGTTATTACGAGATTACACATTGAGGATCTTTTCAGGTTTAGAGTTTTAGAGAATTAGATCATGAAACTTGCATTACATTCCACATTTAAACACAGTGGTTACATAAAAGACAGTATTCATTCTTCCCATCAACGGGAACATATTTAAAATATAACATGGATTCTTTCTTGACACATCCTTGACACTATCATCACATCATGTACCTTTCCCTTGACCTGTGAAAAACATTTCAAAAACTTGGGATGATCATAAAAAGCTCAGTAAGAGTTATAAAAATATGGAAAGGAAACATGAGTTCATATATACATAAGAATGAAATCATACTTTACCCATAAAACAAAGGCACTTTAACATACCTCATCAAACCATGAATAAATCATAGAAATCATAAGACATAAAGGTAACTTGAGGCATTCATAACATTCTTACGTAGGGAGTAACCCTCTTGGTTACGTTTGGAATACCCATCACAGTATATTCCCTAAATCTCTTCGGAGAAACCTTAACGTTTCACTCCTTCGCGTTACCCAATGCATTGGAGAGCTATATCGGGCTCACCCGCCCTTAGTTTATCACGGAACCACCCGTTCTTCATAACAATGCCCAAGAACCTTAACATAATCATATCACATAAACATGAATAAAGGAAACATAACATTTCCACATTTCAATCACAATATAACATTTTAGGATATTGAAATAACGAATCCATTCAAAAAGAAACCATTTCCAAAACCATTTAAAACATTTAATAAAGAGATTTTTGAATCAAAGTGTCCCATACCACCTTGAATATTTTAACATTTTAAACCATTAATATCCATATAAATAAATCCTTAAAACAATTTTGAAAACATGGATATTAATAAGAACAAATAATTAAAACATTTAAAACGATATTTTGGTTAAAGGGGTTTTACCAAAATTAGAGACACTTGAATACAATAATCGAGGAATAACATTTAGTCAGAACTTTATAATATCATGAGAATAAAAGGATTCATGATATAATACTCCAAAGGACAGTATATACACCATATAAGAGTGAATTGGTGCATAACAACAATGAACCCTCAATAGAAATGTCAAATGTGATGAAATCCCTTATAGAGAAGGTATCCTTAAATTAAGGACAAATCAATCTCAAAATATGTGTGAAAAATATAAATACACCCAATATAAGTGGATATTAAGTGTAAAACAATAAAAGTTCATTCACACATATTCAATGGATGACATATTCAATGACTACATGTTGAACCCAAAGAAATCGAAATTGGGTTAAAAAGTTCCCTTGACAGCTTAACTGCATCACATCAAAATGAGTTGATGAGAGATAAAAAGTGTATCTCATCACTTGGACATAAAATTTACATCAATACGGATATATGAGAACATATCCCAACATAACAATATTTAAATTAAAAGACCCAACAAAAGAAGTCTTTTAAAAAAGAGGAGGGTGAAAGGTTCCCTTACCGACTTGGGTATCTTTCAAAACATACACCCCATGAAAGAAGGACAATAGATCATTGATGTAAATACTCATAAATGAATGTATATTACACAAAGAGTATAATAATGTGAATTACATACACCACTCAATGGAATTTGTGGCAAATGTAGCATAAATCTCACGAGAATAAAACTGAGATGAAAAATCCCTTACGAAAACTCAGTAGCCTAACGGCGCCACTTAAAACTTCCAAAATGGATTGATGAGATCAAATAGAGTATCCCATCATATTAAAATAGAATTTAAAGCAAGAGGAATATAAAAGAAAATCCCCCAACATAACAAATAGGAGCTTAGAAGAAGTGACACAAAGGAGAGTACTTAAAAAGAAAGAGAGAGGTTAGATCTCTTACGAAAGTTCGGCAACCTAACGGCGCCACTCAAAACTCCCAAAATGGATTGATGAGAGAGAATAGGGTCTCTCATCACATGAACATAAAAATTACAGTAAATGTAATATAAAAGATCATCCCAATAACAAGAAAGATGAGCTTTAAAAGGAATGACATAAAAGTGTATACTTAAAAAGAAAGAGAGGAGTAGGATCCCTTACCTCGGGTCCGACTTGACTCGATCGTTCTTTAATCTCCTGAATAATAAACTTGAGTTAATTTCTAATTCCTTAATAACCCTTTTTCAAGTTCATTATTACTTTTATACCACTTATTACCATGTCACAAACATTATGTAATCATTTAAGTTAATAATATTTGTTTTGCCGATATTTGGTTCTTAAGTCGAAAGTGGTCTTCTTACAATTACATGTTGTTCGTGTGGCCAAATGTTTATTATATCCAGAATTGTATTCATTATGTAGATATCATATATGTCATATATATCCAGTACATGCATGCATTTATAACATTACATAATCATTTATAGGTAAGAAATGAAATGCACCGTTCATGGAGACGGTAAGCCGTACGTACGCATGAACGCTACTTTCATTTCTATTTCGTATTTTATAGAATGGAATAATAATGATATAAAGGTATATTATAATTACAGTATAATATCATATATAATATCATATTTCCATCCTTTATACATCCCACATATGGTATTTAACGAATCAAATTACTTTGAGGGGGCGGTAGTCCGCACTTCCTTAAATGAAGATATCGCGTATACCCATAATGGAAGCCATAAAGGTAAGAAAAAAATGAAAAATACAGAAGCATAAATAAAACATAAACATATTATATACCATATATAAAAATAGTGACATCATAATGGCCACCTATGAAGGTGTTAAATGAGTATTGAACAATCATCGTTTCGGGAGGCAGAATTTCACCATCCACGGAAACCGTATGTTCTTTAACCATTTGATGTAGTTGTGTGAGAGTGTAGCTCGAATAAATCTTATAACAACATCCTAGTATATTGAAGATACTGGTGTTGTTACAAAATAAGTAAATAAAAAGAGTTTAGGGGGTTGGAGAAGCAAAATAAAACAAATGAACATGAGAGAAAGAATTACCTTTAAAAGTGTAACTCCTTTTGATTTGAGCCTAAAGGCTTCCTTTGAAAGGATTCTGCCCAAAGGGAATCCTCTAGGATGAGGAGAGGGATGGAGAGAGAGTAAATGGGCAGGTTTTTGCCGAGCCAAAGGCTTTATGTGTGTGTGAAAAGAGGTAGAGGTGGGGGCCTTTTATAAGAGGAGAGGAGGGCACTTTTGGAAAGTAAAGAAATATTACTTTATTTGAAAATGTGTTTCGGTTTTAAAACGTCCCACATTGATATAATTAGTGGATAAGGTGATAAGGCTTCAAAATCCACTCATCCAATAAGTTTTGTACATGTGTAGTTCATAGATTTTACATTATCTTTCCATTTTATTTAAATCGTCAAATAATGATATCATCGCTGCATCATTATTATGTCAAAAATAATTTAATTTATTTAATGTCTAAAAATTATAAAAAAAAATACTATTATGTAGGAAATCTTTTTAGATTTCCCATTAATATTTATAATCAAAAAGATGACTTGTATAACCCCACTTAAATTGTATTTTAGTAAAACATATCATGTTTGTGTCAATTTTACTTTTACATTAAATAAAATGTTATTTATGTCATTTCCCAACCAAAGTGGATCCATGGGGTCCCCAAGTTGACCCATGGCTTGTCTTGGTCGGCCATGACACAACCAATAAGTTTGGGACATGTTTCTAGGTCATTTCATATCATTAAAGCATTATTTATACCTTAAACTACACTAATTACCACTAATCGCGATTAAAAACTTAATAAGTTACTATTCACCGAAAAATTATTTTAATCTCATTGAACCACATTTTACTTCTTAATGACAACCATGTATGTTGGATTTTCAAAATTCAATACACATTAGTGGTAAACTTTCATTTAACTGAAAAATCAGTTTGCTTGATTACCACTTAGTGGTTTCACTATTCATCAAAAATTGAAGTTTTTCAGAAAATTACCAAAAATTCACCCTAAGCTATATTTGATATTCTGAATTCAAAAATGAAGTCCTTTTTACAAAATTCAAAACATATAAGTCACATTAATTAATTTAATAATTAATTCCCGTTGTCATGACAAATAGCGTGTTTTATGAAACAATAAGTATCAAAAGATTGACACTAGTTTAAGTCTGATTTCAAAGTGAAATTGATTCCAACGAGCACTATTGGATTTAATGGTAAAAATATTTTCTAATTTCACTTTAAAACCAATTCAAAATATAATCTAATCATATAAATAAATTAGATTAAAAAGTGGTTTTGAATTAAAATACAACATTTTACACTATTCATTAAAAAAAATGAACTTTATCAGAAAGATACCAAAAATTTACACAAAGTAAATTTTGATGTCCCGATTCTTAATAAGAGTTTTATTTGGTCCAAAAGAATGTTTAAGAGTGAACAAAACTATATTTAATGATGGTTCTCCATTAAAAGGTGATAAGTGAACCTTTAGTGAAAACTAGGGCATATACGCCAAAAATTGAATTCTTTCCGTATTTTAAGCCTTTATCTTTTATTGTATAAATGTAAAAATATTTAAGAACATATATAATCATATTTTAGATATTTCTATCCATTCCCGCCAATACAAATGCTACATATTAACTACCATTATTTTATTATTAGAGTGCAACGTAAGATTCCCAAGAAACTCGTTGTTGCGTGTTGGGTACGCCATCGAGCATAGCTTCCCCTTTAAAGTCATTTCAATATTTTATTCACAAATATAGATAAATATGAAATGTCATATTCTTTATTTACCTGGGGTGTTACATCCTTCCCCCTTTTGGGAATTGCATCCTCGCAATTTTAAAATTGCGCTTGGAAACTTCCTTGAAAGTCCCACATCGGAACAAAAGTCGGTAAAACAAAACACTTTAAAATAAAGAAAGATAAGTACAAAGGTCACCCGAGTTAACCCATACTAGGATTCCAAGTATGAAAATATGGACATGGAGGAAAAAACAAAGGGTCATGTTCTGATGGAGAGTGATAGAAAACATGTTTAGGAGAAAGTTAACCACGAGAAAATCACAAACTTGTGATGGGTTAAACGGTCTTCGATTCCCCAGTAGGAAAAGTTAATAGACAACATTTTTGTTTTAAGTTACTTTTTATTGAGGAATTTATTCATAAGGAAACATAATCACTTATCATATTGACTTTCAACCTTTATTAGATTCCTTACACAAACTCATATTTTCTCCAAAAGATGAGTATTTAGGAAGACTTGTTCACACTAAGAGTACTATAATCAACTTCTAGAGAATCACCTAATCCACAAAAGAGAACTATATATTTCCCATGTCTTTAGACTTTAACCAAATCCAAAAACAAAAAGGCTAGTACAAGATCAGATGATCCAGAAAAGGATAACCCTTTATAAAAAAGAAAATCTATTCTTAATCTCCAAAATTTGTCCAACAAAACCCAAAGTTCAACGAGGACCATTCTATAATCAATTTGTCCATAAAATTCTTCAAAGTAAACCAATATAAGATTGAAACCCAAATATTTGAAGGATTTAGTCGCATAGTCTTCCAAGATAAATCGTAACATTTATCTCCAAACAACATCAGTTGCTCCTAAAGTCTCGTTTTGAAAAGTAATTAACCTAATCACATATCCTCCATGATAGGTTAATCATTTTCAAAAATAACCCAAAATCAACTTACTCTTAATTCATAAAATCATATAACTAGAATGAATCAGTCAAACTAACCAGGGACTTCACGTAGTCCAGTGGTAGGCGATAAATACCAGTCGCACATTGGTTGTGGGTTCGATTCCCGCAGCTTTGTCCGGCGCGACGGGATGTCACACGGTCTGCGTGTTGTCCTTTTTCCAAAACTATATAATTCTTAAAACATTCCCCAAATTGAGATAAAATCTTCAAGAATAATCATAACATATTTTAACCTCAAGTTTATCTCATTCCTTTCATTTTCTATCATATCATAGAGTAACCCATAATTACCTAAAAAGTAAGGATCATATAAACCCTAATGGTTACCTTAATAATTATTACCTGAATTTCCACATCGAGTCGGCCATCTCGTACATGATCCATTAGAGAATTCACCAAGGTTGAAGTGGTTTATCATGACTCCTTGATATTTGGTTTAGAACAACCACGAGTTTCCTCATTGAATCCTTCATTTTATCTAGTATCTTAATCAGAGAACCACCACAGTTTCCTTTAAACCTGTTGTCTCTTTGGTGCCTGCTAGATCCATCCATTCACTAAAAATAGAAATGTCAGTGTGAGTATATCAACAAAACCATCATGTACTAATGAGTAAGATAGACAATAAGATATACTTACTCATTCACTTTATCTAAAACTAAGACTCTTTCTGAAATCCTAACCATTATGGTAATTGTCAATTATGCTTAAAGAATACCCTAACCTCTAAAGTTATCTAAACCGACCTTTGATACCAACTATAAGGCCCCAGCCTTAAACCTTACTTAATCTTGAGTTATTACAAGATTACACATTGAGGATCTTTTCAGGTTTAGAGTTTTAGAGAATTAGATCTTGAAACTTACATTACATTCCACATTTAAACAAAGTGGTTACATAAAAGACAGTATTCATTCTTCCCATCAACGGGAACATATTTAGAATATAACATGGATTCTTTCTTGACACATCCTTGACACTATCATCACATCATGTACCTTTCCCTTGACCTGTGAAAAACATTTCAAAAACATGGGATGAGCATAAAAATCTCAGTAAGAGTTATAAAAATATGGAAAGGAAACATGAGTTCATATATACATAAGAATGAAATCATACTTTACCCATAAAACAAAGGCACTTTAACATACCTCATCAAACCATGAATAAATCATAGAAATCATAAGACATAAAGGTAACCTGAGGCATTCATAACATTCTTACGAAGGGAGTAACCCTCTTGGTTACGTTTGGAATACCCATCATAGTATATTCCCTAAATCTCTTCAGAGAAACCTTAACGTTTCACTCCTTCGCGTTACCCAATGCATTGGAGAGCTATATCGGGCTCACCCGCCCTTAGTTTATCACGGAACCACCCGTTCTTCATAACAATTCCCAAGAACCTTAACATAATCGTATCACATAAACATGAATAAAGGAAAAATAACATTTCCATATTTCAATCACAATATAACATTTTAGGATATTGAAATAACGAATCCATTCAAAAATAAACCATTTCCAAAAACATTTAAAACATTTAATAAAGAGATTTTTGAATCAAAGTGTCCCATACCACCTTGAAGCTTTTAACATTTTAAACCATTAATATCCATATAAATAAATCCTTAAAACAATTTTGAAAACATGGATATTAATAAGAACAAATAATTAAAACATTTAAAACGATATTTTGGTTAAAGGGGTTTTACCAAAATTAGAGACACTTGAATACAATAATCGAAGAATAACATTTAGTCAGAAGTTTATAATATCATGAGAATAAAAGGATTCATGATATAATACTCCAAAGGACAGTATATACACCATATAAGTGTGAATTGGTGCATAACAACAATGAACCCTCAATAGAAATGTCAAATGTGATGAAATCCCTTATAGAGAAGGTATCTTTAAATTAAGGACAAATCAATCTCAAAATATGTGTGAAAAATATAAATACCCCCAATATAAGTGGATATTAAGTGTAAAACAATAAAAGGTCATTCACACATATTCAATGGATGACATATTCAATGACTACATGTTGAACCCAAAGAAATCGAAATTGGGTTAAAAAGTTCCCTTGACAGCTTAACGGCATCACATCAAAATGAGTTGATGAGAGATAAAAAGTGTATCTCATCACTTGGACATAAAATTTACATCAATAAGGATATATGAGAACATATCCCAACATTACAATATTTAAAGTAAAAGACCCAACAAAAGAAGTCTTTTAAAAAAGAGGAGGGTGAAAGGTTCCCTTACCGACTTGGGTATCTTTCAAAACATACACCCCATGAAAGAAGGACAATAGATCATTGATGTAAATACTCATAAATGAATTTATATTACACAAAGAGTATAATAATGGGCAGTACATACACCACTCAATGGAATTTGTTGCAAATGTAGCATAAATCTCACGAGAATAATAGTGAGATGAAAAATCCCTTACGAAAACTCAGCAGCCTAACGGCGCCACTTAAAACTTCCAAAATGGATTGATGAGATCAAATAGAGTATCCCATCATATTACAATTGAATTTACAGCAAGAGGAATATAAAAGAAAATCCCCCAACATAACAAATAGGAGCTTAGAAGAAGTGACACAAAGGAGAGTACTTAAAAAGAAAGAGCGAGGTTAGATCTCTTACGAAAGTTCGGCAGCCTAACGGCGCCACTCAAAACTCCCAAAATGGATTGATGAGAGAGAATAGGGTCTCTAATCACATGAACATAAAAATTACAGTAAATGTAATATAAAATATCATCCCAATAACAAGAAATATGAGCTTTAAAAGGAATGACATAAAAGTGTATACTTAAAAAGAAAGAGAGGAGTAGGATCCCTTACCTCGGGTCCGACTTGACTCGATCGTTCTTTAATCTCCTGAATAATAAACTTGAGTTAATTTCTAATTCCTTAAGAACCCTTTTTCAAGTTCATTATTACTTTTATACCACTTATTACCATGTCACAAACATTATGTAATCATTTAAGTTAATAATATTTGTTTTGTCGATATTTGGTTCTTAAGTCGAAAGTGGTCTTCTTACAATTACATGTTGTTCGTGTGGCCAAATGTTTATTATATCCAGAATTGTATTCCTTATTTAGATATCATATATGTCATATATATCCAGTACATTCATGCATTTATAACATTACATAATCATTTAGAGGTAAGAAATGAAATGCACCGTTCATGGAGACGGTAAGTCGTACGTACGCATGAACGCTACTTTCATTTCTATTTCGTATTTTATAGAATGGAATAATAATGATATAAAGGTATATTATAATTCCAGTATAATATCATATATAATATCATATTTCCATCCTTTATACATCCCACATATGGTATTTAACGAATCAAATCACTTTGAGGGGGCGGTAGTCCGCACTTCCTTAAATGAAGATATCGCGTATACCCATAATGGAAGCCATAAAGGTAAGACAAAAATGAAAAATACAGAAGCATAAATAAAACATAAACATATTATATACCATATATAAAAATAGTGACATCATAATGGCCACCTTTTAAGGTGTTAAATGAGTATTGAACAATCATCGTTTCGAGAGGCAGAATTTCACCATCCACGGAAACCGTATGTTCTTTAACCATTTGATGTAGTTGTGTGAGAGTGTAGCTCGAATAAATCTTATAACAACATCCTAGTATATTTAAGATACTGTTGTTGTTACAAAATAAGTAAATAAAAAGAGTTTAGGGGGTTGGAGAAGCAAAATAAAACAAATGAACATGAGAGAAAGAATTACCTTTAAAAGTGTAACTCCTTTTGATTTGAGCCTAAAGGCTTCCTTTAAAAGGATTCTGCCCAAATGGAATCCTCTAGGATGAGGAGAGGGATGGATAGAGAGTAAATGGGCATGGTTTGGCCGAGCCAAAGACTTTATGAGTGTGTGAAAAGAGGTAGAGGTGGGGGCCTTTTATAAGAGGAGAGGAGGGCACTTTTGGAAAGTAAAGAAATATTACTTTATTTGAAAATGTGTTTCGGTTTTAAAAGGTCCCACATTGATAGAATTCGTGGATAAGGTGATAAGGCTTCGAAATCCACTCATCCAATAAGTTTTGTACATGTGTAGTTCATAGATTTTATATTATCTTTCCATTTTATTTAAATCGTCAAATAATGATATCATCGCTGCATCATTATTATTTCATAAATAATTTAATTTATTTAATGTCTAAAAATTATAAAAAAAATACTATTATGTAGGAAATCTTTTTAGCTTTCCAATGAATATTTATAATCAAAAATATTACTTTTATAACCCCACTTAAAAAATTGTTTAGTAAAACATATCATGTTTGTGTAAATTTTACTTTTACATTAAATAAAATGTTATTTATGTTATTTCCAAACCAAAGTGGATCCATGGGGTCCCCAAGTTGACCCATGGCTTGTATTGGTCTGCCATGACACAACCAATAATGTTGGGACATGTTTCTAGGTCATTTCATATCATTAAAGCATTATTTATACCTTAAACTACACTAATTACCACTAATCGCGATTAAAAACTTAATAAGTTACTATTCACCGAAAAATTATTTTAATCTCATTGAACCACATTTTACTTCTTAATGAAAACCATGTATGTCAGATTTTCAAAATTCAATACACATTAGTGGTAAACTTTCATTTAACTGAAAAATCAGTTTGCTTGATTACCACTTAGTGGTTTCACTATTCATCAAAAATTGAAGTTTTTCAGAAAATTACCAAAAATTCACCCTAAGCTATATTTGATATTCTGAATTCAAAAATGAAGTCCTTTTTACAAAATTCAAAACATATAAGTCACATTAATTAATTTAATAATTAATTCCCGCTGTCATGACAAATAGCGTGTTTTATGAAACAATAAGTATCAAAAGATTGACCCTAGTTTAAGTCTGATTTCAAAGTGAAATTGATTCCAACGACCACTATTGGATTTAATGGTAAAAATATTTTCTAATTTCACTTTAAAACCAATTAAAAATATAATCTAATCATATAAATAAATTAGATTAAAAAGTGGTTTTGAATTAAAATACAACATTTTACACTATTCATTAAAAAAATGAACTTTATCAGAAAGATACCAAAAATTTACACAAAGTAAATTTTGATGTCCCGATTCTTAATAAGAGTTTTATTTGGTCCAAAATAATGTTTAAGAGTGAACAAAACTATATTTAATGACGGTTCTCCATCAAAAGGTGATAAGTGAACCTTTAGTGAAAACTAGGGCATATACGCCAAAAATTGAATTCTTTCCGTATTTTAAGCCTTTATCTTTTAATGTATAAATGTAAAAATATTTAAGAACATATATAATCATATTTTAGTTATTTCTATCCATTCCCGCCAATACAATGGCTACATATTAACTACCATTATTTTATTATTAGAGTGCAACGTAAGATTCCCAAAAAACTCGTTGTTGCGTGTTGGGTACGTCATCGAGCATAGCTTCCCCTTTAAAGTCATTTCAATATTTTATTCACAAATATAGATAAATATGAAATGTCATATTCTTTATTTACCTGGGGTGTTACACAAAGTGTGTGTTTCCATCTTAAAATGACATTTTTGTAAAAAACACACAAGTGGCCTCATCAAAATTGATAAAATGCAATCTGATTATTTTGATAATTTAGGAAAACAATATATAAGCCATTTTGGATGTATAGGAATCATCTAAACCAAAATTTGATACACAGTGTGATCTGTATGACCCCAAGTACATCTTTTTTATTTAAATTTGACTATAATTTTAGTAAAAAAGACTACTCACGTACTCAAAATTGGGAAAAAGAATTATAATTGTTTTGATACTCTAGTAAAATTATCTATAATACATTTTATACATGTATGAATCATCTGAACCTCAATAAGATACACAATGTTCCTTTCATGACTAAAATTATTAGTTAAATATTTAAAATTGACATTTTAGTTCAAAAAGTTTCACTCACTAAAAACCAATAAAACACACATAGATTGTCTTAATAAATTATGAAAATGATTAATAAGTCATTTTTAATGTGTAAGAATCATTATCATATAAAACTGAGACACAATGCGACTGATATGACTCGAAGTGTGTGTTTCTAGTTTAAAATGACATTTTAGTAAAAAAAACACAATTGATGTACTCAAAATAGAGAAAACACATTCAGATTGTTTTGACATTTTATGAAAACAATCCATAAGTCATAAGGGAAATTTAGGAATCATCCTCACCTCAATATGATTCATGTTATGGCCTATATGACTCCAAGTGCATCTTTTTATTAAAAATTGTTGTTACTTTTAGTAAAAAGGAAAACTAAAAAACTCGAATATGAGAAAACACATTTTTATTGTTTTGATACATTAGAAAATATGATCCATAAGTCATTTTTAATGTGTAGGAATCATTATCACCTCAATATGATACACGACATATCCAACATGACTCATAGTTTTTGTTAATGTTTTAAATTAAAATTTTAGTTCAAAAGGTGTCACTTAATAAAAAGATAAAAAACCTGACAGGATTGTCTTGATAATTTATGAAAATTAATGATAAGTCAATTTTGATGTGTAGGAATCAGTATCACATCAATCTAACACACTATGTGATCGTTATGACTCAATGTTTGTGCTTCAAGTTTAAGGTGACATTTTAGTAGAAAACACAAGTGACGCACTCAAAACTATGAATATGCATTAATATTTTTTTGATACTTCAGTAAAATAATCCATAAGTCATTTGGTATGTGTACAAATTAGATGCACCTCAATCTGATGCATGGTGTGACCAGTATGACTCCAAGTACACCTTTTCAATATATAAGTGTCATTTTAGTGTTAAATACGCATCACATTGACAAATATAATAAAACAATCCTAGAATATTTATTCAACATTATATATGCTATTAATTAATTAATTTCCTTTTCATTTTTATCGTATACTTATTTAGATATTTTTCATATAGATAATTATTAAAGCCGGACCAGAAATGGTGTGACGAGTAAGAATCAACCGCAACTATATTTTATATACATTTTTCCTGGTATGACTCAATGTTTATTTTTAAATTAATACATTTTTTAAATTTATTTAATTATATTATTAATAACTTAATATTTTTTTCAAAATATAGGTGCATTATTTTTCTTAATCAGGGGTGATTTTTTCTTCAATACAGGTACATTTTTTGATTTATAATATTTTTTTCTTATATTTGTATTGTAAATTTTATTTAATTTAAATTATACATTTTGTATCTAATTTTACTAATTTGTGGTGTTGTTTCTAGTGTTGTAATGTTCTGTTATAGCACATTTCAATACTCCCCTTTAACAACGCTTCTATGATTTCTGATAAAGGATCCTTTTATCAATGCTTGTAGAATCATTGATAATCACCCCATTTATGAGTGCTTCAACAAGTGTTGATAAAGTTACCCTTTATAGGTGATAAATAAAAGAACTGATAAATTGGTTCATTTATCATTGATTTTTTAACACTCATAAAATCCTAGAGATTTTAATCATGCTCTGGAAGTCAACACCTATCTAGTGCTAATAAAGCCCCTTTTAGCACTATTAATGGACTATTTTGTAGTATTTATTGAATCCTTCATATCCCCAAATCATAGTAAATTATGTAATGGGATATTTCCCATACCATATCTCATATGGTGACTATATGATTTCTTTAGATGGAACATGGTTTGGTAGAAATGCAGAAGCCTCTAGAATATAACCTCAGAATGAAATAAAAAGGTCACATTGTCTCATTATCAATAAAATCATGTCTAATTGGGATGATTGCTTATTTTAGACACACCATTCTATTATGGTGTACCGTGAGGAGTGAGTTGTAAAAAAATTCCACAATCCCTCAGATGAATAATGAATTTCTGACTCACATATTCACTACTTCAGTTTAATTGAAGAATCTTAATACATTTTTATAGATGATTAAATACTTTTTTCTAAAACTCTGGGACTCATCAAAAGTTTCATACTTGTATCTAATTAAAAAAATATCCATACTGAATAAAATCATTTATAAAGGTAATACAATACCCTAAAATCACCACTTTCTTGAGTACTCATTAGTCCACATGCATCATAATGTATGTGATATAATATTCCACCAGCCATTTTAACATTTCCTCTAAAAATTGTTCTGTTCATTTTATAAATAATAAATATTTGTAATTTTTAAAAGATTAAAAATTGAATTATTCTAATAATACATAATTATGATATATTTGGATTTTTTTCTGATTTATATGGTTATGGTGACATTTCCAAAGGTAAGTGGGGTAATAATAGACCCTAAACTTATTATTATGAGTGTTATATAAAATATTGTCCGTATTTAGAATGTATAAACCATGCATGATATTTAATAACATATCATTTATATATAAATAACAACTATTGTTCTTAACAGTGAATGTTAACCCCTTGGTCTCTAAATTTTTGTTTATCAACACAAATGTGTGATGAAAATCTAGTACATAATACCTAAGGGTTAGAGTTAGTGGAATTTATCTTTATAATATTCATATTCAAAGGCTCGGAATGCTTCTCTTTGTGAACACTTATCAAACCTAGATACCAACCATTAACTATTCTATAGGTCAAACAAATAAGGGATCTCAGTATGATTATCATGAAGAAAGTTGTAACCTTAGAAAATATATATCTTTGGGTGATTATCATGAATTATATATTTTCATACTTTTAATGGAAGTACATCCACTAAAAAATGTTGACCCAAACAACATATCCATTTTATGATCCAAGATCCATATTGCACTATATAATGAATCTACTTTGGAATTTGTCCCACCATTTAGTTATTTTGGAAGGGAAACATCCCAAACATAATAGTTATGATTCTTTTTTAGTCGAGGATATAACTCTCTATCCAAATCTATCATACATATTCACTCAACTCTATTTCATTGGTATCTTGTATATTATTGTTTCTCAGTTAATTTCCACCTAAATAAAATTACACGAAAAACCTAACAAAAGGTAATCCAATGTAACTGAACTATATAAAAACCTACCCATTTGGATAATCATGGTCTTCAATAGGGCCTCTTTAGAATGAATCTTACAACAAATATTTTAGGGTTTTCCATTTAAAAGTCTCACTGATATAATATATATTATACATATATTAAATTCATGACTATTTCATCTATTGAAATATTTATCTTATCATTCTTTATTCATTTGTATATTATTTCTTATAATGATTTTGTTTTGGAATCTCAAATATATCCACTAAATCAATGTGTTCACAGAACATTAATATGTAACTATTTAAACTTACCGTAAGTTTTTTAACTCTTTACACAATCCAAATACATTCATAAATATCTAAATTCATCTCATTTATAAGTTAAATGAACTTTTCATGTAAATTAATGGGGTTACATGTTATAGAAAAAATCTCCATGGATAATCCTAGAGTGACATTTTTTCAACCCATCACCATTATTCACAAAACATATGAATCCAAGCAAGTGGGCAATCTTACCCCAACTCCCTCTCCTTAGGGAGACTTTACTCGAGAGAAAAATTAATTCCTTATATCACTAAAACATGATATACACAAACAATATTCAAAAAATATTCTCAATATTATAACTATTTAAAAACTAAGTTTAATTTAGATTAAAAACAAAATCTTATGAGTCATGCCTAGAATTTAATGAAAGGTGTTATCTCCTATAATTAATTCATTAAAAAAATAAAATTATCAACATTATACACATTCTATAAAGAATTTATAAACATTAATAATATAAATGAAAAGAAATTAAATTAAAATTTTATTTAATATGATAAAAGAACATGAACTTTTCATATTTATATTAGGATTGTAAAAAATTATTATTAACCCTAACTTTTATCATATATTACTAATTAAAAAAATATTAGTTTTTTAAAAAATAAGTATTTTATTTTATGCACCTAAAAATAGGTGCAACCCTTAGCTATCCCATATGTGAAATCATTCATCCACAAGGTACAATAACCAAGATCAAATGTAGGTTGGTCAACAGTGATAGAGGAGGTGTAAACTGTACGGGTTAGAATAAGAAAGAGGACTGTGAGATGGGTCTAGGGAAAAGTCATGGTGTGAGGTGGAATTATGAACCTTTGTATTGTGGTGTTACCAAAGGATTTTAATGGACTCCCTTAACACCTCTATGGTAATGAACTAGAACCTTCCTAATGTGATGTCTGATATTTGATGCATTTAGTACGGAACTATTCATCCCTACACATGATGCATGCTCATTACACACTTCAAACATGTGTTATATCTTCAATCCATGCTTGAAATTCTCATGATACCTTTTTTATATCTTGTTATGCCTATCTTGAACTCATTTTTATAGTCAATGAGATTTCAGGTAGAGAAAAATGATGCTCTATTTTCCATGGAATGCATTGCATGAAATGTTATATATTAACCTTACTACACTTCTCCATCCTAATCATGTCAAAAACATAACATAATGTAACTGATGGAGTAGGATAATCCATCATTATGTTATCACATAATGTAAATAAAATTATATAATGAATCATTTTAAAGTGTGCTTTATTTAACAAAGATAAACACAAATTGATCTGTCAAAGATGGTGGATTTGATACCACTGAAGGATTTGAATGGCTCAACCTATTATCCTAGGTAGTGGAAGAAAACCCAAAAAATTCCTGATATTTCCATGACATAATCTAACATTCTTGAAAACAAATAACACTAAAAATAGACCATTCCTGTAATTCCTATGAACCAAATTCAATATTTTTCTTCAATGTAGTGTGTTTTGGTGATATTGATCACAGGAGAAAAAAATTTAGGTTTGCATCCTCCATAGATAATACCCTGGATGAAAGATCCAAAATAATATCATGAAGACTCTAAAATTTTAATGGGTCACTATTTCTATCAGTATATAATGATAAATAATGTTTTGGGAATAAAGGAACTATAGAAATCTTAATATGAAACTGATGATCAAGCACACATACACAACGTTATGGATCATATCCCTATATTTATCTAACCTCAATGCTCCTCCATAAATGGAGAACATGTAAACCATATGTAATGCATTGAATACATTAATTATTATTGGTAAATCCATTTAACCTATTCAATATATGTTTATGCATTTTTTAATCCATCCACAATGGATTAGAAATGAGGGAAAACGTGTTTGAGGGAGGTAGTGGATTTATGCATGCTTGGGTTTAATTTTGTGGTACTAGGAAATGTGGAGTGAAACATATTATCAGGGTTAGTATTAATGATGCATCAGTAATACATATATTCTTAATTAATACGCATCATATACATATTATTTTAGTTCATGTCTAATAATCTCAAAATTGCACTGTAATACCTAAGGAAAAAACTTCGCAACTCTTTGTGAGTCCATCCAATACTCCTTTTGGATGCAGTTTCATAAAGGTCAGTTAATTTTGGAACAACCACTATGATCAAAATAGAATTCTTATCCAAATTCAAAAAAATTTGTCACTAAAGGTCGTAGTATCATTTTAAAAAAATATAAAATCCTTATTTCAAATATGTAAGTATAGAGTGGCCTCTAGCAAAGCATCATTATTACTCCAACTAATAAGGTGTCTGAAGTAATCTCCATAAAGCATACACATATCTATATAAAAACATATCGACCACTAGATGTATCATAGACATTGTTAGTATACCTTTATAATCCCATTTTACATAATTTCAAGTTACAAGTAGAAAAGTAACAATGTCAATCTCATATAGTCCATCTTATCTTTTCTTGATTCTCTAAAAAAGACTAACAAATTTGATGAATATATCAAATTTCATTCCTGTAATACTTGAGTATTTCACAATTATTTCATCCATGTAGTTGAACATATCGTATGTGACTAAACTAAGAATGGTCATACATTTACTCAATATAATAAAATCAAGGCTTATATTTCATTACTCATCATTCAAGTGGAAAAATAATATCTTTTTTGTGCTCTAATTGATGATGTGATTGAAAACATAACCAACCACCCGTAGGTTAGCTAAGTCACTTTTGAATTGCATAATTAAGTTATAAAAGTACTGAGGTTTACATTCTAGGTATCTCTCTAACCTCAGCTAAGAAGTATTGATAATAATAATACACCCCTATGTAAATCAATAACTGAATGACATTCCATAAGATATAATTTAGCGAGTTAATCCAAGTAATAAGTATCTACTTATTACCTCATTTATTTATTCTTCATATCTCATATACCATCCTTTATAACAAGTAAAAGATTATATTCATGTAATCTTACCATATCATCACAACCAATAATACTTTGTAGTGATCATTGATTAGGAAAAATTCAAATTCGTACATTGAGGGGATTTCATCATTCCTCCATTCATGTAAATAAATTACAACACAAATGAATTAATGATAAATGGATTTAACCTTTATTATAATAACATGATACAATATATAACCATTATATAATATATTAAATATAGTATATAAAGATTCTCTACTTGACCCTCATGATTTTATTATGATAATGGATTTGACAATAGATCTTTTATATTGTCATAATTAGCAACCCGATAGATCTTTAAATCACCCCACATATTGATTTCTATCATGATATGTGGGTTGAAATGGATTATACAGTGTCTATCTTGTAAATAAATTTCATGAAACCCAATAATGATAACATCTCATAAATCATAGCATGTCATGTGTGTCAATACACAACATCATTACACACTACTTATTGATTGCCAGCATGAAACATGGAATAAAACATACTTCTTAATGTGTACCTAATATACACATCATATGACTCATTTCACACTACTCAAAGTACAAGGAAAATGATTTTCATCGTGTGGTGTACATCAACATGCGGTGTAATTATTCATTGTGTATTGACTATTAGTATATGACATGAAACTATCGATTACACACCATGTACATCACATCTATTCTAGAAGTAAAAGATTTATACATTAATAGCATGTCCGTGGGTCATACATACTACAAATAATATGCACTTTGATAATGAAAAAAACACAACAAGTATGTCGCGACACACAACATGGATTTTCATTCTATGTATCACATTGTTACGACACAAACATCATGTGGTGTATTAATTTCCAAAAATTAGATATTAATATTATTCAAGTATTATACATTGTGTAGAATCTAAAGTGCATTCTATATACTAAATTAATTAAAAATTATAATTTATAAATTGATTTAATAATAATTGATTGGATTGTTAAAGTGTCTCAAGGACTAGTAGTTTGGTAGAATTTAAGATAAAGAATTGATTTATTTTTTAATTTATTAATTCAGTTAAATTTATCTTAATTATAAAATTTTAAATGAATAATTTCAATTGTAAACGTGGTTTTCATTTCATGTTGTGAATGATCATGTGATTTTATAGGCATGTGTACGTGTTGGATTTATTTATTTAATTTAAATATTTATTTTCTAGATTATTATGTGATAACTTTTATTCAATAAAATTTGGTGATTGAAGAATAATATCTTCCTCATTTATTATGTATGGTAAATTACATCAATAGATTATTTTTTATAACCCCAAATCCTTAGTACCCCTGAATTACAAGTGAGTATTCATTTTTAAATGATGGAGGTCCTAATTAGAGAAGTAATATTATGACCCAATCCAAGATAGATCCAAACATAGTGATACATAAGAGAATGGTGAAATAATACATCTTGAGAAAAGTTAAATATTGATGAGTTATTTCCCCTATGTTCAAGGTTTTTTTACCACTACTCAACAAACCAACCAGTATGTAAATCCCATGATCATTTCACATATTTATTTTATTTTATTTTATCAGGGCATGATTATTTTTATATTTATTTGAATCATGTTTTATATGGATGATTAAAAAGAAACACGTATTATTAATAAATTTACAAGCATATTTAATTAAACTAAAAAAGTATATAAGTTTATTTTTTTAGTTATATTGTATTACTTATGTACGTTCTCTATGAATTAACTGATAATGGATAAAATAAGATAACTTGTATGTGTAAAATTAAAATGTGTAAATTATTTTATTAGATATGGTTAAAATTTATGTATGTATCACATAAGATTAACAAATATGTGAAGAATAAAATTAAAAATATATATACATAATTAACATGATCCCTCAACTAAAAATATCAATTAGTCAAAATTCCTTCCATCACATGAGTTATAATGAAATAATAGTTCAAAGTATTGTTCAAGACCTTATCGATGTACCTTAAATTATCTAGGAGTTTTGATAAAAGTCTTAGGTCAACTTAACCATGTTGTCATAAAAATAAGTTTTCCTAGAAATATATAGTGTAACTTATAGGAAATTTTTGAGGTAATTAGAGAATAAGATTTAAAGATTGGAGAGTTAAATCCACAAATAAATGAAATGTGAGATAATATAATTGGAAATAAAATTAAACATAAATTCCTTCAATTAATTTGATAAGGATTCTCTATGGGCTTTGAAAATAGAAATTTGTATCATTTCCACTAGAATATCCAATCGACTATATATTCTAAATAAGATGGTGAGGAATATTAAAATTTTACAAAATAGTGAGTGACCTAATTAAATTATTAAATATATAATAACTAGTAATCAAGATAAATTGCTAAATCTATAATTTTATTTATTTTATAAAGTATATAATAAAATCATGGAATAATTGTTGTAATTTTTTGATAGGGAGAATGTCTTTACAATTATAAATTTCTAAGAGTGTTATAGGATCTTGGACATTTTACAACTATGGGAAAATATTTTTATGTTTTGCAGTCCTCTATACCTATTCAGACACCTCATGGAGTGAGTGGGAGTGGGAATGATGCCCACAAAATCCACATGGATGTTTCATCATATTTTAGTGCATCATGTTTTCAACTATGTCCTGTGAGGTAAAGTTACAACATCAATATATGGATGGATACACCATATTGTTCAATCTCTAAAAACATCATAAAGATAAAGAGAGGTAGGTGATAATTGATATTATCACAACCCTATACATTTTTAAACTTGAATATGGATACCTATAAAGTGATTGTGTTCCCAATATAATAAATAAAATCGATAAAATAATGAACATGTGTTTTTATGTAGATATGAAATTGTCAACAAACCTTATTCTTTCATTATTTCCACCAAAATTATCTATTTATATTAAAAAATTAAAATTAATAGTATAGAGAGTCCACTAAAGAATATTTTAATTATGACTCACCAAGTTGTTAAGGATATGTGGGATTTTTATTCTTCAATCCTTATAGTGAATGAAATAAAGGGAACATTTTAAAATCCAAATAAAATCTCTAAGTAATAGGTGCATTTATAACATCAATCAAAGAGAAAAATGATAAAGTGGGTGAGTAATAAATTGGAGACTATTTAATTCAAATCTGGAAAGAAAGGTCAGTAGAATTGATATTACAATGAATTTAAGATGGATCAAGTGGTAGATGATATTTAGGAATGTTCATCAGTGTATATAACATATCTATTTCACTTATTAGGTATTAAATAAAATATGTTACTCCTATATTATTATCCAAATCCAATAACTAAGGTAGACTATAAAGGTTACAAGAGTGAAGTAGATCTTCAAGTTACGGATGGATCATGACTCATTTATCATCTAGAGAAAATCAAAAGTTCACATTTACAAGAAGAAATATACCCATTAAACTATTGTTTTCTATTGGGTGTCACAAAAACATTATCTCATTGTAAATTTTTAGGCACAATGAGAGATTTTTTTAAGTTTGAAATTCATGTTTTTATGGTATACCAAACTAAATTAATGATTTAAAAATATATAAATCATAGATTTACAATATAATAAATTATTGATATTTGATACAAATAATACCCAATTATAGAAATATAATTATTGGTCAGGTAGAACTAAAAGTTATTTTTTTTAAAATTCCCAAAAGTTTGTTCATACTATTTTGAGATAAAACTCTTATTAAGATAACATACTTAATTATTATCTTTGGAGACAAAGTGTTAATGAAACAATGATTATGAATTAGTTAAGAAATATATATGTGAAAAAATAAAAATCCAATCAAGATATGAATTCATTTACTTTAAAATATTCCTTAAACTATTTAAAGAATGTAAAATTGTAGTATAGAAAATTCTTGGTAAAAGATAGCAGATGATCTGTGTGGTTTTGTTACAAAATATCACAACCAATAATTAATTAATCATTAAATATATTGTTGAGTTATTACTAAACTCATCTTACCTAATACACATCCATGTAATGATGTTAATAAAATGGATATAGATAATGAGTCTTATAAGTATTACAAGTCTTCCATTATACTATTAATAACATATTTTGAAAATAGTGACAATGACATTTAACCATATTCTAACTACAATGAAATATTGATATCATATAAATTATAATAAAAAATGATTCTATTATGTCATATATTCATGTTTGTAGATGAAAACTATTTTTAATGCTCATTTTTAGCAATGAACTTGCATATGGTAAACATAATGTACATATTAGTTAATTATTAAAAATGTTACTCATCATATTACAATCCCTAAGATATAAAAAGGCATCAATAAAGTGAATGAAAATTATTCTATAAGTTGGAAGCACATATCCTTTTGAGATATTGGGATCAAATTAAACTTCAATGAATTCAAGGATCAAGAAACACATGAGTTGGTATAAGGAACATAAACACTATAATAAATATGTATCCAATAGGGAAGAAGTGAAATGGTCTTATATTCATCAATTTTGGGGATATATTAATATGTGTGAATAATAAATATGTATCCAATAGGGAAGAAGTGAATAGATGAAATCATAAATTAGAAAGATCATATGAAATCAGAAATTTATTCCTTTTAAAAAAATAAAGAATTTTATTTTAGTAGTTTTCCAATTGATTTAAATCTCATTGGGTTAAAATAGAAATTAATGAAGAAAATAGACATATATAGTAAATTCATTTCTTATAAACACATGATTTTTGGTAAATGGTTTCAAGTAACACCAATGAATAGACTATGAAAAAACTTATTTCACTGGTGACTATACAAAAATCCATTAGAATTTTTCTTTTCATCGTATATTTCCATGATTATTTAATTTGTAAAATAGATATCAAAATAAATTTACTCAATGAAAATTATTATTTGGAGTGATTAAATCAAGAGGGGGTTAAACTGATTGATCAATAAAATTTATTTTTTAAAAAATTAAAACTAAATACCCAATTTAATAAAAATTACCATTTAATCAAAATAGAAAAAATATATAAATTTTATCATTCAAATAATCTCATAGAATTGGGATTAAGGCTCAATAAATATTTCTTTTAAATTCTTCATCATTTTAAATTAAGGTAGTTAATCACACACATTATATAAAAAACAAATTAAGACTGAATATCAAAGTAAAATTATGTCATAGTGTAGAAAATGAAAATTTATTAGTACTTTAAAAAAACTAGCTACATACATAGTTGAATTTTAATAAGGGGTTCAGTCTCAAGATAGGACTAAATAACCTTCAATTAGAAATCACCTACAAGAAATTGTTTTATTAATAAATTAACTGATCCAAAACCTAGAGCGGGTTTTATATATAATAGTACATAAGACTGTCTGGGCACAAAGACTCTTCTAAAGTTGTATATGGGATGAAAAATGATACCAGGCCATGTAGGACCTCTTCCAAATTTATTCAAGGGATTAAAAATAAAATATTTGATAGAATATCGATTATTCTTTAGTTTATCATAGCAGAATGGGTTTTTATAGATAAATAGAGAAATATAAGACAAAGATAGAAATAAAATCTAATCTGGAAAGAGAAATAGATAAAAATACAAGAAGTGTCATGAAGGTTGATCTGAGTAGCTTGGATTTTCTAGAGTCAATGAAATTTTCTTTTAAAGAATCTTGGATGAGTTTCTCTAGAAATTATAAAAAATAGATAGTTATAAGAGTCATAATTTTAATACACATTTTCACATAAAAAATCCTATATTATTCTATATATGTTGGGAAATAAATTCAGTAGTCCCTCATTTTTTACATATAATTAAACAACTCCTTTAAAATAGATATTCATCAAAAGTATTCAATGTAAAATAATTATTTTTTATTAAATTTATTGATGCTTCATTTAATACTTAAAAACTAACCATTAAAGATTTGAAACACTCCAATAATAAGTTAGACATGGTAATATGTATTCACTTGAAGTATGGTAAGATAAGGCCATAGAAACATGACATGGTCAGATGATGTGGCAAGGTTACATGGTCTGTTCATATCTTCATGTGGTCAGCTCATTTTCACATACAGTAAGTTGATGACTTCATGTGGAAGGATTTTTATTTTTATGGTCACTACATTAGAAGACAGAATTAGTATATTAATTTATGAAAAATTATAGATACCTTGTCATGGTAACATTATTTATTCATATGGTAGGAATTTTACTCCATGTAGTTAGGTATATTGATTTTCTTGGTAGGTTAATTGTTCATGCGGTAAGTTGATACTCATCACACAGTAAGTTAAGTATTCAATGTATGGTCAATTATTAACTTAGATAAAAAAAAATATATGACTCATGGTAAGTATTTTTCTTTATGTGGTAAGGTGATACGATCACTTGACCATCACACGGTAAGGTGGTATAACAAGCTCTAGACTTATCCTTTTTCCATATTTTTCCAGTAAATCGCTTTCTCAAAGAAAATATGAATATCATTTTTAATAAGATAAAATTCATTTGGGATATTTAAAATAAATATGTTCTACTATAATCTAATAATCTTTCCCTTTTTTATGATCACAAATCAAGATATTTAAAATGAAATTATTTTCATATATCAAAATTACATTTTGAAAATATTGAAATAACTATAGAAAAAGTTCATGAAATCATGAAAAGGGTTTCCACTAAATTGTGTTAATTTTAATATATATTATCAATATTACTACCCCTATTGAGATTATCATAAAGAAATAAAATAAGAAATAAAAGAAAAAACATATAATAATAAAATAGAGAATGACATTAATATCTAATAAGATACTATAAAAAAAGGATACAAACAGATTATAGAAAATCCTTATTAGAAAACCTAATATGAATCTGAATTAGGTCCATCTCTAATTTTCATAGGAAATATAGAATCCATTCCTTTTTATGTAGAGGTTGGAATAGAATTATTATATGAAAAAAGATGAGGGAGATACTCCAATATCTACACATCTAGAAATGATTTTAAGATACTGAAAGTTTTACGAAAAAGTATGGCCAAAATGGTGAATTGTAGAGGAGTTAGTAGGTTGAGATAATGGGATGGCATAGTTGTCTGATAGGTATATATATAGGGTTCCATCAATTGGGTAAACTCACTGACAACCCATGAACCATTCTCTAAATATTAAATGAAATCATCACGATTCTATAAAAAAAGATTCAAAAATAGGATTCATAGATATAATATTCTCAAATTATGACTTAAATAATTCAGTAATAGGAGGTATCCATAAATACAAAGCAACAGTTCAAAACATTTCTTTCAGATCAAACTTTGTGAAGATCCTACTTAGATAATAATCATTCTCCCTCTTGATTGTTTCTTGATGTTAATTAGCTTATTTTTCATCCTCATGAACTAAATCTATGGTATTAGAAGTATGGGTTTGAAGGATATAAAACCTAGATTTACAAGTCTTGTTGAAGTTTTTAGAAAAATAATTAAATCATACTAAATGAAGTGTTTAATCTATCCTTCATCAACATGAGAATAAGAAGGCATGGGAATAGATTTAAACATGGTATTCATGAACCTCTGGTCTAACTGAATAATCATGTCAAATAGATCATCTTGAGGATCACCAATATGAAATATCATATTTTCAATATCATTCTACATAATTTATATTCTGAAATTAAACCTAGGATAAATATGATTGATGACCAAAGTAACCACTTTAGAAATATCCTCTTGTCTCACTTACTGCAAAGAGTTGTGAAAGCTAGCAATTGCATATTTGAGTATCTATAACATATATATTTTAAACACCACTAATTAATCTTTAGTTCAATATTAATATGATGTAATGAAGGATATATATGTAGAATGAGATGAATCACTATAGTGATATCTACAATCTACCTTGGGTAAATCCTCTATCGAGCTATCTCTCATAGTCTGATCCTCAACTCTGGTAAAAACTTCAACTTCATCATTATAAGAATCTTCAAAAATCCCCTCATGAAAAAACATTTAATATTCTATTATCTCTTGAATTTCATCCTCACAAATCAAATATCCTTCCATGGTTCTTTGAATAGAGAAATTGGCAGGTCCACCATGTCCAGGTGGACAGCCTCCATGATCTTCATCACCATAATCATGATATTCTAAGCGTAATTCAGGAGATCTAGGTGACTTATATCACTTATAAAGTGCATAAAGTATACTCAATATAGGAGTAATCCTAATAATAGGATATACTTCTATGTAATACTAATCATCATCATATCCAATTGATTGATCCCATTCTGGATCATTCTTAAAAGATAACACAGTTTCCCCATTCAGTTATGTATCCAATATTTTTTTTATTATTATTCTTCTAAAGATACATGTTTTTCATCTACTAAAATATTATAATCTGTGTACTCCACAACCGCGCCATTTTCAAGACATGGATCTACCATATTCCTTGGTATAATAGTATAATTGACTATATTAAACTATTCATATAGTTTCTCTAGGTCATCCACCCATTCATGTTTCCATAGATTCTAATTTAATTTCATTTTATTACAAATATTTTGAGTAATACATAGTCTATCAGAAGTGGTTATCTTATTCTCTCCCTGTGCAACTAAATCGTTGTATTCTAAAAAGGTATAAATTATCTTATGATATAGTAAGTTATTTAACCTTGAAGTTAGATTTTAAAACACAACCAAACATCTCATAAAAAATCTATAATGATTTATTTGAACACCATTCTTCATCAAAAATAGTAAAAATTGGCCATCATGTCTCAGAATACTAATGTCCCATATTCTGGGGCATATTACACGCTGATTAAAATTAAGGATCCTACATTCACCACTTAACTCAATAGAAGTGGGTATTCTGGGAATCACATTCTTAGTGAGCTCATACAAGGCATTCTAAAATTCAAATTGTGGATGATTAACATGATATGAACTTTGATAATATTCATACTCTAAATTTTACGACATTCCCAAACACTTTTCTTGTTACTTTGAAGATAATTTTAAAACTTCACCATTAATTATTGATTTTAATGAATCAATATTCTCTCTAAGAAATACCTCAAGGTTTTTATAAAAATATTTAATTATATTTGGATAGAAAGGTTTACTATTTTCTTTCAACTAATCAGTCCACCTTTTCCCATAAATTAGGTTCCATAATAGTGATCGGCTCGACGTCAACCATTGAACAAATAATTATTTTTTCAATAAAACTATATGATCAATGAGATAGATATTCTTTATATTTAATTATTCACTTGAGATGGATTTTGATTTCTATAACTTCTTTAAAAGAGGATATTGAATAGGAAAAGCAGTTTTCAATACTTACTTCATACTTGAAATTATTATTTGATTCAAGATCTATAATGATTTAGAAATGGGACATAAAACATATATTTTTGAGGTGAAGAGAGTGTGAGGTTCAAGATGAAAGAAAATGATCTTCTCAAAATATCAAAAAAATATAGAGGAGGTATAAATGAAAATAAAGGTAGTGGTTCATATTCTGGATTGAATTTTAATTTAAATCATTTAGGGGTTAAAATAAAATGACCTAAAACAAATCATGAAAAAAATATTTTCAAAAAAAAAGTTAATATAGATAGATAGGGAAATCCTTATAACCATAGATCTATAAATAACAAAAAAAAAGTAATCATGTTATCCATAAATTTACTATAAGTGTGATGAGATTATGATCAATAAGTCCATGATAAGTATATCCTAACAATGTGAACATGTTTCCACTATAAGTATTGTGACTACATGGGTAAATATTCATAGTGAGTATGGTGAACACATGAGTATGTTTTCATGATATGTATGATGACCATATGAACAAGAACTCACTGTTAGCCTATTCATCGTGTGAGGAATATTTCACAATTAATTCATGAAAATATTAGACAATAGAGTTAAAAAAAATGAACAGAAGAATTAATTATAAAAATTAGCGATAATTTATAATGCTTAATTAATGTCTATGATAATTGATTCTCTCAATATTCAAAGCATATATAAATATATCATCAAGATGATGTTCAGTACCTATAAACTCAACAGTTATATCAACTTTTTTGTAATGATCTCTTAGAAAGTTATGTATTATATCAGTATGCTTCATTATAGAATGAGATGTAGGATTATTAGAAATATTTATCACACTTTTATTATCAAAATTTATATGGACATATCATAATTTATATCCATATTCTTGTAAGGTATGTTTCATCCATTTAATCTATACACAGAAACTGCCTGCAGCTATGTACTCAACTTTAGCAGTGGATAATTCCCTAGTGTAATTTTTTCTTACTAAATCACGACACTATAGATTTTACCAAAGAATAACATATTCTAGAAGTTATTTTTCTATATAACTTACAACATCCAAAATATTTATATGAATAACTAACTAAATCAAATGATTGTCATATAGATTAAAGTAATCCTATGTTGGTTGTATTTTTAAGGACTTTGAAAATTATTTTCACAGCTTGAAGATGTGACTCTTTTGGATGTTCTTGAAAATGAGTACACATACACATTATAAACATTATATCAGACCACAAAGTATTTATGTATATTAATATTCTAATAAAACCTCTATAATTGGTTTGATCAACTAATTTCCCAATTTCATCAAGATCCAACTTGCATCTGGTACTTATGGGAGTATCACTACAATTATTATTTTCCATGATGAAACGTTTTATAATATTTTTGGTGTACCTTATGTGATTTAAAATAATACCTTATTTATTTTGAAAAGTTTAAAATATAAGAAATAATTTAAGTTCACCCATTAAACCCATTTCAAATTCAAATAACATAATTTTTTAAAATTCAATACACAAAGATATTTTATAAGATCCAAAAATAATATAATCAACATAAATTTGTATAACTAAAACATATCTTGAAATATTTTTAATAAATAATGTAGATCATCTATATCTTTTTTAAAACCTTTAGAAATTAAAAAATATTTGAATTTATCTTAATAGGCTCTAGGATCTTGCTTTAAACAATATAAATATTTTATTAATTTAAAAACATTATTTGGAAAGTGAGGTTTCTGAAATCTAGTGGGTTGTTAAAAATATATCCTAAATAATAAAACTATTTAAGAATGAACACATGAAATATATTTTATGTAGTTTAAAATCCAAATGATCAATATAGGCAAGAAATATCTCGATGGATTCAAGTCTAGTAACTGGTGTAATTTTTTCCCTAAAACCAATAACTTCGTCTTCACTATATTCTTGGGAAACAGATCTAGATTTATTTTTAATTATAGTCCCCAACTCATAAACATTATTTCTAAATACCCATTTGGTTCCAATAGTTAGGTAGTATTTGTGTCTTTCAACTAGTTCCCAAACTATATTTTTTCAAACTGATTAAGTTCTTCTTACATTTAGATTACCCAGAATTCATCATTAATTAAATCATCTATGTTCTTTGGTTCAACATGTGGAAATAAATCTTGATTCTCAACAAGATTTCTCAGATAATATCTAGTATGAGTTCCTTTATCTAGGTCACCAACATAGAATCTATGTGAGGATATCTATGATTCTGAATAGCTCATGGAATATAATTGTTTGACACTTCATCCTAATTTATAGGTTCTGGTTCAAGATATTCATCAGAACTAGATGAGTTCTTTATGGAAGGCCTAAAAGAATTACGACCCGGTTTAACATTTAATTCCATACTAGAAAGGTCATAATCATGATTTTCTAATGATTTTTTAGGTTCATGTTGATCTATCTCATAAAATTTGACATGAATAGATTATTCCACAACCTTTATCATTTTTTTAAACACCCTATATGATTTACTCAATATATAATATACATGAAAAACTCTTTCATCTATTTTGGGAGAAATTTTTTCTAAATTTTATTTTTTGTTTAGTATAATTAATTTACAACCAAAAACTTTAAACTAATTATCCTTTTTTCCTATCATTCCATAATTCATAATGAGTTCTTTTTAAGAGAGGTATAATTAAAACTTTATTAATTATATAACAACCCTTATTCATAGCTTCTACCCAAAAATAAATTATAAATCAAACTCATTGATCATGGTTTATGAATTTCTTTAAGGGTTCTATTTCTTCTCTCTACTACACCATTATTTTTTAGGGTCCTAGGAGTATAAAAGTTATTATTACGGCTATGTTGTGAGCATAATGATTCAAATTCTTAGTTTTCAAACTCATAGCCATGATCACTTCTTAAGGTTTTAATTATAATTCAACTAATATTTTCTACAAAACAAAAATATTTGTAAAAATATGAAAGATCTCATCTTTTATAAGAAATAAAAAACACCCATGTATATCTTGAATAATCATCTTCTATAACATAAAATAATGTTTTCCTAATAAAAAAGAAACTCTAGATGGTCCAAAAATGTTCTTGTGAAACAACTCTAAATTTTGAGAAGTTAACACTTCTTTATTTGTATAAAATATATTTTATGTTGTTTTTCTTTCGATTGGGATTTTAGACTTTTTATACTGGGAATTATAGCTTTGGTAAATCCTTAACTAATCCTTTCCTGGTTAACTTTATGAGAGTGAATAATGAAATGGGATAGTATCCTATGAAAAAACCAAGATTCTTTGTGAATGGAACTTAAATAAGAAATATTTTGATAAAAAAATAATTTTAGTTTACAAAATAAACATTATAATTTCTAAAAGTAGTAAACACTAAATCATATTTGGAATAAAAAAACATTAAAAGCATTATTTTAAAATTTAACAATAAAACCATCATCACATTGTTGAGAAATTTTGAGAAAAATATATTTCAATACATCTACAAATAATATTTTAGAAATCAAAATTGTACTATAATTACTAATTTAGACAAGGAAAATTATCTTCCCATCGACATTTTCACCAAAAATGGCATATCTATCACCAACATTAACCATGTTTTTTAATCCTGAGTATTCCCTAGTCATATGTTTGTTACATCCAGTATCCAGATACAATATTTTTTTACTAGAACTCTTTAAGTAGGTTTCCTACAAAACCAATTTAAACCAAAAATAACTTTGGTTACCATATTTTCTTGGGCCTAGAGATCTTATTAATAAGAGCATTTGGAATCCATTTTTTTTTTGTTTTTCTATCAGAATACCTTAAAATTTAAAAAAATGACCTTATTTGGTCTATAAAAATAAAAAGTAGTAACTGAATTAGAATAAATGGGGCTATTAATATATTTATTTTTAATAAATCATTTCTTAATAGAATAATACCCTATTCCATTAGTATATTTAGGATTTGTTTTCTTTCCAATAATATGGGTAAGATTTTTTCTTCCATTTGTAAATATATCTTGACATTTATTTAATTTTTCATTAGATAAATTTATCTAATTATTTTATTTTAGCAGTTGACCATTTTTATCATTTTCTAATGTATGGTCAGTTTTAAAGTGGGAAGACAGAGTATGATTCTTCTTTAAACTTTTTATTTACATTTATGCTCATTGAATGCATCCTATATCATATTCAAAAATTCAAAAATTTCATCACTAGACATGTTTTTTAGCTGTTTTAACTTTTAAAAAGGTTGTAATTATGAATAGGAGATGAAAAAAATATATTATATACCTAATATGTGTTTATCGTAAAACACATATTACCTTTATTGTGATTTTCCTCTCTGTTTGAGTCTGAATCACTTGAACTATCTTATGAATCATTACATGTTTCTTTCATAGATTTTTATATCTTTTATCCTTTTCCTTATACGTTTTCTTATATTTTAGCTTGGTATACTATACTTTGATATGAGCTTTTCTTTTTCAGTCATAGAAGACTATTTCATTTTTAGAATTTTATTTCTTACAATATTTTCTCTAATTTACATTGTAATACTTAACTAAGTAATTAGGTTTCTTAAATAACTTATTCTATTTGTTTATATAATTGTCAAGCCAGTTGTGCCACTTTATCATCACAATCAGCTTGTTACTATTCATCACTTAAGATTTTTGCTTTTAACTTTCCTTTTTGTTTTGAATTGGTAATTCTAAAATCTAAAGTATTTATTTTTGGTTTATCCACTTTCTATTTTAAAAAATTCAGTACTTCTTCACACATCCTTATCATTCCAATAAGTTCCTTTACTATAATTGTACTAATGTAACATGAATCTTTTATGGAAACAGTATCTCCTCTCTATCTTTCTGGTAAGCGCCTGAGAAGTCACATGACTTGATCCTTGTTTGTAATCTTCTTTCCCAAGTCATACATCATGTTCTTTATCCCATTTAACCTAAGATACATTTCAGATATAGATTCATCAACTTCATCTTAAAAGATTCATATTTAATAGTATATGTATTTAAACACATTTCTTTGACATTTGAAGTCCCTTCATGAGAAATATAAAGGATATACCAAATACAAAAAGTAGTAACACATGAATATATTTTGTTAAATTTATCTTAATCTAAAGAATAGTATAAATGATTTATAGCTTTGAAACTTCAATCATATGTAGTTTTAGTAGAATCAGTCCATTCAACTCTAGCATTTTGAGTTTGTTCATTTTTATCATAAATTATAATCCAAATATCAAAACCCATACCCTCTAATTGAAATTTCATTTTAATATTCTGTTGAATATAATTATATCAATTAAAATAAATAGTTCGATTAGTGAAAATTCTTTCTTATCTATTATTATCCATAAAGAGCTAAATTTGGTAATGGTATAAATTTAAGATCCTTAAATACAACAACATCATAGAAAAAAATATTTTTAAAAATCCTCTAGTACCAAATGTTGGTCGGTGTGAGTAACTCTAGAGGGGGTTAAATTGAGTTCACAATGAAATTTATGTTTAAAATGATTAACAAAATAAATTCCCACTTTCATAAAAATTCATGATTAATAAAAATAGGATAAATATATAAATTTTATATTTAAAATAATTTCTTATAAGTTGCATTAAGGATTAGTTAAAATATATTTAAAAAATTATCTTTTGAAATTAGCATACATAATCAAGCACTTTGTATAAACACAAATTAATAATATCTATCAAATTAATTTTTTTATATTTTAGTAAATGGAATTCAAATTTTAGTTTAAAACAAAAATAACTATCTAAATACATAGTGGAATTTAAATAAAGGGTTCAGTCTTAATATGATACTTAATACCCTCTACATAGAAATAGTTTGCCTTAAGTACATTATTAATGAATAAATTGATCTATAACCGATTTCAGGTTTTAAAAACAACACTACACAAGATTATCCAGGCACAAATCTTCTTCCACAGTTGTATATGGGAGGAAAAAGGATATCATTCCACACAAGACCTCTTCCATAGTTATTAATTGTAATACGAGTAAAATATTTGAGAGAATATTGAGTATTCTCCATTTTGCCAAAGGAAAATGTGTTTTTACAGATAAATAGATAAATGTAAAATACATCTTGAAAGAATATCTAAGATGGAAAAAGAAATATATAAAAATATAGGAAATGTAATGTATCTCGATCTGTGTAGAGTTTATTATCCATAGTCCTTGATACTTTATTTCGAAGGGGATTGGATGTGTTTATCTAATAATTATAAAAATATATATATTTTTAAGAGTCTTCACTATAGAATAGGTTCTCGTGTAAAAATTCCTATATTATTCTCTATGTATCGTTAAATGTTTTTCTAGTAGTCCCTTGTTTTTCTGTATGATCAAATAATTATCATTAAAGAAATCATCATTTCCAATGTCCATTAGAGAATTATAATTATTCATAAAATACACTAATGTATCAGTTAATGCTTTAAAACTAGAAATTAGATATTTGAAATGCTCCAATATTAAGTTATGCATGGTAATCTATATTCACTTGAAGTAAATTTAGTTAATATTATGATATCTTGACATGGTTATCTGATGTGGTAAGGTGACATGGTCGTTTCATCTCTTCATGCATCCATCTCATGTGCACATATGGTAAGTTGATGACTACATGTTGTATTATTTTTATTCTTGTGTCTATTATATTGGAATACATTATAAATATATTACATTATAAAAAATAATACATACCTTGACCCAATAACTTGATTTCTTCATACAGGGGGTAGTTTCCTTCATGCGGTTAGGTACACTGATTTTTATGCAAGGTTGATTGTACGTGAGGTAAGGTTATTCTCATCACACAATAAAATGAGGCTTCAATGTGCAGTAATATCATGACTTAGAAAAAAATTCACATGGCTTTTGGTAAGTAGTTTTTTTTCATTTATTAAGTTGATACGGTCACCTGAACTTCACATAGTATGGTGGTATGGAAAGATCTGGACATAATAATTTTTTTAATTTTTTTCCATTAAACTACTTTCTAATAGAAAACATAAAAATAATTAATAACAAGATAAACATTATTTGGGATTATTAAAACGTGGATTTTCAGGTCTAATCTAAGATAAATCTTATGTAAGATGTTGATATGACATATCCAGAAGGATTTGTGACACTAAAGAATTTCAATTAGATATAAAAGTTATAAAGATCCATTTATAGGTTGAAGTAAGAACTGGGAAAATGGAACATTTATTTTAATGAAGTAATGAGTGGTTTTGGTTTTATTAAAAATTAATATGATAATTTTTTATATAATAGGTTATTCTGAGTTCTATAGTTTTCCAAGTGAAATATTTTTATAACATATTGAAAACATATTTTAGTTTTATAGTCAATTAATACTAAGTTGAATGTTTTTTCTCTAATAAACAACTCAAAGTAGTGATCCAAGTTCTAGAGAACAAGATCTATTGAGGTTGATCTACGTATATAATTAGAAATTACACAGTATATATATTTATAGGGTGTTAAAAATATAAGATAGAATAATTTAAAATCAAATTTTTACCTATTTCACATGGAATAAATATATCCAAGATCATGTGTTAAGAAACAGGAGAGGATTGTCATCATGATCTGAAATCCATATGATTCTATAATAGGATCTATCATTTATGACATGGTATATAATTATATTTTATTCTAATTATGTATAAATAATTTTACTAAAATATAAAATAACCCCACGGGAACTGCATAAGGTACTAGTCAAAACTATCCATTAGTACTTGAGAATGTATGAAGAATAACTTTATAGTAACTAGAATAGTGTCATTTCTATTTATCAATGGGGAAATTGATCTTTAACTATATTATTTGATATAATATCATAGTTAAATTAAATATATGAGAAATAAAATATTTTTGATGTCATTTGTATTTATATCTAAATATACAAAGTATGTTGTGGGTACTGATGCAGAAAAAGAAGTGCTATAAAATACACAACAATTTGTTCAAGATTTTGTAATTCTGCAAAGAAAGTAAAAGTATTATCACTATATATATTATGATAATGTTATGATCATGGAATAATATATTATGTAAATTATATTTAGTGGATAAAAGTGTACACTCTGGGATATAATCTCTTGAAAATATTTTCTTCAAAGAGTTGAAGTCACATTTTGGAGAGTATCCATATAGAAAATTTACCAACCCCGTTTAATAAGGACATATCTCAATAGAATCATGAATATCACGTGAGAGTTAGAGTTTTGTGAGTTATTAGATGTTTTCTTTAGTTTATCTTGGATTTTATTAGAGTTATTTCCCTAGAACTAACTAAAATTTTTTACTTTTGATTAGAATAATATATGTATATATTTCATGTCACATAATTATTATTCTTCTATATAACATTAATGTGATAATGTCATTAGAATATTTTTCATGTCAAATGGTTATAGGTAGTTCTATACAATAATGAGAGCCTATAGATTATATGAAAATATTAATAAATTAATATGTCTTATGGCATAGATACATCAATGTAATGGGAAATAAATGATATTTTAATATTAGGTGTAGGGGGTTCATAAGTATTGAGAATTATTCTCATGGAGTTTTCACTAAGTGATCTCTATAAAAGGGAGGTAATGAGTACAGACTCTCAAATAGGAATTCCTCATGTTTTATATGTAATTGGATATTCTTATCTATGGACATGTGTATTGTTCCTTATACTTGAGGCCATTATTAATTTCAATCATGAATCACATAATTTGATGTATGGATGAAAACCATGATGAAATATGATCATGGTGAAGTACCATACTTTATGTGTTCCATAAGTGATATGGGATTAGTTTAATGGTCAAGAAAGTATGTGTCCCTTCTATATTAATGGATGAATATATATATGGATCTTTCATAAAATGGAAGAGTGTGATAAAATCTATGGACATGGTAGTTTATAGATGAGTACATTTTTAAAATTCAGAGAATTATAAATTGAGTATATGGGATGATAATGTGATTATAAATACTTCTTGATGATATATTGGTTGGCAATGATATTGTATTATACGGTATAATTCATATGAAGGTTAGTGTATTTGATGCATTAACTTATTTCTCTATGGGTGCATTGATGTGTTTCTAGATATAGATCTTTTTATTTATTTAAGTTCACATATTATCATCTAGAAAGGTCCATATATGGTTAGACACTAATTGTATCCAAAATCTCACTAAATTCAATTGATTTTACAAATGAATATATTCCCATAATTTCATAATCATATTTATTTGAGTAAAAGTTAATAATATAAATTCAATCATAAGATATTCTAGTTTAGAATATTCCAGATGAATTTTATCACATGTTTAATTATTTACAAAGTAATAAATAAATATTCATTTTTTCATAAGTTTAGTTAATATAATAAAATAATTATTTATTTATATTATGTGAATATTAAAATTAATATGTATTTGTATGTTTAGTGAATATAATATTTTATCAAAGGATGTGGGTCGATTTTAGTGATATAATTAGAATGATATATTTTATTTAATATCATTTAAATAATTCTTAATTTATTTATTTAATAAATGATATTATAAAAAAACGCATGTCATGAGATATAATAATAATATATTATTATTATATTTTTATGTGTGGAATTTATTAGAATAAAAAAGAGGATAATGATTGATATGAAATTATATATATTTAACCCTAAGTATATATTCTAGGAATATTTCATTTTTGCTATAGAGGATGTGCTTACACAATGGTGACACAATCTAGAATTCTATCTAGACCTAGAGGGAATCCCCCTTCTTTAAAGAACATAATGGGAGAACAAGAGAACATGGTTTTGATCGATGATGAAATGTGTGAAGTACATGATCCTTTCATTCCAGTATATAAAATATCAATAACTCCATTTGAATATTAGTGAAGAACATATGGATATGTCTATAGGAAACCACTCTTAGATTCTCTATCATAATGAAAACACAATGAGAGTGGCGATCGAATTTTGATCAAGGAAGATTACCATGGAAAAAATTAATTACAAAATTAAATTATATATAAATTAAATATATATAATTAATTTATGATATTATGGGTGAAATTCACCTTATAATTTGTATTTATCATTTGATTCTCATGAAAATAATTTAGGCACTAACCCAATACTTTTTTTGTTCCTTGGAACCTCCATGAATAATCCCACAAAAATTATCATTCCAAGTCATCCAAACAAATTCACCAACGATCACAGAACTATATTTCATATAATATTTAACTAAAAAAACATTATAAATACAAGCACGTTCTCAAAGACATTCCATTTTCTATAAAACACTCACAAATCCAAATATTTATGAATTTTTTTACTTTAAAACCATACACACACAAAACATGCATCATAATTCACTAATTAAAATATATAAATAATTTTAAATATAATAAAAATATTTATATTGAAATCTATGATAAAATACAATTAAATTCACCCCACCATATAATGTATTTGAATCCACCTGACTCAATCAAGACACCATAGTAAAATCAACATTTCCCAACTAAGATCTAGTCTCCCTCCATCCCAAATCCACCCATGAATAAAAAATCCTCAATTACTTTTATAAATAACCATTGATTTCATAAAACCCTCCCAAATTATATTATATACCATGAATAATACAATAATAACATTAATAAGGGTGACCCATGAGTAACATATCATCGATCCTACACACAACCACCCAATACCCAAAGAAATAAGTGGTTTTGTTGAATAAATCCATAAAAAAATGCTCCAGAATAACCCAAATCAGAACCCCCATAAAAAATAAGAGAAATGGGGGAGGTCTAGAAGTTATGGTTAATAATAATAATAAAAAATTCACTTGATTATATTTCATGGTTTTCCAAGCCATGTTTCAAACTATGCATCATGTGCTACATCCATATATCAGACCACATGACTGGATACATGGTTTGATTTATTTTAGAGGGAATAAAATTTATCCAACTATAATGGAAAACATCAACCAAACCCAATAAATCAACACGAACTTTCCATACATATTGAACTAAATAAAGAAATAAATAACCACAAACCTTTTCTCTAATAATCCAAATTTGTCCAAAATATTCCATGTGAACTTGATACTGATAATTGAAAGTCATCCAATCGAAATACTCCTACACTGTCGATGAGATGAATGTATCTCCCAATACTTGGGAAAGATATAAAACTCATAATAATTTTTTAGAACCTTAGGGTTAAAGATAAATAGATATAGAGTGAATTGGAGAGTTTCCATCTTGAGGAGTTTCATAGAATATGGATGATCAAATTTTTGTGTGATAAAAAGAATCCACAAACCAATAACCTATTTATATAGGTTAGCCAAGGATACTCTTTGGAAACCAAATGTTAAAAGTATTTAGTAGAATTTTTCATGAGTTTCAACTCCTTGTAACCATCAACTCTTAAATATATTAATGTTTAAGAATTTTTGTGGATGTTCAAAGTTATCTAGATTATCACCATATTATAATCAAAACAACATGATATCTTGGAGTATAAGAATATGTGTAAACCAAAGTTTATTATAAAACATGTAAATAACTATGAATTACACCATGACGTGATAGAATTGACCATATCGTAGTTCACACCATTACAGAATATGATATGATTTAAACCACAAAACCCTAGTTATAGCTTTAGTTCAAATTTCCTTAAATATTTCAATTATACTAAAGAATCATAGACTTATCACACTTTTACCTTATGTTACACCATATGCAGCAACTTATGAAACCATTTCCAAAAATCATATTGGATATCATCCTAATTTTAAAAAAAAATATATATCATTAATTTTCACAATATATAATATGAAATAATATTTAAGATTCATCCAATAAATATTATAGATATCCAAAAAAATATTTCTTGTGTGCCTATCAAATTTTTGTACAAACATTTTATAACAAAAATTAATCTTTATTCACACAAACATAAAAAGTGGCCCCAAGGGAATTTATATAAAGGAAAATAAATATGAATTATCCAATCCATAATTATAAGAAAAGAATAGCCTCTAGAAAAGACTCAGTGATACTCAAGCTACAAATGGATTTGGTACAATATCTGTCAATCACATGTATCTATATACTACTTCCCACAAGATATGTCATATACAAGAATGTATAATTAAATAATCACTTTTTCTAATGAATTAAGTTATCATGGGATACATGTTATATTTCAATCCCATATATCATACTCATATATTTATGGTTATTTATGTATAGACTAACAAGATAGATGAATTCATCATATATCATTCACCCAAGCGGATGAGAACATTTCAGTCCCCTCATCTAAACAGATAATCACATGACTTATATCTTTTCTAGGTATTTCTATACACTTATTTCATTTATTTAAATTGAGTGACCAGATATAATGATCTTAAAATAAGATGGAAAATCCCATATTTTTTAATCCAAAACTAATGACATAATTGGAAACATACCCAAACACCCCCTGATTTTCTCGATCTAAAGGATAGTGTAAGAAAGGTATCAACATATAAATGTTCTCATTCTCATAATCCTTACAAAATCTAGTAAAATGAATAAATATGAAACATTCACTCAAAGTATACCAAATTCATATTGTATAACACTCCATGTGGTATACTTGGTAAGTCATATAACACAAATAAACCCATTTCATGTCTAATGAGTATATTTCATATCTTTATACAAAATACTATCCACTCAAACCATACACATTAATCACAACCTATAATAATAAATTATAAAAATCATCTAGGTATAAATAAATGTTATACTTTAAGAGGTCAACTATCATTTTAGTTCATAAATATATATGTATCCAACATGAATGAATAATAAAATGGAGAACACATTATTTATAAAATGATAAATTATATATTCTCAAAATCTTTTAATAATACTAAAAAACAATAAATAATGAAACATCTAATCATATATAATATGATAGACTGGTATAGAGGCCATAGGGGTGATCATTAACTTGAATAAACCAAATTAACTAAAAAACTAGAGGTATTTATATAATATAGTTTTTATGCATTGGATAATTTTGTTAATTCAATTTTTAAATGGATATTTTTGTTTAATAAATTTATTCTTGTTTTACAAACCAGAAACAAGAATATATAAACTAATCAATAACCTTATGTAAAAATGTATCCACAGATATCCTCTCTATCTAGAAATATAAAAAATGTTTATTTTTTTTAAACCTATGGTGGAAAGCTTGCAGGTGGTCATACATTCTTTTCACATAGTTTATACATGGGATCATCTCTCTTATGTATATATATTTATTTATTTATTATTCCTTCCTCACACAAATAGTCCATCCATTTCTCTTCTATATCCCTATATTAAAAATCATTGAGTGTGATTGTGATTATACAATATCAACACCAAGACAATCCACTTCTTAATCACTCCAAATCTGGAGTGGTGATTTTATATCCCCCCTTACAACATACTTTCCTCCCCAAGGGTTGTTATTCCTATTGAACCATCACACCATTTTCACTTCTACTAGATCTCCACACTCTGAACCTACCCCAGATTCTCCCTTATTCTATAATATTGGATGTTGACAACACTTGGTTGATGTCATCATATTCTCCATCATCCATAAAACAATATAAGTCCCCTTTCTTCGTCTTCATATATAGAGTTTCCCTCCCATATAATTTCTCTATATTTAACTTCTTTTATATCATAGAAAATGGTAGCAATTTATGTGAATTTTTCCCTAATATCTATTTAGTTTGATCGGATTGATTAATTTTATTAATTTTCAATCTATATAATATTTTTGTTTATGATTAGTAGTGTGGTAAATTCAGTTATTATGAAAATTAATCTTGATTAAAATGGTTTTGAAAAAAATTTAACTTATATACTTGAATTTATCTATTTACCTCCCCTAACAGGTCTTTTGTTTGTTTCAATTTTAGTGTTTTTTAGACTAAGTACATATCTATATAATTCATGTCACATCTCTATGTGACTATCTATTAAATCCCTTCAACTAACTATTTTAGTGAGTAACATATATAATGAATTTTTGTTTGAATAATGGTGATACTAGAAATAATATTATTAATTTTCAACTCATTGAACGTGGTGTTTAAAATACTTTACTTCATGAAATAAAATTTTACAATGTGAATAAATTTTTTTCTACTTATAATTTTTTTCTTGGATATCATTTCGTAATAAAATAACTCTTTACATTAATATATTCCTTTTCCAACACATCTTAAACAATTTTAGGATGTAAAGTGACTTTTAATTTGAGAGAAATATGTATAATATAATATTTATTATAATTTAAACATAGTTAAGTCCAATATTGCACCCGTATATCTCTTAGAATCTACATTATCTCAAGAATATTATGTTAAGATACAAAAATTATTATATGTTAAGAAATGATACTTATTTCCTATAAATGGAATATTTAACAAATAAACTATTAATAACCATATATTATATGATCTTACATGTGTTTAGACTAATATTCTAAAAAAAATATTTCATTATTTAAAATATGACATTATTGGGAGGTGGGAATATTTTTCCTTATATTTTAACAAATATGGATAAACAATTTTATCCAAGATAGAGAACTTCTATCCTCATCTCTTTTTCAAATATGTTATAGATTTTGATATATCATAAACTATGAATATCATAAACATCATATCATTTGTTGGTAATAAACCATTATTTATAAATAATGAGATAAAATATGAACCCTTTATTAAATTCCATCAATTATTTGAAATGTTTTAATGAATCTACATCCTTGACATAGCAACCCTTTACATCATCACTTGAATGCATACTTTAAAAACTAACTATAAATCCTTCTTAAATATTAATCTTTTATATATTTTAAAAAATACATTTTGTATCGCATACCCTTCAATATTTATGAATTATGTTATATAACTATAATACCTGATGTGGACTCTCTATGGTGATTTTTGTAACCTTTCATGTATTTTGGGAAAATTCCTCCTTCACTGACTAGGTTTACCTAAATGGAATCATTGCCTCTACTTTTTAACCTCTTCCTTAGGTTTCAATGATCATGTATGACTATCAGACACTTGAATCTTCTTCTGATAGATTAAAATTTAACCTTTTTGTGCTATAAACACTACACAAGGGCCTGGACCTCCCATGTCCTGGTATGTTATCCTCAAAACATTGAAGAACAACTTGTAAAATTTTATTTAATTCATTCATATTTTCAAAACATTTCTAATAATGATATAATGATTAATTTTATAGCTAGATCCAGTCATAAATAAAACCTATAGTCTCTCCAAGTCATTTAATTCCTATAATATTGAGTAAATTAGTGGAGAATAATGTTTTTTGATCATCTTACATAAAAACTTCCATTTAATTCTAAGGTTAATCCTTATATTCTTGTCATAAAAATCTAGATTTATCTATCGAATAGATTCACTAGACAGTTTCTTAGGATGGGGTTTCTCTAACATATACAATTTTCCCTCTTTCTTTAGAAAGATTCTTAAATTTATATAATAGTTTATAATGTTTCATTAATTATGATTATAAATTTTAAATATTAATCTCAAATTGAAGTTTGATAATGATGGATTCGTTTTATCTATAATAAAATCATTTATCATATGAGTATCATGTTTTAGATTAATGTAATAAAGACTTTTATTAAATGTTAACCAATTAAAATTATTGAACATTTTTAAATTACGTCATATACATTAGTGGGGTAATATGTATATTTTATTTTCACTTGTCCTATCTAAGATCGTAACATAAACCATAAGAATACCTAATAGAAAAACATGTCAATTATATCACATGTGAATCTTGGATGTTTGAGTGGACAACACTTTTCCCAAATCCATCATAAGGATAAACACAACTATATTCCTCTAGTATCATGGTTTTTATGTTTTCCTAGTTATGTGTAACGTAATATCACACTAATAATAATAACATAATCAGTTTCATATATATCCTCCTTTCCTTACACAATATAATCTATGGCCACCTGACATTGGCATGACTTACCCATTTGGATGGTCAAGATCTTGAAAAGTGTTTACATCAAAAGAAATATGACACCTAGTATTTTGAGGGGATTTAAGTATCATTCACTTATCTCATGTATTCCATTTACATATATGCATTCTTATAATGATTTCATTTTTAATTCATATTCCTTCCGCCAAATCAATATGTTTAAATCATATTGATATGTAACTCTTAACAAGAATCATGGCTTATGTTACTAACCCAAATTAAAATCCAACTGTATTTATACATATCTAAATCCATACCATGTCTAACTCATATGAAACTTATTAATGTAAAGTATTATAATCATAGTAAATCATAAATCCCCATAAAAGTAATAATTATGTGAAAGGTATCCAACCCTCAGTTTTCTAGACAGTTCTTAAGAACATAGTCTAGTGATCAGTCCAACTCAAATTCCAATTACCTAGGGTAATATCCATAAGATATTTCTTAACCACGTCATAATTATAGAACCTAATATAACATTCCTTATCTGGTTCACCTCCACCATGACTAAACTAGGTTCTACATACCTCAAGAGTCCCCCCTCATATGAAAAGGGTTAGTGACTAATAGCAAGGGTCGATATAGATATGTGGGGAGACTATACCCACATTTATATATAATCATAAAAATATAGAAAAACAAATACCATTGAAATAATCATTATAATATCGTAGTATAAGTAATATATTCCATAGCTAAGTTCTACCCGGTGGTAAATTTCAACACCATTATATATTAAAATAAGCTATTATCCATGTCATTAAAGTCACACAACATAAATAGTATCTCCCATTGAAATATCATATACAATTAGGTCTAATAATAAATAAAAGTATGAGATATCCACAGAAGTGATTTTGTGTCTTTGTTCGGTTAAATATCCCAACTAGAATTAAGCTCTATCATCTTATCCATCCAAAGTAACAAGGCTATTTCCATTACTCGAGTCATGAAAATAAAATGAATTTTGGGTGAGAAGGTTCCCAAGAATGGTGGGAGTATAAATCATTATTTCACCAACAATGTTGTCCCTAACAAGTCCATGCATGTTCGGTATGTAGTGTTCATAAAGTATATAAAAATAACCTATCACCCCATAGAGTTCTCCCACCAAACTATATATGACCATACCTACTTCGTCTATCATCAAAATGGGATGATATACCCATGGCCTGAACACACCTCAAGGATGAATGATATTTCAATCCTCATATAATACAATGGATAGATGAGCTATCACCATCAAGCATCACTAGGTTAATGATGTATCACCATCAAAAACCATTTAAGCAAATGATATGTCTCTAACCCATTACCAATGTAGAAAAATGGATCACCACTTCAAGGTAGATTATAAACTACTAAATCTAATCATAGGTGGATGATATACAACCAACATGTATTTTTCATGGATGATACACCACCAATTTATCTTAATATAGGTGGAAAATACACTAAAAATCAACTCATCAGGTTGAAAATGTTTCAATAAATTTGATATCTATGAGGATAATGAACTACTGAGGTCACTCCCTAGGTGGTTGGTTTACCACCAACATAAATTCCTATATGGATGATACAATATAATTATCTATATCACAGCACATGGGGAACCATCAATACCACTCCCTTAGGTAGACAATGTACCACCATACAAATCCTCAAGTGGATGGTCTTCCACCAACCCGACTTCTCGAACTGGAAAATTTTACACAAATTTATTGATCTTATGGGGAACGATGAATCATTAGATCACTTTGGTTGGATGAGATACCATAAATATAACAAGGGTAGATGATGAACAACTAATAGTTGGATCTAGGTAGATAAGGCACCTCCACATACCAAACATCCATCCAAATGAATGATGAATCATTTGAATCATATATAATGAATTAATAACTGTTTAAAACATCATGGGTTTTTCTTTTAACCCACCAACCCACTCAAATAAATATTTTTAGGCCCCCTCACCCCTATCATAAGACATTATCAGAATAATACCAAACAATGTATACACTAAGACACCCAACTAATCTCTTAGTTTTGATTATCAATTAGATGCACCCATTTTGGGACCAAAGTAAACATTTAATATCACAATTCACATGAAAAATGGTCATTATTGACCATCATTGTCAAATAAACACTTCCAAAAAACCATTCATGGCCTTACCAGGATTCACTCGAACCATAGTAATTTAAAGAAACTAAATTAATTTAGTTTTGTGCCAAAATTAATTATTTTTTGTTTCCAAAATTTCATAATATGAATTCCACACATGTATAAAATTGTAGGGAACTAAGGGACCACCTACACAAGAATAAAATAGTCTCTCTCATCAAATATCCTTGACTAATTCTCCTAGGTTTCTTAAGATAAAATGAAATGTGTTTATCAGGGTGAAAGAAATTATAAACCCATAATCCCAATATCACTATGCATGAATACCCAAAACAATGTTGTATATAAAATAGAGAAAATGATTGTGTGCCTTACACTAAATCATGATATAACCATTGTATTTAGACTCCAAGTTTAATAAATATCATAATAGAGGTAGGTGAATAACTCCTCCCATTATGATGTACCCAAGAATTTTTTAAAAGTTCACTTAAAATAAATGCATATAATGTGTGTTTATAATATATATAAATATATATATATATAATCAAATATCCATGTGATGCGTATTCAGTGTGTTACATGTGATATAGAAAATGGCACTACCACTCATACATGGTTTTCCATTAGTTACAAACAAAAGTGTTAGTGAATTTTTTCTTTTCAAATTCATTAAAGTGTTCAATGAGTATTACACCCAAAAAATAAAAATTCATGTGATGCGCTAATAATGGGGAGAATCCAACTAAAATATATAAAGCGAATAGTTGTCTTATTTTGTGTATACAAGGTTTTTATTTATTTGATATATTATAGATAATCAGTTTTGTAAAAAGAATTAGGAAATATCCTTCTTCTGAAACTCCATTTGTATCTCTTGAGAAGCTACTAGAATCAATTAGGATGTTTGGGTATCCAAATTAATCATTCAGGGATCCAATTGTTAGTGTTACACCTCAAAGGTAGGGTAATCTTGTTCATTACTCCTCATGATCTTGCTCAAGAATTCCCTTGAAATAAATGTATAAGTTAAATATTATTCATGAGTTATAGGTATTCTCTGTTTTGTGAATGTTTTAGCACATTGAATTCTTGAACTCAAATAGTACTATTTTTTGGTATTCTTCTTCTACCAAAGATCATTTGATGATCAAACAAAAAACCAATTAGTGATATAAGAGCCTAATTATTCAAGGAATATTTTTTTTGATCACTTGTTTTTGGACAAATGGAATATCATAAAACATTGTGTAAAATTGGTTACCTTTAAGTATACTGTGTAAAGGAAATAACATGTCACCTTTACATAGATGAATTTTTGTAATGGTCATCATTTAATTAACCATGCATACACTCCCTAAAAAATTTTCTTCATAAAGTTAGATATAGAATACCTTTACACCGATTGAGCATCTTTTCTAGATTATGTAAAGGTAATTTGATGTTTGCCTTTATGAAAGTGGAATAGGTAAAGGTAGTGTAAGAAAAACCTTTATGTGATGAGTTAACATAAAAGTAACCCATAACCTGCATTTATGGTACGGATCTCACATATAGGTAATTCATGATTTACCATTATATAAAGGGTTCCTGAGAAGGTAAAATTTTAGTACCCTTACACTGTATACACTGTATAAGAGTTAAGGAAATCTACCCTTACGTATACTTTTTATGTAGGGCCAGTGGGAGGTTACCCTTAAACAAAAAGGGGATTCTATGTAAGGGTTAAAAAATATATTTAAAACTTGACATTTAATTGTTTTAAATGGTTTATAAAATGTTTATAAATAATTATAAAAGGTATGTCGGGAATATATTAATTTATAAGGTATTTATAAAAAATTAAATTAATCATATAATTTTTTAATTAATTAATTTAATTTTTATGAGGAATTTTCCCCAAACATTACATTTTAATATTAAAATAAATTTTAACAAAATTATAAAGAAACCCTGGTGATCTAAAAATAAAAAGGGTTTTTTAGAAATCATAATGGATATTTTTTAAAGTGTAAAAATTAAAAAATATGATAAAATATAAAATATTTAATTTTTATAATTATGAAATGTTTTTAACTAACTAAAGTTGAACTGTACAAATTAAAGAGGGAATTATTTGGAAAATTTTTAGACTACATTAGAAAATTGATCAAAGTTTTAAATATTGAAAAATGTATATTATATATTGATTATGTAAAATATTTATATAATAGAAATTGAATTGTAAAATTTTTATAATTCATAAAATATTATATATATAAATTCCATATAATAAAAAAATACGAAAATTTTCATATTAAAATGAATATAAAATTTTTATATTAATGATTATGGAATTTCCATAATTTTTAGTTAATTTATAAAATGTTTACGGTTAGATTTTATTTATGATTTTTTCATAAATGATTATCTCATTTGAATTTTTCATTTATTTAAATTTTATTTCATACAATATTCATGTTCAGTAATTTTTTTAAGAAATTTGAATATTTTGTTATGTGTTAGTTTAACTATTAAATTGCTTCTAGGGGTTTATACTCAATAATAATTTTTGGGTAAGACTCCATAAAATTTAGTTTTCACCTACCTTGACCATAGTTTATAATTTGAGTTATGAGTATAAGTATCTTTTTTGAATATATTTTTTTGTATTTTGGTTGTTATAGATAACATTAATTGAATTATCTCATGAGTAAAGTATCCATGGGTAGAGGGACTTGTGGACAGACTACCTACCATCTTGGAGGTTATTTCTTATCTAGAAAGGTGAATGTGGCTCACTATTTGTCACTCTAGGATTACTCATGTGGTGATTTTTAATCTAATATAACTCTATGTATTTACATGAAATGTTCATGCAGCTTGTGTGTATGATGCATTCAGATATATATGAATATACGTGGCATTTATTTTTTTGGTATGTAGAAAAAAAACATGGGTTGTGTAAAGAGTTACACATTAATGTTGTGTAAACATATTGATTTAGTGTCTCGAATAGGGAATCCAAAACTAAAACATTAAAAGTGAGAATATAAAAATTATAATAATACATAAGAAAATAAATATTTCATATGATGAAATATTTTTTAATTTAATATACAAGTGATGTATATTAAATAGATGAGATCTTTAAAATCATCTTAAAAACTAATTTTCATATTCCTTCTAAAGAGACACTTCTCAAGACCTTGATCATCCCATTGGGTAGTTTCATGATAAATTTGGGTACCCATGGAATTTCTTGTGTAAGGAAAGAAAGTAATAAGTAACACTAGATTATCCTGGTGGGTTGGTTTATGTTAAATTCGGGTGACCCTAGATTAATATATTATTAGCTTCTTTTAAGAATTTTCATTAGGTTACTCTAACTGTAAATCTTAATGGTTGTGATACCAAAGTAATAGTGTTTATTGAATCTATATAATGGATTTTCATAATGGTTTGTCCACTCAACTATCCTAGAGTCACAAATATTTTGATTTCAATGATTACCTTATTGAATAATAGAGTTGTGATATAAATTCTAAATCAAATTCATTACATTTTGAAATATAGATCCTGGATCACTAAATTGACATGATTCTAAGGTTCACTATTTTTATTGGAATAACTTTCATTAAAATTTCATGATGAAAAGAAATAATGCATGGTAGTCTCCCACAAATTTGTATTTATTATAGATTATGAACTACTTAATGATTATCATTTTGAGATCACTCATATGTGTGACCTATAAAAACGTTAAATAATGGTATCTAGGGTTGATAAGTGTTCAAAAAATAAATATTTTGATCATATTAATTTTAATATTATAGAGATTAATTCACTAACTCTGACTCATGGGTACTAGATACTGGGTGTGTGTCGCACATTTGTACTAACAAACACAAACATAGAGAAAGGATAGAATTGATAAAGGGTGAATTATATCTTCATGTTAGAAATAGAGAAAAATTTGATGCATTTTATTTCAATACTTATGATCTAATTCTATCAAATGGAATAGTATTATAATTAAAAAATATTGTGTTCTCGCAATAAATAGGAATTTTATTATTGTATCTTATTTATAAAAGATAAAATTTTCATTCATTATTATAAAAAAATATCTTTTATATATATAAGAATGAATTTTTTATGTCTTTGGGGATATAATGAGTGTTTTACATATTATAGATATGCATAATCCTATTTATAACAGTCAAAATAAGATGTTTGGGGTTAAATCTAATCAAACTACCTTTGGAATTCTCTTCTTGGACAAATAAAAAATAATTTATTTACAAGACTCAAAAGATATGGATTATTGGAATAATTATATTATCAATAATTTGATATATTTGAATATTTTTTATTAGGAAAAATTTAAAATGAATGTTTTGGGATAAAATGTGAAAATTATAGTGGACTATTGGAACTCATACATAGTTATGTATGTGGACCAATGAGTACTCAATCGGGTGGTGGTTTTATGCAATTAATTACTTCAACCAATGACTTTATTCAATAAGATTATGTGTTTCTAATGAAACAAAAATGTGAAAATTTTAAAATTTTCCAAAACTTTTATAAAAAAATACAAAATCAAATGGTAAAAAGTATTATGATTCCTTAATAAGACTGGGGTGGTGAATAATTGAGATTATAATTCACTGATCATATAAGGAATTGTGTATGTGTTCCAAAACTAACTACTCCTGAAACACCATAATGGAATAGTGTGTCTAAGAGAAGGAATCAAACATTATTGTACACGGTTTGATTAATGATGAATCTATGTGATCATTCTATTTCATCCTAGGGTTACACTCTTGAAAATGATGTTTTTATACTAAATCATATTCTATATAAAGTGTCCATAAAGACACAATGTGAAATATTAATTTAGAAAAAATATAAAATTCTTTTCATAAGGATTTTGGTTTGTAAAGAACTCATACAATTATTAGCTAATAATAAGATTATCCATAAATAAGATAAATTATTATTTGTTAGTTATCCCAAGGAAATGAGGGGATATTATTTCTTTAATACTACTATATATAAAGTGTTTTTGGATCGACATGTTGTTTTCTTGGAAATAAAAAATGTAATTTGAGGACTCAATAGGATAAAATTTGAACTTGGACATTTTCAAGACTAATAAATTTGATGTGTTCCTGATATGGAAGTTAAGTTGTTTCTACAAATGGTTGTTGAAGAAAAACCGACTCAAGTTACCCAAGAACCCAAAAGTTCTTATAAGACTCATCGGGAACCTGAGAGATATAGATTTACCATGAATAATGATGATGAAGTAATGTTCATATACGATGAACCTACTTACTATTGAGATTAAATTTAGAGTTCTAATTCTGAGAATTTATTTAAGGATATGGAATCTAAGATGGACTCCATATACACTACCCATGTTTGGAAATTGGGGGGATGCACCTAAAGGGGTAAGACCCATAGAATGTAGATGGGTTTTTCATAAGAAAACTGACATGGATAGTAGAACATCTACCTATAAATCATGCCTAGTAGAAAAGGGATAGAAAAAAATTCATGTCATTGACTATAAAGAAACCTTTTCAACTATTATGATGATAATTTCCATTCATATATTTCTTTCCATATAGCTTATTATGATTATGATATTTATTGAACAGATTTCAAGACCACTTTCCATTATTGGAATTTATTCTAGGATGTGTATATGATACAACCCAATGGTTTTTAAGTGCTAAATGAGACTGTTAAGGTTTCAAATTTTCAATGGCCCATTTATATATTGATGCAAGCTTCTTAGAGTTAAACTATATAGTTTTATAATATAATCAAAGAGTTTCATTTCATTATCAATGTAGATTATTATTGTATATGTAAGTTGGTTAGTATGAGTATAGTATTATTTATGATATTATATGTAGACGACATGATGGTTATTAGAAATGACATCTCAAAACTTCATTAAATGAAGGTATCGTCGGGGATATGTTTCTCAATAAAATTCATGGGTAAAGAAGCCTACATAAAAGGTATGAAAATATAGAGATATAGATCTAAGAGGTTTCTTAGACTGAGTCAAAAAAAAGTATACTGGTAAAGTGATAAATTATTTTAGCATGTAAATCTCCAAGAGATGGAATTTACCGATGTTACATGTCAGGAATCTCAAAAAGAATCAAGATCCTTATAAATAGTTAAAAATTATGTATATTATTCCTTTTGAATTCTCCATAATATCTTTCATGTATGTCACGTTAAGTACTCAACCATATGTCTCTTGTGATTTAACATAATAAGTATATACCAATCAAATTCTAATGAGAGTCGGTGGACTATTGTAAATAATATTCTTATGTACTTGAGAAGGGATAAGGTTGTGTTCTTGGTATTTGGAAAAGTGGATTATATTTTTATAAAGGGTTACCAAAATGATAGTTTCCAAACCAATAAATATGATCTAAAAATTTAATATGAATTAAATTTTTTCCTAAATGGGGGAGATATCAGTTGGAATAGTTTCAAGAAATCCACCCTAGAAGACTAAAAAATAAAGGTAGAGTACATCACTGCATCTGATTCTACAAATAAAGTTTTTTGGTTTAAGAAGTTAATTACTGAATTTGGAGTGTTCCTTTGCAACAAGTGATAAATTGAGCTATATTGAGACAAAAAATAGGGTTTTTTCTCAAGATTGGGAACCCCGATCTCACTGAAATACCAAACACATCCTTTGAAAATACCATCTCATATAGAAGATCATTGAAAGGGGAGATGTAAAGATCTATCGAGTGGCTTAAAGGATAATTTAGAAGATCAATTAATGAAACCAACACTATAAAAACAACATGAGGGTCATATAGAATCTATGGGTGTAAGACACGTGATATATTAATTTCATTGATTTCAAAATATATCATTTTATTATAATAAATAAAATCATCAATTATCATTTGTTCATGTGTGATGGAATTTAATTTAAATGAATGGTTGAATTATAATATCCCCTAAAATTGTGAATTTTAGTTGTCCCTAATAGATGACCATCATAGAGTATTATTGGTTGAAATGATGTGCTAATAGTATCATGAATACAATATTTTACTTAGTAAAAATATTTTTATATGATCTATTAAGAGTATATTCATGAGATTATAGGTAGAGAATTATTACTTGGACTAACAAACTATAGTATATCTTATTTAATGTCATAGATTTATCGATATACTTAGGGGTGTGTTCATATTATCAAAACTTCTTATATAAGTTTGGTGTGATACATGTCATAATAATAGTCACACTTTGATACCATACTTGCATAATTTTGAAAATAACTTAGCTAATATGGGGGTGGTATGGGATGTTGTTAATCATGTCATTGTTAAGAACACAATGAAGATGAGTTTTTTTCACTTGTAGAAAAAGTAAAGACATATGGACCTTGATTGAATTAGATTTTGAAAACCATGTAAATTATTATTCCTGTAACATATGATGTTATAAACTACTTATATGAGTGAAATTTGATGTTATTATAATATATATAAATGACATGTGATGTATTCATCGACTTGGTTAGTATTTTTTAGTGAATCAAGAAAAGATGAGTTGGCTATAATTTATTGATGTGTTCCATGTCTAATGGTCCTTATATATCTTGTAAAAATAGGATTATATAAGTGTACATATGATTTATATAATGCATATTTTGATGTATATGTTTTAAATATAGATGTTAGTATATTTAATAGAGATCACAGTAAACCCCTTAGTAGATTGAGTAGCACAGATTCTTTTCTAGAGTATGCTCTTTTCTTAAATATGTGAAATAAGGATTTCATATTTTATTTAAAAATTACTAAGTCCTACATGGTCACACATTTCTTTCCCTGAATGAGGATAACATTTTGGACAAAGTGTTTATTCAAAATAGATAGAGCTTATTGAAACTACATCCAAATGATTTTTCGATGGATTTATAAATCTTTGTGAAGATTCTTACTAAGTCCTTATAGATTTATGTGAAAATGGGATATTGTTAAACTTTAACTTAAAATACCTGAATATGATGAATTTTTAAATAATATATATATATATATATATATATATATATATATATATTATTAAATATCGATGTGGTGAATATTCAGTGTGCTTCATATGATGCAACAGATGGCACTGCCACTCATACATGGTTTCCATCAATTACAAACCAAAGAGTTAGTTAATTTATGATTTTATTATTAATAGATTTTTTTTATTGAATATTACACCCATTGAACAGTAATTAATGTAATATATTACAAATGGGGATCATCCAGATTCACATATATAATGATAAGAGTTCAATTGTCTTTTTCGCGGATGGATCACATTTATTCAACGTGTTAGCGATCATTAGTTTCATTAAAATATTTTTAAAATATCCTACTTATTGAAATATTTTTTTCTCTCTTAAGAAGGATCTATAATCCCTTTGGATTTTCAAGTATCCTCACAAAGTGTTCATGGATCCAATAGCTGGTGAAAACCCTCGGAGGTAGGGTGATTTTGTTCATTGATCTCATGGTCTTCTTCAATCATTCTCCAAAAATCATGAATGATGGTAAATTCTGTTCATGAGTTCTACGTATTATTTTTTTTATTATAATTTTCTCATGTTTTATTCTTGATGATAGATCAAGCAATTTTTGGGGTTTCTTATGCATTAAATGCTTATTTTATTAGCAAACAAAACCAATCATAATTGAAATTAATTACTCTATTTTGGGTTAGGATTACTCTCTCATCCAAGATATTCTATTATTTAATGAAATAAAGGATGGATGAATAAAGATATATTTGTTGATAGGGATAATTAGTAGGAAGTGAGTAAATATTAAACAATGCCATCTTGATGGTTTTTTCTCCCTTTTGTGTCCAACAAAATGTTTCCATGCATTAACTCATACATTTATAGCATATGATTAAATTATACAGCCGACCATTAATTCCTTGAATGAATTTTTCACTCATCCCAATCATTTTATCTTATAAAACATTTAAGTTAATGATAACCTTATATAGAAGAATAACTTAGTGATACCAATTATCATTTCGTTTTCTAAATATATCATAGGGTAGTTTCCTGATATCATACAACATGTCTGAGAACATCCATTTTTTCTAGGAATTCAATATTATTTATAATCATACTTGTAATACTATACAATATTCACCTATCAGACACTATGATATGAGGTATTTCGAGCATATCTACTTTAATCTCCCACTTGTACTAATGCCTTAGAGGCTTTGTTCCATTTTACTTTATATTGTATCATATAATATAACTTATGAAATCATGTCCAAAAGACCTTTAGGATATCTTATAAAAAATAGAAAATTATCATCAACTTCTATTTATATCATGTCATAAAAAACACCATGTGAATATACTTCCAAAACCCATTTTGGATAAACTGTAAAACACGTTTTGAGAAGATCTCTAAGTCAAACTCAATCCCCATTAAATCAAAAAAAAATGTGTGTCTCCATGAACCTTTAAATTGTTGAAAAAAAATATAAATTATTGTTTTCATAAATATAATAAAAGATCATCCTTGAGTAAAGCGTCAATTCAATTAAGCTCTTAAGGGATTTGGTATGATGTCATAAAACGCATGAATCTCTATACATGTGTCCACTAGTTGTATAATATTTAATCATGAATTTTCATATGATATATTTTTATATGGATTCTAATTACCATGGTACCTAGATTATGTCGATTTATATATCCACCTTATACAATCTCTATTCTCTGAGTATACACTAACTAGATCAATGAATACATCACCTGGAATCCATATGTATGGAAGAAAATGTCGTATAACCCAAACCAGATAGATAAGAACAACATTTGTGTCATCTAGGTAGAGACATGTATATTAGAAATCTATCTCAATATAGGTCCCATATTTAATATTAATTAAACGAGCGGAAAAATCATGGTTTAGTTATAAGCAATGACGTGATCTGAAAAAAATCCAACCACCCTTAAATTAGCTATGACTCAAGGTTTGTATAATAAATATATCAATCTATAAAGGCTCTCATGTTAGTTATCTCACCAACCTCAAGTATTAGGGACTCTATATATAACCATTCACCCCTAGTATACCAAATAAATATTTTAGGACACCTCATGTTGTATATAGTCAATGGTTCATCCAGTGCAAAAAAACACTATTTCTGCCTCATGAGCATATTTTGAATCTTAATACATGAATCCTACTCACACTAACCTTGACATTTCATCACCACCAATAATACTCCATGGAGAACATCATATAGGGATAAATCAATGTTTTACATTGATAGTTCAATTATCATTTCACTTTACGATATATATATATATATACATCCAATGTGAAAGAATCATAAAGTGTAGATTTCATTTTAGTATAACATGATACATTTTGTATTCTTAAGATCATTTAATAACACATAAAAACTATATATAAGTTCTTATCTAATATATCACATATGATATACTGCTATATCATCTTTAATTTTACCACACATTCATGGGTCTTGTTAAACTAATTACATATCTATGTAATTCTTGTCACATATCTAGATGAAAGCATGATAAAACCCTCCCACTAAACTCTTTAATGAGTATAATATATGAAGAAATATAGTTTGAATATTGGTTTTTATCTAATATATAAGGAACAAAGTTTTTGTATCCTCCCCTTATAGGTTTTCTAGGGAATGGGATCCCATGGCCACTAATATTATTAGTCCCACTCTCGAGTGGGAGGAATGAACATATTCATCAAAGACTCTCCTTTGAGTTTTATCCCCCTTATCCAACCCTATTTTAATCCTACCCATTCACAGGATTTATTTCTTCTATAAGGTCCTTTATATGGATAATGGTATTCCCAAGATAACACAACCTCTTCTAGAATTTACTAAAGCCTCAACACTCTTTCATATTCCTTGGTCTCCCACTCCAGACATCTTCGACCCTTAACTAAATCATTTGGTTTGTAATTATTCGACTCTTGGGGTTTTCTGGATAATTTTATGGTTAATATATTTCACCCTAAATATTTTATGATTTAATTTGTGATTGTGGAAGATATGATCACTACCTATTATTGAACTCCATAACCTTTTTCTGGTTTCCATTTTTTCATCTATGATGGTCTTACTATTTCCATGTGAAATTATATCCCATAACCTTGGAGATATGGGTGAGTTTCTTATTATTACCCATTCCATTTTTGAATAAAGAAAATAATAATATAATAGGTAACATAGACGGTCGATACCTGTTCGTATAAAATATTCCCAACTCTCTCTATCATCTTATCTATATACATATATGTGTTGAAGTAGACATCTCAAAACCTCTGATGGATAGGATCTGTATTGAGATTAAATGAGAAATTTTTTGTAATAAATTGATGAAATTGAAGTCCTTGGTTGATTATTGATCCTTTTACAATTTTCTAGGTAACTCTATATCAACATGTTATAATAGTTCCCCAATTCATAATCACAGTTCCCTTTTTGATTAAAGTTTGGGTGATTCAACTTTGGGATCCGCTCTATAAAATTAATCCCCAATCTATTGGGACATGGATGGAACTATTACATAGGGGATATTGATAGGGATGTCATGGATAAAATTATTAAGGGATATAGGAAAAAGGTATAATTTTATGAGTGTATTATCCCTAGTTCCCAGAGTGGAGCAATTGTTCTATTTAGGACCTTATATGAGGTGCATATAGTGGTCGATTCGCATCTATCTACTCCTTTAATTACTAATTCCTTTACTTATCTATATACATATTTTGATATTTTAGTGGCATTTAATGACGATTAAGATAATCGATAAAATGTGTTCTTGGTCTAGGATAAATTCCCCTTTTTCTATGGAAGTATCCCTCATTCACTACTCCTAAGGGCTCCCCCCTTAGGTTTTCACTACCCATCAAATTTTATTTATAGAAAAACCTCTCTATCATTGAAGATATGTTAATAGGTGATGTAAAATAAAATGGGTGTATAATGTCTATGACCAAGAGGATTAAATAAAGGTGGATATTACCCCATAGAGGTACCTATTAAGAATGATGAAGGGATGGATGTGTCTGTTTAGACCTCATTAGAGTTTGAGGATGGAGTGTAGACTAAATATTACTACTGATTAAGAAGGAAAATAGGTAAAAAATATCCTATTACTTGGGCTATTTTCTCATTAATACATGTGAGGAAATTGTGGTTCAGAAAGAATACTCCAATATTTCAGAACCTATGACCACTAGATCAGTAGGAAAGGGGACTAACTTTAAGAAACCATCACAGTATTCCATAAAGATACCTATGGAGGAGAAGTAATTTAGTCTTTTGGTTTAGAAGATACCTTTTCCTTCATAATTTTTCATCAAGACTCTCAAGAATTTTTCAAATATTCTTTCCATTTAGGAAGACCCTTTGGAGGTAACTATAAATCAAGTCTTTCCTGTCAGTGAGGGTAATGTTTATAAGGATGGAAGAGAAATAATTTTCTAAAAAACCCCTAAGAAATTTATTTTTCATTATATGGATATGGTGTAAGTATAACTTATTATTCAATCATCAGATGAATAATTCAATAAGATTTATTTAATATATATCTATGTTGAAACTAATGATCAATAGTATACTTGGATAAAAACTCAAAATTGAATTCTACTTCGATTATTTAATGAAGATAAATTCAATCTAGAAGATTATCTTAGTATCTAGGATAATATGACTTCCCTTTTCAAGGATCTCATCTATGAAGATCCTGAATGGGATAAGTTTCTTTTCAACTAGGATCTCAAAAGGGCCCATGAACTTAACAATTAAAGGATTATTTAGGATGGTGTGGATTATCCGATTTTAGTTTAATTTATTTACAATCACTTTAAGGTTTCTTGAGTTTTTTCTTCTCCTTGAGGTTCACACTCAACCATTAAATGTTTTTTCCCTAAAAATAAAAAAATGACTTATTATTAGTAAAATTATGGTGACAATTAGAAATAATATTTATAATATTAAACTCCTTAAACATATTCAAACTTATTAGCTTAAAAAAATCCAAATTTATGATGTTAATAAATTATGTAGTCTACTTAGAACTATTTTTGAGTTTATTATCATCGTCCTTAGAACCATTTCCACAAAAATATTCAATGAGATATTATGGTATCAAATTTTAACCTTTTCTTCAATCTATTACTATTACACTCTAAACCTTTTTGGATATTTATGTAAGATTCACTTTCACTAAAATAATATTTCATCTGTTAACTTTGAACTTCTAAAATTCTAAATATACTCCCACAATATTCTTATAAAATATATCTTATTCATAATATCATTCTAATAAACACATACTTAATTATGTTTGTAAATAGAATTATTTTCTTAAGTGGGAATATTTAACAAAAAAAACTATTATTTTAATATCATATATGGTATTATATGTATTTAGGATCATTTTCTTGAAGGGAATATTATCTTTAAAATATAAAACTTGTGGTGGTGAGATCATATCTTTATTATTTTATCAAAAAACTAAATAAATTATTTTATCATGGAAAAAATATTTTTATCCTTTTTATTCTTCTCAAAACATGTTATAAAATTTGATGAATCATAAATCATGTATAACATCTCATATTATTTATAAAAATATTATTAATAATCAAATTCTCTTTTCATATAAGAGAAATAAGATACCTATATGAATCCTTTACTAATATCCATATGAGATTTATATTTCATTGTATTAAAATATATGACTCATTAACCCATATCATTATAATTTTCATACATACTAAAATATTTATCAATTTTTACCATGATTTTCAACTCTTGTATATAAACAAAATTTGCTAAACATACAGTTGGTATCAAATACCCTTCAAATTTAACTAATTTTTATTTCTAATGTACAGATAATTGATCGAGAAATTACATATAATTTCTCAAAATCATTTAAGAATCATTTATAATTCCATTATATAGAGTCATTACTCTCCATTTCTGATAATACATTTAGGTTTCAATGACCATGACTCGGTACTCAAATAAAAATTATTGGAATTTCTATCAAACTTTACATATTCAAGTAAACTTTTACCTACTTTTACTATTGATACAGCATCAAAATCGTAATATCACATTCCTAATTCATATATTCCAAATAGTATGATAAAATAGGGAAAAATTCTTGAATTTATCCACATTGTTAAAATATTTCCAAAAATACAATAAAATGAATTCCATGATCATAACATTTTGTAATGAAAAATTTAGTCAATATTACTTATTTTTATATTTATATTGTGTGTGGAAGTGATTTTCATATTCCATGATTGAATTCAAGAAAAATGGTTCAAATTACTCAAGATCCCAAGAATTACATAATTTTTGAAGAATACATAAAACATTACACAAATAGTTTCCTAAAGATCGTAATAGTTTAGTGCCTTTGGAAACATGGAAAAAATATTCTAACTCAGTGAATGATCTTAAATGTTTCCCAAGAATATCTTCTCCATTAGTAATTATACTTAAAAACCTTTCTTCATAAATTAGGGAAAGTAAACATAAGAAATTGGTGAGCTTTAATTCTTAATGAGGGTAAATATCGGAAATACATAGGAATAAAATTATCATAAGGATATGATAACATGATCATATAATTAAAATATCATATCCTATATATCAATGATCATAAAAATGAATCATGGAGTAATGATTAGCAGTCATAAGACATGAGTCTTAATATAATAAAGAACATAATCCATTAAATCCTAACATATTAATAATACATGGAATCGTGGAATACACATCAACATATAATGTCATGAAACCAGGTGTGCGGTAAGGCCTGTTTTCATGTACCAGGTTATGCTTGAGTCAGGCCCAACACACCATGTCTGAGTTGTTACTCCTAGGTACATCAGTGCTAGAAACACATCCACTTGTATTATCCAAACACTGATTTATTTCTTGGAAACCATTCACACTATCCTTTACCAAAATTCTAGGTCATTTTCCTTAATGCTAACTCATCCTTATACTTATCTATAGAGACATCCCTAGACATATCCTTAGAAATATACCTCGGGATCTCACTAATATTTTCTCATCCTATTTTCCAAAGGTTGACTAAACATTCAATTTGATACCAATTATAACAACCCAGTATTAATGTTCATACACATTACATCATTTTTTCTAAATACTGAAAAAATTACACAAACAGACACCCAAATATTATATTAGTTTAGTGCCTTTGAAAACTTGGAACAAAAATATTCTTACTCTATGTAAGATCTTCAATGTTTTCCATAAAGATATCCCCCATTAATAAGTCTACTTAAACACCTTTAATTATAACTAGGGGAAAGGAAAAATAAAAAATGTGTGAGATCGAATTCTTAGTAATGGTAAATAAATAAAAATAGGTAAGCATAACATGAGCATAAGGGTATGAGAATATGACTGTATCATTAAAAGATCATACCCTGCATATAAATGATTGTAAACATGAATCACAGAATAAATATAAGCATTTCATAAGACATGAATAATAAGACAATCATGAACATAAGACATGAAATAATAACATATGAATAAGACATGTAATTATAACATACACATCACTGTATAACATCGTGAACATGTATAAGTAAAAACAGGTTTAATCATTAAGTTAAGGATATTAAATCAGACCCTCGTATTGACTTATGGACATGCAACTAGGTCCACACATAATGTTTTGAACAAGAAATAAGGTTTAGGAATAACATTGTGAACATTTAATCTGGTTTAGACATAAACCTATAGACACGAAACCCAGTCCATTCATAAAATTGTGAATATATAACCAGGTTCAAGGATAACATTATAAACACATGATAAGGTTTACTCATAACATTTTGAACATGTAATCAAGTTCATTCATAAACATAGGTACATCCGACCAGGTCAATTCATAACATTGTGATCATGTAATCAGGTTCATAGATAACATTTATACTCATGATTCATCCATTGTTACCCAATGCATTAGAGGGAGATATAGGTCCCAACAGTCACATAACGCATGTTCTATAAGATTATAAATAATAATCATATAATAACCCATGAAATGAAATGGGTATCATAAATATTTCATCAAATAATTTCCTATCTAAAATAAATAGGCCTCATAATCATTTCATCAAAGCCTAACTTGTGATAATTAGATGGTTTAAAAATAATATAACCCATGGAAGAGAAAAGGGTTTTTTAAACATATAAATCATGAAATAAAAATGAGTTTCATGAACATCATTCCATCAAAACATAAACAATTCATAGAAATAATATAAATGGAACTTTTGGATTATTTCCCAAAAGTACGTTAGTAACATCAACAGATTTCATCTTAGATGGAAAATATTTTTTAAATAACTTTTCAAAAACATTTATTGAATAAAATAAAGTTTATTCTTTGAAAAAGTCTCTTCAAAACATAAATCCTTTTGAAAACCATTATATTTCAAAATAATTTGAAAACTTAGAAAGAAGTCTTGAAATCATGTGGGAAATATTTTTCCTTGAAAATTTATAAAAGAAGCTTGAGAATTTTTTGAAAACCATTTTTATTGAAAACTTATCAAATAATCTTGAAAACATTTTGAAAACCAATTTCCTTGAAAACAAATAAAAAAATATTGAAAACAATTTGAAAATTCTTCTACTTGAAAACTTATAAAGGATGCTTGAGAACATTTTGAAAATAGTTTTCCTTGCAAATACTCGTAAAAGAATACTGAAAACATTTTTAAAAATATTTTCCTTGAAAATTATTTGAAAACTGGTAAATGAATCATTTATATCCTTGAAATCATTTTCTTTTAAAACAACCATTTGAAAATATATAAAGGAGGATTTTAAAATAATTTAAAATACTATTTTAACATAAAACCATTTTTTAAAACCATTTTCTTTGAAAACTTTTTAAAATTTATACAAAATCCTGAAAATTTGTAAAAAAATTCTCAGAAAAATTTCCTTGAAATTTTATAAATGAATAATTGAGGAAATGACGGCCATGATGGTGGGTAGGTCTGTACATGCCAAAAATTCCTTTTGTAACTTAAATGTTAAAAAATTCCCTGATAAGAAAAAAACAAAAATATTACCATTATCTTAAGTACTAAAGAGAGGGGAAATGATAATATTCTTGAAACTAATATGTTTTCCACATTTCCACAATGTGTTAATGAATCACATCACTTTGAGTAAGATGTAGTCTGCACTTCCACAAATGAAGTTATCATAGTTACACAAAATAGAAATCATAAAGGTATGTTCTATATAAAAATTAAATAAGAATAAATAATTATATATATCACATATATCATATATAAACATATTTTCCATTATATTTCCCAACCATGAATGGTGGTAAAGTAAAAAATAATCAATCGTCGTTTTGCAAGGCGGTAGTTCGTTGTACACGAATGGTAATTTCATTACCCATTATATAGAAGTGTGTGAGAGTGTTAGTATAACCATTTCAATAAAAACATATAATTATATTTAGTATAATGGTGATATAATATAACCATGAAATAAGAATAATTTATAGGGTTGAAAATGAAAATAAAACTAAAGAGATTGAGGAATGATGTTACCATTTATTCGAGTAACTCCTTTTGGTTTGCACCAAATAGTTTTCTTGGATGTATTAATTCCCAAGGTGAGGATTATAGGTTTAGGGGAGGTATTTTTAGGATCAATTTGGTTAGATATTGGTCAATCCAAAGTGTCTTGATAGGAATGAATAAGTGTGATAGGTGAGTATATTTTTATAGTGGAGGAGTGGTATTCTTCTAAATTTTTGGAAATGGAATTACACCAACGTCGTTTCTTTGAAAATTGGATCCAATAATAGACCAAATTATATTAAAGGTATTATAGAGTATAAATATGGACATCAAATTCCTTTTGGAAAATTTTATAAGTCATTTTGGGCCTTAATTTTATAGTTTAGTCCTTCATTAATCTAATTTTTCTCTTAATCATTGTATTTAATTTTAATTACTTTCACTAATATTTTTGGTAAAAAAAGTTGAAATAAATTTTAATTTATAAATTATTATGATTCTAAATTATAAATCCATTTTTCCAAATTCAAATCACAAAATCTTCAAAAAATAATTAAAATTTAATCCCACCGACGGAATGACCAAGCGTGTTTTTGAAGTAAAAATGTTTAAAATTTTGGTAATTTTTTATACCCAAATTCAAATTAAAATAGATTAAAATAACCTAAATTGAATTACTTGATGCATACTTTACCTAATTTAACTTTAAAACCAATAAAAAACAAAATTTTACCTCATAAACAAATTTGATCAAAAAGTAGTTTTTAATTAAAATCCAGTATTTTCACTATTCATAAAAAAATTAAACTTCATGGAAAAATAACAAAAATTCACCATAACCTAATTTCTATCCTTATATTTAAAAACTAAATTTTATTTTGGTATATAAATTTATAAAAGTTTTAAATTTTATATTTAAAATAGGTTCTCCATTAAAATGTGGTAAAACTACTTTATAAAAATACATTTTTTTATTTGTAAAATTGGATTTTTTTTTCCTATCTCATTCCTATCAAATATATATAATGAATATAAAAATATTTTATTGAATATATAAAATATATATTTCATTAATATAATTCTCCAATAGTAATTAATTTAATTTATTAATATAAAATTCCTTTGTGATCAAAAAAGTAGTTTTTATAAAAACATTCCTTTTATATTCAGTTGGTTCTTAAATTCATTTATAATTAATTTAAAACTAATTAATTAAACCACGTATTTTCATAATGTATTTAATCCTATTCATAACTTCCAACTTAATAGATAGGTTATATCATATTATATTAAATAATAATATATTTAATAATATATTGTTGTTCTTTAAAACTCGGTCTTGCGTGTTACGCAAGCCGTTGAGGAAAGTCAGTCATGCATGTAATGTAAGCTAACCTCTATTTTACATATAGGGAAAGCTAAAAATTATGTAGTGTGTAGTGCACTATTGACTTGGTGTTTCATATAATGAAATCCAAAAATAGTTATTTAATATAAAAAAAACTATCTTTAGGGTTACTTGAAATGAAAAATATCAAAAAGATTAAATTAATTCAAAAAAATATTTCAAAAAATATCAAGGTGTTCCATTCTACCCCACTTAAAATGAATTTCAACTAGATAATTCATCTCAGTTATAAATTTTTTAATACCTGAAAGTGTGTTTTATAGAAACTCACATCGGAAAAATGAATGCTAAAAATTATTTTAAAAAGGAAAAGTATGAAACATAACGGTCACCCAAAGTAACATATAAATAGGTTTAAAAATAGGAGAACATATGTGGGAAGTGAAATAATGTACATGGAAGATACCAACTATAGAGACCCAAGCCTTTTACAAAAAACATTTCATGATTTTAATCATAATTAATCATCAGAGTACAAGCCAAGGATCGATAAGTCTAGTGTCTTGGAAGACTAGGTACATATAACATAAAACTTGGGGCTAAAAAATCTTTATTTAATCTCCATAAATAGCTTCTAACTTTCTTCGAGCCCTTACATCTACATGGGGTACCCTAGGGAACACATGAACAAAGGGATAATCTAAAAAGCCCAGTAAGGGAATGAACATAAGGATACATCTCAAACACATGAGTTAGGAAGCATGACATAATGATATCCAAAGCATGAAACTTATAAAATTATTTAATATAAGCATTATATCATATAAACATGGAATCATATAAATGTGGCAGAATCATAAATCATATTTTTAGTATCGGTCAAGGCTAACCACCAATCATGTTTCCCATTTTAGTATGGGTCAAGGCTAACCTGCAATCTCGTTTCACATCGCATCTCATGAGACATAAACTTAACCAATGCATTGGATCTCTATCTGGGCACACCCATCTCAAAGTTTTCATGAATATTCTTTCCAAATTAATATTTTTACCACATATACAATCATACATAATCAACCATGCACAAACATAAGGGTACCCATGGAAGGAATTGGGTACCACGATCATGACATAAATCATAACCAATTGGCGTACCATGAAAGTGACCATGTAAGGAAAGAATTAGAGAATACATGGAATTTCATAGGGTAAAATATGCATATAACATGGTAAGTGGTGTCAAACATAAGTGACAACATCTGAGAAATGTATTTTAGAAACATCAGCATTAAAACATTTTTGTGCGGTTTTAAGGAAAATACTATAGAGATTTTAAAATAGTAAAGAATAAATTCTTTTATATAAAACCAGAATTGAATAAAGAATGTTTTCATAATAAAAATACAGAATTTAAAAAGACAATGGTGTCTTAAAACATAAGATATAGTGCACTTGAAATTGGGTAAAATTTCGGGAAGTTCCTTTAAAATGAGTGTGCTTATTGGGAAGTATCGAAAAGAGATTCACTTAAAAGCATGTATATCCCCAAAACTGAATGAAAGCTGGATCTTGGAACATGAGTTTGGAGAATATAAAATTAATTTTGATGTTATACATAAAATAAAAGACAATAAAATTTTGGTAAAAATAAAGATAGACCAACCCAAAGGAATAAAGGAAGTTCGGGTAGAATCCATCATGGTTTATTGGCTTGGTATCGGGTGTAACTAAGAGGTCTTGATGAGAGAGATAAAGGGTTTATAATCACTTATAAAACATTAGGGCAGTATGGGGAAGGTTTATAAACAAATCTCATCACTTGGTATTACACAAAAAGGTATATCATAGAGAACAATCTTGATTAAGAGTGAAAAGATGAGGATTCCTTACCTTAAATTTGTTTGTGTTCTCCACTTGTTATTAAAGACCTGAATAAAAAAATTATACTTATTAATTAATAAGTCCAGAACCACTTATATATTCAATTTATTTATTATAACCCTTTTTAGTTCATTAAAATCCTTTTTTATTAGTTACAAGGTTCAATTTCATTGTTCGGGCTCATTTGTTTACTTGGCTTTAAAAGATCGGTTCACTTATGTTCAAGTTTGGATTATATGCAATATGAAAGTGGTTGTCCAAAATTGAATTTATATTCTTTAGTTAATATCCAGGAGATTACATGGTTTTAATTTTAATTAGGTTACTTAGAGTGAATTCTAATTGTTATATATATAACCATAGTGATAACCGTTTTTGTTAATCGGTGGATTTGATTACAAAGAATGTGTTTTTCTTTATAACTTAATTACATTTGTAACAAAGGATTACAAAACCAAAAATAGGATATATTACATACATAATAGTGTGGTTCAACCATAACACAAATGGTTTCATGACCAGAATCAAAGATAATAATAGAAATGGATAAATGGTTGTCCTTGAATGTGCTAAATTTGCACATCTCAAACGGTGCTTTCATTTCATTCAAATAAAAGGTTGGGGGAAGGAGATAAGATAATGAAATATACCACTAGCATGAATACATTTCAGTAAATGTATGTTAATTGATTTATCAAACTATTGTGGTGAAGGGAGGTGAGTAAATAAATAAAAAATAAAATAACTTAAAAGAAAAGAATAAATTGGGAAGAGGAATTTACCTCTTGAGAATTCCTCCTTTGAGAACCTCTTAATGGGAGAGTTTTTGGTATTTTGAGGATTATGAGAGCTTTTGTACGTGTGGGAGGAACTTGGGGAGAGATTTGGTCAGAATAATGGCAAGGTACAAGGCTTTATAGGAGTGGAGAGAAGAGGGAGTGAAGGGGGATTTTTATATTGGGGGAGAGGAGGGATTTCATAATATTATAATCATTAATTTATTATTTCTTCAAAAGACAAAGAATAGTAAGTATTCCATGACAAATAATAGTAAATGAGTCATGTGAATTCGAACCATGGGTTTTGAAATCATCAATTATGCAAGGAATAGTCTATTTAGCTTATAATGTATATATACAGTAAATTGCTGTATTTTACTATTCATCAAAAAATCAAGTATTTTAGAAAAATCAAAAAATTTCACAATGACCATTTTTCGATGTGTAGAATCCAAAAATGAATTCCCTTTTTCAAAAATAATTTTCAAAATATTATTATTTTAATATTTAATTAAAATCATAATTTATTATCAAAAACTAGTTTTAAAACACTCAATAACTTATTCTAAAATATAGGTATATCATACTTCCAAATTGAATATTATTTTTATACCACCATAGGTGAGGTTAATATTCATTAGGTTATATAACTATTCATAATGGTATGTTACTATTCATATGGGTAGATTACTATTCACAAAAAAATTAATTTTGTTTTATTAGACTCCAAAAAACATCTTGAACACAACCGTCAATGTCAGGTTTTCAAAATTCAAAACACAGAAGTGAAAAAATTATTTTTAAAGGTCACTTAGAACTTAGCAGTTCATTATGTTGTGTTATCATGTGATTTTATGACATAATTATGAGAAGATAATTTCCATTGAAAAACATTGGGTCGTTACATTCTTCCCCCCTTATGAAATTTTGCCCTCGAAATTTCATTTTACATTCAAATCCAAAAATCGGTGTGGGTATTTTTCCTTCATTTCTTCCTCAAATTCTCATGTTGTCTCTTAATACTTATGGTTTCTCCATAGTACCTTGACTAGATGAGTAGTCTTGTTGCGTAAAACTTTGTCTCTACGATCCAAGATCTTCACTAGCTACTCCTCGTAAGAGAGATCATCTTCCAGCTGCACAACCTCTGAGTTTAGTAAATCTGAGGGATCAGGTATGTACTTCCTCAAGAGTGATACATGAAAAACATCATGAAATCGAGCCATATTCGATGAAAGTTCATGTCGATATGCCACAGCTCTTATGCGGTCAATGATCTTAAAGGGGATAATATACCTTGGGCTTAGCTTCCCTTTCTTCCCAAATCACATGACTCTCTCCCCTAGAGATATTCGAAGGAAGACATTATCTCTGACGTCGAACTCCAAGTCCCTTTGACAGTTGTCAGCATATCTCTTTTTCCTACTTTGAGTAGCTTTGATATGTTTCTGGATGACTTGAACCTTCTCTATCATTTCTTGAACAAGATCGGGTCCAAGTAGCTTTCTTTCTCCAACTTCATCCCAACAGGTTGGAGTTCTACATTGCTTTCCATGTAGAGCTTCATATGGATCCATCTAAATACTCAAGTGGAAGCTATTTTTGTATGAGAACTCAACCAATGGGATATGCTGATTCCATCCACCTTTGAATTCTAGAGAGCATGCTCTAAGAATATATTTAAGTGCATGAATAGTTCTTTCAAACTGGACATCAGTTTGGGGGTGATAGTTCGTGCTGAAATTTAATTCATTACTCAAAGAATGTTGAAGGCTCCTCCAGAATTTAGATTTGAACCTTGGATCATGGTCAGAGACAATTGAGAGTGGAACACCATGCAGTCTCACCACTTCCTTCCCATATATCTTTGAAATTTGTTCAAGCAAGAGATCTTCTTGAATAGCGATGAAATGGGATGTCTTGGTGAGTCTGTCAACCACAACCTATATCGCATTATTTCCCTTCGATGTCTTCGGGAGACTGATGACAAAGTCCATAGTAACATTTTCCCTTTTTCACATGGGTATAGGAAATGGGTGCATCTTACCTTTAGATTTTTGTTGCTCAGCTTTAACTTACTAACATACCAAGCACCTTGATATATATTCTGCAATCTCCTTCTTCATGTTATCCCACTCTATGTGTTCTCATAGATCATGATACATTTTGGTACTCCTAGGATGGATAGAGAAGTTTGAGCTATGTGCATCATTAAATATCTCCTTCTTTATCTATGGATCATATGGTACACATAATCATGTCCCAAATCATACAACTCCTTCCTCATCAATTTTGAAATTGGAGGATTTCCCATTTTTAACAGCTTCCACCCTTTTCTGAATTTCCACATCCTTTCTTTGAGCGTCCTTTATTTTCTCTAAGAGGGACGGTTGAGCAATCATTTGAGAAAGGATTGATGATGTTCCTCTCTTAATGATTCCCATGTCAATCCTTTACAAATCTAAGAAGATCTGATCCTTTTCAATTCTCATCATTGATAAAGATGCATGATTCTTTCTACTTGGAGCATCTACCACCTTGTTTGCCTTACCAGGATAGTAGTGTATTGAGAGTTCATAATCCTTGATGAGCTCTATATATCTTAGCTAGTGCATATTAATCTCTTTCTGTGTGAATATATATTTGAGACTCTTGGGGTTAGTATATATCTCACATTTTTTCCCATAGAGATAATGCCACCATATTTTCAACGCAAAGATCACAGCCTCCAACTCCAGATCAGGCATGGGATAGTTTTGCTAATGGATTTTCATCTACCTTGAGGCATAGGCTATCACTTTATCATTTTTCATTATCACACATCCTAATCCTTTCTTATAAGCATCACTATACACCACAAAGAGTTCTCCACTTAAAGGGAGTGTGAGTACTAGTGCAGTGATAATCCCTTTTTTCAACTCCTTGAAACAGTCTTCACATTCCTGTGTCCAGAAGAAATTTACTCCCTTCTGTGTCAGTTTGGTCATTGGGTTTGACAATCATGAAAAGTTCTTCACGAATAGTCGATAATACCCAGCTAGACCTAAAAAGATGCGGATCTCCATTATAGAAGTTGGCCTCAGCCACTCTTCAATTGCCTTAATCTTGGAATGTTCTATAGATATCCCTTTACTGGTGATAACATTCCCCAAGATTGATACTTCCTCCATACAGAACTCACATTTACTATACTTTTCATACAACTTGTCCCTTCGAAAAGTCTTTAACACAGTTTCCAAATGCTCCTCATGATCCTCCTTGCTCTTGGAGTATATCAGAATATCATCAATAAAGACCACCAAAAATTTTTCTAGGTAACCTCTAAAGACTCTATTCATTAAATCTAGGAAAATTGTTGGAGAATTAGTGAGTCCTAAGGGCATCACTATGAACTCATAGTGTCCATACCTCAGTCGAAAGGCAGTCTTGTGAATATCTTTATTCCTCACTATTAGTTGGTGATATCCCGACTGAAGGTCCACCTTAGAGAAATAACTGGCCCCACAAAGTTGATCGAACAAGTCATCTATCCATGGAAGGGGATACTTGTTCTTTATAGTGATTTTATTGAGCTCACGATAATCAATGCAGAGGCACATTGATCCATCCTTCTTCTTGATGAAGAGGACTGGAGCACCCCATGGTGAAGCACTCAGGCGTATAAAACCCTTCTCCATGTTCTCCTGTAACTGCTTCTTCAGCTCTTCTAGCTCTACGGTGGCCATTCTATAAGGTGTCTTTGATATTGGCATAGATCCGAGGATAAGATCAATTGAGAACTCAACCTCTCTATCAGGAGGAAGACCAAGAAACTCTTCAGGGAATAAATTAGTGTAATCCCTCACAATGGGCATGTCTTCAAGAATGATTCTATAATTTATCCCAATCATTTGAGCTAGATATTCTTTCTCACAAGGAAGCAGTATCTAAACATGAGATGAATATTCTAAAGGAGACTCATCTTCCTCCTTGCACTTGTAAAGAATCGGAGGATGCTTCGGGATGTGAAAATTGATCTCCCTTTCCCGACAATTGATGTTGGCCTTGTACAAAGATAGCCAATCCATGACCAAGATAACGTCGAACTCCACTAAAAGAAGTATTAAAATATTTTCTAGGATGTTTAGTCCACAATAATTAACCAGGGAGGAGTTATAAACCATGGGTGCAATAATTTCCCCATTCACTATTCTCATAGATAAATCTTCCTCTAAATTTTGAGGTGGTGTTTTAATAGTTCTACTAAACATGCAAGATATGAAAGAATTCGTAGAACCAGAATCAAATAGTAGGTTCACTATTCTTGAACGAATGACAAATGTACCTGTCACCACATCATTTTCCGGCTCCACCTTAGTAGTAGTGATAGCATAATCCCTTCCTTGTTTCCTTGGAGGTTGTTGTTGATTGCCTCCGACAACCCTCGGCTTAGGGTAATTGTTCACATAATGCCAAAGCTCCTTGTAGTTATAACACTACACTGTAGGTTAAATGTTGATCTGAACCTCTTTTTCTTCTTCAACATTAGCGGGATTTTTCATATCCCTTCTGCATTTCTTGGCCAGATGACAAAACATTCCAAATTTGAAGCAATTCTTGGTTCCCTTGAGACAGTCACCAAGATTCTTGTTCCCACAATTGATGCAAAGGGGAAAGTAAGGCTTCTTTGCGTCATGGTATTTGTTTGATGAACCACCCATGTTATTCTCCATTTTCCACTTCTTATCACTAGGCCCATGAGACCACTAAGAGTCTCCAATCTCCATTTCAACCTTGAGGGCACAACAGACAATCTCCTCATAGTTGTCAATGTCTCGAATCGCCAACACTTTTCATAGACTTGGATTTAGTCTACTAAAGAAGTGATCCACCTTTCTTTCAGTGTTCAGGACAAAGCCAGAGGCATACCTTGCAAGCCTTGTAAAGTTTTCTTCATATGCCCTGATGGACTCATCTTTCATCTGCTTGAGTCTAAGGAACTCTCTTTTCATCTTAAGATGGAGGGTTTGAGGAAAATATTTGTTGAAAACTATCCTCCTGAATTCCTCTCAATCTATGGAATCAATTTCCTCTTGGGACTTTGTATTCTTGATCAGTGTCCTCCACTGATCAGCTTCCCCATAAAAATGATAGACTACCAGTACAACTTTCTCTTCTTCCGAGCTCTGTAGGATGGAGAAAATCTTTTCAATAGAGTTAATCCATTGTTCTGTTAGGAGGGGATCAAAAGACCCGCTAAACATGGGAGGCCTTTTCCACATGAAGGATTCTACGGAAACTTTCTCTTTCGATGGAGGAAGAGGACGTTCCATCTGATTCAAGTTATTATTCATAACTCGATCCAGCTGAGCAAGTACTTCCATGAAGTTTTTATCACCCACTTTTGTCACATCAGGAATGTCATTAGGGAAATCATCGCATTGCCTATCACATTGGTTGTTGGAATGTGTTCTTCTATTTCCTGCCATTAACTAAGAAAAAGAACATATAATTAGAGGTCTTGAATACTTATCTATTGATCATAAAAAGAAACTTTTAACATTAAATTATGAACTTATAAAGAAGATGTATATCCTAACTTGTGATTCCGTAGTTTTACATCTAGGTTATCCTCAATCTATTTCTTAACTTATATTCTTATGGGCTACTTTTTGTCCTTTAATAACGGTTTTTACTAAACTCGTGAATCTACCAAAGAATATCCCTTGGGAGTGTTGTAACCAAGAGTGAATTAAGGCATGTTATTATGCACCAGTTCTCATTCGAGTCTAGAACAAAGTGGTATTTTTGGGAATTACCACTAGATACATCTGTTCCAGAGCCTCCTCTACCTGCTCGTATCTAGACAGGGATGTATTTGATTTATAAACCACTTAATCTATACTCACCAAAATCTTGGACTATATTCTTATACATAGTCTAATCCTTAAGGTTCTCACTAAGGTTCTCTATTCCTAATCTCCAAAAATAACTAGACCATGCCTCTGATACCAACTATAGTGACCCGATCCTTTTACATCAAACATTTCATGATTTTAATCATAATTAATCATCAGAGTACAAGCCAAGGATCGATAAGTCTAGTGTCTTGGAATACTAGGTACAGATAACATAAAACATGGGTCTAAGAAAACTTCTTTATTTAATCTCCATAAATAGCTTCTAACTTCCTTCGTGCCCTTACATATACATAGGTTACCCTGGGGAACACATGAACAAAGGTATGAGCTAAAAATCCTAGTAAGGGAATGAACATAAGGATACATCTCAAGCACATGAGTTAGGAAGCATGACATAATGATATCCAAAGCATGAAACTTATACAATTATTTAATATAAGCATGGGATCATATAAATATGGAATCATATAAATGTGGTCGAATCATAAATCATATCTTTAGTATGGGTCAAGGCTAACCGTCAAACCCATTTCCCATTTTAGTACGGGTCAAGGCTAACCGCCAATCTCGTTTCACATCACATCTCATGAGACATAACCTTACCCAAGTCATTGGAGCGCTATCTGGGTGCACCCATCTCAACATTTTCATGAATATTATTACCACATAAATATTCTTACCACATATACAATCATACATAATTAACCATCCACAAACATAAGGGTACCCTTGGAAAGAATTGGGTGCCACGATCCTGACATAAATCATAAACAATGGGTGTATCATGAAATTGTCCATGTAAGGAAAGAATTAGAAAATACATGGACTTTAATAGGGTAAAATAGGAATATAACATGGTAAGTGGTGTCAAATATAAGTAACAACATCTGAGAAATGTATTTTAGAAACATTAGCATTAAAACATTTTTTTGCGGTTTTAAGGAAAATACTATAGAGATTTTAAAATAGTAAAGAAGACATTCCTTTATATAAAACAAAAATTGAACCAAGAATGTTTTCATAATAAAAATACATAATTTACAAAGATAATGGTGTCTTAAAACATATGATAGAGTGAACTTGAAATTGGGTAAAAGTTCAGGAAGTTCCTTTAAAACAGGTGTGCTTATTGGGAAGTATCAAAGAGAGATTCACTTAAAAGCATGTATATCCCAGAAAGAGAATGAGAGATGGATCTTGGAACATGAGTTTGGAGAATATAAAAAAAAATAAGTTCTAAATAAAATAAAAGACAACAAAATTTGGGTAAAAATAAAGATAGATCAACCCGAAGGAATAAAGGAAGTTCAGGTAGAATCCATCATGGTTTATTGGCATGGTATCAGGTGTAACTAAGAGGGATTTATGAGAGAGATAAGGTGTTTATCATCACTTATAAAAAATTATGGAAGTATGGGGAAGGTTTATAAACATATCCCATCATTTGGTATTACAAAAAAAGGCATATCATAGAGAACAATCTTGATTAAGAGTGAAAATGGGAGGATCCCTTACCTTAAATCTGTTGATGTTCTCCACTTGTTATTAAAGACCTGAATAAAAAAATTAGGATTATTAATAAATAATTCCATAACCTCCTAAATATTCAATTTATTTATTATAAACCTTTTTAGTTCATTCAAATACTTTTTGATTAGTTACAAGGTTCAATTTCATTGTTTGGGCTCGTTTGTTTACTTGGCTTTAAAAGATCGGTTCACTTATATTCAAGTTTGGATTATATTCAAGATGAAAGTGGTTGTACATATTTTAAGTCATATTCTTTATTTCATATCCTGTAGAATACATGGTTTTAATTTTAATTAGGTTACTTAGATTTAAGTCTAATTATTATATATATAACCATAGTGATAACCGTTTCTGTTAATCGGTGGATTTGATTACAAAGGATGTGTTTTTCTTTATAACTTAATTCCATTTGTACCAAAGGATTACAGAACCAAAAATAGGATATATTACATATATAATAAACTGGTCCAACCATAACACAAATGGTTTCATGACCATAATCAAAGATAATAATAGAAATTGATAAACCGCTGTCCTTGAATGTGCTAAATTTTCATATCTCAGACAGTGCTTTCATTTCTTTCAAATAAAAGGGTGGGTAAAGGAGAGAAGATAATGAAATATACCACTAGCATGAATAAATTACAGTACATGTATGTTATTGGACTTATCATACTATTATGGTTAAGGGAGGAGAGGAAAGAAATAAAAAAAAGAACGTAAAAGAAAAGAAGAAATTTGGAAGAGGAATTTACCTCTTGAGACTTCCTCCTTTAAGAACCTCTTAAGGTGAAAGGTTTTGGTATTTTGAGGAGGCTGAGATATTTTTTAGGTGGGGGAGGACTTTTGGGATATATTTGGGAAGAATAATGGCAAGGCATAAGGCTTGATAGAAGTGTAGAGAAGAGGGTGTGAAGGGGGTTTTATAGTGGAGGAGAGGAGGGGTTTCATAATAATATAATCATTAATTTATTATTTCTTCACAAGACAAGGAATAGTAAGTATTCCATGACCAAGAATAGTTAATGAGTCATGTGAATTCGAACCATGGGTGGTGAAATCATCCATGATGCTAGGAATAGTCTATTTAGCTTATAATGTATATATATGGTAAATTATCATATTTTACCATTCATCAAAAGATCAAGTATTTCAGAAAAATCACAAAATTTCACCCTGACCATTTTTCAACATGTAGAATCCAAAAATTAACTACATTTTTCAAAAATAATTTTCTAAATATGATTATTTTAATATTTAATTAAAATTATAATTTTTTATCAAAAACCAGTTTTAAAACACTCATTAATGTATTCTAAAATATAGGTATATCGTACTTCCAACTTGAATATTATTTTTATACCACCATAGGTGAGGTTACTATTCATTAGGGTATATCGCTATTCATAAGGGTATGTTATTATTCATATGGGTAGGTTAATATTCACAAAAAATTATTTTTTTTTAATTAGGCTCCAAAAACATCTTGAACACAACCGTGAATGTTAGGTTTTCAAAATTCCAAACACAGAAGTGACAAACTTATTTTTAAAGGTCACTTAGAACTTATTAGTTCATTATGTTGTGTTTTCATGTGATTTTATGACATACTTATGAGAAGGGAATTTACATTGAAAAACATTGGGCCATTACAAATATAACAATCAATTTCTAATGAAGAGTAATGGGGAACATGGTTGGGATAAAGTTAACAATCACAAATATATAAATACATGATTATCTAAGGGGGTATTTGATTCATTGTAAATAAATGTATTAGGATAACGTTTTTGGTTTCAAGATCCCTTTTACAAAGCTTAAGAACTTTCAAAAGAAGATATACTAAATTGATTTTATTACTTTTTATATGCACAATATCACCTTTTGGTTAGGCCTGGTTAGATTTACACTTCACCTCTTACGCTAAGAAATGAAGGAGAATTTATCATTACTGAAGTACTAATTGGTCATGAGATCCATGATAAGTCATCCCATCTAGATTCAATTTCCATAAACATAAAGTGGTTATAATAGGTGATCTAATATGCATAAATCATCATTTGGTTAAATAATACTTTATCCTCAAAAACTTAATTCAAAGTTTAACTTAAACTTTCCATAAATTGTTAAGCTTATAACCCTTCCAAAGGATGAAAATCCAAAACATTATAAAAGTGTTCATGAAATCAGTTTAACATGGATCCCCCATATATCACAAAGTGTCTCTTGGTTTTCACATTCCAATAATGTGAATACACTCATCGTATATTATCTTGAACATGGTGATAACCTGAATTATAATAAACCCTTTTGGAAAACATGAATTCTTATTTATTCTAAAGATTACAATATATATTCTATAAATAAAAGAAGATTTAAACTTCATCCATGATAACATAGACCAATTTTTTAACAAATAATATATCATTTATGAGTTCATAATTAATATTCTATTTACTTTTCCCAAATCAATCATCTCTTTATCCAAGAAAAATATAATTTTCTCAATATCTTGAACACATAAAGGGTTACCTTCCCTTAATTAGAATATCAATTTTCTATGTATTCATCACAATTAAAAATGTCCTTTTCAATCCTTTATGAAAAACTAATACTTAAATTACTTATATATATTTAATTATTCATATAACATAATATTTGAATTCCAAAACCTATATACATCAATCATAAAAAATTATTCTTAACCCATTACTTATGGTTCATCATCCCATTACTTAATACAAATTTTTTTAATATAAAATATGAATCATTTCTTATGGTTCCTCAACCTCAATCCAATCATGCTTCTTATGTTTAATATAAAATTCACTAGAAGAGAATCCCATACCTTTCAAATTTCTCTTGGAATCTATTTATCTTCATCAATATTACCAATACTCATGGGCCTTCCTAATTCACTTCATGAGATTTACAGTTAGAAAACGAATCTTCAACATGACCATACTTTTCACATTTGAAACATTCAGTGTTAACCAATTTCCTTTTACTTTCTTCTTTTAATTAAAACCATACATCATAGGGTGAGAAAAACTTATCACAGCATAAAACTGCATAATCATGAAAAATTATTTATATGATGTTTAGATAATGACACCTACTTATTTAATCCATGACACCTTAGGTTTATCCTATGTTATTCATATTCATATTCTTTTTAAATTCTTGATGATAGTTTATAAAGAGTTTATGAATTCCAAAGAATATCCCCCAGGATTGTCAACCCAGGTTCATAGTAAGGCTCGTTGTCATGTACCGGGTTACGTTTGAGTCAGGCCTGACACACCATGTCAAATTTGTTACTACTAGGTACATATGTTCCAGAACCACATCCACTTGTATTATCCATACATGGATTTATTTATAGGAAACCAATCACTCTATCATTTACTAAAATTCTAGGACCATTTTCTAAATGTTAACCTATCCTTATACTTATCATTAGAGACATCCCTATACATATCCATAGAAATAAACCTAGGGATATCACTAAATTTTTCTCATCCTAGTTTCCAAAGGTTGAATAAACCACCACTACGATACCAATTACAACAACTCAGTCTTAATGTACATAGACATTACATATGTTTTTGTGGAATACATAAAACATTACACAAATAGATTCCCAAAGACTGTATTAGTTTAGTGCCTTTGGAAACTTGCAACAAAAATATTCTAATTTACTGTAATATCTTCAATGTTTCCCATAAAGATCTTCCCCCTTATTAAGTCTACTTAAACACATTTCTTTATAACTAAGGGAAATGAAACATAAATATGGGTAATCTTGAATGCTCAGTAAGGATAAATAAAGGAAATATGTAATCATAACATGATCATAAGGGTATGAGAATATAAATGTGTCATTATAAGATCATACACTGCATATCGATGATCATAAACATAAATCATGGAATAAATATTATCAGTTCATAATACATGGATCACAAGATAATCAGAAGCATAATCCATGAAATCAGAACATATGAATAAGACATGGAATTATAGCATACGCGTCAATGTATAACGATGTGAACATGTATAAGTAGAAACAATTTAACTAATTAAGTTAAGGACATGAAATTAGGCCCTCATATAGACTTATGGACATGAAACTAGGTCCACACATAATGTTTTGAAAAACAAATCAGGTTTATGCATAACATTGTGAACATTTAATCAGGTTCATCCATAAACATATAGATATGAAACCAGGTCCATGAATAACATTGTGAACTTGTAATCAGGTTCACAAATAACATTTGAACACATAATAAGGTTCACTCATAACATTTTTAACATGTAATCAGGTTCATGCATAAACATAGGGGCATGCAACTAGGTCTATGCATAACATTTTTCTCATGTAATCAGGTTCAGCCATAGAATTTATAATCATAAGTCTTCCATCGTTACCCAATGTATTGGAGGGAAATAAAGGTCCCACCCGTCACATAATACATGTTCTATAAGATTTTAAATAATAAGCATATAATAACCTATTAAATAAAATGGGTATCATAAATATTTCATTATATCATTTCCTATGTAAAATATATAGGTCTCATAATCATTTCATCAAAATATAACTTCTGAAAATAAGTTGGTTTCAAAACAATATAAATTGTGGAAGAGAAATGGGTTTATTAAACATATAACTTGTGAAGAAAATATGGGTTTCATAAACATCATTCCATAAAAACATAAAAAAATTAGACAAATAATATTAATGGAACCTTTGTATTATTTCCTAGAAGGTCATGAGTAACATCAATAGATTTTATCTTAGATAGAAAATAATTTTGAAATGTCTTTTAAAAAAATTTCTTGAGGAAAATGAAATTTATTGTTTGAAAAAGTCTATTTAAAACATAAAACCTTTTGAAAACCATTTTATTTGAAAATACTTTGAAACATAGAAATTAGTCATAAAATCATGTTGAAATCATTTTTCATTCAAAATTTATAAAATAATCTTGAAAATTTTTTGAAAACCATTTTCCTTGAAAATTTATAAAATAGTATTGAAATAATTTTGAGAACAATTTTCATTAAAATAGTTAATGAATCATGTAAACATTTAGAAAACTATTCTCTTTGAACACATATAATGGGAGCTTAAGAACATTTGGAAAACATTTTCCCTTGAAAATACTCGTTAAATAATTTTGAAAACATTTTGAAAAAAGTTTTCTTTGAAAATACTTGGAAAAATTTTAAATGAGTCTTTTATATCATTGAAATACTTTTATTTTAAAATAGTGTTTTGAAAATATATAAAGGAATCATTTAAAATCATTTAAAACATTTTTTTACATAAAACAATTTTTTAAAACCTTTTTTGATTGAAAGCCATTTTAAAATTAAAAAATTTACATAATATTAGGAAAAAAATTTCCTATAAAAATATACTTTTAAACATATAAAGTAAGAATCATGGAAATTGTGTTCATGATGTTGGGTAGGTTTGTAAATGCTGAATATTCCATTTGTACCTTAAATGTTCAAAAAATTCCTTGATCACAAAATTAAAAGAAGATTACTTTTAGAAAACCAATTTTATAAAAGGAAATACATGGGTAAAAATTTCCATAAAACATCATATTATAGTAGTAAAACATTTTCAACACCTTTTTAGTAAACATGGTTTTGAAATAACACGGATTTCTGACTGAAAGGAGAAATGAAGTCAGAATTTTATAAAAACATTTTTTTATTATCTTAACTACCGAAGAGTTTGAAATTGGTACCATTACTTAGATATAACATGAATAATCAGAGGTTAATATAATTCATGAGATTTATTTAGATATGTATCATAATACTTAATCAATGTTAGCATAATCATAAACAATCTGGATAAATGAATAGATTATTTCAATAAACTCTTACCACTTGGTAACTCTGAATCATACTCCCTGTGTCAGACAATTAAATTAAATAAAGCATAAAATATAATTAAAATAATTATATTCATGATATAACATTTAAAATGGTATTTTATACGCCTTGTTAAAGAATATAGTGCATAACATGGCATGTGTCTCAAAGAAGGAAAATTGAGATATAATTATTTTACCGATTTCGTAACTTTTGAAACATTAACCTCATGAATGAAACATCCTAAAAAGTGATATGTAAAAACCAATACATTTAATTATAAGAATAATATAACACATTCATGTTCATTATATACATCATACAAACAAAATTAGTGGTGAATAAATGATGTATCTAACAGAATTAAAAAGTGAGATGAAACTCTCTTACCTTAAGTCTTGACATTATTTGTACATGTTCAAACCTTATGTATAATAAATATAAGTTTATTATAAATATATTACAGAACTATATTATTATATATAGTACCATATATTATTTTTCTATGGCTTTATATTTCATTTTTATTAACAACTCTATGTTTATGTTACGTTTCGTGTAATATTCGCTTTATTTTTCATATATGTTTTGACTTGTTATTAGCGATCCACTTACTTAGTTCATGATTAACTTATCTCAATAATGTAAAAAAAAATTTAAATATATTATATATTTAGTATATATATTTATAATAATCTATATAAGTTATAAATATTATATTAAATACATCATTCATGGAGACGGTAGGTCGTAAGTACGCATGACTGCAGCTTCCGTTTTATTATCGTATTGAAAAAATAAAGTAAATGAAATATATATATATATATAATATCATTACCATATAATTATTATTTAATAAATAAAATATAATTTTACTAAACACATCCTTAATACATTCCATACAAAGTGTTAATGAATCACATCGCTTTGAGGAGGTAGTAGTCCCCACTTCCACAAACAAATTTATCATAGTTACACAGAATGGAATGAATAAAGTTATGTTATATATAAAAATTAAATACGCTTAAATAAATTATAAATATAAAATATATCATATAAAAATAGTGTGTTATTCATAATTCCCAACCCTTAAAGAAGGTAAAGGAAAAATTAATAATCGTGGTTTCACGAGGCGATAGTTCATCATACACGAAAGGTAAGTTCATTACCCATTAGAGGGATGTGTGTGTTATTTTCGGTACAAACATAGAATAAAAACATATAATTATTTTTATGATGATTTTTTTCTTATATAAACGTTAAATAAGTATATATGTGGGGGTCTTATATGAAAATAAACTGAAGATCTTGAGGAAGGATGTTACCTCTTATTTAGGTAACTCCATTTGATTTTCACCAAAGGGATTCATTGGATTGATTTATTCCAAATTTGAGGATTATATGTTTAGGGAAGGTATTTTTATGAGATATATTGGAAGATATTTTTCAATCCAATGTGGCTTGATAGGTTTGAGGAAGTGGGAGAGGTGAGTGCCTTTTTATAGCGGAGGAGTGGCATTCTTGTAAATTTTTTAAAGGGAGTTCCGACCATCTTTTTTCAATAAAACGTAGATCCAATAATAGAAAAAAATCTATAAAATATATTATAGGCTATAAATATATCCATAAAAATTATTTTTAACGGGTTTCTTGCCCATTTTGTGTCTTAATTATAAGGTTTAGTCCTTTATTAAGTGAATTTTTCTCTTAATTGTTGCAAATAATTTTAATAAAATTCAATAATATTTTTGAGAAAAAACTAATATGACCATATTATAATTTATAAATTTTTCTGATTCCAAATATATAATCTATTTTTAAAAATTATAATCACATAATTTGTAGAAATTAATTTAAATTTAATCCCAAAGACGGAATGACAAAGTGGGTTTCAAAGTAAAAATGTTCAATAGTTTGGAAAGTTTGTATATCCAATTTCAAATTGAAATTGATTAATATTTACAATATTGGATTATTTTACTTATATTTGATCTAACTAAACTTTTAGACAAATAAAAAACATCATTTTACCTTATAAATAAATTAGGTGAAAATCAGTTTTGAATTAAAATCCAGTATTTTTCACTATTCGTCAAAAAATGAAACTTCATGGAAAACACCAAAAGATCTAACAAACCTAATTTTTTTGTTTATATTTAAAAAAATAATTTTATTTTTACTTATAAAATTTATAAAATTTTAGAAATTCATATTTAAAATAGGTTCTCCATTAAAAGGTGGTGGAACTACTTTATGAAAATATAGGTTTTTATGTGTAAAATTGTGTTTGTTCCAATATCATGCCTATAAAATATATCTAATGAATATAAACATATTTTATTGAATATATAAATTATATATTTTATTAATATGATTCAATAATATTAATTAATTTAATTTATTATTAAAAAATTCCTTTGGGAGAATAAAAGTAGTTGTTATAAAATCATTCCCCTTATATGTAGTTGGTTCTTATATTCATTTCTAATTAATTTATAACCAATGAATTAAAACATTTATATTCATAATTTATTTAATCCTATTCATAACTATCAAATTAAAGGCTAGGTTATATGTTATTATATTAAATATTAATATCTTTAATAATATATTATTGTTCAGTAAAACTCGTTATTTCGTTTTATGCAAGACATAGAAGAAAGTCAGTATTACGGGTAACATAAGATTACTTTTGTATTCCATGTAGGGAAATATAAAATTTATGTTTCATGTAATGTATGGTTAACTTGGTGTTGCATATAACTCAATCCAAACGTAGTGATTTAATAAAAAAATAAACTATTTTCAGTATTGCGTGAAATGAAAAATATCAAAAAGATTAAGTTAATTTGAAAAAATATATTTCTCAAAATATAGAGGTGTTACACCTATCCTCATAGATATATAAATGGTGGCATAGAAGTTTCATCCAATTCACCTCCTCTCTATGGAGAACTAAGCGATGGGTGATCATTTCATGAGAGTTACACATAGTTGGAGATGGATTTCTGACACCTTTTTTTTACAATTTCAATATAATTTGTGTGTGAAATATTTAGTTTAGGTTTTATAATAACATGATTCTCCTTCTATTGCATTGTTTTGTTATAATCAAGTGAAACATTTTTTATGTCAATACCAATTGGGTTGAGATTTCAATTGGAAAACACGGGTAGTTCCAATAGGAAAACACCAGAATCCTTCTTATCTCACACATACATGAGATTTTAGTATTATTTGGAAACAATTATTCTATTTTTGAGGTATATTCCTTGAAAACAAAGTTTTTGTATCAAGGGTTGGTTATTTGTGCATGATTTTAAAATTCATGATGGGAATCGAAATATTGACTACCCTCAACTAATGGATTCCATTAAACCATGTGTAAATTTTAGAATAATGAACTAAAAAAGACGTGTAGTTAACATGAGATGACCTAAATATCACATATTTCTAAAAACCTAAACTTTTATTATTAAATATTACTATTTTTAATTAAGAAATTTTATTTTTAATATTATTTTCAACCCCACCCACCTCTCCCCCACTTTTATTCCTTTTTATTAAAGATATACACTTTAAACCTCCAATGTTTATTGAGATATGAGCTAGGGTACACCCTATGCTATGCATAAACTATAGAAACTTAATAAATTTTATGGTTCATAAAAACATGGAAAAATTTTGGCATCATTTTCAGGGAGTGCTTTGGTTTTTTTGTGAATTTTTTATAAGAACTTTTTCAATTTTGTAAATATTAGTTTATTTATCTATTAGGAGTTTTTATATAAGCATCATTATAACCTATTTTTTGTAGTTTCTATGATGGATGAATTATAATCCAAGTGAATTACCTCTTTTTGAACCTGAATTAGAGATGATCCTATGTCAGTGACACCAAGACACACATGAAAATCCTCTGAATGAGGACACATCACACCTTGAGACTCTTCTCGACCCCTCTTCTTCTGGAACTATAATAAAAACACAAGTTAATGTGTATAACATAGATTAAAATAACTAAACCCTAAAATAACTCAGTTCTCCTAATGTTAATATACAATCTGAATATGTTTAATCATTAGTTGAATCCCAAAACATTGAACTAAAATCTAGTCTAATTCACTTATTACTATAGTATCATGGAATTTCTAGAGAAGACCCACATAAGAATTTAAAGGAATTTCACACTCTGTGTTAAAAATTAAAACCTAAAAATGTAGATTAAGAAATAATAAAAATTAGAGATTTTACATTTTATTTATAAGACACTACAAAATATTTACTGTATTATATTCACTCCAATAATAGAGGTTGTAAAGACATGAAACAGAATTTTTCTAAAAAAATAATTCTTAACTACTAAAATCATAACAATAAGGAAATAGATTTGTGTAATAAGGAAATATCAAGGGGAAACACTTCACGAGTACTTGGAATGACTTAAAAGTTTATACTTAAGCTCTCAACACCACCAAATTAGACATCAACTTTTAATATAATACTTTTATGAAGTTTTAATTATAATAGTTCATAACATGATAAATATTTTTGAAAGTGGTGAACTATTTGACAAGACCCCAATTTTTGTAAGTATTATCATCAGGAATATGGTACAAACACTCAAAAATTTGGTTCAAGGAAATGTATATGCATATAAGGTGTCTATGAGGTAAAAATTTCCAAATTCAAGAATAAAATGGATATGAAATTTAAAGAGGTAAGTACCCTACTCCGATAACTTTCTATTTCTAAAGGGAAATCTCAACCTCCTCATCCAATTAATTTTGGGTATATGTTCCACTAAAACAAACTATTAAAACTAATTCTACTAACTAAGATAACCATCTGATAGTTCTTATACAATATTTCCATGTTGTCCCTATAACCAACCCACTAATAAAGAACCATACTGTTCATTCAACTTTGTGTGTAAATAAAACCAAGACTATAGAAAAGGGGGTATTATAAGTATCCACAAAAATCCCACAACAACCAGGGGTAGGATATCCAGCACCAACCACCTCATAAAAATCCTTAATTACCATAAAGTCCTTTACAATATCCCCCTCTAAATCCTGAGCCTATCCTTGAGGACATGCTCAAACAAATGGATCTAAAAACTCTACAATTCTAAAAATCCACCCTAAATTCCATTCATCACCTAAAAACTCAATTAGGGTAACTCTCTAACTTAATGGGTGAAATACAATGTAGAGTGTCAAGAAAATTAATTTTTCAACCTCTAGTCACCCTAGGGACATGGGAAAGTTTAGTTGCATCAAACTTTAGAGTGGAACTCAACTTAAAATACAAATAACACATATATTAGAGTCATCCTTTCTAGGGGAAACCTACATCCCAACCATCATACGTGAACCATATTAAATAAATCCTTATAATGAGAGAAATACCAATAAAATAAATAGAGTATATTTTGAGGAACCACCAATCCAAAACATTCCTCTTCCATTTCCCCAAAGGATTACTAAACCAGTTAAATCAAAAGAAGCTAAACTTGATAAAGAAATCTTGGAACCATTCAAAAAAGTGTAGGTTAACATACCCATGATTGATGTCAAGAAGAAAATTCAATAATAAAAAAAAATTCTAAAAGAAATGTTTACACACTAAATATGACTTTTAGGTGATTGAAAAGTGATACTGGGGAGGATTTTATCAGTATTGACTTCCCACCAAATACAATGATCATAGAATATTCTTGATTCAATGCACCATAGAGTAGTATTTCTCTTATGATGCTATGATTTATTTGGGTTAATCTATAAATGTGATGCCTCAATCTATTTTATATTCATTATATGTTGTGGAACTAAACCCCATAGGAATATTCATTCAACTATAAAACAGGAGTCCTTCAGACCCCACTAGTGTGCCATATGATGTTCTTGTGAGGGATAACATTTTAATTTTTTCTACTTAATTTATGTGATTAAAATGGAATATGATATGATGAATGGACATGCCCTAATTATATTGGGAATACCTTTCCTAAAAACCACCAAACCCATAATTAATGTCCATAATGGTACATTATCTATATATTTTTGTGGTGACATTTTCCTTTTCAATATCCTTAATTCCATGAAACACACCACAGAAAATATTTCATCTCTTTCAATAAATTATTTTTATGTACTTATTTTCCTCAAATAAACTTATTTTTCCCCTTGATCCCATTTTTTAGTTTTCATCATTGATAAAAATTATAGGTAATGATTCTTATGTTTAATTTTTTAATGCTTTAGAAAAATTTCCATCATTCTGTTAATTGATTATTTATTGTGCACTAAGGATCCTATGACTATTGATGATAATGATCAGCTTGTGAAATCTTATTCATCAACTTTCGATGTTACCATTGAGAGATTATATGAGTTAATTGATCTCTCACTTTCCTTTTTACTCCCATACATCCAAAATAACCCTAAATTAGAACTTAAACCACTGCTTCAAAATTTTAAATTTTCATATCTTGATAATAGAAACAATTTTCCTATTAGAATTTCTAGCTCACTACCTCTATGAAAATTATTTTCAATTGCTTAACCTTTTAAGTGAGTATAGACAGGAATTATAATGAACAATTATTGACATTCCTATTATTATCACATCAAATTAGATGCATCATATATATTGTGAAATGGTGAGGCTAAACTAGTTAGGCAGATATAGTTCTGAATGAACCCAAACATCCTTGATCATATTAAATAGGAGGTAACCATGTTATTGGCTACTGGAATAATTTACCCTATCTTTTATATCAAATGGGTCGGTTCAATGAAAATAATTCTTAATAAAATTGTTCTTATGGTAATCAAAAATATAGATTAATGATTTGGTTCCAACCTATGTATAGAATAGTTAGAATTTGTATATAAATTATCATTAATAAATTCATCATGCTAATAAAGACCATTTCCTATTATACTTCATCAACCAGACCCTCAATAGTCTAGTGGGAAAGTCCAACGACTACTTTCTTGAGTAGTATTCTGGATACTTTATATCCATATTTCCACCAAGGATCAGGAAAATATTACTTTCAATTGCCCCTTTGGAAAAATTTCATATATTAAGATTCCATTTGGTCTGTGCAATGATCATAGAACATTCCAGTGATGCATGGTTAATGATTTTTTTGGATTACATGGATAGTTTTAAGGTGGTATTCATGGATGATTTCACAATTTATTGTTCCTATTTTGATAAGTGTTTGAGTATTATTGGCTATGTACTTCATCATTATATTAAAAAGAATATTGTATTAAATTTTGAGAAATTTCATTCCATAGTGATACAAGCTATAATACATTGACATGTAATTTTTTGGGATGGTATCGAAATAGAAAAATCTAAATTTGATATCATTTATTCCCTATCATTCGCCAAAAATTTATGAGGTATGTCGTATTTATTAGTCCATGCTAGATTTTATCTTCATTTAATTCATGACATTAGTAAGATTATTATCTCCCTCCCCCTATTACGCTAAGAAGAAAAAATGTGTTTGATAAAAACTATGAGGATTATTTTATCAAATTGAAATGAAGTCTCACAGTACCCCTGATAAACAAAAAACTTTAATAGGATTTTCCATTTAAGCTCATGTGTGATGCCTTTAACTATACAGATGGGGTAGTCTCATCATAACAAGTTGATTGATATTCATATGCCATTACTTATGACTCAAGAACATTGGACTCATCCCAAGAAAACTACAACACAACAAAAAAATCCACTATTATTGTCATGGATAAATTCAGGTCACACATTTTAGGGTCAAAAGTAATTGTGTTCTCAGACCATACATACCTCTGGTATCTACTTAAGAATCCAAAATCCAAACCATGTATCATTCGTTGGATACTCATCCTTTAATAATTTAATCTATAAATCAGGGGTAAAAAATAGTAGATAATATGGTGGATGGCTATATCACTAGGATCCTTCTATCCTTAGACATTGAAAGATCCCCTTATATTCCCATAAATGACATGTTTCTTGATGAGAAATTGAATCTAGTGAATGATGATTTACCTTGGTATGATGAAATTGTAAATTATTTGGTAGAATTTTCCATTCTTACTAATTTCAATAAAATCAATTTGATTTTCTAAAACATGAGTCTCATTGGTATAATTGGGGTGTCCCCTACCTTTGGTTCAAATGTAGTGATAAACTTCTTGGATGTATTGTTTCTTATATAATTTTTTATTCCATCCTTAGGTTCTTCCACAGTCTTTTATGTGGGGGGACACTTTGGTCCCTAATGGACTACTCACAAGGTCCTTGATTCTGGTATATTTTGGCTCACATAATTTCTTGATTCCCATGGTTTTTTTAGAGATTTTCCCCATTTTTAAAGGATGGGGAATTTCTTTAAAAGAAATGAAATTCCACAATAACCCTTTAACCTTCATGAAATTTTTTATATTTGTAGAAATAATTTTATGGGAATATTTTATAATTCCTTTCGAATCAAACACATTCTTCTGGTAGTAGATTATGTGTCAAAATGGGTAGAGACATGAGCCACAAGGGATGATGATTCAATGACAGTTGTGGAGTTTTTGAGAACACAAATTTTCAACAAGTTTGTATTTCATAGGTTCATCATCAGTGACCATGGTTCTCATTTCTACAAATGAATAATGTAATCACTTTTTCATCAGTATGGGGTCATTCTTCGAGTTTCAACTACATATTACCCCCAAACCAACAGTCAAATTGAGCTGTAAAATTAATTATTCAAACAAATTTTTGAAAAAATTATTCAACCAAACATAAAATATTGTTGTCTTAGAATATATAATGAATTGTGGGATTACTATACCTACTTTAAAACTCTCATTGGCTTGTAACCTTATCATTTATATTTTGAAAAGAGTCTTCACCTACTTTTGAGATAGAAAAATACAATTATTATACCTTACACAATGAAATTATGATGTTTTTAGTGTAGTTGGTCAAAGGAATTAACATATTCAAGATCTAGAGGAAATATGAAGAGACTCATCTGAGAACACCTGAATATGAAAGGAGAAAACCAAGGCTCCTCATGATCACCACATCCTTCATCGTCAATTTCGCATTGGGAAGAAGGTCCTCTATTTCAACATAATGATGAAGTTTCACCCAGGTAATCTTTGTTCATGATAGTTTGTCCCATAAAATGTTACTAATGTCTATCCATTTTTGTGTTCTTGATGTTCAAAATAATGAAACAAAACAAATATTCATTATCAATGGGAAGTTTTTAAATCACATTTTCCAAACCATTCTAGAGTCCCTAGGGGAGGAACTCCACCTTCAAGAAGCAACCTACTAGTGACACCCACTATGTTTTATCATTTGTTTACACATTATTTTTATTACTATTAAAAAACTTAACACTCTAGGTGTTGGGGTGGTTACATTCTTAGGTTAGTTGTGATTTTCATCATCTTTCTTTTTTACTCTTTTTTTGTTACATGGTATTTTTAATTTCCCCCCTTTTTTAATTTTATACTAGAATAATTATTTTTTATGCCCACATAATCATGAAAATTATTGAAAATACATGATTAATTTTCCTATTTCTAGTTTTTTTAACAATAAATGAAAAAAAATCATTATTGGCATCTGATTTTGGGAAATGAATTAACATTGATGGGGTGATTTTATAGAAAATTGATTATTTTTTAGTGATATAAATTATTATATATTTATAAAATCGTTGAGATATAATTACCTTATGTATAAGTTTTTATGGGTTAATTATTTCATTTAACATCTCTATAAATCATTACACTCAAATAATAAGTGTGAATATTTATTACATAATTGAAGGTAAATATAAGTTAGTTTAATTTTTCTAAACATTCCAAAATAATTTTTCCAATTGTTCATTCCTTATCTGATCAATTTCATTACTCTATAGGATTTAAAAACATATGTATGCCAATTATTCATCTTTTTTATACCCTCAAAATAAAATAAAATAAAATAAAAACAACATGAAAAAATAATGATGGGAGTAATGAATTGTAGGGTATATTAGATGGAAAGAATTGGGTAAATCGAATTTTTTTAAATAAACTAAACTTACTAGACAAAAATTGGAAAGAATAGCATGAAATGGGTATTACACAAAAGTGTAAAGATTTAGTGACATGGTTTAATTTTGAATTACATTCTTGGAATATATCATATATCTATTTTACATTTGTTGAGATAAAATTTATGACACTCATGTCAATTCTTACTAAGATTAACTCATTGGTGTGATTCTTCTTTTACTTATTAAGCTATTATAAAATAAATTTACTATGAATTCTAAACCATCATGATTATGGGAATATCATAAAAAATTATTTTCTAACAATTATCTTTTCCTAGTGTTAATAATGTTTAGGTGTGGGGGTGTGATCATGTATGAATTCACTATTCATTTTCACACTTATACCACTGTGTTAAGCTGATTTTATATTATAAATTAGAAATATAATAAAAATTTGAACATAAAATTTTGTTAATTTTTTTAATTTTTATCAATATTAAAAAGAAAAAATTTCACATATTATTTATGTTTATGTTGAAGGGGGAGGTGATTTGGAGATCCCATTATGGAATTTAAGAAAAACTGTCCAAACCATAAAAGTTTCCAAGCATGTATATAGACTAAAATGTACACCTCATATAATCTATATATCCAATTAAACTGAAATTCAGTGAGTGAATGAAAAACCAATGTGGTATGAATTTATAAAGAAGACCAGGGAGCCCAATTAATATATTTGAAGGCCCAAAATCTACTATTATTAGAGATAATCTTCACTATTCATAGACTCGAGATCACTTCCATAATTTGGAAATATATCAAGCTATAGTCCTCCAAATGATTCCAGATTTCCAAAGGAGATATTAAATATGTGGGGAGGAAACTTTTAAGTTTTTCTAAAGTGATATAAGGTTTTATTCTACCACAAATCATCAATACAATTAGTTTATAAATCCACACTGCCTAAAACCACCTTTTACATTTACTATAAATTATCTCCTTGGGAACCACATTTTCACGTTTGAACATGGGGAGAATATATACCATTTTAGATACCCAAATGAGTCCTACATTAATATTATAATTTCTATAGGCACCTATCCTCATAGGGATATCAAGGAAGAATGTGGAGTTCCACCCGTGATTCTTCCTTTTCTTGATTGTGAGAAAAATAGTGTGCAGTCATTTTGGGGGAGCTACACTCACATGGATAGGGAGTTTCTGTACTTTTTCTTCCAAGGGGATTCTCTAATTTGTGTGTGATACATTTAATTTAAGTTTTACATTGAAATTATTCACTTTTGAATTCATTTTTTTAGTATAATCATGTGAAACAATTTCCATTTCAATATTGATTTGGTTCAGATTTCAAGTGGGAATCTTGGGTTGTTCTGATAGGAAAACTCAAACATTATTTTTATCTCACACATACATGATATTTAAGTATTTTTTTAAAAACTCATTATATTATTTTGGTCCAATCCATGAAAACATGATTGGTGTGTCAATGTTTGTTTCTTACTGAATTATTTAAAAATGCACAAGGGGAATAAATATCTTGATTACCCCTAACCAAATGATTCTATTAAACCATTTGTAATTTCCAGAACAATGAACTAACCAAGATGTGTAATAATCTCCAAAAATTTATTTCATATTGGTAATCAAGTGATTAAAATTTGGTATATAGGAAAAAAATTTGTTCATTATAAATAGTAACTTTGGTAAAAAAAAGCTAATTACTATAGAAAGAGTTAAAGCAGGATAAATATGTTAAAACTGAAATGATAAGGGATAAAATTTCTTAAAATATTCTCTAAATACTATTTTTTGGTCATATTTCAACCATATCCCCAAAATTCTTAAAAAAATTCCATTTTGGAGCCACTTGAATTTGTTAGTCCTTTAATATATTTTAATATTTTGAAAATTTTCAAGTGTGTCCTCTCCCTCACTTATAAAAGGACACCTTCAATCCTATATTCTTCACACATAAAGAGACTCTTATATTATCCAAATCCTACCTAAATCTATTATTGAAATCCCTCACTACATCTTAGAGGTCCTTTTTATCATAATACCATCCTAATAAGGCTTTAGGTATGAACCTAAGGAAGTTTTCTAAAGAATAGGTATAGTTCATAACTGAGTGTTTTATTTTTATTTATTATTTTACAACCTTAAAAACTATACTAAACATTATGATATAATAAAATAATGATCTATAATATATTTAAATTTTATTATTTTTATGTTATAATTCTTCTTCATCCCGTTTTTTATATTATGGGAAGTGGAAACATCACTCATGTGTCTATTTGTGGACTACCATCTTCTCAAAGAGATGCATTTTTTTCCATCACTGGATCATATGGTTGGTTATTATTATGGAATTCAGGTTTATTTTTTATATTCATGACTTAATTATGATTCTATAACTATAATATATCATGTATCTTCATATAATTCTAATTGTTAAAAATTGAATCATCACATGTGCATATGATCAATCTACCATCTCCACGTAGTGATGTACTTCATTCTCCAAAAAACACCTATCATGTATGGTCATGGGGATGGATTGAAGGAAGTTATTTTATTTTTATAACATTATAATTGTTATTTAAATATAAGAATTTTTTATTTCTTTATTTTCCATCCAATGGAAAGTAAAAAACATCATGTGTGGGTACATAGTGACTACCACCTCACGAGACAATGTATTTTGTTTTTCATTACCATTTTCCATTAATGGGTATAAAATTGTATTATATGTATTAAAATGAAACTATTACAAGATTATTATTCTATAGATAATGGTACAATGATCCCATTTATGATGGTCAAATTACCAAATTCATTTTGAAACTATGAATTGAACATCCTCAAAACACTCGACGTGGAATTAACTGATTAAGTAAATAATTTTGTTATTGAAATAAATGAAATAAATGATTTAATGATAAGGTAATAAATATTTAATTGTTCTTAACCAAGTAAATTATTCACATATGTTTATTATTGAGTATGATAAAGAGCGTGTGGGATGTTTTGAGCTCATGGTAAGGTATTTCTAGTCTCAAATTCCCTTATTTAGGACATAATCTATTTTCACCACACATTTTATTTTGTGTGGTGTATAGAAATATTTATGGATATATTTTATAATTAATTTAGAAAAAATAAAGTGTTTATAAATTCATTCAAATTTATTTCCTTAATTGTTTCATTGGTTCAAAATTTATCAAGATATAAGGAATTTTTATTAAAAACTGTTTTATACATTTTTAAGTTGACTTTCCAACTATTTTTATTCCATATACATGTTCTTGATATTGTTTGGATAGAATCAACACATCAGTAAAAGGGGAAGGGATGAATCAATGATATCTTATTTTCTTTTTAATTTTAATTTATTTTTAAACAACCTTCGACTCTAGTTAAAGATTTAACACTTTTTTGAAAACAAAACAATCACACATCCATAGGAGCACAATTATTTACAAGGTTTACTACTCAAAAAGAGTATCTATGTTTTTACTGTGGATTGGAAACAATCCAACACCACACAATACACTATCAAACAATCCTTATTTGTGGATATAATAATTCAGATATACCCTTACACTTTTGTATCACTATGTTCAATACAACATTTCATGCACTTAAAGTAAAATAAAATTATGTAATAAAAATTTATGTCACATGTTAAAAAACATTCACCAATTTCTTCAAAACATGTTACTGAGCTACTATGTTAACTTTTTCAATTACAATTTTCAAAACAATGATCACTTTCTTACCCAAAAATAGGTAATAATTTATCTAGACTTTGTAATAATACTCAGTCTGATACCCTGGTTAGATTCTTCAGTTTGATTACTCTGTCTTAAAATATAAGTCTACCAGAATACTGCTGAAATAATTCTGAAATTCCATTGTCATAGTCTAGAAATCTCAGTGTGATTTCTGGGTCTGATGAACCAGTCCAATATGATAATCAGATGAATATGATATTCCTTTTTCTTCTTCTATCTAGAAAACTTCCTCATGAATGATCGATCTAGAAACTCCTTCTCATTAAAACTACAGATCTTTTCTCTCTTTATCTACATGTGAACAATGTTTAGATCTGTTATAAAGTAAAAAATTACTCTCCTCATTTTATAGGTTCCCAAAAAATGTTTTAGATGAGAATATAAAAAAATTTCCCTCTTAACTAAATTTCAAAAAATATAAATTCCACTTTAATTTCTATTTCATTTATGACTTATTCAGTGCTTCTCAACTCTTATTGTTTCTTCTTGAACCTTCATTGATATTCTTATAATGTCATCTTTCTTTAAAATTTCTAACTATTCTTCATTATGATTATGATTATCATTATGATTTCTTCATTATGATGATGACATATGGTCACTCTAATTTTCTTGACCCACATGCTAATACATCATAACTAACTACTTCCCATTATTGTGACCACTTGTAAAATAAAACATTGAACCCATTATACCATAAACATTGTCACAACATCAAAAGAAATATAAAATTCCTAGAAACACTTAATCAGTAGCTTCAAAACCACTTTATAAAATTCTTATGATAAAATCATAAAACATCAAGATCCCCTTGAAAACACTTTTGAAACTGATTCAAGAAAAATCTCATCTTCTTCTTTTCCTTAGACCGATGATCCTGGGTATAATGAATTCCAGTGTTTGATGACTTTTATCAATGTATATGCCTAAATGATCAGTCTCTACTTCATTCCAATGGATTAGTGTCACTTTATATCTAATAATACATCACCACATATTTTTTGATGACTCTTGATCCATTTGATAACATATCAAATTTCTTATTTCATTCTTGAACCAATTGAAATAGAATAATTCATTATGATGAAAATGGTTGATTATATTGATGATTGTTCTATGATATTATTTTTCATTAGTCCCAAAAACTTTTACTTTATATTCAGTCTCAACAATATCTACTTATTGATCTTCTTCAAAAAAATCATACTATGATTCCTTTTTGTAACCATCACTACGTCTTGTGATCAGTTTCAAGATTACTCTGATGGATTAATGGAACACTATGTTTGATGAATAGGTGTCTAAAAAAACTTATATCCTTACCAACATATTTCTCTGAATAATTTTATCTTATAGCTTATTGGCCTAACTAAACACTATAAACTTTTTCTTCTCACATTACGAACAAAAACTTCATAGCCTTCAAATAATTCTAAATCTTGTGATCTGAAACTGATGAACTGAGAATAGAAATCTTTGACTTCAAAAACATCCTTCCTCAACAAACTTCATCTTGGATCATTATTTCCTCATGAATTTTAGAATTTTTAGGAATGTAATAGCATCATCTAAATTACAATGGAAATTATAATAATTTTATAACCTTCCATTGACTTCTTTGTTTCCAACCACACCTTAAACTGAGTTGCAGAACTTATTATCATCCTTTCCTTAATAAGGATTGTATAAAAAGTTTTTAATATAACTTATGATTTATGATAACACCATTATTATCAAAGAATCTTCATATTTTCAATAGATCCAATCATACTCTGATACAATTCCTTGTTCTGATTCAAACTCTCATTTTGGATCCAAGGTGAGTCTGATGGTCCTTTTCTCCCGAAAAACTTATTTACAATATATTAGACTTTTTTAAGCATTTGGTGACTGATATTCTAATTATGATGGTGATTTTTATCACCAACTATGAAAAATTGAGGTGATTTCTTTCCCATTGACAAAAAATAGAAAACAAGCTTCTTACGGCTTCAAAAAACAACTTCTTGCCCACTGGGAACAAAAAATTTCCCCCTTTTTACTTTTTGTCAACCATGGTTTATAAATCACTAAAATTTTTAGTCTAAAGCAGTGGATTGTTTATCAACAATTATAATTCTATGTGAGCTAACTCATTGTAGAAAACAATAATCATTGAAAAAAACCAATGTTATCCCAAAGTTGTGACTCACGAGACTTCTTCGGCTTTTCTTCACATATTTATCTGCTTCTTCAACTAACCTATCAATAAAATTTTCTTGAAACCACTCCAAAAAAAATTTAGAATTGTTCACACACTTACATACTGAGTTCACATATTACCCATAACTCCCCCTGTGAACATGCTTCCTTAAAATGTTTAGTACATATCAATAGATATATTTATGAAACAATTATTCCCCTTGACAACACCGCGAAAAACTAGATGAGAGAGGGAAAAGAAACACATACCTAAAACATGATGAGAAATAGGTTTGATTCCCATGTTCAACCTTGTTTTATATAAATATTCCATCAGAAAATCTTTTTTGAAAATTTCAAAAACTTATTCTAATGTAGGAACATACTCTATATTTAATTTATTTTTCTCCATGTTCACTTTGATAAAATGATATTTTATATCAATATGTTTTGAACGATAATGTTTTATTAGGTTTCTTGTAAGGTTGACAGAACTTTGGGTAATGCAACCCAAGAGAAAGGGTAACTTCACTTCAACAAATAAGTATTTCAACTGATTTTTCATCCACATAAGTTGGGTAGCAGCTTTAGTTTCAGTAATATTCTAAGTTAAACCATGCGAAGAGTTACTAAATTTTGTGTATTGGTATTATAAATTAAACAAATTTTCCCTAAGAAGAATATTCCACCAGCTTTGGATCTCCTAGCATCAACATTTCTTACCCAATCAGCATCTAAAAATCCAAAAAAAAAATATTTTCTGAGTTGTCATACTTGATTCTAAAATTTTTTATTCCTTTTATATTTTTTAGAATTATTTTTTCCATCCAATATATGTGATTAATTTAGATAAATCTAAATTTTTTTAATATAAGTTAACATCATAAAAAATTTCTAGTCTTGAGTCATCCATATACAAAAAAATGTTCAATCAACTTCCATAACTCTTTAGAGTCAACTTCCTTGCCTTCTCCTTCATTAGTTAACTTGGTTCCCACTGAAATCAATGTGGAAATTGGTTTCAATTTTTCTATTAAAAACTTCTTAAGAAGTTCATTAGCATACTTTTCATGGTAAAGAAATATGTATTTCCTATTTTGTGAGATTTTTTACCCAAGAAAGTATTTCATTTCACCCAGTATGGACATCTTAAGAAAAAAATTATTTTCTTCATAAAATCATTCATAAGTTCTTTAATAATTACCAGCAAAGATAATTTAATCAACATAAAAATCACTATAAGATAAGAATCATGACTTTCCTTGACATACAGATTACTATAATCCCTTATTTTCATAAAAAATATTTATTAATTAGTTATCATATTTGGAATTTCATTCCCTCAGAGCTTGTTTTATCCCATATAAGGCTTTATTAAACTTGCACACAAAACAGTCATCCTTACCAAAAAAAATCCAAATTTTTTAGTATAAACTTCATCATAAAGATACCCTTTCATAAATATAGACTACACATCAATCTAAGATATTTTTTAACTTCATTTTGTAGAAATAGAAATAATGATTCTGATTGTTTCGAACCATTCCACCAGAGAAAAGGTTTCATCAAATTTAATGTTCTCAATATGTGAGTAACATTTTCACATTAATATTTATTTGTTTCTTATCACTTCACTATATTCATTCATCTTGTTCCAAAAAACCCACTTTGTAATGATAAAATTTCTTTCATTTGGTTTAGGTATGAGTTCCCAAGTACCACTCTTTTCTATTTGATACAGCTCTTCATTCAAAGCCTAAACCCATAACAAATGCTCAAAGGCTTAATTCATATCTTTTGGATCAACTCTTGAATAAAAATAAGTGTGCGTATTAGCTTTTGGTGTTATTCTTGTTTGATCAATTTGATTTTGATCAACAATTATGTGTTGAGCTTCCACTTGCTTCCTCTTCTTGGGATGAGATTTTTTAGATTATTTCTCATCACTAGAAATATATGAGTCCAATAATTATTCTTGATTAGGATCATAATTTTTAACGAAAATTATTTCAAAATGCTCATCTTCCATATTATCACAATCTGGTTTAGCATCTTATCCACCTTTTTCAAAAATATTCACATCAATAGATTCAACTAATCTTCTACACTATTTATTGAATCATCTATATCCAATTCCTTCTAGAGAATAGGCAAGAAAAATTCAATCTTCACCTCTCTAGTCAAACCTCCCATGTTTTACACATTTATTCTTTATAGTGTAGAGACTACCAAAAACTCTCAAATGTTTAAAACATGGATTTTTTTCATAAAACATTTCATAAAGAGTTATATCTAAATGTAGACTATTGAAAAAATTAGTTTTGAATATAAACATCAATTCTCATGGCTTTCCTAAAAAAGTAATGAGATAGACCATGTTCAAGTAACATAGTTCACCACATTTTAACTAAACTTCTATTTTTTAAATTCAACAACACATTTTTATTGAGGAGTGTATGGTGTACTAGACTCATGGTGAATCTATTTATTCTCAAGATAACATTAAAACTCTTCATGTTTGTATTCACCACCATTGTATGTTCTAAACTTTTTTACTAAATATTCACATTCCTTATTAGTTTTCCTCCTGAAATATTTAAAAATTTTCAGTGCATACGATTTATTTTTAATATACATAACAAAAGTAATGTGAGTAAAGTTATCAATTAAAGTAACAAAGTACTAATCTCCAAGAGTCAATTTTTTTCTCATTGTCCCATATATATTTGAATGAATAAGTTTAATGGGATATTTTGAAAAAATGTTATCTTTCTTAGGCATAATTTTTTCGTTCTTCCTTTCTGAAAATTTATGCAATGCTAATATCATCTTTTTTAAATGTCATCAATTATATGGACACCATATCTCTTTGATAACTTGATCATGTTTATCTAACACATGTGTACCAAACTTTTATGCCACATCTGATTCACTTCTACCATTCCTAGGTAATAAGAGTTTTGAACCTCACCAACACTGAACAAGTTTCCTTTTGTGTGTTGGCCCCTTGTAACTATCTTTACATTATCATATATTTTAACAAAAAACTCATATTTTATACAAATAACTTTTTTATATTCATCACAATGTTTTGAAACACATTGCAGTTTTTGTTTCATCCCATCAACAAATAAATATTTCTTGTATTTCAACTTTTCTTCCACAGTGATAGTTGATCCAACACCATTGATTCTGAGAGATTAATCATTTCTAAATGCCACTACACCATCTTTTAATTATTACACATTCTTCAAAAATTTTAAGTCTCCTTTTATATAAAATAACGCCCACTATCCAAGATCTCTTTTCATTCACCTTTTGTAGATTTGAGATTGGTTTCAACAATAAGAGCCTTTTCATTCCCTTTATCTTTCATCATGATTGAATTATGAGATTTTTTTAAAAACCTTTTTTGTGCTGATAAAAAAACAAGACTTCATTTTTCAAGATGTTTAGGTTTTCACATATTTATCAAATAGTTTTTAGAGGTTGGAACCTATTTTCAACTGTCGCACTAACCTTCCCATGTGTCTTCAAAACATCCTTCTCAAAATACTTCCTTTGACCGGATTGACTCCTCCTCAAACATTTCCTTCTATAACTTGTGGAATAGTTTTAATAATATTGAATAAACCAATATGTGTTTTCTGTATTCCTAAATCCACCAAAATACTAGAAGTAGACATAAAATTAATATTTACCTCTATAACTTCCATACTATCCTCATTTTTGATCATGTCTTTCAGCAAACTTATTATCTTTATCACCAAAATATTATTGACCAAAAACCATTCTGTTATCCCATAAAGTATTCTTTTTTCAACTCGGATTTCTTTATAGCCTTATAAGAAACATAATTAGAGAAAAATTTTTCAGTATCATCATTTTTATAAACTTATAAATTCTCTACTCTATTGGTTTTGACCACATATATAACTTTTCCTAATTTACTCTTCTCATAAAAAAATTTCATATTTCTTATTAACCATTGAATGTAACTTTTGATCTGTCTCCGGTTCAACCATTCTAGAACATTAACCAACATTAGAAATTGAATTCTTAAAACTTTTACTCCTATTTTAATATTTAGAAAGTTTTTTTGAACAACCTCCAATCCTTCTTATTTTTCCTTCATCTTTACTTACATATGTTCATTACAATTATTTTCTTTCATAATAGACATCTTCAAGTTATCAATCTCTTTCAAAAGATTTAATTTCTCATTAAGAAAACATTATTGATTGTTTGAAGAACTTTTATTTTTCAATTTTTTAATTTCTTTATTAATCCTTATAATATTTCTCATACATTATTTCAATTTATCTTTCAGATGAAATTATAATCAAGTTTATTATTATTTAGAACTACTACTCTAGAATTATTCATTGTTAACATTTGAAATAAAATTATTTTATCCATAATTCTCAATATATTTTTTAGATTCAGCTTCACTTTATTCTTCACTATCATCTTTAGAAAAAAAATTATCCTTTTGGATTTGTAAAATATTTTATCCTTTCCTTCGGAATAGGATTTATCCTTACCACTCTATTTCTTCTGCAATCTTTTCTACATTCTATCATCATCATCCCTATAATCTTCTTTATTTATTTGAGGATAGTGGGCACAAAGATCCCAATGGCTCTATATTCAAAAATTTTCAAGGGAAGTTTATTTTTACCAATTTTTACCTTTTTAGAAAACAAGGATAAAAATTCATCAAGATTTTTACATACCTAATTTTTGAAATTAGAATCTCCATATTCATTCTTCTTCAAGAATATTATTATGATTTATTTTTTTTAAACATGAAATAAATTTCATGATAAACTTTTATTTTGACCTTCATAATTTTCTGCCTTCTCATTTCATATGTGTTGCGAGTACAATGGAAATCATCTGGAGATAATGTTTATGGGTCTTTATCTTCCAAAAAGGAAAATTTGGCATCAAACTTGTTAGGAATAATTCTCATGAAAATTTCCACAATATTATAATATTATAACTTTTCACCAAGTCAACTAATAGTGTTAACAATGTCATTCACCCTAGTAAGAAGTCACCAACAGATTCATACTCGCCCATTTTGAGATGTCCGTACTTCAGTCTCTAGATTTTTAACTTCTCCTTCTTCACTTTTTTATATTCTTCATAAATGTTCTTCATCTTATCCCAAATACCTATGTCAGTGGAAATACCATTCACTCTTAGAAATTCACTTTCATAAAGTAATGAGAGTAAATCATTCTTAGACCTTATATCATTCTCAATATTTTTCTTATCTATAGATGTAAGAGGAACATTTTCATTAATAGTAGAATATCCATCTATTTCAGCTTCTAGAACATCATAACCAAGATAAATAAGGAAACTAAACATTATATATTTTTAGATATGATAGTTCTGACCATCAATGACCATAATACCCTTATTGTTTTCAAAATTTAGATTATCCATCACAACCTCTCCTCAAGTATTCAACAAAGAGTAAATAAAGGGAAAATTCACTCTAATACCACTTGATATTTCCTATATAAGATTAATTTATCACTGAGAGGGGGAGGGGTAAATAAGTGGTATATTTTTTCTTTTATGTTTATTTTATTTTGAAAGAACCTTTGCAACATGTTAAAGATATATCAATTTGATGAAAACAAAACAATCAGATATCCACAGGAATGAAAATATTTCTATAGTCCACTACTCAGCATGAGTATCCATGTCCTTGGTATAGTTTGGAAACAATCCAATACCACAAAATCCACTAGAAAATAATCATTTTCGTGGATAAAAAAAGCTATACATTACCTTACACTTGTGTAGAACTATGTTCAATACAAAAGTGTGTGTGCTTTAAGTAGAATGAATTGATATAATACAAATCTGTGTAACAAGTTAGTAAAACAATACTAATTTCCTTAAATCATACTATTGTTCTACCTTTTAAACATTCAAAAAAATAATTTTTTTAAAAAAAATCATCACTTTCATACCCAGAATTTGGTATTAACTTCTATACACTTTGTAATAATACTCAGTCTGATACCATAGTCTAATTTTTAAGTCTAATTTCTCAGTCTAAAAATATAATTCTTCTATAATTCCACTAAAATAATTATGAACTGCTTCTGTCTTAGTCTAGAAATCTCGGTCTGATTTCTTGATCTGATGATCCAGTCAAATATGAAAATTAGCTGAATATGATCTTCCTTCTTCTTTTATCTAGAAAAATTCTTCAGGAATGCTCAATTTGGAAAATCCTTCTCACTAAAACATTTGATCTTCTATCTCTTTGTCCTCGTGTGAATAGTGTTTAGATACATTAGAAAGTACAAATTACACTTCTCATTTTATAGGTTTGCCAAAAATGGTTTAGGGGTAATCTGAAAACTTTTCCCTCTTAAATAAATTTCCCAAAAACTAAATTCCCCTTTAATTTTGGTATTATATTTGGATTATTCATTACGTCACAAAACTTCTTGTTTCTTCTCGAACCTTCCCAAATCATCTCATAACTTCATCTCACATCATACTTTCTAACAATTCTATAGTTTGATTATGATTTTCATTCTTATTTATTCATTACAATGAAGAAATATGGTCACTCTAATTTTTCTTGACCCATTTTCCAATACCTAAAAACTGAATAATTATCATTATGGTGCCCACTTGTAAAAATAAAACATGGAATCCATTCTTCCATAAAAATTGTAACAACTTCTAAAGATATCATCCCTTCTCGGAAAAAAGTTAGAAATTGATTTAAAAAATATTTAGTAAACACTTATACTAACCTCTTGAAACTTCAAGATCCCCTTAAAATAGTTTTGAAACTTCTTTAAAATAATTATCTTTATATAATTTTCCTCAGATCGATGATCCTGCGTTTGATGAAGTCCATCATCTGATGACTTGTATCACTGCTTATTCCTGAACGACCCATCTTTTATTCATTCTGATGGATCAGTGTCACCTTCTATCTAATGAGTCATTTCCACATATTTTTTTATGACACTTTACCTGTTTGATAACATATCAAAGTTTTTCTTTCATTCCTAACCCAATTGACACACAACAATTCACCCTGCTGAAAATAGTTGACCATATTATTGATTGATCTTTCAACCCATTTTTCATCGATCCTAACAAATTAAACATTCTCATCAGTCTCAAAAATATATACTTAATGATATTAATTAACAAAAAATTATTCATTCGGTTCCCTTTTATAACTATCACTACGTCTGATGATCGGTGTTAGGATTACTCCAACGGATCGATGGCACACTGCATCCAATGAAGCGGTGTCAATAAAAACATATTTACTTACCAAAATATTTATAAAAATATTTGTATCATGTGGCTTATTGGTCTACCTAAAAACCAGTATCTTCAACTTCTCATGTTTTGAACAAAAACTTCACAAACTTCAAACAATTCTCTTTTCGGTGATCTCACACTCATGAACTATGTCCAGAAATCCTTGACTTTGGTAACTTCATTCATCAACAAAATTCATCTTATATAATTATTTTCTCATGAGTTTGATAATTTTTAGGATAGGCATAGTGTCTTTTGACATACAATGGAAAGTATTTTATCTTTCCATCCTTCTAGTTAATTCTTTCTTTCCAACCACACATCAAATGGATTGGAAGAACTTACCCTCCACCTTTCCTTCATTAAGGATTGAATCATAAGTTTTCTAGATATCATATGTTTTATGAAAACCCTGAAATTATAAAATCATCATTAGATTTTCATCAAATCCAATCAGTCTCTATTAAACTTCCTCCTTCTAATTCAAAATCTTATTTTGGAACCGATTTCAGCCTGATAAACATTTCATCACAAAAAAACATCATCACAATCTGTCAAACTATCATATGTTTTTTGGGTTCTATGTTCTAAGTATGATGGTAAGTCCAATCGCCAACAATTACAAAGTGAGGTTATTTTGTTCTCTTTGGCAATAAAAGAAAAACAAATTCTTCCACCTTATAAAAACAATTTATTGGAAACATGTACCCAACATTTTTCATTTCAATGTTTTATATGAAAGATATTATTTACTCATAAATAGATCATAAACACATTTTTATACTACATTTCAAATTCTTACAAGGTTTAAAAAGGAATCTTCATATCATTTTATGAATGAGGTACTTTTACCAAAGGTGTGAAAGGAATCATTGTTTTAACTTTTATAGCATGAAAAACATTTCCCATATTCATGAATTTTTATTTATTTTAAGATTAATTTATAATTATAAAAGTTTATTTTTAAATAAAATATTTTCCATAATATTTTTGGAATTTTTAATTTTTAATATTTTTCAAAACTATGGGTATTTCTCCTTTTATATGAAAATTGAAAATGCTTTTTCATAATGGTTTAAATGAGTTTATCAAGGGATTTATGATGAAAAGGTTTACGATTAAAAAAATTATTCATGATATGGTATTTGAGAATTATACATGATAATGGGTGGGCCTAATAGAGATTATATAATGTGTGAGCCCGATATAGATTATATGACGGATTAGATAGATGTAGCTCTCCAATTAAATGGGTAATGTTGTATATCATCAAAGTAGTAAAGGAAGAACTTCACTGGGAAGGTTTTTCCCAAAAATTTAATGGTATCTCATTATTTCTTATATGAGTGAACATGAGTTATGAATATAATTTACTAAGATGTATATAAGAGTTTCTATTACTTTTTATGGGTTTTTAAATGTTTTCATTGAGATGGTACTCTTTTTCAAGTATGTATATGATTTATTTTATATTCTCAAATAATAAATTGAAAAAGGTGACATTTTATGGGTTTTCATATTTTTTACTTGACTAATAGGATTCCTTTATTTTTTATATCCTATATAGTGATTTTTTTTGTCATCCCACATTTTCAAATATTTTTCATAAGGACAAAATATGGGTAGGAATAATTATGAATTCTAGCTAAGAATAAAAGAAATTATCCTTAAATAAAGCACATGTGTCATGAATGAAACATGAGTGAAACATTATGCATTATTTTTCTTTAAAAATTGGACATTGTGTGTCAATATTTCCTATTTAATGTAATGGTTTTCCTAATTATCCAAAACTCCAAACATAAAAGATCATGGGAATTTAAGAAAGTGAAAACCTTATTATTAAACTCTTAATTATGGTTGGATTACATTATAGTGTGTTATTTTTGGTTTTAGAGAAAGGGTTTAGATAACTCTAGAGGATAAGATGTCACTAAAATATTTGTAAAACATTAAGGGTTAATATTTTTCATTATAAGTTTTAAATACTCTATAAAATTGAAGTTTAGAATTCTAAGATGAATTGTGGTTATTTTGGGATTAAGTTAAAAAGTATAAAATGACCTAACTTAAAGAAACATATGTTTAAAATATGGAGAATCAAAAGTATCTTGGACTAAAGTAATGGTTTCATAGAGTAATAAATTCTCAAGATAGACTAACAAAATTTATTTAGTTTTTCACTATGATTTCTCTAATGAATTTATTGGTAATTTACTCACAAATTTCTTTCATCAGGGTAAAAGTTCTTTCTCGTGTTGGATGGGAAGAAATCAATCATAAACCTCCTTTCTATTCTAAAGGATTCACTGGTAATAATAATTGAAAAATATTATGCATGTAATTTTGACATCTTCTCTAGTATTAAAAATATGTAAAAAACACTTTATAATGTATCCCAATCCTCTTCTATACTTTTATATCATGAAATACTTTGGGATACATATAACCATGTTTTTTAAATACAACTATATTATCATACCTATTTTAGAAAATAACATTAAGAGATTTTTCATGTTTTTAAAATGAATGACTTGGAAAAAGGGTTTTCATCCCTATACTTGGATACATAATAGGGTTATCTTATATTAGATTATGAATTTAAACTATTTTAAATTTTTTATTTTTATAACCACCAACCCTTATTTGAAAAATTCAAGTCATATCCTATCCTAATGTAATATTGGAAACAATTTTTAGATGATATCTCAAATCTATATATTCCGAACATGATATTTTTTTTAAAAAATAATCTATTTCAATATTCACTTCAATCAAGATGTAATGATTTTACATTGGTATAGTAAGAAGAGGAATATGAAAAGGTTTTGATTCATTCTAATAATGTATGTACTCAAGCTGGTAAATCATGGGGCATCCATCTTTGAAATTTGTATTAGAATGAATAGTGATCTATATTAAAAGGTATGAGTTATTTAGGTTTAAATTAAAAGATAATAATAGATTAAGAATAATGAATCTTAATACATGATTCATAGTTTTGTTTATAGGAAAGAATTATAAATAAATTGGATGGAAAATCTTGGGTAATGGATTATAAAGAATGTGGAATGATTGAAAGAAATCTACATATAGGTTTTTAAAATTTATGATATAGTGGTACTCTATTTTAGAGTTGATAAATTTATTGATGATCATAAGATTAGAGTAATTAGTACCAATTTGAGGTTTTTATTTTATTGGAGTACTTTGGGAGACATTTATTGAGTTTTCATAAATGTATAATGTATATGTATCCCTTAGGTTTAACAATTGTTGTAGTGAAAATGTTATTTGAGGAAGAATGATTTTATATTTTTTGGACATATGTTGAAATATATTAATAATAATTATAGTTAAGAAACAATTTTATGTCGAGTTAATTATAGATAGTTAGGATAAAATGGTTATTAAATTTTGGGACCATATAATTTATCATATAGATAACCATGGTATTGAAAATTGATTTGGTGAATAAGTTATTAAAGTTATTTTTGAATTAGGTCACTATATTGGTAAAATATTATTTATTAAAAAAGGCTCAGAGCATGATTAAACCCATTCTCCTCAAAATTTATTAAATAAAAGTAAATGTCAGATGAATACATGAGGTACAATGGGCTTGTACTGTAACACCCGAGATTTTTATGAGAAATATTTTTTTTATGTTATATAAATCATAAAAGGAATATTTCACTACACACAACACTATCTTGGCTTGCTTTACACGCAACTGCGGCCTTCCTCGATAGCTTCCGTCGTACGCAATACCGAGTTTCACTAAACAACGATATGCTATTAAAATATTATTAAAACTAGTCGTTATGAATTGTAATAACCACTTTTTGAAATTTTGTATATTTTATTTTTCAAAATGGACTTAATTTTTGTATTCGGAATATCGAAATTAGCTTAGGGTGAAATTTTGGTACTTTTCGGATAACTTTCATATTCTGATGAATAGTGAAAATTACTAAATTTTAATTAAAACAACTTTTTAATCAAAATAATTAATAGTGATGAATTATTAATTTTAGTGGTTTTAAAGTATATTTAGAATATATTTTTACCATTTAATACAATTTTGGTCATTGGATGTAATTTTATATTTAAACCAAACATAAACAAGTGTCAATCTTTTGATAGTTATTATCTCTTAAAAACACGCTATTTGTTTTGACGACGAGAAATAATTTTTAAATTAATTAATTCAACTGATGTGTTTTGAATTTGGTAAAATATAAATCATTTTTGAATTCATAATATCAAATATAGCTTACGCCTAATTTTTGGTATTTTTCTGGAAACTTTCATTTTTTGATGAATAGTGAAACCACTAAGTGGTAGTTAAAAGAACTGAATTTTTCATAAAACTTAATTTTACCACTTCTGTGAGTGGAATTTCAAAAATCCGAGAGACACGGCTAATATCAAGGACTAAAATGTGGATCAATGAGATGAAAATAATTTTTGGTGAATAGTAACTTTTTACTTTTTTTTACCACGGTTAAAAGTAAATAGGGTAATTAAGGGTAAAAATGATATTATTATTACCCTAAAACATGTCATAATTCTATTGGATAAGTGTAATTCGACCAAAAACAACCTTAGGAATAAAATATGACCATTTAGTCCCACTTGGATTAGATTAGGACATTTATTATTAATTTATTTAAAGAAGGGTTAAAATAGTTAAAACCAAAGTTTAATAACTAAATCATTTTTAATATAGGGTTATACATAAGATAAATTCGACTATAAATATTAATTAAAAATATAAAATGATTTCCTACATAATGGTATTTTATTTTTAATTTTTTAGACTTAAAATAATTTAATTTATTTATGACACAATGATGATGCAGTAATTATCTTATTAATGAAATATTGACATAATTGATGTTATAAATACCCAAATAAATGTAATTTGAGACTTTTTATGAATTACAATAATTTTATATGTTAATATGACATGTTAGTATTGATTTAATTAACGTTTTTCGAACTAATAATTCTGTTATAATTTTCACAAAAATCAATTACCAAATAGTGTCAAAATTGACATAAAATTGTTTTTAAAACAAATATTATATTATTAATTGTTATTTTATTCCTAAAAATATAATTTTCGGCCAAATTACTTAGATAAGGTTATATATATTAATAATAAACAACTTGGGGTTCGTTTGGCTTGTTATAGTAAGTTTATTAACCTTATAGTGTAAGAAAACAAGAAGACACGGTAAAGGTTAAATTATCTAACTTAAAGTTAAATCTAAATCATAAGGTTAAAATTGATAACTAAACTTGTCTAAATTATATTGGATGAGATTATTTCGACTCATCCCCACCTTATCTTCGAAATAAATCAATTTGGAGCTATTTAAAACCGAATTTGACTCTATAATAAAATAATATTTTTAGTTATTCCAAAGGTGGCCCTCTCCTCCCTTATAAAAGGGAACCTCCTCCCTCTCTTCATCACACCACTTTGAGCCTTCAAGCTCGTCCAACCCCTGAAAAATTCTCTTCTCCACTTCCTTAGAAACATCCTAGAGGTATTATTCTTCTTAAAAGACCAATTTTAGTACCCTAAGATGAGGTCTCGAAGAGGCGCTTCAAAGAAGAGGCAATGTCTGTTACCGATTCTTTCAACTTTATTTCTTCTTCCACTTCTTCTTCTTTAGTTGTTTCATTATGAAGTAATAACATCAGTATAACTCATATACTGATATGTTATTAGAAGTATGAAACAACCCTATTTCATCATCTATCCATCCTACGGAAAATGAAATCACTGCACGTGTGTACGTACGGAATACCGTCTCCACGCCGTGGTGTAATCTATTTTCCACCACCACATTACTTGGATGGGTATAATGGTGCAAATAAATAACTATATATGATTATTGTAAAGTTTTATTGATTCTGAAATAGTATACATACACTCCAATACAATTCCATGATCATGGGAATGATATCATCGCTCGTGCGTACGTACGGAATACCGTCTCCACAATGTGATGCGACTCGTTCTACATGATCTTAATTGCATAATGATTATATAAATGAATTTAATGAATAAATATGATATATAGTACACTTATACCATTCTTTAAATGTGGTGTCTATAACCTAAAGAGAAGAATACGAATTTATTCGACAAAACACGCATAAGAACAAAAAGTAATAAACACCCGAATAACAAGTAGCAATGAAATATTACTAATAAGAAGCTAAGAATATGACCATATATGATATCATAACAATGAGTATGATTCTGTAATAAGTCAATGAAATTATTTAAATCATTATACTAGAGGTTCGGACCCTTACGAAGCAAATCGGACCTAAGGTAAGGGAAAATATCACAATCTCATTTTATCCAAGATTGTTTATACTTTGGTATTTACTGGGGTGTATTTTATCATCCACATCCATGTTTCCTCAATATTTAATATTATTTCCATACACCTAAAATTTTTTAAATCCAATTTTACCCTTCAGTGAGTTTTTAGTAAAATATATGAAAGGAATCTTTTGTCGTTTTTCGTACAAGGTACATTTTGACTTTTCCGACAAAAGTACAAGAAGAATGTTTTTTTTTAAATTATACGGCATGAATGGATTTTTAAAACATTATTTCAAAGAATCTTCCTTAACAAGTTTTAAAGTTTATTTTTAATCAAATTCTTTTAGTTTAAAATTGTATGACATGTTAAGAAAGGAAAATGTTTTTGAAGTAGAAAGGATATTTTCCTCAAGAATGGAGTTCAAGTGTTTTATCAAAATTATTTTCTATCTAAGATAATATAGGGTTCTATTTCTATCCCTATTATTACATTGATTTGATTATGTTGTGATGGAATTATTTTTATGAATTCCTTTATCTTATATGAATTGTTGTATGATGTCATGATGTTTAAGAATCCCATTTTTTTCATGGGTTATGCAATGATGTATGATTTATGATTTTGTGGAACACATAAGAATGGTATCATTATGAGATGGGTGGGACCTATATATCCCTCCAATGAATTGGGTAAAGATTTTATATCTCATGAGATAGACATGGCTGGAACGGTAGGTTAAATCGGTTCAGTGAAACAGGACTGAAACGAGGAATGAACTCGGTTCAGAAATGGACTTTGTCCACTAAGATAGTCTTGGAAATGAGTCTTGACTATAAGAAATGATTCTCTATGATTATGTGTGTATGACACAAAGCTTTATGTTTTATGTTATGATTATTGTGATTACATTTCACTACCATTATTTATCCCATGTTATGAAATTATGATCTCTTTTACAGGGTAAGATTTCCAAAATGTTATGTTCTTATGAATATGATGTGATTGATATTTCTTTTGTTTACCCTTAATGAGAATTTGAGCTTACACTTTTGTATGTTTTCTTTCCCCAGGTCAGAAAAAAGGTTATTAAGTAATATGTTCCGAAAGGGACTATAGATATGATGAAATAAATGGGAGACAGTGTAGATTCTTTATGAACCAGTTGTTTATGTTTCCCAATTTCTAAAGACACTATACATATATGGTCCTTTCTTGGTTTTTTTATATGTTGTAATAAGTGTACTAAAATTTTGAAGTACTAACAATGTATGTAATGTATGGGTTGTTATAGTTGGTATCAGAGGAAAGGTATAGTCAACCTTTGGAAACTAGGATGTGAAAGCCTTAGTAAGAACCCTAAGGATAAGTCTAAGCATAGAACACAATCTTAGTGTTTTAGAAATATCCATGAATAACCTAGGATAATACCTTAAGTGTGAAATTTTATTCTTGATTATGTGATTTTCCTATTATAATTAGTGTTGCTCACACTATTCTTCTTGGTTTTAGTCAATGGCTGGAACCCGAAGGAACCGTGTTAATGCGGAATGCGACGGGAAATGCAATGATTGTCCCCCTGAGCAACCAAACGTTATGGGAGCTGGAATGAAAAATCGTGTAGCCATGCTCACACAACTTTCTCAAGCTATGAATCATGCAAGACTTCCAAACTAGCAAAAGAAGGAGCAACATTCTGTTAAATCCTTCATGAGGCAGCGTCCACCTTCATTCAGCGGGTCTACTGAACCATTAGTTGCTGAACAATGGATTAGTACTACTAAAAAGATATTTTCAGTTCTTCAATGTTCTGAACATGATAAAGTCATCCTAGCAGTGTATCGTTTGGAAGGAGATGCTAATCAATGGTGGAATCTTATTAAGAATACGAGCCAAAGGGATGAAATTGAGTCCATGGAATGGGACGAGTTAAAGAACTTATTTTTCAATAATTAATTCCCTCATATTCTCCAAACAAAGATGGAGAAAGATTTTCTTGAACTGAAGAAAAAGGATGATGAATCTGTTGGTACCTATGAAGCAAATTTCACAAGACTTTCAAGGTACGCTTCTGGTATTATTATCCAACCTGAGAGTAAGATCGATCGATTCTTTAGTGGCTTAAAACCAATTCTTCGAAGGGCCTTAGCCAAAAGGGACTTCAATAGCTACGATTAAATCATTCTATGTGCTCTCAAATTTGAGATGGAGATTGGAGTAACCCATCAGTCATATGGGTTCGATAAGAAGAGGAAAATGGAATTCAAAGGAAAATATAAAGAGCACACTGAAAAGAAGATGAGCTTTCCCTTATGCTCAAAGTGTGGAAAGAAACATGGAGGGAGTTGTCTTAAAGGGACAAGTAAATGTTTCAAATGTGGAAAGGAAGGTCATCGGGAATTTGAATGCTGAAATGATGGGAAGAAGATGTCTAATGATGCAAACAAAGGAAGGGATACATAGAATGAACCTAATACACTTCAATGTTTCAAGTGCAAGGAGATGGGGAATTATGCCAATCAATGCCCAAATCCAAGGGTTGATGATGATGATCGACATCAACAAACTCTTAAGGCTAAAGACAAAGGAAAGTCACATGCAATTTCTATTAGCGATGTGGAGTACGATAACGATGTGGTGAAAGGTACACTTACCATCCACTATAAAGTAGAAAATGTTTTATTTGATTCTGGATACACCCACTCTTTTATTTCTGAAGAATTTTCTAAGAGTATCACCGTATTACCTCAACAATTAGATGTTGAGTTAGTTGTGACAACCCCTAATGGTACAATAGTCGCATCAAAAGTTTATAATTCTTCCCCGATTGAAGTTTGTGGGAAAGTGCTTCCTGCAAATCTTGTGATCCTTCCTATAGTGGAATTTGATGTGATTCTTGGCATGGATTGGCTTTCTTTATATGGAGCTCATATCAATTTCCAAATAAGGGAAGTCACATTTCATATTCTAGATCAATCTATGATCGTCTATCGATGCAAGGATGAACATAACCTTCCAGTGGAAATTTCTTCCATCTTATGGGTCTTGATTCCACTAAATGGGGGTTATTTATCTCAAATGGCTGGAGAGAAACTCACAATTAAGAATATTCCCGTTTTATGGGAGTTTGATGATGTCTTTCCAGAGGAATTGTCAGATCTTCCACCAAATCGTGAAGTTGAGTTTTCAATAGAACTTGTACCAGGTGCTTTGCCTATTTCAAAGACACCTTATAGAATGGCCCCAATTGAGTTGCAGGAATTGTAGAACCAACTCCAAGAGAATCTTGATAAGGGATTCATATTCCCTAGTGTGTCACCTTGGGGAGCACCTGTTCTGTTTGTTAAGAAGAAAGATGGATCAATGAGACTCTTCATTGATTATAGAGAACTTAACAAGATCACTATCAAGAACAAATATCCTCTCCCGTGAATTGATGACTTATTTAACCAACTACGAGGAGCTCAATACTTTTCCAAGATTGATCTTCATTCAGGGTATCATCAATTAAGGGTCAAAAGGGAGGATATACCAAAGACGACTTTTCGTACAAGGTATGGAAACTATGGATTTATAGTGATGCCATTTGGTCTTACTAATTCCCCTACTATCTTCATGGATCTGATGAATAGAGTCTTTAGAGACTATCTTGATCAGTTTTTGGTAGTCTTTATATATGATATTCTTGTATATTCAAAGAGAAAGGAAGAACATTAAGATCACTTGAGAATTATATTGAAGACCCTAAGAAAGGAGAATCTTTATGCCAAATTTACCAAGTGTGAATTTTGGCTTCAAAAAGTTTCATTTTTGGGTCACATAATCTCAATAGAGGGGATATCTGTGGATCTAGCAAAAATAGAGGTTATCGAAAGATGGTCGAGACCAACAATAGTAACTGAGATCTGAATTTTTCTTGGTTTGGCTGGATATTATCGACTTTTTGTGAAAGATTTTTCATGATTATCTAATCCACTCACCAAGTTGACTCGGAAAGGAGTTAAGTTTGTTTGGATGGAGGAATGTGAAGAGAATTTCAAGGAATTGAAAAGAAGGTTATCCAGTGCACCTGTGCTCACACTGCCTTGTAGTGGAGAAAGGTTTGTGATCTACAGTGATGCATCCAAGAAGGGATTGGGGTGTGTTCTTATGCAAAATGATATGGTGATAGCTTATGCCTCACGACAGTTGAAAATCCATGAGCAAAATTACCCAACTCATGATTTGGAGTTAGCTACGGTAATCTTTGCATTAAAGATTTAGAGGCATTATCTTTATGGAGAAAGGTGTGACATTTATACTGATCATAAAAGTTTATAGTATATGTTCACACAAAAGGAGACGAATATGTGCCAAAGAAGATTTTTAGAGCTGATTAAGGATTGCGAATGCTCAATTCATTACCACCCTAGAAAAGCAAACAAGGTGGCAGATGCATTAAGTCGACAAGACCATGCCAATTTAGCCATGATGAGGATCACAAAAGATCCAATATTTATGGATTTACAAAGGATGGATCTTGGAATTATAATGGAAGGGGGGAAACCGTATCTTTCTCAAATGAATGTTCAAACATCTATACATGTGAAGATTAAAGAGGCACAGAAAGAAGATGTAGAGTTACAAAAGAAGGTGAGAAATGTTCCTGAATTCAACCTTGATTGTGATGGGATAATAAAGTTCAGGAATCAGGTTTGTGTTCCTCCCATCCCCGAATTAAATAAGGAGCTTCTGGATGAGGCTCATAGTTCTTCATTCTTTATTCATCCTGGAAGCACGAAGATGTATAGGGATCTGAAAGAGTACTTCTGGTGGGATGGCATGAAAAGAGATGTTTCTGAATATGTCTCTCGATTCTTGGTTTGTCAGTAAGTTAAAGCTGAGAGACAGAAGTCTAAGGGGATGTTACAATCATTACCCTTACCCGAATGGAAATGGGAAAACATCACTACGGACTTTGTCACAGGACTTACTAAAACATACAAATGCAATAATGCTATCTGGGTCATAGTTGATCATCTTACAAAGTCTACACACTTCATTGCTATTAGAGAGGATTTCTCTCTGGAACAGCTTGCGATGATATATGTAAAGGAAGTGGTAAGATTTCATAGAGTACCACTTTATATTATATCTGATCGAGATCCAAGATTTACCTCGAAGTTCTGGCGAAGTCTTTAGCATACTCTGGATATAGAGTTGAGTTTCAGCACTGCTTATCATCCTCAGACAGACGGTCAGTCTGAGAGAACAATTCAAACTCTAGAAGATATGTTGATAACTTGCTCTATGGATTTCAAAGGTGGTTGGGATCAACACCTACCTTTGCTGGAATTTTCTTATAATAATAGCTTTCACTCCAGTATTCAGATGGCTCCTTATGAAGCTCTCTATGGAAAGAAATTCAGGACTCCAACTTGCTGGGATGAAGTTGGGGAAAGAAAGCTATTAGGACCTGATCTTGTTGATGAGATGGCAAAAAAGGTCCAATCTATTCAGCAACACATAAGAGCATCTTAGAGTCGACAGAAAAGTTATGCCAACAACTGATGAAAAGACCTAGAGTTTGAAGTGAGTGATAAAGTGTTCTTATGAATATCTCCCTAGAAGAGGGTCATGAGATTTAGAAAGAAGGTGAAGTTGAGCCCTAGATATATCGGTCCTTTCGAAATACTGTATCGTGTTGGAAAGGTAGCTTACCGATTGGTGCTTCCAACAAATCTCTCTCAAGTTCACGATGTGTACCATGTATCTCTCCTGAGAAAGTATATGCCTGATTTTTCACATGTACTCTGCTCAAAAGTTGTACCGCTGGAGCAACATCTTTCTTATAAAGACCAGCCGATAGAGATTCTGGATCGTAGCGGAAAATTCCTATGAAACAAGACCACTCGATTGGTGAAAGTTTTATGGAGGAATCACCAGTTAGAAGAAGCTACGTGGGAGCTTGAGGATACGATTAGGGAGAGGTATCCGCATCTTTTTGTTACAAAGTGACGAATTTCGAGGGAGAAATTCATTTTAAGGGGGGTAGAATGTAACACCCGAGACTTTTATGAGAAATATTTTGTTTTTATGTTATATAAATCATCAAAGGAATCTTTCACTACAAACAACACTAGCTTGGCTTTCTTTACACGCAACCGCGGCCTTCCTCAATATCTTGCGTCGTACGCAATACCGAGTTTCACTAAACAACGATATGCTATTAAAATATTATTAAAACTAGCCTTTATGAATAGTAATAACCACTTTTTGAAATTTTGTAAATTTTATATTTCAAAATGGACTTCATTTTTGGATTCCGAATATCGAAATTAGCTTTGGGTGAAATTTTGGTACTTTTCAGATAACTTTCATATTCTGATGAATAGTGAAAATTACTAAATTTTAATTAAAAAAAACTTTTTAATCGATATAATTAATAGTGATAAATTATTAATTTGAGTGGTTTTAAAGTATATTTAGAATATATTTTTACCATTTATACAATTTTGGTCATTGGATGTAATTTCATATTTAATCCAAACATAAACAAGTGTCAATCTTTTGATAGTTATTATCTCTTAAAAACACGCTATTTGTTTTGACGACGAGAATTAATTTTTAAATTAATTAATGAAACTGATGTGTTTTGAATTTGGTAAAATAAACATCATTTTTGAATTCATAATATCAAATATATCTTAGGCCTAATTTTTGGTATTTTTCTGGAAACTTTTATTTTTTGATGAATAGTGAAACCACTAAGTGGTAGTTAAAAAACTGAATTTTTCATAAAACTTAATTTTACCTCTTCTGTGAGTGGAATTTCGAAAATCCGAGAGACACTATTAATATCAAAGACTAAAATGTGGTTCAATGAGATGAAAATAATTTTTGGTGAATAGTAACTTTTTACTTTTTTTTACCACGGTTAAAAGTAAATATGGTAATAAAGGGTAAAAATGATATTATTATTACCCTAACACATGTACTAATTCTATTGGATAAGTGTAATTCTACGAGAAACAACCTTAGGAATAAAATATGACCATTTAGGCCCACTTGGATTAGATTAGGACATTTTTTATTAATTTATTTAAAGAAGGGTTAAAATAGTTAAAATCAAAGTTTAATAACTAAATCATTTTTAATATAGGGTTATACATAAGATAAATTAGACTATAAATATTAATTATAAATCTAAAAAGATTTACTACATAATAGTATTTTATTTGTAATTTTTAGACTTAAAATAATTTAATTTATATATGACACAATGATGATGCAGTAATTATCTTATTAATGAAATATTGACATAATTGATGTTATAAATACCCAAATAAATGTAATTTGAGACTTTTTATGAATTATAATAATTTTATATGTTAATATGACATGTTATTATTGATTTAATTAACTTTTTCGAACTAATCATTCTGTTATGATTTTCACAAAAATCAATTACCAAATAGTGTCAAAATTGACATAAAATTGTTTTTAAAACAAATATTATATTATTAATTATTATTTTATTCCTAAAAATTTAAGGTTCAGAAAAATGACTTATATAGGGTTATATATATTAATTATAAACAACTTGGGGTTCGTTTGGCTTGTTATAGTAAGTTTATTAACCTTATAGTGTAAGAAAACAAGAAGACACGATAAAGGTTAAATTATCTAACTTAAAGTTAAATCTAAATGATAAGGTTAAAATTGATACCTAAACTTGTCTAAATTCTATTGGATGAGACGATTGCGACCCATCCCCACCTTAGCTTTTAAATAAATCAATTTGTATCTATTTAAAACCGAATTTGAATTTATAATAAAATAATACTTTTAGTTGTTCCAAAGGTGCCCCTCTCCTCCCTCATAAAAGGGAACCTCCTCCCTCTCTTCCTCACACCACTTTGAGCCTTCATGATCATCCAACCCCTGCCATATTCTCTTCTCCACTTCCTTAGAAACATCCTAGAGTTCTTGGTCTTCTTAAAAGACCAATTTTAGTACCCTAAGAGCAGGTCTCCAAGAGGCGCTTCAAAGAAGAGGTAATGTCCGTTACCGATTCTTTCAACTTTATTTCTTCTTCCACTTCTTCTTCTTTAGTTGTTTCATTATGAAGTAATAACATCAGTATCACTCATATAATGATATATTATTATAAGTATGAAACAACCCTACTTCACCATCTATCCATCCTACGGAAAATGAAATCACCGCGCGTGCGTACGTACGGAATACCGTCTCCACACCATGGTGTAATCTATTTTCCACCACCCCCTTACTTGGATGGGTATAATGGTGCAAATAAATAACTATATATGATTATTTTAAAGTGGTATTGATTCTGAAATAGTATACATACACTCCAATACAATTCCACGATCATGGGAACGATATCATCGCTCGTGCGTACGTACGAAATACTGTCTCCACGATGTGATGCGACTTGTTCTACGTGATCTTCATTGCATAATGATTATATAAATGAATTGAATGAATAAATATGATATATAATACACTTATACCATTCTGGAAATGAGGTATCTATAACCTAAAGAGAAGAATAAGAATTTATTCGACAAAACACGCATAAGAACAAAAAGTAATAAACACTTGAATAACAAGTAGCAATGAAATATTACTAATAAGAAGCTAAGAATATGACCATATATGATATCATAACAATGAGTATGATTATAGAATAAGTCAATGACATTATTTAAATCATTATACAGGAGGTTCGGACACTTACGAAGCAAATCGGACCTAAGGTAAGTGAAAATATCACAATCTCATTTTATCCGAGATTGTTTATACTTTGGTATTTACTGGGGTGCATTTTATCATCCACATCCATGTTTCCTCAATATGTAATATTATTTCCATCCACCTACAATTTTTTAAATCCAATTTTACCCTTTGGTGAGTTTTTAGTAAAAGCTATGAAAGGAATCTTTTGTCGTTTTTCATACGAGGTAGTTTTTTACTTTTCCGACAAAAGTACAAGAAGAATGTTTTTTTAACTTATACGGCAAGAATGGATTTTTAAAACATTATTTACAAGAAGCTTCCTTAAAAAGTTTTCATGTTTATTTTTAATCAACTTCTTTTAGTTTAAAATTGTATGACATGTTAAGAAAGGAAAATGTTTTTGAAGTAGAAAGGATATTTTCCTCAAGAATGGAGTTCAAGTGTTTTATCAATATTATTTTCCATCTAAGATAATATATGGTTATATTTCTATCCCTATTATTACATTGATTTGATTATGTTGTGATGGAATTATTTTTATGAATTCCTTTATCTTATATGAATTGTTTTATGTTGTCATGATGTTTAAGAATCCCATTTTTATTACATGGGTTATGCAATGATGTATGATTTATGATTTTGTGGCACACATAAGAATGGTATCATTATGAGATGGGTTGGACCTATATCTCCCTCCAATGCATTGGGTAAAGATTTTATATCTCATGAGATATACATGGCTGGAACGGCAGGTTAAACCGGTTCAGTGAAACATGGATGAAACGAGGAATGAACTCGGTTTAGAAATGGACTTTGTCCACTAAGATAGTCTTGGCAATGAGTCTTGACTAATAAGAAATGATTCTCTATGATTATGTGTGTATGCCACAAAGATTCATGTTTTAAGTTATGATTATTGTGATTACATTTCACTACCATGATTTATCCCATGTTATGAAATTATGATCTCTTTTGCAGGGTAAGATTTCCAAAATGTTATGTTCTTATGAATATGATGTGATTGATATTTCTTTTGTTTACCCTTACTGAGCATTTAAGCTCACCCTTTTGTATGTTTTATTTCCCCAGGTCAGGAAGAAGGTTATTAAGTAAGATATGCCAAAAGGGACTATAGATATGATGAAATAAATGGGATACTGTATAGACGCTTTATGAACCAGTTGTTTATGTTTCCCAATTTCTGAAGACATTATACCTATACGGTCCTTTCATGGTTTTTTTATATGTTGTAATAAGCGTACTTCAATTTTGAAGTACTAACAATGTATATAAAGTATGGGTCATTATATGTACCGGCAAGAGAAACAAAGAAAAGAAAGGGCAGTGGCACTCCTGGATCATCCCTGAGGGCATGGGGGAGCGCAACATGAAGAATCACACCTTAGCAAGTAGAACTCACCCACACCACGGCTCCAATATTTGAGCACAATGTAGAGAAAATCCCTACCTCCATTCCTTGACAATCCAAAAAACAAAAAGAGGGCAATGCTGCTTGTAAATTCATCAAAAGGGGTGATGAGCCTTCAAGCCTTTTCATGAAAATGCCTGCTCATCATAGAAAATCAGAAGTAATGATGGTATGAAAAGATAGAAAAAACACTGGAAAGTGTATTCCTGAATTCTGTGTGCCAAGACAAGTACTAGACCAGCATGACTATCTCTTTTGTAAATCCATAGATGAAACTTCATAATCCTCTTCATTCTGTCAAGGTAATCCTCAAAAGTCTGGCCAATGAAAAATTTAGTTCAGGGTGGAAGAGCAAAAAATCCATTCATTATGCGCTTCCAGGATAGATGCTCAGCAAGGCAGAGCAGCAACTGAAGAACCGGTGCAAAGATAAAGCAGCAAAGAATTAGAATCAATCAGAACAACAAAAAAAGAGCCAGAACTGGAGCACTTAAATTGACAACGTGAGCAGGTTCCAGCCAGACAGAGTCTAGATAGAGAAGCAGAAATCGACAGTTACCATATAAAAAACAGCAATATCACCTCAAAAAATTCCAAAGATCAAACCAGACGAAAACAGTAAACGACTCCCAAAATCAAAGTCTTCTAGCTTCCACCCGACCAAAAAGAAGAGTTAGGGAGTTTTTTGGAACTCCTTCTTCATTCTTTCATTGAATATATCCGACTTGATGGCTAAGTAATTATCCTTTGAAATCTCTCCTCTTCTAAAAGATTGATATAGGATTTCATCTCAAAGCTTCTCCGTGGATTTAGGATCTTCACAACAAGTCACATTATGTGAATTTTTCCCCTTTTTCATGTTGTTGGGCCTCTACATGCTGAGTTGTGTTAATGGTTGAGACTTCCTGTCGTGAGATGTCCAATGAACGTGTGACTATGGTTTTTTCAAGTTGAGAGTAGTCTTTGTGTTTCCTCATTTTTCTAGGGTTAGGGGTGATGAACCCATCAGCATCAACTATTGGTTTTTCCCCTTCTTGGCCATTGCTCGCAAATAATCTTCCTCAATATGCGTAGTTTTATCTTCTTCTTCATGAGGTGAATCACTATTTTCAGATGGTTCACACCTTTCGTTTTCTTCCTCCTGAGTATCATCTTGTATTTGCACTGTCGGCACATCCTCAAGAGGCGGGGGTGAACTAAAATGGTTATTTGATTCCACAACTAGAGGTGGAGCCTCATTGGGGGAGGTCTGAGCCCCATCTTGCAATCTTCTAGGTGTAGATATTGAAGGAAGCAGTTGATTTGCCTTGCCTTTCTGAATCCAAATATTCTTTTTAGTTTGATGAAAGGCATCTTTTATTCCACATTCCTTTGAGGCATGTCCTAGTATAAGGCAACATTGGCAGTAAGAAGGTAAAGTTTCATAAACAACATCCTGAAAAAAACCGGTTTCACCATTCTGGATCCAGATTTGAGGAGGAAATTCCCTAGAAACATCAGTCTCAATACAGATTCGTGCAACTGAAGGCCATGAGAGATTCCTAGTGGCTGATTCCATCTTTAATGGGGTTCCAATGAGATTAGCAATTGGGAAGAGGGTAGGTTGCTTGAACAAGTGCAAGGGTAGGCCTGGAAGACCAAACCAAAGTGGAATAATTGGTGATTCCTTGAATGGGTCAAAATTTGGGGTCCATTTCAGTACTTTCATGGGGTATCCACCAAAAAACCACGATTTTCTAGACCAAAGTCTATAGTAGTCATACTTAGTAGCAAAACAGAAGATAATTATGTGCGAGCTAAGAAGAACGATGCTGAAATCTAAGAAATCAATCCCTTCTAATGCTCTTCTAAGGAAACATTGAGAGGGTCTACGAACAAGAAAGTTACCAACCAAAACATGGTGTAAGTCCGAGGTAAGAGAACTCACCTCCAAATCTGAAATAGAAATCACTGGCTGCCCGCGATGTCGAAAATACTATGGATTAACTTCAAGATCCAGAACCGCATTGTATTTAAGGCCAGCAACAGGTACCTCCGATGATCTTCCGGCGACAACATCAGCGAACGAGCGTGGCTGCGGGCTAGAGTTCGCCAGTAATGGGTTCTTCTGCGTGCGGGTCATCCTCTCCTCCATATTAGCAAAAATATATTATTAACTTAAATAGAAATATGTTTGGATGATATGGGAGTTTATGTAAGGTATAATGGTTGAACTTTATTATAAAATCATATATGATTTTATTGTGTCTTTATGGTGATTCAATTTATTTATGGAAAAGATTTTCATATTTGGGAGATTATATGATTAGGACATATAAGTTTTTTATTTCTTGATTTATGTGTGATTGATATTATTTGAAGATAATTATTAAATTTATCATTGAATAATATGAGATCAAATCATTATAATAGTTTGGTTTTAATCTTAGTTAGGCATGTTATGAAGATTTTTATGTTTATATATATATGTAATTATTTATGTGGATCTTTGGGTGTTATTGTTATGGAATTGGTGATTAATGTTATATTTCTTAATATTTAGGTTTATATATATTTGATATTATCTTATATTATTCTAACTATTTTGGTTTTTATTAATGCATGATGATTGGAGGAATAACTTGTTATCCTTTTGTAGATATTTTAATCTGTTAAAAGTTAATTTTAGTGCTTCGGTCATGAAAATAAAATCTTTAATATTCATTTCTTGGAATAATAGATAAGATAAAAGTGAAACAAAATCCACAAGAATAACCAAAGGATGAAATTATGCTTTGGAATAGAAATAAATCAAGTAAGTATATTTCCATGTTATCCCTATCATGATAGTAAAATAATCCCATAACTCTGATAAAAGGATCCATAAGTAAAAAAAATTTCTTATTATATTCATTTATGATGAATTTATGGTCTTCATTATACTTTAGTGATTTATGATTTGGGGGTTATTAGTTTTCTCATGACCATTTTTTTTGTCTCTATTTATTATTCCTTGGATGTTATCTTCTTACCCCATGTCTATATTTTCACTTCCCACTAATGTTATCTCTATCTATATACCCAATTATGTGTTATTCAAGATGACCTTCACATCTTCCTTTTATTATTTTCAAAATAATTTTGTATTATACATTTTTACTATTTGTATTTTAAAAAAGATTCAAAATATTTAAAAGTTATTTCCTTTCATGATCATATTTTATATCTCACACTCCCTGTAATTGATTTTAAAAAATTCTTTAAACCACTTTTATCAAGAATAATAAAAAATTGTGAGGATGAATTTTTTCCAATTGGGGGTATAATGTAACACTGCAAAAAAAATTTTAAAAGAATAATATTCCCAATCTCTTCCTTAACACACAACAATGATTTTTAAGAGAATTATTATATATTATAAAAATATTATTACTCAAATATGAACATTATAACCTATCTATTAAATTAGAAGAATGAATACTCATAAAACATTATAAAAATATTTATAAATTTTTTAAATAATTCAAATGTATAAATTAATTCATAAAAGATAAGTACTCAATTTTCTGTAGAATCATTTTATTCTTCAAAAATAAGTTTTCTTTAAAAATCGTTCTTATTAATTTTTGGGAACAAATTTTATAGGTATTTTATTTCACTTTTATAAATTTTATTTTATAAAAATTTGATCATTTTTTAAATAATCATGTCAAAAATATCTTAGGGTGAAATATTGGGATATTTCTGAAAAGATTGATTTTCAAGTGAATAGTTGAAAACATCAATTTTGTAGAATTTTTTTTTTTGTTATCAAGTATTTAAACATTCACATTACATTAATTATTTTTAAAATTTATTTAATTTTTTTATTTATAATCAAATTAAATTCATTGAAATCAAATTTTTTCTTAATTTTAATATTAAAATGTTTTATACTTAATTTTTTTTAGAAACCTATTTCACATTTTTTTTTTTTTGTTTTTATCTTAAATTAATTTATTCAATTTATAGAGAATTAATATTGAAGAAATGGGTTTAAAATTTTTAATTAGGAAGTTTCAATTTCATAAGTTTTTCAACATCATTTTTTTCATTATGAATAATAACTTCGGTGAAAAATCTAGGTACCACGGTAAGAGTTAAAATGTGTTAAAAGGGTTTAAAATAAAATGATAAGGGTTTAAATTGTTTAAAAACTTGTAAAAATCTTATTTTATGGTCATATTTAGAACCTATACCCTTCATTATTCCAATGTGGTCCATTTTTGAGCCACTTTTATTGAGTAAGACATTAATATATTTTAATCATTTGAAATATTCCAAGTTCGTCCTCTCCCTCACTTTTAGAAGGACACCCCCATCTTATCCAATACACACCTAAAAGGCCTCTTAGATTATAAAAAATCAACCCAAATACCTTTCCAACATCCATCCTCACATCCTAGAGCTACTCTTTTGATTATAATACCATTCCGAGAAGGATTTATGTATAAACCAAAGGAGGTCATTTTGAAGAAGTGGTATAGTTCTTGACCAGATGTTTTCTTTTATATTTATTATTTTACATCCTTCAATAATATCCTATAAATTTTGATATAATAACATAATTATATTTTATATAATTAAATTTTATTATTTTTATGGTATAACCCTTTTTCATCTCATTTTCCATCTTATGGGGAATGGAAATAACACTAGTGTGTACGTTTGGACTACCACCACCACGAAGCGATGTGTTTCATTTTTTATCCCCAAATCATATGTTTGGTTATTATAATGGACTTAATGAATATATATTATATTATTGACATAATTATGAATCTAAAAATATAATATATCATCTCTCTTCAAACCATTCCAACCGTTAAAAATAAAATCAACGCATGTGTGTACAAATGGACTGCCATCTCCATGTAGTGATGTACTTTGTTTTCCAAAAAACACCTATCATATTTAGTCATGGGTAAAGATTTAATAAAGTTATTTTATGTTTATAACATTATAATTATTATATAAAGGTAATGTTTTATTTTATTACTTTATTTTATATCCAAGGATAATTAAAAACATCTCGCATGTGTACATGTGGACTACTACCTCGTGATCCCATGTATTTTGTTCTTCATTTTTATTTTTCATGGTTGGATATAAAATAACAATATATTCAAAAATGATAATTATGACATGCTTATGATTATATAGATGAATTCATTTTTTAATTATAAACCAAACGTCCTTGTAGACGCCGGAAAAGTCCGTTGTTCCCAAACGAAGCTCCGGATGCGGAAAGCGAGGTCATATTTGGAGTCGGAAGAATGTTTCGGAGGGCCCGGAGGCCTTGCGCGGAATTTCAGAGGTCTGCGCGCAAAGATGATGATCCGCGCGCAAAACCCCCGGGATGCGCGCAACTCCCTTGCGCGCCGTGCCCGATTCCGCGCCCGCGAGGAGAATTCCGCGCTCGCGCCTTGGATTCCGCGCCCGGGGTTGCCTATAAATACTAGGCGACCCCCAACGTTTCAAAGGTTGCTGGAAGTCGAACGGTCTCCCGCGCGCGCAATTCAACCCCTTCCGCGCGCAATGCCGATCTTCAGGTAACCTCCTTTCTTTCGCGCAATAGAGCCTTGGGGTCCGCCTTCGCGCGCAATCCCCTTGGCTCATTTCCTTTGAATAAATTTCAACCCGAAGGCCTTTGCGCGCAAAAGAAGCCTCTTGCGCGCAATTGCCCCCGGGTGCGCGCAATCCAACCCGATTGCGCGCACCCCCCATCTTCAAAGTGGCCATTCGTTAGAGAATGAGCCGTTGCCCACGCGCGCTACCCGAAGCCCGGTGCGCGCAATCCCCATCATCCGCGCGCGAAGCGCTGGCCCAATTGCGCGCCAGCCCGCCATTTTGCGCGCCGACCCGCGGTTTTGCGCGCAAAGCTCCTCTTTTGCGCGCAATCCGCCAGGGTCGCCTCCCTTGACCCCCTTTGGGTACCCGCCTGCGTGGCGCCCGATGGTCTACATCGCAGGTGCCCGCGTTGTGCGTCGTCTTTCCGTGCGGCCCCCCCTAGGCTCGCGCGAAGTGACACGGACCTACCGGCGGCTTTATCGTCCAGCATGACGCTAAACTGCACTACGTCCGAGCTACAAGACGTTAAACTGTTCAGCATTCGTCCTGCATGACGCTAAACTGCACCACGTCCTGCACGACGTTAAACTGTATACGTCCAGGCTGCACGACGTTAAACTGCCTAGCCCCCATCGTCCGCGCTGCAAGACGTTAAACTGCCAAGTGTTTCATCCTCAACACACGACGTTAAACTGTACTGCGTCCGGCAGGACGTTAAACCGTCCGCTTCGTCCTTAACACACGACGTTAAACTGTACTTCGTCCGGCAAGACGTTAAACCGTCCACATCACCCGATCCCGTGCCTCGCACGCAGGGTCTCCCCCGGTTTGGATGTGGCCCCCACCCGCTCGTCTCTGCAGGGATGTCGGGATTGTCCCCCTTTTGGGACGATTTAATGGGAGTGGCTTTTCCCTACGGGGGCAGGGTATTACAAACCCCTAGTTTCTCGTGGGAGGCTGCACATGTGTATCTCCATTGCGCCTCCCCACTGCCGAAGCCAGTAGAGGGTGTGACTGGGATCGAGGTGTCTTCTGCTTTCGGTCCAAGTCCCTTCCAACTGAGTTTTGCCGCATCCGGGCTGCCTCAAGTGCGTAAGTCCTGACAGAATGAACTACGTGGACTTTGATCCCTGTCTTCTATACAGGGTACGTAGGAAGCCTCTCTGAGGTCCAAGCCCGCCACCTGGTCGTCCCGGTCGTATTTACGTCGGTTCGTCCATCAGTGGACCCCTCCAGGGTTCACGCTTGCGTCGATTCACCTATGAATCCGCCCCTGTGGGAGACTGCCCGTGTGTATCTCCACTGTGCCTCCCCACAACCCCTTTTTTCCATCGTCCAGCATGACGTGAAACTGTGATCCACCCGGCCGTTCCACCCCCCTCTGTGCGAGGTGGTCCGGTTCAATCCTCCGCCCGGCGGCCTAGACCTCTTCGTGAGTCGGCTTGCCGACGTCCAACATGACGTTAAACTGTATACCCGAACTACGTCGACTTTGATCCGTGCTAACGCGCGGTACGTAGGAAGCCCCCACGGGGTCCAAGCTCTTCACTCCATCATCCATCCTGATCCTTACCCGGGCCGCCAAATCCCGGTGGGGTCATGCCACTTCACTCCACTCCACGTTACTTGGGAAGCCGCCCATGTGCTGGCCCCAGCGTCGGAGGTTCCCCGCAAGGGGTTCTGTCATCCGATCCACTTTTCGTGTTGATCGGTCCGATGCCGTCCCCGCTGGACGTTAAACTCGCGGCATACCCCGTGTTAAACATGGGAAGCTGAGGAAAACCTCAGGTGACACAGTTCCCCGCACCTAGTACGGGATGCCTCAGGCCATCATGCCTTCGAGAAGCCCTATTAGGGACGGAAGACAGATGTGCAGAGCCGCAGTGCTACGACACGCCCCCAGCACCCAGAGCCACCCGGCCTTCTCACCGCAGGTTGCTGCCCCGCCCAGACTCCTTGGAGCGTCCGGGCGGAAGCAGCGTAATTAACCGGTGTCCATGAAGATATGGCGCCGGGAACGAGATTCACGAACATTCTTAAGTATATGAGGGAGACCCGGATTAGGTGACGAGTTCCAAGGAGACGTCCAAGGAAGGAGGAGCCGACATCCCATCATCCCGGTTTCGATCAAGGAGCAGACACCCCTGAATAAGGGACGAATGCCGCCCGCCCTTGGAAAGCGGGACTGCGGGACCACAAGCCGCGCGCCCATCCCCTCGGGTTGACGGGTGCACGCGCGAACGCGTCCTGGCGGAACAGCGTAACCCGACGCACATCCGCACCGAAACAGAAAAATGGTGAACCCGACGTGAATCTCTTCTCCTTGATACGAAGACCGATGGCTTTCAGAGGTGTTGGAAGACCGGCGTGTTGCCTGGCCAAGCATTCAGTCTTACTCGCCAGGGGCTGGGGAAGTGAAATCGGGCACTCCGTCTCGCAACGTCGAGGGCCTGGGTTCCCCCCACGGAAGGCGTCGTGGCACTAATGGTTGGCTGTCGATTCCTTTTTCCTGTCAGTGTTAATGGGTCATTCTCCCTGCTTTCAGAAATCAGGTCGCCCGATCCAGTGCCCGATCGCCACCCGCCCACTGGCGCAGGGGCAGGGGAAACACCGACGCGGCTACTCCGCGCGGTCCCGCCCGTTCCACAGCCGTCCCAGCAGCCGCAATTGCGGGACGACCACGCCCTCTCTCCCCCTCGGAGGTCATCCAGAGAAGGGTGATCAACACCCTGGTGCGGAGATACGAGGAAGAGGGAGTCATCCCCACTAGGGAAATGGCTCGCCTAGGCCTTGAGGAGGCTGCGCCTCGCCACCACCGCCGCCCCCGAGGGCCGCGCAGGGAGGCACCGCTGCCTACCTCAACGTCCAATCGCTTCGGGAGTTTATCCCCGGAGCGCTCTGACAGTTCCCTTCCCTATGCGGATGAGGTGGATGATGCCCGGGATCACCCTATCCGGGATTCGCTCCAGGGATCCACGGTAAGGGCTCCCGCCAGGCCACGGCGACACCGCCGCCAGGCCTCTCCAGTCGAAGAGCGGGCTCTCCACCTGCCCGCGCCGCTCATCCCGACTCGTCTGTCTCGACGCCAACGTCGGGCACGAGCGGAAAAGGATGCCCACCTTGGGGCTCTAGCAACAGCGGCCGCATTGGCCCAAGCCACTGCTGGCTCCAGTCGCCAGGCCTCTGCGCATCCTGAGCAGGGGAACTCCTATGCCCGACCTGGATCGAGGCCCCGACCGCCCCAAAGGCAGGTTGGGTCGACTCTCCCGGTTGCTGGCACTGGCAGTAGCCACCGCGGACCACCTCGCGGTAGCGCTATTCACCGGCAGGATCTACTCTGTGTGGCCGATCCAGGAGGCATGGGTCATCCCACCTTCCGATCCCGGCCCGGAGTCCTGTCCGGAATCATCTCTCCCCGCGTCCCCTTTGATATCTGTCCCGGTGCCCCTCGCACCTTGGTTCCCAGTCCTCTTGGCCCCAGCACCAGTGCGGCCGGAGGACGCCAGGACAGAGATCAGCCCTGCCCCGAAGAACCACCCAGGGGCAGGAAGGCAAGGCGTCGACGCCGAGGGAAGAATGTTACGGAATTCCGGACGGAGATCCGACCGGTTCGCTTCTCTGATTCAGAGGCGGAGTACGATTCGGCGACAGAGCCCTTTCCCCAATCCCGCCAGTCAAGGGCAGGGGTAGGAATGCGGCACGTCAGCCTCGTGCTCCCCGAGAGCGAGATCGATGTGATCCCCGCTTCTCTCCGAAGGTATATCCCGAGTAACGAGGGCCTGGTAGACCCCCAAGGATCAAGCTTGCGGTTGGTACCGGCCCCTCCGGAAGTGCCTTCCGCCTCGATCGGAGAAGCCGGAGACTTTTTCTGGGGATCGACGGTCGAACCACGATCTGGTGCACCCTCGGCGAGCACCGATGCTACGGCAGGATGTTCGCTCGCCGGCCCGTCCTATCGTGATGTGGTAGCCAGGGCGCTGCCACCCTCAGAGGGCGGCCCGGGATATGGAGGCCAATCGTCCTGTTCGCCGTATTCACCGTCGGCCAGCCCGTCGGCCCGGCGGCCCGCCTCGGCACCACTACCAGTTCCCCGTCCGTTCCCAGCCATGGAAGAGGACCAAGGAGATCTGGGTCCCGATTTTGAGTCGTGGAGCTTCTGGACCGTCCTTGCAGAGGGCCACTTCCCTGAGAAGTTTTGGCCAGTCGCAGGACCGGGCTTTGATGCACCCGAATCGCTCACCCCGGATGAGTTCGAATGCTTCCGCCGAACTCTCCGGGAGACTCGCTCCTATCTTCACCGCCTACAAATGCCATACCCCGGGAGTCAAGCGCACCTGGAGGATATTGGTGAGCAGTGCTGTCAAATTGACCTGGCCATGCTCCCCGCGGTTCGGCACCCCGGGACATTTGGGCACCACGAGGCCCTCCAACAACGATGCGTTGAGTGTTTCCAAGTACTCCGCAAAGTTATCGAGGAAGCCACTCCCCACGTGTATATCTGTGGATGGGGGCAGTACGCTGCCCTACGCTTCAGTGTGATCCGCCGACAGCCCGATTCGCTGGGTGGCCCTGAGGGTATATCCCCAGGGACAGGAACGGTCAATATGGCTGACCTGTCGGGAGAGGGGAACGACTTGGAACTTCTCGACGGGGGCTTCCCCCCCCGAAGACAAGCCGTCGTCAGATCCATCGGTGAGAGTTACTCGTCATCAGAGGAACCTCCTGGGGCTCCCCGCACCCACTGAAGCACTGACGTTGAGCCGAAACGTCAGCAAAGGAAAAGAGCACAGCGAGGCTATAAAGCCCGCCGACCCATCTGCCTCCATGCAGAGGGCAGAGGAGGATCCCGAGAAGGCTACGCTACGTCAGCAGCTCGCAGAACAGAAGAAGCTGGTTGACCAGCTCCTCGCCGAGCGCGCTGCAGAACGGCGGCCTGACTACGGTGATCCTAGGCCAGGACAGCAGGGACCGGAACAACCGCTCCTCGACGAGACTCTCCCGGGCAACCGTGATTACGCCGTGTTCGCCGACAGGAGAGAGGCCATTGCCTATGGCAAGAGGGCGCGGTATGTTTCGCCACACCCTCCCGAGCGGCGTGACTACCTGAGAGATCCCGCTCGGATTCCTCCCGCTGCCCCAAGGGCCGCTCCGCCCGCCATCCCACGAGCTGCCGAGTTCGACGACCCGGTCGACGACCCGATTGAAGGGCCATGAAATGCACTCGTGGTTAGAGATCCTCTTCAGGACTGGAACCCATGTCCGGACGATCCGATGGCGGCACTCATTGCCCGCTTGGAAGCCTTGGAGACTCGGCAGGTGGCGATCCCACCGGACGGCAAGCCCTACCCAGCATGGGTGGATGACATGCCGGCGCCTCCGGGATTCGGGAATCCCACTTTCGCCCCCTTCAACGGAACTGGAGATCCGCCACAGCATTTAGCCCACTTCAACTCGAGGTGCGGGCCTATGTTGGGGACTCCGGCGCAGCAGGAGGCCGCTAAGCTTCGCTGCTTTGTTCAGACACTGGAAGGGCCAGCATTTGTCTGGTACAGCCAGCTCCCCGTCGGGTCGGTAACCAGCTGGGAGGACCTCCGTAGACAGTTCCTCTACCAGTTCAGTTCCACGACCCGGAAGACAAGTATCGCAGACCTCTTCAAGTGCAAGCAGAGGCCTGATGAGCGAGTCGCGGACTTCGTCGCCTGATGGAAGGGTCTCACGTATTCCCTTGACATGCCATTGACTCAAGAGAAGTTGCTGACAATGTGCGTCGGGAACGTCAAGACCGATCTGGTCCCTTCCCTGATCACTCAAAATTACCCCGGAGGGTTCAGGGACTTCTCAGACAAAGCTCAACGTCTTGAGGAAGCCCTGCAACAGGCCAGCCAGGCACACCCGCTGCCTCCTATGATTCCTGCAAGGAGAGTCAGCAGGGCTGAGCCCGCTGCTGTTGCCCAGATAGAGGCCCCCAGGCCGTTGGAGCTGCTGCCGGCGAGGCCAGCTCCACAGCCTCACAGGAACCCGCCTCCACGGGCTCAGTTCCCGGCCCAGCAGCGGCAGCCTCAGAACCGGCCGGCCCCTCCGCGTAATGTACCGCCGCAACCCAGGCGAGATAATCAGGGTCCACCTCCTCGGCCGGCCCCTCCAGCCCCTCGTCAAGACCACGCTCCCAGGGGCCCGCGACACCTGACTTACTCATTCCACGAGGATCAGGTCCCCGGTTATTTCCGGAGCGCCCTGGAGCAGAGGATTGTGCGACTGCCTGAGTGTTGGAAGCCAGAGGAGGCACATCTTACGAATAACCCCCGCTACTGCCCCTACCATCGGGCCCTGGGGCACACCATCCAGCGGTGCTATGTGTTTAAGGATTGGCTCCAAGACCAGATTAACAACAATGTAATCAGGTTGGGCCCAGCTCTAGCACAAGTGGCGGGCGTGTTCGTGGGATCAGATGACGATAGTGGCAACGAGGACGAATGGCAGCTGGTCTCCAACCGCGGATCCCAGAAGTATAATAACTGGATGGCCCGCAAGACGACCATTCGCGCCCATGGAATCATCCGTGCGCGCTTGAATCAGCCTGAGCCCCCAGAATCTGCGGGTGCTGCTTCGGCATCGTCGTCCCAGCCTGCCTCTTCCAAGAGGAGCAAACGGCGGCAGCGCAAGAAGGAAGAGCGCGCCCCGCCGGTTCCGCCACTATCCCGCACTCTCGGCGATTTCATGCCCCCAGAGATGGGGGTCCCTCCTCGGATCCGCCCGGTGATGGATGATTCGTCCGATGACGGTATTGGGTACGCTTCGGTTAACACCGTCGAGCTGGTAAATCCCTTTTCGGTTCCCGACGTTGAAGAACACCAGGTGGACCTCCCTAGTGTCCCCGGTCGTCGCTACAGTCGGAAGAACCGCAGCAACAGGAGTCGCCGGGGCACAGCCGTTGGTACCTCCAGCCAGGCCGTGCACGCCACTGAGACTAGGCAGCAGGCCCAAAACCGAGCTCAGCGCGCGCAGCCCCCCCATCCGGGGATGACGGATTCGCCTCCGCCACTGTTTGTGGTGTGGGACCAGGCAGAACCGCCTCAGCCGCGTCGCGACCAGCTCCGCCCTGCCACAAGTCCATCCCGGCCTCCTGACTCCAGTACGGTGACCATTTCCCGGACTGTGACCAGTGAACAGCGAGATGCGCCAAGTACTAGTCGGCCGCCGATCCAACCGGCAAGGCCCGTCATGCCACCAACCGCAGAGCAACCTCCTGCAACCAGGGGCTCGCGCTTGGCCAAAAAGTATGATGTCCTGAAGAACTTGGCCGACATCCCAGCAAGGCTCTCCATCCTTGAGGCTCTGCGCATGTCATCTGAGATGCGCGAGGCACTCGCTGAAGCCCTGAAAAGCCCCCTCCAGTTTGAGACAGAGGTTGCGGCTGCAGAGGCCTTTCACGCCGAAACGATCGAGGACGCCGAATGTCAGGCAGTTATCTCGTTCTCTGGTAAGGATGAAGACCCTCCTATACAGGGACACATTCGTCCGCTGTATGTCACTGGCCAGTTCAATGGCCTTGAAGTCCGGCGCTGTCTTGTCGACACGGGGTCCGGGATTAACCTGATTCCAACTCGGACGCTCCGGAGATTGAGGTTGTCTGAGGATGACTTGATTCCCTCCGACCTCAGGATCCAGGGGTACGATCGCACCGAGCAAACCCCGGTCGGCAAGATACGTTTGAAGACCCAGTTCGGTGACTTGGTTGCCAACACCGAATTCATGGTAGTCTCTCAGGACACTGCGTATAACGCATTGATGGGCAGGCCATGGCTTCACCTTCACGCGGCGGTTCCCTCGTCATACCACCAGTGCCTCAAATACTCCCTTAATGGTCGAGTAGGTGTGCTTCAAGGAGATGCCTCTCCTTTTGCCTCATGTGAAGCCCGCTATCTGGACGCGGACTATTACAAGAGCAAGGATAAGCAGATCCTGGCAGGTGAGGTTGAGCATGTCGCTGTTGCAAGTGATCCCTGGGCAAGTCTGGATGACGCTTACGTCCTCCCGATTCACCGGTTGGACGTCGCCATGGTCTTGACGGTCCGCGAGTCTCCTGATGAGATGGCCGCGACCGCCCGTGCCAGCACCAGTGGCCCAGCAGGATCTGGTAGCCCCAATGCAGTTGCCAACGCAGTCTCTCCCGTGGACGATCCCTCCCCGAGTGGAGAGGACGTGGAAGATGCACCCCCAGCCTTTGAGGAGGGCGTCCCCGCCACGGTCGATGAGTTAATACAGGTGAACCTTGGAACCGAGGCCGATCCAAGACCCACATTGGTTAGTGCCGCCATGCCCTCTGAGGAGCGGCAGCAGTACGTGGACTTTCTCAGGCAGCACCGTGATGTGTTCGCTTGGGGCTATGACGAGATGCCGGGGCTAGATCCTCAGGTAGCCGTCCACCGCCTTGGTCTCCCGGCGAACCATCGCGGGTTCAAGCAGCCTCCCGGGAAGATGCACCCGTCCCACGGTGCCATGGTTGAGGCCGAAGTTGACAAGCTTATCAAAGCCAACTTCGTGAGGGAAGTTCAGTACCCCAAATGGCTGGCCAACATTGTGCCGGTCAGGAAGAAGAACGGGCAGATCAGAGTCTGCATCGACTTCCGCGATCTCAACCGCCACTGTCCGAAGGATGATTTTCCCCTTCCAGTGACAGAGCTGTTGATTGATTCCACGGCAGGGTTCCAAGCCCTCTCCTTCATGGATGGATACTCCGGATACAACCAAATTCGGATGGCCCCTGAGGATGAGGAGTTCACTGCCTTCAGGGCCCCCCAAGGTACCTTTTGCTACCGGGTCATGCCCTTCGGCCTGAAGAATGCAGGTGCCACCTATCAACGGGCGATGCACCGCATATTCAAGCCAATCCTCGGCACACTGGTGGAATGCTACGTCGACGACTTGGTTGTCAAATCGCGCCAGCGTCAGGACCATCTCAAAGATCTTGAGAAAGTGTTCAGCTTCCTCCGGTCTCGATGCCTGAAGATGAACCCGTTGAAGTGTGCCTTTGGGGTCACCTCCGGAAAGTTCCTTGGATTTGTGGTAAGATACCGGGGTATTGAGATCGACCCAGAGAAAATCAGGGCGATTAGCCAGATGCCTCCCCCAGGTACCGTCCGGGAACTGCAAGGGTTCCAAGGCCACTTAGCCTATATACGCCGATTCATCGCGAATCTGGCCGGCAAGTGTAATCCCTTTTCTCGGCTCATGAAGAAAGGTGCCACCTATGTATGGGATAAAGAGTGTCAGACCGCTTTCGAGGAAATCAAGCAGTACCTGCTTCAACCTCCGGTCCCGATGCCGCCTGTATCCGGGAAGCCGCTGGTCCTCTATGTGACCGCCCTGGAACGGTCCCTGGGTGCCCTTCTCGCCCAGAAGAACAACGAGGGAACGGAGAATAGCCTCTATTACCTCAGTCGCATGCTCCTCGATGCGGAAGTTAGGTATTCCCCCATCGAGAAGAGCTGCCTGGCGCTCGTATTTGCCGTACAGAAATTACGGCACTACTTGCAGCACCATGAGGTACAGTTGGTTTCTCGGGTAGACCCGTTGAAATATATCCTGAGCCGGCCTATGTTGACTGGTCGTCTAGCGCGGTGGGCTGTGATTCTCCAGCAGTTCGACATCAGGTATGTGTCTCAGAAGGCCATCAAAGGGCAAGCATTGGCAGACTTTCTGGCAGCTCACCCGACCTCCGCGGATCAGCCGCTGGATCTAGGCTTTCCTGATGAGACCATTCTCTCGGTTGATCGAGCCGATCCATGCTGGCAGATGCACTTTGACGGTGCATCCCGGAGCCCCACCAGTAGAAGACTCGATAATCCTAAGCTCAACAGAGTGGGCTTGGGCATCGTCTTCATTACCCCGGAGCGAGCCGTGCTGCCATACTCTTTCCTGTTGTCAGAGGGCTGTACCAACAATGAGGCGGAATACCATGCCCTCATCACCGGCCTCGAGTTGGCTCTCGAGATCGACGTGCCCCGTCTGTGCGTGAAAGGGGACTCCGAGCTGGTCGTTAAGCAGATCAATGGCGACTACGTTGTCAGGAAGCCGGAACTTGTGCCATTGTTGGAGTGCACCCTCCTTCTGATGGCCCGGTTCCCTTCTCGGCCGGAAATTGTCCATGTTCCCCGGTCGCAGAACGGTCGAGCAGATGCTTTGGCCAGCCTCGCTGCGTCACTTGCGGAGCCTGAACAGGATAACCTGATCGTCCGCGTGACGCGCCGCAGGCTCATCGCTCCCGTTATCCCAGAACAAGATCGCGGCCCGTTGGTAAGTAACCTCACCACGGTTGCCCCTATGCCCGGAGCCCCGAGTACCCCAGATATGACAGTCGGATCAGCCCCTGATTGGAGGACGCCTTTGGTTGAGTACCTCCAACATGGCATTCTTCCATCGGATCGGGCCGAGCGCGAGCGAGTTCGACGCCGCGCATCGCAGTTCGTCCTCCAGAGCAGTTCCGGCCTGGAGCAGATCCTCTACAAACGCGGATTTGATGGTGTTCTCCTCCGTTGCCTTCAGGGAGTTGAGATCCCACGAGTCATGCAAGAGGTCCATGCTGGTTCATGCGGCGCCCACCAGACTGGGCCGAAGCTGTCCCACCAGATTCGGAGGTTAGGATACTTCTGGCCCTCTATGATCCATGACTGCATCGAGTATGCCAGGAGGTGCCATGCGTGCCAGGTTCATGCGAACTTTGTGCATCGGCCGCCGGAGCCTCTCCATACCACAAGGTATTCCTGGCCCTTTGCAGTCTGGGGACTGGACGTTGTGGGACCTTACCCGCCGGCGACAGCTCGCCAGTGCCGGTTCATTCTGACCGCCACGGACTTCTTCTCCAAATGGGCAGAAGCGATTCCGCTCAGAGAGGTCAAATCCTGTTCGATCGCTGACTTCGTGACCTCCAACATCGTCCATCGATTTGGAGTGCCTCACGCTATCCTCACGGATAACGGAACCAATTTCCGAGCAGCCGAGTTGAAGAAGTTGTATGCCAAGTATAACATTCGCTCGAACCATACATCTCGCTATCATGCGCAGGCGAATGGACAGATCGAGGCGTTTAACAAAACCCTCTCTAACATTCTGCAAAAGATGGTTGGTCAGAACAAGAAGAGTTGGCCGGAAAAGCTCCCCAACGCCCTCTGGGCTTATCGGACGACGACTCGCAATTCCACCCAGATGACCCCTTATTCCCTGGTGTATGGAGCTGAGGCCGTCCTGCCCATCGAGATCCAGTTGCCGTCCTTGCGCACTGCGGTCTACGACCAGCAAGCGCCGGACAGAGTTGCTGAAGCCCGTCTAGTCGAGTTGGAAGCACTGGATGAGAATAGACTTCGCGCTTTGCACAACTTGGAGAGGCATCAAAGCAGAATGGCTCGAGCTTTCAATAAGAAGGTTCGCCTCCGCTCCTTCCTGCAGGGTGATCTAGTGCTAGCCCTAAGAGCGCCGATGATCCCCGGTAGGAAGCCACCCAAGTTGGAGCCCAAGTGGGAGGGACCCTTTGTTGTCCACAAGGTCTATCCCAATGGCGCGTACTCCCTAGCGACTATGGATGGTGAGCGTGTCACTCCTCCCACCAACGCTAGGTTCCTCAAGCAATACTTTTCCTGAGTGTTCATCGTCCCGCATGACGCTAAACTGCACTTCGTCCCGCATGACGCTAAACTGCACTTCGTCCCGCATGACGCTAAACTGCACTTCGTCCTGCATGACGTTAAACTGCACCACGTCCTGCACGACGTTAAACTGCATTCGTCCAGGCTACAAGACGTTAAACTGTTCAGCATTCGTCCGCGCTGCAAGACGTTAAACTGCCAAGTGCTTCGTCCTGCATGACGCTAAACTGCACTACGTCCGAGCTACAAGACGTTAAACTGTTCAGCATTCGTCCTGCATGACATAAAACTGCCCCTCAAGAACTACGTGCGGCTTGATTCCCATCCTTATGGGATACGTAGGACCGCCTGAACATTCATGTTTCAGGCCCAGCCCCATCCTTCGGGAATTTCCATCCCATCTCGGGCCCTTGGTCCAGTTGCCTCTGGGTATGTGGCGTATGGTGTGAGGGCGGGGGATTATGCCCTCATTCACGTCGGTTTTCTCGCCACATTGTACGCCCCCCACGTTTGGGGATGCCTTCTGCTCCCCCCTTCTTTTCCCCTCATCGTCCTGCATGACGTTAAACTGCACTTCAAGAACTACGTATGGCTTGATTCCCATCCTTATGGGATACGTAGGACCGCCTGGACATTCATGTTTCAGGCCCAGCCCCATTTCCCGGGAATCTCTATCCCGCGTTGGGCCTCTGGCCCCAGTTCCCCTCCTTTTTGTGCGAAGCGTATCGCGTGAGCGGGGGATTATGTCCTCATTCGCGTTGGTCTACTGGCCACGCCATACGCCTCCCCTCGTGTGTGGGACTACCTCACACCCCTCATCGTCCTGCATGACGTTAAACTGCCTCTCAAGAACTACGTATGGCTTGATTCCCATCCTTATGGGATACGTAGGACCGCTTGAACGCTTGTGTTTCAGGTCCAGCTCCGTTTCTTGGTTGATCACGGGGATCTACCCTCTTTTGGTTGCTCTCAGGGTGAGTCCTCCGACCCTTCCCGGTGACCCGTTAACATGTTTTGGGTACTTCGGTCTATGACTCGTAGTGTCAGATTCAATCCCGACAAGTCCTGTGTTGCTTGTCAGGCCTCGCGCTTCCTCTTGTTCGAGCCTTCACTCAAAGGGATCCTCGTTAGCGGTTTGGGTACGATGCCTCAGTGCTCTCCTACCGCTCCGGGTCGATTTACCGGCGGGTCTTGGGCCGCAAATCGATATGAATCCTGCGATTGAGCGGTCGATGCTCGTTTGCTTGCCCCGTCTTAGGCTGACGCGATCGGATGTTGTGTTGCGAATGCGTCAGCAACATCCTTGATCGCCATGTCAGCTCCTTCAGGCTCTGAACATTGGTTGCGCAGTCCTCATCACACTCCGCCTTTGTGCGTTGTAGTGGAATCTTGACACTCTTTTCATACTGACCTTCAGTACACCTCTGCACGTTAGGCAGACCAACCAAGGTAATGATGTCGTTTGAGGCTCCCATGATCTAAGCACCAAGGATATATGCGGATGTTCTCCCCAAGGGCCATGCGTAGCTGGACCCTCGTCCCCATAAGGAGGGAGGAGTCGCTCGAATAATCGCGTTCTGAGCCCAGTATATCTGGAGGCTAGCATCTCTGCCCCTCGGGTGATGGACATACGCAGGCCCCTATCCCAAGACTCTTCTCATGGAATCGTGCGTGACCGCAGGGCTGGGTATGCTCCCACCTCCGCCGTACCGCGATAAGCGGATTCCTCCATGGTCCGAACCACACGACCTTAAACTGTGTTGTCTGGTCCTACCACACGACCGTAAACTGTGATCGTCTTGGCCGCCCGACGAGAAAACGGCACTGCATCGTGATGTTCCCCTCAGGGGGCACTCATGTTGGGCGCTGGTTAATAACCACGCCATTCATCAATGCCTTCCATGGCTTGATCATTGTGGCGACGCCAGAGATTTCTCAATCACAGGCATGTCGCCGCACGAAAAACCATTCATCTCTAAAGGACAAACAAGAAATATCAAATGCCGCTCCTTTTGTGTGCGAGGGTCAGACCCGCACTCTTCCCCGCGCTGGTGCCCGATTGTGTTGCACCGCGCTTCAAGAACTACGTGTGGCTTGATTCCCATCCTTATGGGATACGTAGGAACGCCCGGATGTTTGAAACTTCGGGTCCAGCCCCCCACCTCTTAGAGATTCCCCCTTCTCTGGGGAATCCGCCGCCTTCAGGTCACCCTCAAGGCGCGTTCCCCGACCCCTTGCAGTGGTCCACCGGTGTCAAGAGTACTCTGGTTTATTGCCAGGAGGGTCAGGATCCGCTTGCCCAGGTTTCCTCCGCTTTTCAGGCTTCGTGCTCCCTTTCATTCGGACCCATCGTCTACGCCCTGGGTGGAGCCCTCGTGAACGGTTCGGACACAATGCCTCAGTGCTCTCCCACCGACTCGGGCCGGTACCCCCAATGGCCTCGGGCAGCAAATCGATATGAATCCTGCGATTGAGCGGTCGATGCTCGTTTGCTGCCTCATTCCACCAACGGTTAGTGCGATGTTGATGCTGCTTTTCCGCCACGGTCGGCAGTACTCTCATATCGTCACGCCGGTGCTCCCGGTCCTCGAGTGAATGGCCGCATGATTCACATTTCCCACCTCCCATTCTGACCAGGCGAAACCTCGGCACTCTCGACACTATCCCTCAGTGCATCTTCGCATATCCAGGGGATATGACCAGATGCGGCGTGCTTTGAGGTCCTTATGGTCCGAGCTCTAAGACCTTAAACTCAGATCTCTCTTTATGGTCCGAGCTCTAAGACCTTAAACTCAGATCTCTCTTTATGGTCCGAGCTCTAAGACCTTAAACTCAGATCTCTCTTTATGGTCCGAGCTCTAAGACCTTAAACTAAGATCTCTCCTTATGGTCCGAGCTCTAAGACCTTAAACTAAGATCTAGCCCTTATGGTCCGAGCTCTAAGACCTTAAACTAAGATCTACCCTTATGGTCCGAGCTCTACGACCCTAAACTAAGATCTCCCCAAATGGGGTCCTACGTCCTGCATGACGTTAAACTGCACTCTCAGAACTACGTGTGGCTTGATCTCCAGCCTGATGGAGTACGTAGGAACGCCCGGGCATTCCGACTCGGGTCCAGCCTCAGGGATCGTTAAGTCCCGCCCCTCCTCGTCGCCGGCCGTCTGGCCTGACTTCGGGTAGAGTGGTGCAGTTGTGATATTCTCCCCGATTCAGCTCGGGATGCCCCATCGCAAGGATGGGAAGCGACGGTTTCCTCGTCAGAGAGGTGCTGTCTGAGAATTGAGGTGACTCACGGCCAGATTAGTGCATCCGCCTAATACGTTTTCCCCACGGTGGCGCAATTTTGAGAGCGTTGGATTCTGTCCGAACAAATCGTCACTTCGCCCCACGCTTCGCATGCCCTGTTGATCTGGATTTTCCACCCTTGTGTCTGAAGGAACCCCAAAGCGGTATTCATGATGACATGTGGTCCGCCTCCTGAAATATGAATGAAGGCCTTTTTCGGTCCATCTATTGCAGTTGTTATGGTCGATCCACTGTCCGCCTACCGTCTTGGGCATTTCCTGGAAGGCCGACCGTTGTGGATGTCCGGATTCGGGACACGCGATTCACCCTTTCTCATTTCCCTATGTTCGGATAAAATCTCAACGCCCCTAGCATTGTCCCGCTCGTGTGTTGGAACAGGTTGGGGGAATGGTACATTGATTAGGTCTGAGGTCTCCTTTCCTAGGAATGACCTCCCTCTTTTCTCCAGAAATCCAGGCCCAATTATGGATGCCTGATGCTTGGTTAACACTCCCGCAAGACAGTGAATTGTGGTTGAGCATATTAAACCAAAAGATGCAGATAAATATATTGATTCATACAGATGGATCAAAGTAGTGGAAGCAAATGTTTTGGGAATGGCAAAACAAAGCCCTTAGGGATTAGCGTGCTGAATGAGTCTTTCTAATGCCGCTACCCTTTGGCTGGTGGCCTCCAGAGCTGCTTCTCGCTCTCTGCGTGCCCTCTCTTCGTCGGCGGTCGCAGCACGCAGTTCGTCGATTCTGGCCTGTGCACGCTCCCGCTCGACTTGAATTGTCACCATCTGTTGGCCCGCCTCCGTCAGCTGTACTTGGGCGTCAACCAGCTGAGCTGCTAGTTGCTCCACAAGCTCGGTACACGTCGCGACGAAGGCCTCCTTCTCTGCCGCCTGCCCTTCGAGACGCCGGACTTCCTGCTCCGCCGCGAGGAGCGCCCGCGTGCTCTCCGACATGTCCCGACTTTGTGTGACGTCGGCACGCCGGCAGCTCTCGCGCATCTTTTCAGCCATGAAATCACGGACCGTTAGATGGAGGCGTTGAGCATCAGCTCCCCCGGCACACAGGAAGCGCAGCCAGGTCTGAAGTGATCCCATGCGCCCCAGCCACTCCGATGGGTCTCGCTTGAGGAATCGCTGGATGCACTTCCACCCCCTACGGCGCGTTATCCGGCTCTCCTCGACCGCCTCCGTGTCTGAGTCGTCCATCTCCTCGGGATCGGCAGGCCGGTAGGCAGGGAAGGCAGCCAGCAGGTCTGCTGCAGGGTCCGCCCCTGGGAGGTCCTCACAAGGGATAGGTTCCCCAACATCCGGGCGACCTTCTTCTCTCTCCCCAGCGGCGCTGACACCCTCGTCAGCCCCCGACCTCTCTCCGATGTCAGCACCGCCGGCGTCCGCAGCCCCCTGATCAGCAGTTGGTGGGGCCGGCTCGGTTTGGGAAGTCTGTTCCGGAGCAGGCGGCATGTCCACCACTGGTCCACTCGTAGATGGCCCGGGTTCGGCAACCCGATGAGCCTCCAGTGTTGAGATCACTGCGCAGGGCATGCCATGGTTAGTCACGGATCGTCAACGGCAAGCACCAGCAGTAAAGTAGGGAGACTTATGGGAGTTCGGAGCGTCATCTTCAGCTACCCCGGTCGCCGCAGGAACAGTTGCAGCAGGGGACCCCTTAGCGCTTGTCAATTCAATGATAGGTGTCTGGCCCCCGCCTTGTCCTGCTGGCGCCTCTCCTACTCCCGCTGAGGATGCCCGACCAACATCCATGCGCTCCTGAGAAAGATGGAGAAATGGGTTAGAAGCTGCATAAGAGAATGGATGAAGCAGATTGAGTAGGGATAGAAGCGGACCTCGAGGAGCTCAGTGACATCAACGTCGTCAGAGCCGGCCACCTCGCCGCTCTCCCGCGGACTCCCCTGATGGGATCTTCCCTCGGAGCCTTCATCCTCCCCCCATTTCCTCCTCTTCTTCGGAGTCGTTGCTATTGTCGTCTTCTTCCGGCGGCATCTGTTCCGGAGCGGGCTCGAGACCGAGCATCACCTTCACCAGAAGGGATGGCTCCGCGCGCTGACCACGTTGGCGCGCGTACTCGTCCATGGCCGTCAGATACGCATACTGCCGGTTGAAGTCCACCCTATCGGCAATGTGGAGGCGCCCGACCTCTGGCAGATGGATTCCTTCTCTGAGAATCTTTCGCCAGATGGCGTCGGTCCCCAGTGACTGCCGCAGGGTCATCCAGGCCGACCACAGCGCCGGGAAGACTGCATCGTGGGAGGGTTCGAGCAGACGTCTCACCTGCTTCCCGGGCCGCTCTTCGACCGCCGCATATGCCCCCCTCTCTGGGCGCCGAGGTCGTAGCGGCAGCCTGCGATGTGCCCGCCGCCGAAGTCCCTGCTCGCGCCGGCTCCGCTGTTTGGCGCGCCTCCGTTCTCCCCCGTGTGGCGGCGCCTCGCCTCCTTCCTTGACGCCTAGTCTCCGCACGGGTAACCTCGAGCCGCCGAACTAGCTTCCGCAAAAGCCCCTCAGGGTACGCGATGGCCCAGTGTTCGGCGTACTCGGTTGCCAAGCCTGCGTCAACTCCGGTAGGAGGGAGAGTGATGACGTCGCCAGAGCCGAAAGCGGTAAACATCAGCCACATCTGGCGAAGGACGCCAGGGTTCGTCTCCTCCCGGACAGCAGTGAATACCCTCTTCGGCATCCGTTGAAGGCACCCGAACTGCCTGGCGAAACGTGTCGGCACGTAAGGCTCGCAGATCACCTTCCTGTCGATCCGAGCCACGAGCACCCCGCCCCGCATGTTCAGGAAGTATTCATGCTGCTCCAGCGGACCCTGCCCATTGTCGATCATCTGGCCGACGGGAGTGGGGAACGGACTGAAGTTGAAGTTGGCATGATTGCCAATCCGGATCCGCACGCCCTCCTCACTTAGGGTCATCGGAGCGACCCCCACGATGTTCAGCAGGGAGGGTCGCAGGCCGTTGCCCGGAGGAATGATGGCGTTCGGAAACGTGTACCCACCGAGGTGAGCAGCCACCCAGCTGTGGAAGAACTGAAAGGGCCCACAGATCCTTCGTGGCGACCCCCCTCGTGAGATGCGTCCCAGGATGGCATACAGCCTCGCCAGCACTGGGACCCCGAGGTTGTATCTCTTGTTGGCGGCCATAGCGCCCGCCACCGCCAGTGTCGCCGGGCGAACGCCCATTCTCGCGTCCCGCACTGGCAGGAGCCACCCACTCAGAAAGGCGGCCAGGAACGCCGCGTACTGGACATTTGGGTCCCGGGCCTCGATGACGCGGTACCCCCATGAGCGGTAGTCACCCGTCTCCAGGACCCGCCAGTACGACCCGTTCCGGCTCCTCTGAGCTGCGGTCGGGCACCGCTTCCCCCTGCCTGGCATCTTGACCGCCGGGTCATGCTCCAAGAACTGGCCGAACCATTCCTTGTAGGCTATGTCCTTCTGGAAGTCTTTGATCCCGAGCCGCTGCGTAGCCAGGTCAAGCAGATGCCAGGTCAGGATGGGAGTCCGTGACCTGTCCTCCCAGATGTTCTTCGGTGGCAGGAACTCATCGTATTGGTAGCCCTCCAGCGGGATACCTCCGATGCAGTGGATGTCCCAGAGACCGATGCCGACCTCCCCATGGTGAAGATGGAAGGTGTTGGTATCCGAAGACCATCGGGTGAACAGCTCCGGCCCGAGCTCGGACTGCTGGTAGAAGTGGAACTGCGACGTCCACACCGCCTCGAACAGGCTGATGTACCGCAGCTCCTCTGCGAAGTGATCGCAAGTGTGGCGTACCCAGAACGCCCAGGCCCACTCACTGGTGAAGTTTCCCCCAGACCGCAAGTCCCAGTCCTTCAGCCAGCCCTTGGTGTCGTCCGTGACGCTCTGACGATATATGCTCGAGTAGAGGGATGGAGAATTCTCCGCAGTAGGCTCACCCCCATCAATGGTTCGCGTCCTCGGGTTCAGGACATAGACATCCAAGTGTCTAGTCTCCCTGGAAGGATGCCCATTGTTGGTGATGTTATAGCGGAGAAGCTCGTCCTCCCGGGTCACCCAGGTCCGCGGCGCATCAATCTCGAACCCTGGCACCGGAACCTCATCTAGGATGCCGAAGTTCCAGAGCGGCAGGTTGTCCAACAGTGGATATGTCTTCTGGGCCGGCGTTAGTAAGTCGAACAAGGATTGATTGTTGGAAACAATCTCCTTGGCTCCGTAAACCTCCTCGTTCGTCGCCATCTCAGCTCTGCGAGTGGCGGCATCCCCCTCATTTCCTCTGTGCGCGGCCATCTCAGAAGTTTCGGGAGTCGTGCGGGTTAAGGGATGAAGTGTACGGAATCGGACGAGGCTGGTAGAGAAGTTTGAAGGTTGGCGTGCAATCCAAGTGGGCGGCGCGCAATTGGGAAGACTGTCGCGCAAAGTTCCGGGTTTTCGCGCAAAGACAGGCGGAATCCGGACGGTTTTGCGCGACGAGCGGGCGAATTCCGCGCCGGAAAAGGCAATTTCGCGCACGAGAGCAGAGATGCTTATCGCGCGGAAGGCCAGTGTATGGCACGGAGGGACCCAGTGCCCCTATTTATAGGCGAGGCCGGGGTCCGCGCTGCGCGGAAAGCGCTTTGCGCGACCGCAGCGGCGAATTTCGCGACCGGCGCCCCTTTTTGCGCGCCTAAGTCCCGCGCCGCCCAGGACTTCGGCATTCCGGCGTCTCCCTCGGAACCCGATCGTTGCGACCTCTCGCCGATCAGATTCCGAGGGGGGGATTTTGTAGACGCCGGAAAAGTCCGTTGTTCCCAAACGAAGCTCCGGATGCGGAAAGCGAGGTCATATTTGGAGTCGGAAGAATGTTTCGGAGGGCCCGGAGGCCTTGCGCGGAATTTCAGAGGTCTGCGCGCAAAGATGATGATCCGCGCGCAAAACCCCCGGGATGCGCGCAACTCCCTTGCGCGCCGTGCCCAATTCCGCGCCCGCGAGGAGAATTCCGCGCTCGCGCCTTGGATTCCGCGCCCGGGGTTGCCTATAAATACTAGGCGACCCCCAACGTTTCAAAGGTTGCTGGAAGTCGAACGGTCTCCCGCGCGCGCAATTCAACCCCTTCCGCGCGCAATGCCGATCTTCAGGTAACCTCCTTTCTTTCGCGCAATAGAGCCTTGGGGTCCGCCTTCGCGCGCAATCCCCTTGGCTCATTTCCTTTGAATAAATTTCAACCCGAAGGCCTTTGCGCGCAAAAGAAGCCTCTTGCGCGCAATTGCCCCCGGGTGCGCGCAATCCAACCCGATTGCGCGAACCCCCCATCTTCAAAGTGGCCATTCGTTAGAGAATGAGCCGTTGCCCACGCGCGCTACCCGAAGCCCGGTGCGCGCAATCCCCATCATCCGCGCGCGAAGCGCTGGCCCAATTGCGCGCCAGCCCGCCATTTTGCGCGCCGACCCGCGGTTTTGCGCGCAAAGCTCCTCTTTTGCGCGCAATCCGCCAGGGTCGCCTCCCTTGACCCCCTTTGGGTACCCGCCTGCGTGGCGCCCGATGGTCTTCATCGCAGGTGCCCGCGTTGTGCGTCGTCTTTCCGTGCGGCCCCCCCTAGGCTCGCGCGAAGTGACACGGACCTACCGGCGGCTTTATCGTCCAGCATGACGCTAAACTGCACTACGTCCGAGCTACAAGACGTTAAACTGTTCAGCATTCGTCCTGCATGACGCTAAACTGCACCACGTCCTGCACGACGTTAAACTGTATACGTCCAGGCTGCACGACGTTAAACTGCCTAGCCCCCATCGTCCGCGCTGCAAGACGTTAAACTGCCAAGTGTTTCGTCCTCAACACACGACGTTAAACTGTACTTCGTCCGGCAAGACGTTAAACCGTCCGCTTCGTCCTTAACACACGACGTTAAACTGTACTTCGTCCGGCAAGACGTTAAACCGTCCGCATCACCCGATCCCGTGCCTCGTACGCAGGGTCTCCCCCGGTTTGGATGTGGCCCCCACCCGCTCGTCTCTGCAGGGATGTCGGGATTGTCCCCCTTTTGGGACGATTTAATGGGAGTGGCTTTTCCCTACGGGGGCAGGGTATTACAAACCCCTAGTTTCTCGTGGGAGGCTGCACATGTGTATCTCCATTGCGCCTCCCCACTACCGAAGCCAGTAGAGGGTGTGACTGGGATCGAGGTGTCTTCTGCTTTCGGTCCAAGTCCCTTCCAACTGAGTTTTGCCGCATCCGGGATGCCTCAAGTGCGTAAGTCCTGACAGAATGAACTACGTGGACTTTGATCCCTGTCTTCTATACAGGGTACGTAGGAAGCCTCTCTGAGGTCCAAGCCCGCCACCTGGTCGTCCCGGTCGTATTTACGTCGGTTCGTCCATCAGTGGACCCCTCCAGGGTTCACGCTTGCGTCGATTCACCTATGAATCCGCCCCTGTGGGAGACTGCCCATGTGTATCTCCACTGTGCCTCCCCACAGCCCCTTTTTTCCATCGTCCAGCATGACGTGAAACTGTGATCCACCCGGCCGTTCCACCCCCCTCTGTGCGAGGTGGTCCGGTTCAATCCTCCGCCCGGCGGCCTAGACCTCTTCGTGAGTCGGCTTGCCGACGTCCAGCATGACGTTAAACTGTATACCCGAACTACGTCGACTTTGATCCGTGCTAACGCGCGGTACGTAGGAAGACCCCACAGGGTCCAAGCTCTTCACTCCATCATCCATCCTGATCCTTACCCGGGCCGCCACATCCCGGTGGGGTCATGCCACTTCACTCCACTCCACGTTACTTGGGAAGCCGCCCATGTGCTGGCCCCAGCGTCGGAGGTTCCCCGCAAGGGGTTCTGTCATCCGATCCACTTTTCGTGTTGATCGGTCCGATGCTGTCCCCGCTGGACGTTAAACTCGCGGCATACCCCGTGTTAAACATGGGAAGCTGAGGAAAACCTCAGGTGACACAGTTCCCCGCACCTAGTACGGGATGCCTCAGGCCATCATGCCTTCGAGAAGCCCTATTAGGGACGGAAGACAGATGTGTAGAGCCGCAGTGCTACGACACGCCCCCAGCACCCAGAGCCACCCGGCCTTCTCACCGCAGGTTGCTGCCCCGCCCAGACTCCTTGGAGCGTCCGGGCGGAAGCAGCGTAATTAACCGGTGTCCATGAAGATATGGCGCCGGGAACGAGATTCACGAACATTCTTAAGTCTATGAGGGAGACCCGGATTAGGCGACGAGTTCCAAGGAGACGTCCAAGGAAGGAGGAGCCGACATCCCATCATCCCGGTTTCGATCAAGGAGCAGACGCCCCTGAATAAGGGACGAATGTCGCCCGCCCTTGGAAAGCGGGACTGCGGGACCACAAGCCGCGCGCCCATCCCCTCGGGTTGACGGGTGCACGCGCGAACGCGTCCTGGCGGAACAGCGTAACCCGACGCACATCCGCACCGAAACAGTCCTCAAAACACCTAAAATGGACTTAATCGATTAAGTAACTAAATATGTCATTAAAATAAACAAAATTAATGGTTTGATGATAAGGTAATAAACCTAAAAAATGTTCTTATGCAGTTAAATAATTTACATAAGTTTATTATCTTGGATTTCAAAGAGTGTATGTGAGGATTTGAACTCGATTTAAGGGATTTCTATTCATTATTTCCATTCATTGATACTTAATCTATTTTCACTACATGTTTTCTTTTATGGGGTGTATAAACTGCCTTGTGGGTGTATTTTATCATTCTTATATAAAAACTAAAGTGTTTATAAATCTGTTCAAAGTTATTTCATACAATTTTTCATTAGTTTAATAGTTATCAAGTCATAAGGTATTTTCCTTAAAAATGTTTTAAACATTTCTATGTTTCCATTCCAATTATTTTTATTCCATATAAAAGTTTATTTATCAATTCTTTCAAATAGAGATGCTATTTACTCATAAAAGGTTTATAAAATCATTTTTATACTACATTTTTAATTATTAAAAGGTTTAAAAAAGAATATTATTGTTATTTACTAAATGATTTAATTTTACCAAAAGTGTGAAATGAATCACTATTTTAACTTTTACAGCATGACCATAGTTTCCCACCATCATGAATTTACATTACTTTGATGCTTAATTTATTATTTTCCATGGTTATTTTAAAATAAAATCATTTCCCCATTTTTTGGAGAATTTTTCCTTTTAAATATATTGTAGCATCTGAGCCGGGATTACACTAATCCATCACCTCAAGCTAATTCTCCAAAAGGCCTCAAGCATGCCTCCCCATACAGTAGAGTCTATCGACTAAAAGCGATGGCCTAGGGTGTGATAGTGGGGAGACTATTCCCCTCCTATAAAAGTATAAAATATTAGAAATAACCAAGAATCATCTATAATAGTAAATAATCATAATGTGAAAGCATTAAATAGAATGAAATATAATCATTATATAATAATAAATGAAATGTAGTCAAGACCCAATTTCCCATTTCATATATACAACACTGATCTCCCACTGAGTCAGTCACATATACCAGAGTACATAAAATAACCTAAAATAAAATTATAGTAATCTAATACTAAATTTAATCTATACCAAATACCTAGTCTCCAGAAACTTAAAAACTACACCATCCCGATCATAAGAATCCAAATGAATAGACCTACTTGAAAATGAAACTCTAGAACTCAGCCCTATCAATCATGAAATCTATACTAAACCTGAAAAGAAAATATAAGTTATACATGCACACCAAGGTGCATGTACAGGGGTGATATATAATATCAGTAGGCCACCCCAACGATGAAACTATAAATCTATTTTCATAGGTGCATGCTCATGAAATATAATCATCCTAACCAAGAAACAACTAAAAATGATAAAGAAATAAATAAAATGAAACCAAAGTCGATCTCTGGACCCATGATCTCGATCAATTAGGTAATTTTTCATCATGTATATATATATTTATATGTGTGTGCTTAATATCATATATATATATATATATGTGATTTGGTAAAAATAATACAAATAAAAAGTAGTTTATACTTGGTTCCATAATCCTGATCATCTGTAAATCATGTAAACTGGGTATTGATTTGGATGTTGTACCACTCAAGCCGTATATAATTTAGTCAGTCATTGTGTCCAAAATCCTGATTGATAGGACCTAATTTGGACATAATAGAAAATTTTATTGATTAAACTACATAACCACAGGACGATTCATGTCCTAGAACTAGGATCACTCGTACTCCCCTCCAAACACTATAATAAAGGATTCTAGGTAATACCTATTCATCCTATAAATGGTCACTAAGTAGGATTTCATACCACTCAATCCATGTAAATCTATTATGATGTTTTATCCAAAGGTCACAGTCCATATAAATTCATGATATCACAGCTTAGAAAATACCTAAGGAATGACCCTTAGGTAATCTCTAAGGAATTCTCTCTGGATCCAAGTATATGATCGATATCCATTCAAATAATTGGCTCAAGATCCCACTCCCAGTCAAGTTTAGCAAGTTTATTAATGTAATTTTGTGTCCAACCAACCCTAGAGAGAATCCTAGATATCAATCGGGAGAGTTTAATCATCCTTTAGTTCATTAAAAATGTGGAGCGCCATGTCTAACACTGCTGTCAAGTAATCAATCTGGGAGAGCATAATCACCCCCCTTGCTTGGGAGAGAATAATTATCCTCGAGTATATATCATAATCCATGTCCTAGGAAGTACATCTAGTTATCCCAAAAATATAATATTTAAACATCCAGACCCAATTTCCAAATCCTTGGAAGTACCTCTAGGTGTCCCAATAATATAATAAACAATAAAAAGGTTCAAAAGATGGATCCCGGGAAGTACGTCTGGGCATCCCAAATCAAATATACCATCGCATCAGGCTCTTTATCTAAAAACCAAGACTCATATATGGTAATCATAATTGTAGCATGAGTAACCATGTGAAAGTATAAATAAAATATTTAGGGTGATCTAACACCTAAACCCATTGCTACTGCCTCAGACTCATGGGCTTATATGTTCGATATAGTTTTTAAGGTGACACCAACTACCATCTTTACCCAAACCCCTAATGCATTAGCTCAGGGTCGATCAAACATCAAGGTACCTGCTGATCCCCCTAAGGTCAAACCAATGGAGAGGCATCCTACTTGGGATCCTCAAAGTATATATATCACCATATTTATCCCTTTGGGGAACCTTATAAATAATAAGTAGACAAAGGCATCCTACACAAGATCATATACTACCTAGTAATGGTAGAGGCATCCTATGATGGATCCTTGGAATGGTATACATAGTTATAAGTATCCTACCTAGGATCCTATAGAAGATAAAATGAGTAGAGGTATCCTATAGGGGAACTTATAGGTTAGTATGTTAGTGAAGGCATCCCAAAGTGGACCCTCAGAAATAGTAGTAAGGTTGAGGCATCCTACCCAGGATCATCTAGTTAAAAAGAAAACATGGACACTTAGACCAAAAGAAAAATTCCTTGAAAATAATAATAAAAAGATATACGTAGCCCATCTCAAATCAAGGTTCTCACTCATATGAGATTTCTAAATTCGATTAATGGAGTAAGAACCTCTTTATTTAGGGAAATTCCCAAAACCCCTCCAAGAATTCCTCAAAACACCTCAAGGGTTTCAGAATCACATTTTATATATAAAGTTGCTAAAAATGTTCTAATCATGTGTTCAATTTGATATCTAGGGTATAAATATACTAGAAACCCTAAAAAGGGTTGCAAGGGAGGAGTACACGGTGGGTATACCCTGGTACATGGTGTGTACCTTTGAATCCTCACCTGGGAGAGTGTTTCAGTTGGACTTGGTGTGTAAAACTCATATAAACAGTGTATATATTTTGTATGTGGGATGTACCCTCTATTGGGTACCTGACCATGTACCTCACATGGCATGCCCATGTATTCTTCCTTGTTGTGTACTTCCACAAATGTGTAGCAAACTTTGGTTCTGGTCATGTACTTTACATGGCCAAGTGACCCTATTCAAGTTTTCTGGACAAGTAATTGTCTATAGGTCCAAGTAAAATTACATGACATGTATACCCTGTACATGGAATAAACTCCCAAAATATAAAATTCCTATAATGGGAAGAACAGACATCATGTGTTACTGAACTACATGTTGTGTGATTAGGATTTCTGAACAGAAAACCCCTCAAATCGGCCGGAAACTCCATTTTCTCACCAAAAGATATATATCGACCCTCAAGGGGTACAAATAGGTGATAATAGGTATTTAAAATAATAAAATGGTTAATATATGTTGATTTAAAGAAAAATCATAAAAACAGCTGACCTTCTGGTGAAATCTACCGAATCTTCACCCGTATCCATGCTCCATAGATGCCGCATGATGATCAGGCTCCTCTTGATCTCTTCAGTAGAACCTCTCTTAATTTCTCCCTATTTCTCTCTCTTCATCTCCCTATCCTCCCTCGGTCGAGGAAAAAAACCAACAGGGGGTGTGCATGAGAATCTAACGTAGAAAAGGAAATAAAAGTAGAAAAAATAATAAAAATAAAAGAATGAAAAATGGGCCCCAGGCCGGATCACTACAACAAAACTAGATAATAGATAAGGTTTTTTTAATTTTTTGGTAGTTATAATTTCCAGAAAACCATTTCATGATGGATTCCATTAGTTTCGTCCATTTAGAGGTCGTTTATGGGAATTGTAATGAAAAGTTTTTTAGCAGTGGTTTTTTTCTTTTAATGGAAATTTCCCCTATGAAATATTCCAATGAGAAAGAAGTGGTATAATCCTCCAATAAGATTAAAAATATATATTGGTAGTTATTTAATTTTTAACGGTGGTTTCTCTTCTCAAAAACAATCCAGGATATAACTGTGGTTTAAATCGATGCTAAATTTAATACTATATAATGGTGGTTTAAACCGCCGCAAAATAGCATTGTTGAAAAAAATATTGGTGAAAAAACTACGACCCCATAAAAGATAAAATAAGATAGATATTACATTATATAAATAGTAATAAAACTATTCCAGTCTAATAAAAACAGGATCAGAACATGTCAGGTTCAATTTATAAAAAACCATAAAACTAAATATACTTAATATAACAAGAATAATAACCAAGAATTAATTAACATGAATAATGTTATTTATTATTTTTATTGAGTTTATGTTTAGGTCTAGGTCACATATTACCATTCATTTGACCTTCATACTACATAAATGATATAAAGGAACCTAATTGGGGTGTTTACAAGCATGTCACAGACAAGTGAACTAAGTTATAATCATTTGATCCATCCATGATAAATTATAAAATGTTACACTAAGGAAAAAAGTGATGTTATCCCAATAAATTAGTGGGAATTTGAAATAGGTTGGTTGTGTTACTATAGATACCCTAGCTTTCATAGAATATAGTCTTGGGTGTATTTCTAACCTGGGAGAACCCTTTTACTTTTATGGTTGTTCTTGATATTCTTAATATGATCATTTTGAATAGTGAGTTATTAATTTTATCTTATGATTACCTATTCTTGGATTTTATTTATCATCATTTGTTAATTATTAAATGTATATTAATCTTTTATTGTACACATATGAACAATAAATTATTATTATGTTAAATTTATTTTTAATATTATGTTCTAAATAATATTTATAATAAAATATAAATTTTTTATATATCATTTATCAAATTAAATTTTACATATTGACAAAATATTAATATGTACTTGAAAACCCCAAAAATACCGTCACATAATCTATAGGGGTAGGATAAAAAAATTTATATTCGTGGGTGGTGATTCATCTAGTATAAAAATTGAACCCAATGGGTTTTTCTTATATTTATCATTAATAAATATGAAGGTAATATGGATGATCTCAATATGTATTGTGAGCTACATCTCTAAAGTATTTTAGAGTTCCTGAGCATGTTAATGATAAGAGAGTTTTATATTATCTCATGGTTTATCCACACTAAATAACAATTAATTTGATGGAATAAGTTGTTTCCATTAGTAATACTATAAGAAGAATACTCATTTGAAAAAATAATTTTAAAGATAATGGGGATGTTTCATCTTGTAGCATGAAGATATTTAAGATACTCATTATGTAGAATTATTATGGTAGATTATTGCATTAACTGAGTTTTAAGGTAAGATTACTATTGGAGAAGAGTTTTATGAAGTGTATAAAATGATGTACAATTTATCTCTATGAATAAACTAGTTTAAGTTCTATTGTCTGATATTCTACATGGAGAATTTTTTTAATAAGATTTTTTAATATTGAGGAAGAAGTTATGTTTCAATGGATAGGGATTCATTACAAGATGCATCTTATATTTTTGAGCTAATGTGAGATTTCCAAATGGAGATTTCACCCATGTTAATAGTTGATGGTGGGCCCTTGGATGACAAGTTCTATGTTATATTAATGGTGACAATATATGAAGATCTTGAGATTTCCCTAATAGGAGAATTGAGCTAAAAATATATATGTTTCGTAGATAAGAAAAATACTAGTGGGATGTCCAGATGCAAGATAACCAACATGTTTAGTTATCTAGGTAGTATTTTTTGAATTCCCAAGTGGAATGTAGAACTGAATAATGTTTATAAGTAGATGGAGAAGCCTAGATATTTTGAAAAGAACAATAAGAGTTGGGATTTCATGCAGTACGAAAATGAAATGAAACATAATGAACCTAATAATGATGAGTATAAGGTAAAAAATATATTAAAACATAGAAAATCAACCAAGAATATAGATTTCATTCATTGTAAGGGAAATATAGATATCCCTTAATTCAAACCAAAACATATTTTCTCAATCACTATATTAGTGTTAGTCTATTAGAATTTTAGTTACACATCTCCATCACTGAATCCAAAGTCAACCCTAATCACTACTTGATGAACTATGACTGGCATTATCTCTTTCTCTATCTCTGACTCTACTCACTGCTACCAGAACCTGTATGAATAATTACTTGAAATTAAATAGTGTTGTATATTTAAATTTAAAATTAAAACCAATAATATGGTTTCACTAAATGAATATAAATTTGTGTGATTTAGCTACTCACACAAACCATCTATTGATGAAATATCAACAAGGACACATCCATTCATCTTTTTATATAATGCAATAAAATCTTTTTGCAGAGCAATAACAGTTACATCTTGCATCTTTATATGATTCCCAGGTTCCTAGATTTTAATCACCTTTTGCTAAATTATGATTTTCATTGCAACAAAATGCCTATAAGAATCTCAAGGTATGGAGTTAATACAACTAGGAGTACATGTTTCTAAAATCCTCAATGAACTACCAAAGACCTTATATGGTAATGGTCCCAAACCCATCACATTCATGTGACCAGGATGCTCCCTCCCAAGGACTTAACCAACAAAATCATTAATGGAGACCGAGAAGGACTATGTGGGATTGGAATCACATAGTTCTTTTATTTTTACCTATAAATCAAATATCAGTCATATTTAAAGCAATAAATATTAAAAAAGTGACAACTGAAAATAAGTTATTTCAATGAAAAAGTAATTCATAACCAAATTCTTTTACAAGATCATTAACATGACTCCCATCATATTTTGTATAAACAACCAACAAAAGTTTTGTTCATGATAATTTCTTCCCTAAATTCTTTAACTAAATTAAATAAAGATAACTAAAAAATTTAATATATAAAATAGATAATGTTATCTTATAAATATTTTAAATAATGCAAATATTTTCATAATCGATCTATTTTTGGAAAATCTATTTGGACTGGCAGTGTGGGGGTTGATTTGTTTAGCTCAACTTGATATGTTTTTCCTTTAAATATACTAAAATAAATAAAATGTAACTTTTATAATAACATATGAAATTTATTCTACTTTTAATATACATTTATATATGTAAAATTATATTAATATAATAATATATATTTCAATTCTAGGTGCTTCCCGTGGAGATGGCTATCAACCAACCCCTTCAACTACTCTCTAGTTACCACTTCATGTACCTTATCATACTACTATTGTGTAATGTCCTGTATCCGGGTGCGACTCTACGGGTGCCCCGAACACGGTTCGCCACATGACCTCAAGTGCATTTCCCCAAATGCCAGAGGTTGCCGACTAGCAGCGAGGTCCCATGTCTGATAGTGGGGAAATTATGCCCTCATTTGTCAAAGTGTAGTGCAGCAAAATAAAATAAAAAGAATACAACATCAGCGGAAGAAATAAACCATACACATTATTATAACAAATTCAGTAAAATATAACCAACAAGGTATATATATATATATATGATGCAACATGTCTCAAGTTCTAATAAAACAGCCAGAACATGTTACATAGCAATACAATATAATACAGAGTAAAACAAAGCAGAACAAAACAGTCAGTAGCATCACGAGCCTAAGCCCGGTCCCATGCTCTCCTACTTCTGAGCAGCAATCAAGTACCTATATAAGGACCCTTTCCCTTATCCACACCTACAGAAACGTAATCTGTTTGGGCCGAAAAGCATGACCCAAATAGGGTGTGAGAAATAATTCCCAGTATGCACCCACCAAAGGCATGTGCTCAACTGTGTGTAAACATGCAACAATAGTGTGAAAAAGTAAATGAAATAAACTAAGCAGTACTCAAAATTAACTAAATTTACAATTTATATTTCCATTTTATTATTCATTTAATCATTCATTATAAAGAAACCACCATAGTGAATTTCTATGTAAACAGTCAGTGTCCTCAGACACACAAACCCTTACCCTCATGTAATCAGAATCCAACCCACAGGTAACCAGAATATTTCCCTCAGGCATTTCCCTCAGGAATAATAGAAATTTCCCTCAGGCGTATGAAGTTTCTCCCTCAGGAACAGAAGTCACTGCCCTCAGGCATACGAAAGGTTGCCCTCAGGAGAAATAGAACATTTCCCTCAGGCTAATACAGTCATACCCTCAAGCTATAGTGAAACATTTCCCTCAGGCACAAGTAACCACACCCTCAGGCTATAATGTAATTGGGCCATGCCCTATATTTAAACATGCAATTATTTACAATTCCTCTCGAGGAAAAATTAATGCATAAAGTAAACATGGCATACCCTCGGGTATCCTGGCCAAACGGCTAAACAGAGGAACGCACCCCCGGGGTGGTCCTGGATCCAAGCAGCAATCCCAAACAGCATTTTAATATCACATTTAATTATCTATACAATTCTAGGTATTTAATTCAACAAGGCCTCATCCATACGACACCCCATTCATGGGCGCGTATCACAACGGTACACAAAACGCACATCAGTTGGAAAATTAAACACCAATTCACCTACCTTAAACACCCAAGAACGGTATACCCGAATGACGCCTTCTGAAACATCCAAGAACGTCGTAGATATAAGGTAAAATAATTATCATTCAACCATAAATAACTTCCCTTAGAGGAATAATTGGCAAGAACTACGCAAGGAGAAGGGAGGGCTTACCTATGCGGTTCCAACATGATCGACGGAAGCGGAAATGGATTCCCGGTGCTCGATCGGTTGATCCACGAAGATTCGGTCGTCCTCTCTAGAGCTCTCGTCTAGTTCTAAGCATCCTCTGTGAATAGAGGAGGATACTTCCCGTTTTAATCAAAAAAAATACACGGCGTGTACTCTTAAGTACACGACGTGTGCTTTCAATTTTGTAACTATTTCACTGGAGGCTTCTTGCCAGCATGGTACTGTTCAACTGTCGACATGAGTACACAACATGTATGCCTCTATAAATGGCGTGTATTTCCGCCCAGCTGGCCATCACCTTACTATTTTCCTGCTGACTGACTACATTGCGTGTAAATATCCATTACACGGCATGTAGTTAGTTTTTACACCCTTCGTCGCTGACATGGCTACACACCCAGTGTACTCATCCCACATAGCCAAAAGTACATAGCGTGTGCAAAATTACATGGCATGTAGTCCCAAAATTTAGGATTTTTCCCCATTTTCCTTATTTTCTCAAAAACACTTAAGGAAAGGAGAAAAGAAGAAACCTGTACCTCAAAAATAAGAATCGGGTTCTTACAAAATTCTCCCCTTAAAGCAATTCATCCCTAAATCACCCTTCCAAGGGTGGCAAAGATAAAGCTCAAAATAGCTCTGGCCACTGAGCATGTACGTCAGTCTCCCGCTCCCAAGTTTCATCTTACACTCGTCTATGCTGTCATAGTACACGTACCAGAGGAACTGACCGGCCTCGGAGAACCTTCATGCTCCTATCAACAATACCAATCGGATGCTCCTTAAAGGACACATCTAACTCAATCTCAACCTCCTCGGGCTGAAAAACGTGAGATGGGTCTGAATGATAGTGACACAACTGAGATACATGGAAGACGTCGTGCATGGATCGGTACCTATGTGGTAACTACAACTGATAGGAAACCAGCCCAACTCTCTCCAGAATCTAAAATGGCCCCACATACCTTGGTGAAAGTTTACCCTGTCTCCTGATTTTCTAGTGTCCCATCCTTGATGAAACATGCAATAAAACCTAATCCCCGACCATGAACTCCAAAGATCGTCTGTGGCGATCAGCATAAGATTTCTGACGAGACTGTGCGGTAGCCATCCTTTTCTGAATCAACTGAACCTGCTCAAAAGTCTCCTGCACGAGACGTGGTCCCAGTAAATCTGCCTCACCTACCTCTATCCAGCACAAAGGTGATTGGCATGGCCTTCCATATAAATCCTTGTTAGGTTCCATCTCAATAGTTTCCAAAATACTATTATTATAGGAAAACTCGATTAGGGGTATGTGCTTCTCCCAAGAGCCCCCAAAGTCTATGACGCATGCACGAAGCATGTCCTCGAGCACATGTATTGTACGCTCTGATTGGCCATTGGTCTGAGGGTGGTATGTTGTGCTCAGAAGCACTTGTGTACCCATTTCCCTCTAAAAACTCTGCCATAAGCGAGACGTAAAACGGGCATCCCTACCTGAAACGATAGAATGTGGGACCCCATGAAGACGTAAGACCTCTCAGATATATAACTTTCTGAGCTCGTCAACACTGAAGGTCTCCTTGATCGGAAAAAAGTGAGCTACCTTCGTAATTTTGTCCACAACAACCCACACGGCATCATTGCCTCTAGGTGACCTTGGAAACCCAGTCATGAAGTCCATCATGACATCGTCCCATTTCCACTCTGGGATGGGTAACTGTTCTAATAGTCCATCTGGCCTCTAATGCTCCGCCTTCACCTCCTGACAGGAGGAACACCTCGTAACAAAACCAGCTATCTCTCTCTTCATACCCGGCCACCAGTACTGACGTCTCAAGTCACGATACATCTTAGTAACTCTGGGATAAACTGCCCAAGCTGAAGCATGAAACTCCCGCATCAGCTCCTCACGTATATCCCTTGAAACCCACACTCATCCATGGAAACATAGAATTTCATCATCGCCTATCGTCCAACTAGAAGGAGGGTCCTCACTTGCCACCAACTCCAGTAGAACTAGGCCTTCTGAATCAGATAGTTGTCTCATCCTCACTCGATCCAGGAGGGTAGAAGTCACAGCTAAAGATGAAAGATAGGTTTGCCCCTGACTGTCGTGAACCTCCAAATGCATCTCAGAGAACAAATCCATGAGCTGCCACTCACCACTGGCCTCCTGCACAGCCTGTATCTGAGTCTTTCTACTCAGTGCATCATCTACTGCATTACCTTTACCAGGTGTATAGGAAAGATCAAAATCAAAGGACTGATGGTATTCAACCCACCTTCTCTACCTCAGATTCAAGTCACGCTGAGTAAAAATATACTTGAGTCTTTTGTGGTCGGTGAAAACCACAAAATGATCTCCCAATAGATAATGTCTCCAATAGCACAACGCATGCACAACTGCAGCCAACTCGAGATCATGCATTGGGTAATTTCTCTCATGGGGCCTCAATTGTCTAGAACCCTACGCAACAATTCGATCACCCTGCATCAACACTGCTCCTAGCCCAATTCCTGATGCATCATAGTAAACTGTGTAGCTCTTCCTTTGCTCTGGAAGTATCAGGACTGGTGCTGATGCCAACTTCCCTTCAGATCCTGAAAGGCTGTCTCGCAAGCTTTCGACCAAACGAACTTCACACCCTTCTTAGTCAAACCAGTCAACAGTGTTGTTAAGCAGGATAAGTCCTATATGAAGCATCTGCAGTAACTATCCAGCCCTAAGAAACTCTATATCTCAAACATGTTCTTATGATTCTCCCAAGAAACTACTGCTCTCACCTTCTCTAGGTCTACTGCAACTCCTGCCTCTGAGATGATATAACCCAAGAAGTGAATTTGGTCCATCCAAAAGTGTCACTTTGAGAGCTTAGCATATAGATGATGCTCTCTCATTGTACTCAATACGATCTCAAGATGGGTGGCATGGTCGTGTCGAGTGTGAGAGTACACCAAGATGTCATCCATGAATACTTCCACAAAAGAATATAGATAAGGATGGAACCCACGATTCATCAGAGCCATGAAAACTAATGGCGCGTTCATGAGTCCGAATGACATAACCAAGTACTCGTACAGACCATATCTGCTCCTAAAATCTATAAGCGGTATATCAGATGGTCTCACGCGCAGCTGGTGATATCCTGATCTCAGGTCAATCTTTGAGAACACTCGTGCTCCATGAAGTTGATAAAAAATATCATCAATCCTCAGCAAGGGATACTGGTTCTTAATCGTCAACAGGTTCAGCTTCCGATAATCCACATAGAGTCTGAGGGTACTGTCCATCTTCTTCACAAAAAGGACTAGAGAACCCCAAGGAGAAGTACTGGGTCGGATAAAACTTTTTTCCTATAACTCCTCTAATAGCCTCTTGAGCTCCTGAAACTCTAGTGTTGCCATCCTATAAGGAGGAATGGACACTGGTGCTTCCCCTGGCACAAGCTCGATAGAGAAATCCACCTCTCGCTCCGGAGGTAGACCTGAAAAGTCATCCAGAAATACATACCTGAAACGATCAACCACTGGAGGGAAATTTGTTTCACAAGTCCCTTGATCATCCAGATATAAACTCGCAATCTGGTCTGTGACTCCACCTCTCCCATGATGCTCTAGTCTAGCTCGACTCGCCTGAACATCCCACTCACCCTTGTATAGAAACTCTCTTCCCTCTAGTGATGTGAAACTCACCCTGCGATGATAGAAGTCTACAAAGGCTCGAAAGGGAACCAACCAGTCCATCCCGAGAATGACATCATAACTCATCATCTCCAAGACATAGAGGTCCCAAAAGAAGTGACACCCACCAACCTCAAGGGGGGACTCCTTGCACGGACGCACACCATCTTTTCTAGTCCCCAACGGAGTGTCTAGTGTCATAACAGCAGAAGAAAAAGAAACACAGAGTCCAAGGCTCTCCACAACAGGCACAGATACAAATATATGTGTAGCACTCGTATCTAAAAGCACTTAGGATAAAACAGAAGCTACTAGAATAGTACCTCTGACAGTAGAAGGTCTGGGATTCTACTCCTACTGGGTCTATTACACTACATATGTCTGCCCAGTGCCGCGGCCCTATGACACAGCCTGGCTACCTTGAGTTGTCCCACCCTACTGCCTCTAAGATCCTAGTGTCTGGCTACCACGGCCACGACCACCATCTATGCCTGCACGCCCTGACGTATTCCAGTTTTCCGACTAGTAAGAAGCCACTGGTCCTGCTCCTGCACGCAGAGTCTACACAGAGCCCCTCTCACTAGCCACTGGTGGAAACGCCCTGCAAAATCATTGTAGATGACCCATCTTGCCACAATCTCGGCACTCCACTGGGTCTCGTGGACACTGAGGTCTCTTATTCCCCTCCTTACCACACTGGTAGCAAAAGACCGGCCCACCTGAAGAAACTGCCTGGCTAGTACTGCCACCGTGAGAGAAACTCATCTGTCGCTTCCTCTTCCCAGTAGAAATAGTACCAGAAACTAGTGTCAAACCGCCCTGGCCCACACCACTAGCTTCCCACAGGTTGTGCTCTGTAATTAGCACCAGATTCATAATATCATGTAGTGTGGGAAACTTGAAAACATTCACCAGTGCTCGGATGTCATATCGAAGACCAGCCTCAAAGCGTCTGGCTCTCAACGTCTCATCACCCACCAGCATGGGTGAAAAGCACTGAAGCTCGGTGAAACGAGCAGAATAATCCATCACAAACATAGGTACATGCTGTAGATTCATGAAGTCTCGAGCCCTATCTGCCCTCAGCATCTCTGGAGAGAAGAAGTCATAGAAGACTGCCTGAAAATCTTCCCACTCCATGTCCCTGTGATGCTCTGACTGGGTGGTAAAATCCCGCCACCTCTTGGCGGAATCAAGAAGCATATACGTCACGAGCTTGACCCCCCACCCTAGAGGCGTCTCAAGATTCTCCATCCAAGATTTTGCAGCCTGTGGTTCTCCATCCCCTGAAAACATAGGCGGATGCTACTGCTAGAAGATACGAGTCAGCTCGGCCATAGATGTGGCAGTCGACGGTGCTCCCTGAAAGGTCTGCATGAACCGCATAAAGCCTTCATGGAACTGCGTAACTGCACCTATATCTGGTATAATGGATGGTGCCGCATCTTTCTCTGTTGGAGGATCCACTGGTATCCCATGGCCCACCATCTCTAGAGTATAATCATTGCCCCTCTCCTGGAGAACAACGCATGTTCGTATCAGCGGTATGACTCTGCAAGGTCAAACGCACACCTTAGATCAAGATTTATCAAAGACTAAAGTGAAGGAACCCTAAAAGGGAAAAAGAGGAAGAAGGAATTCAAAATTTGCAAAATAAGACTACACGGCATGTATAATGACTACACAGCGTGTACATGACTTATCTTCCACTGCCTGGGTCCTTCTACACGGCTAAGCTACACGGCTCCTGTTGAACAAAGCTACACGGCGTGTATATAATCTACAAGGCGTGTATGGTGTAATTTTCCAACTGGTCGTGTCGTTTTTGACATGGAAGACTACTCATCTTGACACTACACGATGTGTTACACCCGCACACGACGTGTAAACCACCCCGTTTCCCAGCCACACGGCTAATTCCACATGGTCTATCCTCAGACAAGGCTACACGGCGTGTCCCAGAGGTACACGGCGTGTAATAAACGAGCTTCCCAGAACCGTCTTGTTAGTTACACGGCTGGACACACGGCTCACACTACAAGGCATGTTCTACATAAACACAAAGTGTATACGAAAGGATTACACCAACCCGTGTAGTTAGTTACACTTCTGAATCACAGGTCAGACTACATGGCGTGTTCGACATTGGACACAGCATGTATGTCTAAAGGTCTCCTCCGTCCGTGTTGTTAGTTACACGGGAGGACTCTGGGTCAACACTATATGGCGTGTACAATGACTACACGGCGTGTTCACCCCAAGCATTTCCCATCCCCGTGTCGCCACCCACACAGTTTGTGACGCGGGAAGAGACTACACGACGTGTACTAAGGGTACACGGCGTGTACTCAAAAAGTTTTCTTTTCATCCTGAACAAAAGAACATACACGGCGTGTTTAAGGTACTATACAGAGTTTATACTGGGTTTTCCGGAAAATATGCCTCAAAAACTTCTCTGAAACCCAAAAAATACCAAAAAACAGCACCTAAGTGTCAAATTCCAACCCGTGAGGGCCCATACTCCCCACAAATCAAAGTTTGACATCTTATCTGTGTTATAACAAAATAAACAGCTAATGATCCCCCAAATTCTGGTCAATGAGGGCCCATACTCCCCAAAAACCAAAGTTTGGCGTCTATTATTTCAACAGGCTCACATAAACGAACCCTATCACATATCAGGTATTTATCAAATAGCTATCACAACTGCATGATTTTCTGGCACAACAACTTTCACAACATCATGAAATTTATAATGCACCTACGTGTCATGGAACTATGCATGGAATGTGATTTCTAGCATGTGCCTAAATGATGCATGAGATGGAATACCCTCATCTCATCGGGTATCAACTAAATAGAACCCATGGAAAAAATATAAACAACACAATCTCAAGTGTGTCACCCTACGGTGAAATCAAATCAACTGTAAAATTTGAAAAATCAAAAGAATTGAAAAAATACAAGGTAGATTGGCTTTTCCCTATATATGGGTTTGCTATGCCCGGGCACATCTTATTACCAACTATTGTTTCTGTCCTATCCCTGACTAAGGCTCCAAATAGTAAGTCAAATAAAAGAAACTCCTTTGATACCACTTTGTAACGTCCTGGATCCGGGTGACACTCTATAGGTGCCCCGAACCCAGTTCGTCGCATGACCTCAAGTGCATTTCCCCAAACGCCAGAGGCTGCCGACTAGCAGCGAGGGCCCAGGTCTAATAGTGGGAAAACTATGCCCTCATTTTTCAAAGTTTAGAATAGCAGAATAAAATAAAAAGCATACAACATCAGCAGAAGCAATAAACCATACACATTATTATAACAACTGCAATAAAAGATAACCAACTAGGTATATAGATATGATGAAACATGTCTCAAGTTCTAAGAAAATAGCCAAAACATGTTATATAGTAGTACAATACAATACAGAGTATAACAAAGAAAAACAAAATAGTCGGTAGCATCGCGTGCCTAAGATCGGTCCCATGCTCCCCTACTTCTCAACAGCAATCTAGTACCTATATAAGGACCCTTTCCCTTATCCACACCTACAGAAACTTAATCTGTTTGGGCCGAAAATCATGACCCAAAAAGGGTGTGAGAAATAATTCCCAGTAGGAACCCACCAAAGGCACATACTCAACTGTGTGTAAACATGCAACAACAGTGTGCAAAATTAAATGCAATAAACTAATAAGTAATCAAAAGTAACTAACATTACGAGTTATATTTCCATTTTATTATTAATTTAATCATTCATTATAAAGAAACCACCACAGTGAATTTCTATGTAAATAGACAGTGTCCTCAGACACGCAAACCCTTACCCTCAGGTAATCGAAATCCAACCCGCTGGTAACTAGAATCTTGCCTTCAGGCATTTACCTCAGGCATAACATAAATTTCCCTCAGGCATACTAAGTGTCACCTTCAAGCATAGAAGTCACTGCCCTTAAGCATACGAAAGGTTTCTCTCAGGCAAAATAGAACGTTTCCCTCAGGCCAATACAGTCATGCTCTCAGGCTATAGTAAAACATTTCCCTCAGGCACAAGTAACCACGCCCTCAAGCTATAAAGTAATCGGGCCATGCCCAACATTTAAACAAGCAATTATTTACAATTCCTCTCAAAACAAAAGTAATGCATAAAGTAAACATGTCATACCCTCAGGTATCCTGGCCAAATGGCTAAACAGAGGAACGCACCCCCGGGGTAGTCCTGGATCCAAGTAGTGATCCCAAACATAATTTTAATATCACATTTAATTACCTTTACAAATCTAGGTATTTAATTCAACAATGCCTCATCCATATGATACCCCATTCAAGGGTGCGTATCACAACAGTACACAAAATGCACATCAGTAAATTAAACACCAAGCCACCTACCTTAAACACCCAAGAACGGTATACCTGAACGACGCCTTCTGAAACGTCCCAGAACTTCGTAGATCTGAGGTAAAAGAATTCTCATTCAACCTCAAATAACATCCCTTAGAGGAATAATTGGAAAGAACTATGCAAGGAGAAGGGAGGGCTTACCCGTGCGGTTCCAACGTGATCGACGGAAGCGGAAACAGATTCTCGGTGCTCGATCGGTTGATCCATGAAGATTCGGTCATCCTCTCCTAATCTCTCATCTGGTTTTAAGATTCCTCTGTGAACATAGGAGGCTACTACCCATTTTATTTTAAAAAAACAAAATACACGGTGTGTACTCTCAAGTACATGGCATGTACTTTCCATTTTTTAACTGTTCCACTGGCGGCTTCTTGCCAGCGTGGCACTGTTCATCTGTCAACATGAGTACATGGCATGTATGCCTCTATACACGGCGTGTATTGTCGCCCAGCTGGCCACTGCCTTACTATTTTCCTACCGACTAACTACACGGCATGTAAATATCCACTACACGGCGTGTAGTCGATTTTTACACCCTTCGTCGCTGACATGGCTACACACCCTGTGTACTCATCCCACACAGCCAAAAGTACACAGCGTGTGGAAAAGTACATGGCATGTAGTCCCAAAATTTAGGATTTTCCCAATTTTCCTTATTTTCTCAAAAACACTTAAGGAAAGGGGAAAATAAGAAACACGTACCTACAAAATAAGAACCGGGTTCTTACATATTGAGTGTTCAATGATGTATCATTGAATTCATTTCATAATCTCAATTTAAAATGTTTCCACTTGTTACCAAAATTTTTTAACATCCACTTTCATGTTGTATGATTAGAAGTGGAATAGTATAATAACATTTATACAAAAAGATTCATTTTTAAAATATTATAATATAATTACATAATGACATTAAATTATTCCACAATGTATTAAATTTATCTTTATCTTGGATTCAAAGACTTCGTTCTTCCAAGATTTAGGAATATGCCTCCAATCAGAATAGGTAATCGGAAGGGTAACTTTATCCACTGCTAGCTGGTCTAGAATCATTCCAAATAATCTCACAACATCATTTATGGGGAGCCCATAATAATTAAATGATATAACTATCTTAAATCCATTTAGATTCTATATATCTGAACTTTTCATATTTAGCTCGATAGTAACATTGTTTTCATATTTTATGAAAAAATATTAGTAGTTTGAAAAAAGTGTAATCAATTTATTCATATTAAAATTCATAACTATAACGTTCACCCTCCAATATCCTTAAAAAATAAACATGAGTGAAGGCATGTTCCATTGATACTACACCTTATGAATGGGGAGGAAATGTCTTAGATACTGATGGAATGGAGAAGATAGGTCTAGAAGATGCTAATGAAATGGAGGAGGGTGTGAGAGACCCTATCGGGGGAAAACATAGGGTTTCTCAAATTCTATAATGAGGGAGATTGATGGATCATCAACTATTTTTTTAGTGTAGGGAACATCAACTGGGAGTTGACTTGGATCTGTGAAATGATTCTTAATTGGAATTCCTATCATTTAATCAAGTAAAATTAAATTTAAAACATATATATCAAAAAAATTATATAGAATGAAATAGAAATGATAACATATTCACAAAAATGGTAACAAAATATACATAGCTATGATAATGAATGACTATACATATAACATAATTTTTTGATAAATTATTATATGATTGCACATACAATCATTTTTTCCTTCAATCATTTCATTGTCATGCTCCATCATTACTTCATCTACTTCATCCACCCTTAAAATACTAATAATTTCAATATAATTATGGAATAATAAGTTCACTTCTTACTATTGATGGGATTCAATGTTAGATGTCAAATATTCAACTTTATCATCCATATCATACAAGTATCTTTTTTTTATACGAACGAATACACTCCACCATTCATCAATTACATATTCCACATAATAAACCAGTTTTTCTTATGATGAGAATATTTATGGATCATGTAATTCATATTCACTGACATTCATCAAGTGAGAGAATTTTATATAAGTAAATTAAAAGGAATATCTTTTAATACCCCAGTTAATATCGACCCACTTTTATTTGAAACAAATAACATAAAATTTTTTATTTTAGTTTAATTCTATAATAGCAGTCAATATTCCAAAATATTAAAATTTGGAAACTGTAAATATAACACTATTATGTGTTTTCTAACCATCTTCCCAATCAACTATATGGAATTTAAATCCATTCACACTGTAAGAGTCAAAATTTCTTGCATGTTTTAAAGCACCTAAATCCAGAAACTTCAAATTTTCTAACAACTTAGCATGAGTATCAGTATTCATGATCTAAAAAAGTAACACACGTTATTATATTTAAAAAATATATGTTCCAACCTAATATACATATTTATTTCAATATTTATGAACTTACACAATGTGAAAACCATTCTACAATATCTTTATTAATATCTTTTGTTATATCTTTCGCATTCCGTGTTCATATTCTCGTTCATCTCTTTGTTTTTATCCTTATATCTTCAATAAATGTATCTATAATTTCAATATTTAGCAACACATATATATACGTTCCTATAATAGTTTCATTTCTATCACTGTAACATTTGAGATCCTCCTAGCTGGTCGGACAATAGTATGAGAGATTTTTTATTTAACATATAGTTGAGATTGATTTGATGTGTTTTCACCTCATCTAACTTGATTTAATCATTTCTAAATATCATCCAATTATCTAGAATAAAAGTTAAGACACTCCTCTTCTAAATATCCACCAAAAATGGATCCTACAGTTTGAGCTTTATTTTTCATGTATGATTTCAAATGAACAATATATCAATGAAAAAAAAATATATAATTATGTATTTAATGAAATTACAAGAATCTTTTATATAAGATGAAAAATATTTAAATAAAGTACCTCTCAAGTGGATACATCTATAGATAATGTATGGTTCCACCTAATTTATTTTCCTCTACCAAATTCATAGTTAAATTCACCATATAGTAAAAAAAATATAGAGGAAATAACATATCTGTTGCATAAAGTGGAAGAAAAAATATATCTTAAACATTGTCAAGCTTAGATGTTTGTAGAGTTTTATCACATAGTTATATGAAAAATCTTCACAATTTGACTACAACTATAGTAACATTTTCAGGTAAAAATTTATGAAAAACTAATGGTAGTAACTACTATAATAATATATGTGAATCATGAATTTTCAATCCATGTAACCTATAATGATTTAAGTCGATGGACCTTGAGATGTTACCAAACTACCCATAAGATACCTTAAAATGGTTTAAAATTTTATGGAATGTATCTTTATCCCTATTTTTTATTACAAAATTTTTTTAGTATACTTTATATTCTCAAATGGCCATAGATAATGTTTTATATTCCTTATTTATAAGTACTTCCGAGCATTGAGATGGTCCTTCAATTTTCCATGGTCATTATGAAATGTGAAGATAAAATAGTCCCAAACATCCTTCTCAATATGTATAACATCATGATTATGACGTAAAAAATTAAATTCAAAAATTGGAAGTTTAAAGAATATAATTTTTTTCCTTCCATTATTGCATTCTGATTTCAATTGACCTTGCAATTAAAACTCATTTCCCACTATCATTCAAATGATTCCCTTAACAAATTATATTTCAATACTTCCAAGTTGTGATAATATTTTCGAACCTGTAAAAAACTTTGGAGTTTTTCTATGATCAATATAACCATTTAATTTTGACTTTTTCAACTCAAATCTATGAGATATATCAAAAAATATTAAATAACACAAGAAGTACCGTTTTTTACTATAAGGTAGTCATTCGAGCACAAAATCAAAGTTAGAAATAGGAGAATCCAAACCCATGTAAATTTTCTAACTAGATAAGTTCCCAAGTTAAAGGAAGTCATTAATGGTCCACATTAGATAATCATGAATTTTGAACATTCTTCTAGAGGATGCATCATATGTATCAACACCGTTACTCCATAACTCCTTTAATTCTTCAATTATAGGCTATAAGTATACATTAAAATCATTTCTAAGATTTTTTTCCCAAATAATCATTGAAATGAAAAAAATATATTTTTTCATAAACATCCACAAAAGTAGACTTTTAGGGATTAAAAAAACTAGCCAAATTCTATAATTGGTATCCAAAGTCCCAAATGGGTTGAATCCATTAGCAGCCAATCCTAATCGCATATTCCTCAGATCATATGAGAAATATAAATGTAATTAATAAAATTTATTCCATGATTTTTAATCTATTATATATCAAATTAACCCACCGTTGTTATTATTTATATTATTCCACTTCATATGCTCAATGGTTTTTAATGACATGAATAATATATTCAATCGAGTTTTTAAAGAAAATTATCAAAAAACCTATTTAGGTTAGTTATTTTTCTTCTTCTTCAAATTTCTATGTTGATTCATACTTCCAACATCACCCATTGAATTCCATCTAGAATAAGACAAAAAATTAAACCTATTGTCTTGAATACTCTCCCCAATTAAGCTACAATCATTGGGACATGCAGGTATTTTTTCATAATTCAGACCAATATTGTCAATAAATTTCTACATATCATAAAAAGTCTTAGGAATCTTAGATTTAGGAAATGCATCATGAAACAATTCCAATATCATCTACATCTCTTTATTTTTAATTCTTTATAGGCATTTGATATGGTACAACTTCAGTAGAAAAGACAATTTTGAATATTTTAGACATCCACCATTAAACTCTTGATTTCCATCTTCAACTAAAAAAATAAACACATTTTTATATTTAGTGAAGGTTTTCTCTTACATTAGTATCAATAGAATCAATGGGATGATCCAATCATATGATAAAATCTTGATTTGGTTGTCCTACAGTCCCAAAAACATCACTTGTCAAGTTACAGTTAATGTCTCCCTCAATTGGTTGTTCTAATATGTTTTGATGTTGACGATGTTGTCTTGAAATTTATAAAGTATTTTTTATAAGGTTTTATATTTAATTTTCCATTGTTGATGAAGTTGGGAGATCATAATATTGATTTTCATTAGTGTTAAAACTTTCTATAATGTTCGATTCTCCATGCCAAATCCAACATAAATATTGAGTAGGTAATTACATTAATATCAAGTTTTCATAAAATTCATGTCTCATCATCCATATTTTAAATTTACATTTAGTACATGGACATATTATTTTCCTATAAATATATTGATTGGAAGTTTAAAAATAAATCCCCCAAACCCTTATCATACTGAGGTGTGTTCCTCGTTAATTTGATCTATCTTTTATCCGTATAAATCACAATGTGCCTACACTTTGTTAAGGAAAATTAAAACATAAAAGTATTACTAATTAGGAAAAGAGATAAATGGTAGTGTAAAAACATAACCCAAGTAGTTATAATAAGATTGATATAATTACTAAAAAGGTAAAAGTAAAAAAATTAAATCAATCATGGATAGTATAATGTAAAATATAAGTAATAGAAAAAAATCATTAATTTAAAATATGCATCATGGGAGAAACACCCTATGGTCATTAAGTCTAGGTGAACCTATTAATTCTATGTCACCCTAGTAATTTATTTATATTTCAAATTCATCTCTATCTAGAGGGGGTGTCACATAATACTTTAATATCATTTCTAGTTGTCAAGGACCTCTTCATGTCTTGGTTTTCTTAACCAATAACCCTAGGTTTATCATAAGTTTTAACAAATAATAATAAATGATAATAGATAATATGTCATTAATAATTAAATGAAAAAGTCTCTTTACAATATATATAATAATTTATATTACTAAATAAACAATCAACGTTAAGGTTAAAAGTCACAATTTTTATTATTATACCCATATACATTTACACATTTATGTATATACATATATCCTGTTTCATGAATTCACATTTTTTCAAGTGATTTTTTACACATAGATACATATATGTATACATATTTATATATGTAGAACTAATATATTTATAAAAAAAGGCTTTTAAAAAACATATAACTTTAATATAAATTTTTATAATAAGAGATAGCCCCAATTTTAAAACCAAAAACAATGTTAAAACATTTCACTTATTAATTAATGGTTGTTAGGGTGTTTACAAAACATTGGGTGTGTGAAATGAATTAAAATATGATTCTAAAGACCATTAAATTAAATAAAACCCATATAAGTAAAATGTAAATCAAGTGAAACTAGATTTCCACGTCAAACTAATTTTTGAACATAATTATTATTATAATTTTATATCCACACTAATGATTAAAAATAAAATCAATAAAAATTCTAAAATTTAATGACCCAAAACAAAGGTCCACTTACCTGACACTCATATCCTTTGAAAATGGTGGCCCTATCCCACCTGACCAAGGTCCAAGAAGCCCTAGAGAATAAAGTGGGACCTAAAAATCAAGAAAACCCTAATTAAAATTGATCCAAAATGGAAGAACAAACCAAAACACAACATGAAATCAGTTGAAATTCATTTCCTTCATTGTTCATATCAAGGATTGGCCTCAACCAAGTCTCATGAATCTTAGACACTAAGAATAAACAAATGGAACACCCAAAATGGGTTAGGATTTGGATGGGTTGACTGAGTAGTAATGAAGAGGAAAAAATGAACAATAAAAGAGAGGAAGGGATGACGGCTATTTTTTAGGGTAGCAAGAGGGAAAGGGTAGAGATGAGGGGGAGAAGAAGCAAGGTAATTATGATGGGGAGTAGCAGTAGTGATTATTCAGGGGTGAGAGGGGCTAGTAGCTCAAGCTTGGGCTTGGGGGATGGGGGATTGAGGGAGAAGGGGGTCAGTGTTGAGGGCAGGGATTCAGGGTAGAATGGTGAGAAAGGGGGTAGTGGAGATGATTCAAGGGAAAATAGAGTTTTGGCTATGAGTGATTGGGATTAGGGGGCTTGGGGGGAGGGGGTGGGGGTTGGGGGTCATATAAGAATTTGTTTTAAAAAAATGAAAATGATTTAGTGATAGTTATTCAGAAACCACTGCAATTTATTTTCTTTTTTTATCATCGGTTTAATAAGTGGTTGCTAAAAACCCGCCATTAATAGCTTGTTTTGGTGTAGTGGATACCAGCACCCAAGATTATTTTATGCCTCATGTAGGAAAAAAATATCCATTCTGGACTCAACATTAGAGATATAATCTCAATCTAACACTCCATTAAAATATATATCCAAATGAATGTGTGTGTCTAAATTTATATTTAATTAATAATATATTAATTATTAATTATTCCAAATAAATTAAAATAGTTCATAATTCCACCAAACTTGTTTTGTAGGGTAAACACTCTATTCTAGTACAAATGGGGTAGTCAAATAAATTATCTAAGGTCATATTCTAGGGTAAAATTACTATTTTATCTATAAAAAATATCTAAAAGAAAAAAAAATCAATTTTTTGCTCAAATTATTAGTCTTGAAAAACACGGTTCATTAAAACCTCCCCACCATAAACCTTTTAATCCTTGAGAAGCCTTGGTGGTCAAACATTAGTCCGGATTTCATCTTGAATATCTACACAACTACGTTATCTTGACCATCAAATAAATGGTCTCTTTGAATAAAAAAATTTTCCATCGAGGAACATGTTTAACCATGACTGATCTATTACACCCCATCATATGAGTATCCTTATCATCACCTCATAACATATCTCATTCCCACTTACTGAGAATAGTTTCCATGGAAAACATTAGATTTCGTATGAAAGTGAGGGTCACCACACTCAAATAGATAATGTTGCATTCCCCACCATATGGATTACCTTATAATACTCCTCAAGTGTAACCTCAATAGGTTCATTCAACAAACCATAAAATATATTTAAAATCATGGAGTATAATCAACATTCTCTCAGTGCACTAAGTTGATATCAAGGTATAGAGAATGATCATCTCTAACTATAAATATGTTAAGATTCCATAGATAGATGTGTATCTCTCTCTCCGAGCAACACTCACATAAAAATAGGCTATACTTTCCTTTAACCAACTCCTGACACCACATCTCCTAAAAATGTGTTTCCAGGTATAAACACGGTTCAACCGCCTCATGACACCTGATTTATTTTCAATGTATCCTCTACCACATAGGAACATTCCTCATTTTATCACAACTCCCATAAACTATTACTATAACATGTCTTTGAAACCATTGATCCTCAGCTCGCACATGTCCACTCCCTAATTTAATATTTAAATGGAACCATTCACAACCAACATTTATCTTTTCTATTACACACATCAAAGTGGGTGTATAAACCCATACCACCTATTCATAACCCAACTCACATGACCATGAGTCATATACCACTAAAACCAAGTTAACCATGCTATACAGAATGTCAGTATCATTATGTTATAAGATTCATTGGATATCCTCTTCAAAATTGAGAACCTCTCTTGTGCCAAAATATGTTTCCATGATTGCTCATCACACGATGTTTCTTTCTAAAATTTCAGTTTCTTCCACAAAAATTATGGTTGATTGGACCAGGAAACTGAAAATCCATTAACAGTGAATCTAGTCTCAAAACATAAGAACCCTTGGTAATTTATTATAAATGGAAGGAATCACCATGCCTATATTGAAAAAACCATGCAATAACCATGAATCGGTCTCAATCAAGTGTGTAACATAGCTCACTACCTAAAATGGATTCCTTAAACACATGCCAACCATGCTTGCAGGTTACCCTTGATCAAAATGAATGTTGACCTATAAAGGTATGATTCAAAACTAAGGGCCTTTGGGTCTCCCACACAGTCCAATTGATCAGGTCTCATAACAGGGTATCTAGGTCCAACCACCTAGCCCCAAATTCAAAACCTCTATAAGGAAGGTAAAGAGAAAAATGAAATATTCTGGTCAAGATAATCAAACAACATCATACATGGGTCTTGGTCCTATCTAAGCATCCTCATATGGTACTTCCCTAAGGAGTACATGATGTAACATATGAAGAATGATGAACTGACACTCATCAGGAATCTATATATGGTAATACCCTCTAAAGTTCTAGATCACTTAAACTTTTAAGTTTCTATTGGCATCATACAAATATACCTATCTAGATCACCTAAAACAAAAATATAAACTATCAAGGTTGACCTATAAGGGCCAACATTATATGAAAATAATCATTACAATGATCTGTGTCATATATTATTGTCTTAGTTCGATTAAGTAGAATTTCATTGCAAGATATGCATGAAAACATAGTATATGTTGTTAATAACACTTTAAACATTTGAACCTAATTAAAAACACCCTAAAAAGGGGTCTAAACTAGGAACCATGTACCCTATATACCTATTAGGGTCACTAAACATCCCGTGTATGAGGACTAAATCATTAGCCTTACTGCCAAATGTCAAATCGTAGATCTACACAACCATCCATCATAAGGAAATATATATTTAAATTAGCTCAATTCAATAGAATTCCACCAAGAACCTATATGGGAAAACACCATTTAGGTTTTTGATATTTACACTTTAAACAATTATACTTTCTTCTCAGCAATAATGACACTAGAAGGACTATAATAAGTGAATCCTACATTCTAAATATGATGCATGAGATGCCTCTTACTATTGCCATCCAGGAGACAAAATCAATCACCGACCTCTTGCCAATGAGCCAAGAGACATAAATATATAATAAATTATGACATCCACCCAACATGTTTAAATACCCAAATTACTCATATATAAATATTATATCTTAATAGATAAATATTCATTATATAAAATAATGATCCATTCCAGAATAGTTTAGGTCTAATGACTCTGGAAACTTGTGCATGTAAAAAATGGGTCCATAAGTGATCTACATCATCACAAACTATGTTCTTCATAACTATAACCTTATTATAAATATAATACATAATACCTTTCATCATTACTATAAATATAAATTTTTATTATTTTTAATAGAACCTAATTTTGTTTAAGTGGGAAATGAAAAGAAAAATGACTAGAAAACACAACAGAGCTTTACAAACACAACCATATGAAATGTTCCCAATAAAAATTGTAAAAAAACTCCCATATAAAGCTTCTATAATAAAATAGAACCACCATTCATAACAAAAGGATCATAGAATAAATTTTTTTTCATTCCAAATCTAGGCCATACAACTCATCCACACGGAGACCAGAAAAAATGAACCTTGTAATTATAGTGTCCAATTCACCCTAAAAATCCACACATTTCCTTCTTGTAATATCTTTCATGCATATTAAATGAAAATGAGTTTTAAATCTCCATCAATTACCCAAAAACTCATCAACCAGCTCCAGCCACCAATCCGGATCCAACTATAAAGAACCATGTATCAAGACTCTAAAAAGATCCTTTATAATCACTACAAAAAAAAAATCTATAATCACATCCCTTAATAAAAAAAATTAGGATTGAAAAAAAAACATATCCTTCTCATATGAAAATGTTTCATACAACAAATTGGAATGAAAAAACAATTAAAATTCTAAGGAAGACACTCTGGAACCTAAAGGGAAGCTAGGATACCATCCTTGTAATAGAGATAATGGAATGCTCACCTAGAAACAAGGTTCCATTATCTCTATCAGACTTGATGAAATAGAACACATTTTCCTACACTTTTTAATATTCAAATGAAATTTAAATTTCATTTTTATAGGAAAACCCACTTTGGGGTAAAAGAGGTAAATCAAAAATAGCAAAAATAGAACCATCCATCACTACATAGGCTACCCAACCGGGTCAAACCAGTACTTCCAAGCTAAGTATATAATATCATTTTCTAGGTTTGAGGTGAAATATATCTCTTAATTGATAATAATAATTCTAATCAACTTCATAAATGACTCTATGTAAAATGGAAGAGCTAAATCCAAGAACAATTCATTGAGTTGTGTGGTGTAACACACCATAATTTCTAGGCTGAGATTCTCTGAATATCTCCACTAATCAATATTGTTACACTCTTTCACTGTAAAGGCATAATTCTCAAGGATCTTCCTATTTATTTATTATTTGTTATCCTTTATGAACTTACTAAATTCCGTTATAATCTTGTCCAAGAGAAACAGTGTTCTCAGAGAGTCTCCCTTCTTCTTGCCTTCATATGGTTCAACCAACTTCTGGGGGATAGAGTCTCAGGGAACATTTGAGGTCAATTATTCTTTGATTATTATGTATATATCTCCCTTTGTGAAACTATTATTCCCCATTTATCTATTCAAGATATGTTTGGGAAGGTAGGGGTAGTCTTTATAATTATTTTTCTTCTTCTTATAAAGAGATGAATAGTCCCCAGAGTCCCTAGAATATTTTCCCTTTCTTCCTTATTAAATAGGAAAAACCCACCACAAGTTCATCCACTTCCCATTATAGTGTATAAGTATAACCTTTTTTTATATATATACCACTAGAAAGTTTAACTTATATAGAAAACTGCTTTTCCATCACTTGACCTACATCATCACCTCATGATTACTTCTTCTTTTTGGATCCTATTGATGTCCAACCTTCATCCACATTGGAGGTTAGGATGACCTCTCCTAGGGGACCAAATAGGTCTTCCAATTATACCCCTAAGAGTATATAGGCTCCCAACTACACTTGAGGACATAAAAATTCTATGTCCTTATTTGAATTCTTACTAATGGGACTCAAACCGCCCATTTGATGTCTCTTAACCCATACTAACCCCTATCTATCAGCACCCTATCCAAAACAACATGCTTCCCCTGACCAATATATAATACGTTTCATCATAACCTATGGAAAGGAAACATAATAAATGGTAATTCCATTTTCTCATTAATGGTAAATAAGATAGATTTCAACATATCATGATTATTAGGGTATGAAAACATTAGAACAACATTTGAAAACAAAGACCTGCATATCATAGTTCATAAAATTGATTGATGGCATCAATCAAGGTAGTTCATAAGACATGGATAACAATGGAATCAAATAACTTGAACCACAAGAACATAATATTGGCATAAAGAATAGATTTTTAGTATATACATAAGCTTATAACATTATGAACATGTATAGTTAGAAATAGGTTCACTTGTTAAGTTATGTGCATAAAATCAAACCCTCTCATAGACTTTTGGACATTCAACTAGGTCCACACATGACCTTATGGACATGAAATCTAGGTCCACACATAACAATGTGAATATGTGATCAAGTTTATTCATAATATTTTGAACATGTAATCATGTTCAGGAATATAATATTTACTCATGATTTATCTATCATTACCCAATATACTAGAGGGAATATAGGTCCCATCCATCATATAAAGAAACTCATAAATATGTGTTCCACACTATCATAAAATATTCATCATATCATAAAACATTAAAAAATGGGTTTCTTAAACATTTCATCATAACATAACATGTGGAAAAAAATAGGTTTTATAATCATTTCATACTTTAATCAAAGCATAGCTTATGGAAGAGAAGTATATTTCCTTAGAATAATGTAACCATAATGATAAACCATTTAGAGAAATAGTAATAATTGTATCCTTGGATCATATCCCTGGTAAAGTATCAGTACCATCATAGGATGTCATCTTAGATGGAAATAGATTTTGAAATAAAAAACTACTTGAAATGTTTCTTGACAAAAATATCCTTTCTTTGAAAATTACCTTTTTAAAATTAAAAATTCATAAATTATTATAGAAGTCCTTTTATTGTTAAATAAACATATAAATTTATAAAGTAATCATTAATGAAAATAATGTTCATGACGTCAGGAAATTTTATTCATGTTGTATATGTTAAAATAAAATTTCCTCTCACATTTTTGGTAAATACCAAATGAGCCATTTTTAGAAATTGACATGAATATTCATTTAAAATAAAATTAAAAAGTAAAACATGTATTAATTTTCTTTAATAAATCATTTATAAAATTTTTAAAACTTTTTTTGAAAATATTTTTTCAAAACACTGTTTCGGAAGAAAAATATTTTTTCGATTGAAGAGGGAAATAAATACTTTTTCTCTTAAAAACATTCTTTTGACCTTTTGAGTACATTAAGAGAGTAAGATGAAGAGAAAATATGTATTCAAATTAAATAACTAAAGGAGAGTAAAATTATTGATTTTCTTGAGATATGGATTATAATATTTTATCATTAGAAACATAATAATAAACAGTATTGATAAATGATAAGATTGTATCATAAATCCATTACCACTTTGGTAACATTGAATAATAATCCCATTTAAAGAAATATCCTCAAATGGATATTTAAATCACAATAATTTTTATGATAATAATAATAAAATAAATTCATGTGTATTATATACACCACAAATATAATAGCCCAGAACCCGCACTCCCAGATGTGGGGTTGAAATCTTAGAATTTACATTCCCATCTTGGATTCCAAATAAAGTGAACCAATTTTCTCCAATTAAAACTTAAAACTCAGATAAGAAATATTTGATCACTTACATACCCATGGATCTTTTACATTTAGAGTTTTATAGAATTAGGACCAACTCAAATAAACTTGGATTCATAAACAACTAGTTCATAAATATGACTATCATCTCCTATTATAACCAACTTTTCTTATTTCGCATTAGGTCATCAACATCATCCACATGAAATCCCTTCTAGACATATTTTTTTCAACCTCATGTTTTTTAACCCATGGAAAAGGAAACATAATATGGGTGATATTAAATTCTCAATAAAGTTAAACATAAGCATTAGCATTTAAATTTCATCAATTAGAATAAGAAGAGCATAAGGGTGTAATGAAATAATCAAAGCGCATGGATATAACGTAATAATATTCATACCCATTAATACCAATATTATCAAACATTAAAATGTGGTATAAGTATCTAATAAATGAAATAGTTATAAGAATCAATAATCATGAGCCATGTGATATCAATCTTGGTCAAATTAAACATTAGAAACCCATATCAAGCATAGATAAAACATATTGGTTTCTAAAAAAATTATCTCATAGAACCCTTAAAAACCCTTACATAACCATTACAATTGGAATAACCATAAGGCGGACTTCTAATTTAATTATTTTGAGAAAAAATCAGTATTCAATGCATTGGAAAGTTATATGCACTCACCCATTATATAATCTATAATGGGGTCACCTAGATCAATCTAGGAACACCAATTGTATATAAATTTCCAAAACCACAACATGAATAAAGTATATATATATATATATTTAATCATAAAACTCATATAATCAATCATTATTATATTATAACATGATCAACCCATGGAAAATAAATGGGTTTCATGTCAATCTCATTGAGATATGGTTAACCCATGGAAAAGAGATTGGTTCCATAACAATCTCCCTAAAACCTGATTAACCTGTGGAAAAGAAATCGGTTCAATGAAAGTATCTTTGAAACATGTTTAACCTAGGGAAAAGAAATTAATTCTAGAAAATCTCACTGAAAAAATATTAATCCATCCTGAGAAAGAATGATGATGGTATCATTAAAAAATTAACATATTGGAGAAAATGTAACAAACAAGGTTTATTGAAGTTTATGAATGGAAATACCTTTAAAATATCATTAAAACATTTTGATGAAAATAAACTTTTCATTCTGAAAATCACTTTATAAAACATTTTGAAAATCCTTTTCTTTTAAAATCATTTTTAAAAACCATGAATTTCCAAAATACTATGAAAATATTTTAATTAAAAATAACCTTATTAAGTTTAAAAGGAGTATTCAGATAAATTATGCTCATGTAGGTGGGTAATTTCTTTCATTCCATAAATAACATTCCTTTTTTAAGGTAAAAAATAAAAGTGACTTTTTCAAAAAATGACAAAAAGATTCCTTTCACATTTTTTGGTAAAATCCAAACAAGCATTGTTTTGAAACTCAAATAATATTACATTGAAAAAATCCTATAAAGATTAAAAATAGGTAAAAACTCCTTTTATAAATAATTTTTTAAAGGTTTAAACACTTTTGAATATATTTTTAGAAAACATGGTTTTGAATGAAAATAGATTTTCGACCGAAGAGATAAATGAAGTCGGATTCTCTTAAAAATACATTCTCAAACATTTTAAGGAAAAATGAGTAGAAAAAATGGTATAATTACTTTTAAATATAATTAATAAAAATATTATAAGATATTTCATGGGAATTATAATATTTTAATATCAAATTCTTAATCATACACAATCCCAATAAATGATTAGATTGTAACAAAAGACTCTCACCATTTTTGTAACATTGAATTGTAATACCTATGAAGGAATAATGCTAAATGAAACTTATAATATCATTAAAATTATGGAGATTAATCATATAACATGTAGAATAGGAATTATTTAAAACTTATAAAATAATATAGGTGTAAAAAATAACAAACATCTCAAAAGGGTAAATTGTGACATAAATCCCTAACTGTTGTGGTAACTTTTAAACCATAAACCCCATGAAAGAGAGGTCATCAAATGGATATGTAAATATGAATAAATTTAATTATTATAGTCATAAAATATATTCATGTTAATTATATACACTACACAACAAAAATAAGTGGTGAATATGACATATATCTAATAGAAATAAAAGTGAGACGAGAAAACCCCTAACCTTGAGTCTGATTCGTCACGCTTTTTATTTATCTTCAAGAATAATAAAATTACGTTAATTATTTTATTTATTAAAAAACTTTTCTAATTTTATTATTACTTTTATTTTACTTATAAAATTTATATATAATTAATTAATTAATTAATATTAAGTTGTATTTTTGGACCATATTCGGCTTGTGTGTCAAAACTGACTTTGGAAGGTCGACTAAGGCCAATGAGGTCATTATTTAAACATATATAAAATAATAATCATGAAATATTTACCATATTTATACATAAATTATAATATTAAAATCAATAATTAAATATGGTTATGAAAAATGAACCAACAATATGATCACGAAGACGGTGGATCATACATAAGCATGAGTAATGTTCCCATTTTTCATTAATCGTTATTGAAAAAAGGCAAGTAACATTTGTACTTAAAGAATTATAATTATATCATAAATACCATATTATTTAATTATATATACTTAAGTATATAATTTTTTTGATTTTTTTATGAAAAAATAAGAATCAAATCGCTTCTAGAAGGTGGTAGTCCACACGTCCACGAATGGCGTTATCACTTTTTCAATGTGTGAAATGGTAATAAGAAAATTATATATAATATTTCCAAAAATTTAATTATGTCATGACTAACATAATTATTTCTTATATATGATTTATATTCACTATATTTTCCCTTATTACCTTTCATGTAATACGTTTGTGAAAATGCTTCAAATTGCTTCTTAAGCCTGTAGTCTGCCAAACACACGAGCGATTTTATTGTATCCCTTACTAAATAGAATATAAAATGGTTTTATATGATATAATGATTCCATAGGTATTATTATTTTATAAATATACTATATAATCATTATTACATCATTATTCCCAATCATTATTGGTGGTAATAGAAAAACAAATGACATCATTTTGTGATGTGGTATTCCACCATACACAAATGATAAGTTCGTAACCCATTTTATGGAAGTGTGTATGGATCTAGGTAGAAAACATAGCATAGTAACATATAATTATATTAATTATACTGATTTTTTTATAAAAATTGTATAAGAATAATTTATGGGGTGGATAAAAAAATAAAATAGAAACTCCCGTTGGAGAACGTCACCTCCTCTTCGGGTATCTTCTTTTGGTTTCTACAAAAGGACTTTGTTTGTTGGATTTATACCAAAATTAAGGATTATATTATGAGAGAATAGAATTGGATAATTTATTTTGGTGGTTATTCAATGAGAAAAATGTCTTGATAGGTGTGAATAGAGGAGAGTAGGTAGAGGCCTTTTATAAAGGAGGTGAGTGGCACTCTTGTGATTTTTAAAAGAGTGACTTTTACACAAATTTATTCTATGTCAAGAGGATCCAATAATGCCCAAAAAATGATCCTAGAAGATATATGGTCTAAATATGGCCATAAAATGTGTTATTTACAATTTTATGTGTCATTTAGACCATTTATTTTAAAGTTTAGTCACTTGATAAACTAAGATTTCACCTCAATCACTATTATTAATTTTAATTATTTTCACTAATCACATTGGAAAAAAATTAAAGAGAAATTATTATAAATTATAAATAATTATGATTTAAAATATGGAATAAATTTTTAAAAATTCTATTCATATAATTTTAGAATTTTAATTTAATATTATTCTCGCAGTCACGGAGAGACAACGAGTTTTTGAGAAGAGTGTTTTTTTAAGAAAAAAGATAATTCTATAATGAATCTAAAACAAATAATAATCATTTTATGAAACTAAAATAATATTTAATGATATATAGTACATATATTACATTTAAAACTTCCCCCATTAGGTATTATTTTAATTAATTGAAAATGAGAAACATTATTCATTTTAAAACAGTTTTGTGAAAAACCCTTCTTTAAACGCAAAAACAAACTTATATTAAAAACAAATATAAAGTTGATTCAAAATTAATTTACTAGACTAAATATAACTAAGAAATTATTAGGTTAATTTAAATAATATTAAAATTTTATTGGGACTCTTAAATTACTTAATTATTAAAAGAAATGATTTTTTACAAAAATTGGTGTTTTTCACTATTCACTAAAAACAAATATTTTCCAAAAAACCCAAAATTTCACCAAAATTATATTGTGATATTACACTTAAAAAAATATAGTTTATTTTTTAAAATAAATTTTATTAAATTATTAAAAATTAGTTTTAAAATAAGTGTTCCACAAAAAGGAGACATAACTGTGTTTTTTATATAAAGTTTTAAGCAAAAAATGGATTTATCATGTCTAGAAAACACAGAGGGTGAATATTAAACATTATATTGAATATATTATAGATAAATTTAATTAATATAATCCAAATATATTTATTATTTTAATTTATTTGTATAAAACACACTTTTGAATATTAAAATTGTTTTCCAAAAAAAGATTCCCTTTTATTTTCAAAATGGTATTATTTTTGTTTCTAATTAATTACTCACCAAAGAATTAATTATATGTACATTTATAAACCATATTTTCATAATTTAGTTATTTAATTTCATACTCGTCATTCCAAGGGCTAGTTTATAATGGTAATATATATCTTGTGTCATTTAATTTAATTGTTTTTTGTTGAATAAATTATCAAACATAAAAATTTTGGGGTTGTATGTGATGCAATATTAACTGAGTGTTGTGTATAAAGAAATATAAAATCATTTTTTCATGTCCTTTAAGATATCTAATATAATTTTCTTCTTTTAAGATCTTGGTGTGTTACACCCCCCTCCTATAAAAAATTGGGCCCTTATAATTTGAACTTTATCTTTGTAATCAAAGGATGGACATTTGAAAATACATTTTTTCTAATCCTACATCATAAAAAGGGTTAATAAAACATTATCATAATAATATAAAAAATTATTTACTAAGGTCAAATAGAAAAACAAATAACTAGGTTTACAAATGGGAAAACATATGTGGGAATATAGAAAAGGCATTAATAATTATAGAGAGTGGTTGAGGTCATTGATAAAAAACATGTGAATGATCAATGGAAAATTAAGGGCCTAAAAACATAATTCTGTGATGATTGAAAATACCATATGTTCATCAAAATTGAAGTTATAAGGAAAATATTTTTGTTTCAATATCATTTTGATAGTGTTGATGAATTCTTTTTCAATCTAGAAAAAGGGAACAATGGATATATACTTATATGATGAGTAGAGTTTCATCCTTTTATCAATTTCTACCAAAATATCATATATTTTTTCCAAATGATGATTATTCTAGATTAATTTTAAATTATTGTACCACAAAAATAAAAATTTAAAGACCACATAACCATAAAATGGATAACAAGTCATTCCTCTTGTTTTTAAACATTAACCAAAAATAAAATTATTAGCACATGGTAAGATAATTACCAAAATAAATAAACAATCATATGATAGACTAATATTCAAAATTAAATAGTAATAACCATCTTTAAAACTAATTTATTCCATAAATAACTATCCTTAAAATTCTTCATACATTTCCTAATTGAGTTTGAAACCCAACTACTAGATGTATTTGATCATATATTCTTCTAAGATAATTAATCCATTATTCCTAAAATAAAATCCAATATGTTTCTAAAATAAACTTAATATTTACCTATAAAAATTGCATACTAACTAGGACATAACATGGGCTAGTGGTAGGTACTGCACCTTTATCTCCCTTCAGTTGTGGGTTCAAGACCTGATTCATTAATAGATGTGATGGGTTGTCACCTGATCATCGGTTTTTCCTTTTCTTATTTAAAAATGAAAAAATAATTCCTCCTAAAATTAAACTTCATATTGATACAAGGGGTTACTAATATTTCAACACAAAAAAAACATCTCCAAAAAATCATTAATCACTTTAATATCTCATCATATAAAACCTCAATGGGGTGTCTATGACATTAAACTTATGGTCATCCCTAAGATTATATATCTATGACGGTACCCATATTTATTAAGATAACTTCACTTGAGAACATTATACTCCCTAATTTTATAAAAACATGTCTCTGAAAAGAACTATAAAAGCACAAAACCCACACTCCCAATTGCAGTGCTGAAATCGTAAATAATAAATTTTCAGATTTGATGCAGAATATGGTGAACGAATTTTCTCCAATCAAAACATAAAACATTAAAATGAAATATTGGATCTCTTAAATACCCATGGACCTTTTAGGTTTAGATTTTTAGAAAATTATGACCAACTAATATCAACTTTGATTCATAAAAATCTGGTTCATAAATATGAATATCATCTCTCTTTATACCTATCTTTTCTTATTTTACATTAGGTCATCAATATCATCCACATGAAATAACTTCTAGATATAATTCATTCAACCAAATTATATTTAACCTAGTGAAAAGAAAACATATAAAGAGTGAGATAAATTATCAATAATCTTATACATAATAATTATAAATTGAATGTCATCAATTAGAATAATAATATAATAAGGGTATAATAAAAAAATCAAAGTGCATGAGTATAACATAAGAATATTCATACCCATCAATACCTGGATCACCAAACATGAAAACATTTCATAAGGATTTAACAAATGAAATAGTCATAAGAATCAGTAATCTTGAGCTATATGATATCAATATTGACCAAATAAAGCATCATAAACCCATATCTATCATAGATTAAAGATATTGGTATCTTGGAACATCATCTCAAAAAACCCTTTAAATTAGAATAACTATATGGTCAAGTTATAAAAAATTTCTCCAAATAACATAATCATTACCTAATGCATTAAAGAAATATTGGGGCACACTCATCGTATAAGATATAATGAGCTCACCCAGCACTATCCGGGAGCACCCATCATATGTAAAATCCAATAAATACAACGTGAATAAAGTATATTGAGATTTAATCATAAAACTCATATAAACAATCCTTATTATTTTAAAACCTGATCAAACTTTGGGAATGAAATGGGTTTCATTTAAATCTCTTTGAAACATGATTAAACCTTGTAAAAAATAGGTTCCATAAAGATATCTTTTAAATATTATTAGTTCATAGAAAAGGAACGGGTTCCATGACAATATCATTGAAAATTGGTTATCCCATGGAAAAGAAATGGGTTCCATAAAAATATCATTGAAATAATCTTAATCCAACCTAAGAAGTAATGAGGATGGTATTATTACAAAACATCACCATTGGATCATAAGTAAAAAATAAATTTTGTTGGCATTGATGAATGTAAATACCTTTAAAAGATCATGAAAATTATTTTGAGGAAAATACCATTTTTATTTTGAAAATCACTTTATAAAACATATTAAAATTATTTTTCTTTGAAAATGATTTTCCAAAAACAATAATTTTTAGAATATTAAAAAAATAATTAAATATAAAATTATAAACATTCAAAGGAAGATTAAAAAAAATATGATCATTTTTTTAGGAAATTCCGTTCATTTCATGAAGAACATTCCTTTTTCAAGGTAAAAAATTCCTTGTTCAGAAAATTACAAAAATATTCCTTTTATATTTTTTATAAAATCCAAAAAGGAATTGTTTGAAAATGAAATAAGATTACATTGAAAAAAAATTAAAGAGTAAAAATGGGTGAAAATTCCTTTAATAAATCATTTTTAAAAGGTTAAAAACACCTTTGAAAATATTTTTAAGATACATGGTTTTGAAAGAAAACAAGCTTCTGACCGAAAAGAGAAATGAAGTTGGATTTTTATAGAATCACGTTCCCAAAACATTAAGTACACTACAGTATAAAAATGGAAAAAATAATTTAAAATATCATGAATAACTATATTATAATATAATTAATGGTAAATATAAGATTTAAATATCTAAGACTTAATCATACACAATTATGATAAACAATGAGATTGTAACCAAGGGTTCTTACCACTTTTGTAACTTTGAATTAAAATCCCCATGAAGGAATAATAATAATAAATGAAAATTATAATATCATAAGAAATAAGTATATTCATGATAAAATGGATATTTAAATCTACATAACATAATTATAATAATCATATAATAAATTCATGTTCATTATATACACAACACGACAAAAATAAGTGGTGAATATTGTATATATCTCACAGAAATAAAACTGAGAAAAGAAAAACCCTTACCTTGAGTCAGATTCATAAATATTGTTCTTTATCTTCATAAATAATAAACTTATGTTAGTTATTTAAATTATTGATAAAATTTTCCCTGGTTATTGTTAGTTTTTTTATTTATAAAAAATTTATAAATAATTACTTAATCAATTATATTTAAGTTGGATGTTTTGACCATATTCAGCATATGTGTCAAAATAGTCTTTGATAAGTTGACTAAAGTCAATGAGGACATTATTTTAACATCTTAAGAATAATAATCATGAAATAACTATCATATTTATAAATCATTTATACTATTAAAATAAATCATTAATTATTGTTATGAAAAACGAACCAATGTTATGATCATGGAGTCGGTAGGTTGTGCGTACTCATGAGTAACATTTCCATTTCTCAATGATCGTTATGAAAAGAAGGTAAGTAAAATTTATCATTATATAATTATAATTATATCATAAATAACATTTCATTTAATTATATATACTTATAAAACTTTATTTTTATGTGTTTATGGAAAAAAATAATCGCATTTCTTCGAGGAAGCAGTAGTCCACATGTCCATTAACGACGTTATCACTTTTTTAGTGTGTGAAATGTTAAGAATAAAATTATATATTATATTTCCAGAAATATAATTGTGTAATTAATATAATAATTATGTAATTTAGATCATATATATTCATTATAGTTACCCTTATTACCTTCCATGTGACACGTTAGTGAAAAATGTTTCACGTCGCTTCGCGAGGTGGCAGTCTGTCATACACACGAGCGATGTTCTCGTATCCCTTATAAAATAGAATATAAAAAGGATGTATGTTATATAATTAATAAATAGGTATTTTTATGTATTAAATATCATTAATTTTATATATAAACATTATTTACTTCATTATTCCCATCCATGAGAGGTGGTAATGTAAAAACCAAATGACATCATTTAATGAGGTGGTAGTCTGTCGTACACACGAATGATGATTTCACAACCCATTTTATGGAAGTGTTTGTAGTTGTAGATCATAAAATTAATATATCAAAATATAAATATATTTATGATACTTATTTTATTATATAATCATATTATAATAATAATTTAATTGGGTGAGGAGAGAAATAATGTAGAAACGCTCGTTAGAAAATGTTGCCTCTTCTTCGGGTATCTCCTTTTGGTTTCCACCAAAGAACTTAATAGGATGTATTTCTTCTCAAATTAAGTCTTATAGTATGATAGGAGGTAATTTTATAAGTTATTTGTGTTTTTATTTAACAATCCAGGTTGCTTGAGAGGTGTGAAGATAGGAGGAGAGTTGGAAGCCTTTTATAACGGAGGTGAGTTTCACTCTAGTAATTTTTTGAAAGAGTGAATTATACCCACATTTTTACCATGTAGAGTGGCTCAAGTAATGTAACAAATCGGTCCTAGAAGTTATAATATAGATATATTTCCATATAATGGTTTATTGACAAGTATATAAGTCATTTTTTCACTTATGTTTAAATTTTAGTCACTTAGTAAACTCAATTTTACCTTAACCACTATGATTAATTTTAATTATTTTCACCAATCACTATGGTCAAAAATAAAGTGAACCTAATTATATATTATAAATTATTATGATGAAAAATATTTAATCCATTTTTCCAAATTCAATTCACAAAATTGGAAAAATTTAATTTAATATTAATTCCACAGTCACAGTGAGACAATAAGTTTTTTAGAAGACTAATTTTTTTAGAAAAAGATGATTCTATATTAACTATATTACTAATAATAAACATTGTATGAAAATAAAATAATATATAATGTTACATATTATATACATTTAAAAAAATAAAATACAAATTATGGATTATTTTAATTAATTAAAAGAATAAACATTATGCATTTTAAAATAGTTTTTATAAAAACTCATCTGTAAAACTAAAAACAAACATATATTAAAAACCAATATAAATTTGATTAAAAAGTAATTAAGTGGAATAAATATAAATAAATAATACTTATTTTACATTAAATAATATTCAAAACAAATTCGGTCTCTTAAATTACTTAATTTATTCAAAGAAATGACATTTTTACAAAAAATGGCATTTTCACTGTTCATTGAAAAATCAATATTTTCCAAATAAATCCCAAAATTTCTCACAAAGTACATTTTTATATTAATATTACAAAAATGAAGTTTATTTTTTAAAATAAATTTTATAAATTTGTTAAAATTATTTTTAAAATTAGTGCGCCATAAGAAGCTGGCAAAACTTTTTTTTATACAATTTTAAGAGAAAAATTGGATTTATCATGTCTAAAAACACATAGGATTAATGTTAAACATTATATTTAGTATATTATATATAAATTTCCTTAATATAATCTGAAAAGTTTGAGTTATTTAATTTATTTTTAAAAACACACTTGTGTGCATTAAAATATTTTTCCATAAAACGATTTCATTTTATTTTCAAAAAGGTTTTATTTTCATTTCAAATTAATTGGTAACCAAATAATTTATTATATATACATGTGTAAAAAATATTTTCATAATTAGGTTAATCTTTTTGATACCTTCCATTAAAATTTCTAGGTTACAATGATAATATATATCGTGACATGTTTGTGTTCGGTGTTGCGTGTTGAATACGCTATCGAACATAAAAATATTGGGGTTGTTTGTAACATAAGGTAAACTGTGTAACACCCTGAAATTATAAAGTAATAGCATTTTATTTGATATAGTGTATCACATGAATCACTAAGAGTGTGAGAGAATATAATATCCCAAGAATTTATATTTTGTTTATAATTTAAAATATATTTTATATATTATAAATCACTCAACACCAAGTTATCTTTTGTTGCATGCAAGAGATATCTTCTTCGATGGCTTGCATTACACGCAAGACCGATTATTTCCAAACAATAATATATTATTAAAATATTATTATTTAATATAATAAGACTAAACATGTCCATTAAATTAATGGTTATTAATATAATTAAATATATTATGTAAATATATGGTTAAAAAATTTATATAATGAATTCATTGGTTATAAATTAATTAGAAATGAATATTGGAACCGATTGAATACAAAGGAAAATATTATTATGCTCACAAATTTGTTCTTCCCTAATAGATTTAATTAATATCAATTAGTGGGTGATATTAAAGTAATATATATATAGTATATATTTAATATATGATTTTTATATTCATCCAATTAATTTGACAAACATGATTTAAGAACAAACCCTAGTTCACACATAAAAACATATATTTTTATTAAGGCATTTTTATCGCCTTTTAATGGAACACCTATTTTAAATATGAATTTTGAAACATTTATGAGTTTAATATTGATAAAATAAACTTCATTTTTTAATTCATAGTGTCAAAATTATTTTAGGGGTAATTTTTTTATTTTTCTGATAAACTTTGTTTTTTTGATAAATAGTGAAAAATACTACATTTTAGTTAAAGACTTCATTTTCATCTAAATAATTATTAATTTTAATTTGTATTTTAAATTTTTCTTAATTTTAAATTAGATAAATTATATATCTATTATTAAAATTAATTTTTTTATAATCAATTTCACTTTGAAATTGAATATAAAAACATAACAATCTTCTTAATATTTTTTCTACTAAAACTCATTAATTCATCCGTCTGTGAGATTAGCATTAATATTAATTTTCCCAATTTTGTGATTTGAATTTCCAAAATCTAACAATAACCATTGTAATCATTATAATATTTATATTCTAATGATACCAAGTCAATCTTTTACCAAAAATATCAGCAAAAGTGATTAAAATTAATCACATTGATTAAGGTCAAATTAAGCCAAATTAGAGAGTAAACCTTAATCTTAGGGGTCCAATTGACCTATACACTTTTCAAACACCAATTTTATGACCATATTTAGAACATAAATCTTATATTATTAAGTTTCTATGGTTTTTTATGACTTTTTATTACGTAAGAACATGTGTATACCTAACTTGTTTCCAAAAAATCCATGTGAGTCCTTTTTCTTCCCTATAATAGGCCACCACCTCTCCCACTTCTTCACACATATAAAAACTATTAGGTTCGGCCAATATCTACCGAAATATTAACTCAACATCCCTCCTCTAGACCTAGAAGAATCCCTTTAGGCATAAATATTTCAAAGGAAGCCTTTAGGTATAAACCAAAAGAACTTACCCGATTAAGAGATAACATCTTCTCTCTATCTTTTTAGTTTCTTTTCAATTATCTAAACCCTAAAATATTGTTATTATATTATTGTATAGTAAAATCAGTATAAAAAATATATTAGTATTTTTTATTCTAAGTTTTATACCTACACTTACACGCACTTTCATCTAATGGGTAACGAACATACCGTTTCTGTGTATGGGGAACTACTACCTCAAGAAATAAGGATTGTTCATTTCTCCTTTACCACCTATCATGGTGGAAATTATAATGGACACTATGTTTATATATGAGAAATAATATCTTTATAATATATTTATTTTTCTGTAATTTTCATTTAGAACATACCTTTATGTTTTCCATCTTGTGTAAATACGATAATTTCGTTTGAGGAAATGTGGATTATCGCCCCCTCAAAGTGACGTGACTCGTTCATGCCATACATGAAATATATAAAAGTTTGTATTAATAAACATATGTAACATATATAACATATATATTATACTGTAATTATAATATAAATATTTATCATTTACTTTTCATTCTTTTAATATGATAAATAAATGAAAGTAGTGTTTATGCGTACGTACGGCCTATCGTCTCCATGAACAGTGCACTTTATTTCTTATCTCTGAACATTGTAGATTTTTATAAATAAATTTGTACTAAATATATAAGATAATTAATTAGTGTTATAAATTCTTGAGATGATTATACCATGACATAATTAATAATGACAATAAATAATAAGTCAAAACATACTTATGAGAACTATGAAATTAACACCCAAAATAGCCAAAATAGTGAAAGATCGTTAAAAAATGGGTAATAAAATATTATAAGTAATTAATAAATGATATTATAAACATGATTATTGTTTTTTATAAGTTATTAACATATTTTAAACCACTATATATGTGTATAAATACCACTTGATAAAAGGAACGTTAAGGTAAGGGATTCTTGTCTCATTTTCATTCTGTGAGGCATACTAAATTATTATGAACCTAATATATTATGTATGGTGTAAATAATGAAACATTGACATATAATATGATTAATTATACTATATTCATGGTATTTAAATGTTTTATTTAAGGATTATTAATTTTGGGTTTTCTAATTAATTTTTTACTACATTGGTAACGGATGTCCTCTCAACTTACTTACAATTGAGTCTTATGTTTGTTATGATTCAATTAAATTTTATATGGTGCATATACTTCCCCTTGAAATTTTATTTCATTAATATAATTATTATAATGATTTTATAAGTTTCATTTAATTCATTTCTAATTATGATTTAAATTTTTCAATGTGGTATGGGACACATTGGAATGTTTAAATGTTATTTTTCCTCAAGATAGTTTTAATGTCCACAACCCTTGTTATTAATTATTCTCCTCTGAGGCATTATTGATAAATCCATATTCATTATTGAATATGGATATATAATAATAAACACTATTTATTTTATATATGAGGAATTCCGAGTACATGCAATACACAGGTTGGGGACCAGTTAATGAAAGTCACTCGATGCATTCGTAGTCTCATGGGGTGAATTAGTTGCACAAATTGGTGTAGGTAAACTATCTATTGACGGTACTAGTTAAATTTACCAATATAAACATATCATCCAATAATTAATCTTTAACACTAATTTATTTTCATTTATTATTCAACCGTGATATTTTTCATCGACATATCTATGGATGCATTTCATTTTTTGTTCATTAATTTAATGGCAAGTGTTTTCAATTTATTACCTTTCCATATTGATAATGCCATATATCGTTATTTTAATGGAATGAATTATTATTTATTTACCTTTACATGTTAATTTATTATTATTGATTAATTATTTAATCTATTTTACTTACCCTTACTGATCATTTCAGCACACCCTTATTATGTTTCATTTCCCTGGGTTTTGAAGAATAATTTTTTGAATAAGTTTTCAAGGATGTATTTTATTTTATTTTTATATATCATGTTTTTAATTCTTATTTACCATTGTATTATGGTAAATTTTATTTAATATGGATTTCCAAGGCTTCTAAATTGATTGGTCCTTCAGGATTTTATTCCTTGTAATAAAGCCAATGTAATATAATAAAGCACTGACTCCAGGACTTTTGGGGTCAGGGCATTACAAACTGATTTTTTTTCTAACACAAGATTATTGGTGAGTTTTCTTTATTCTATCGAATATAATTTTTATATTTTAAAATCATGGGGTGTTAAAACATAAAATAAACATGTGGTGAATATGACATGTGTCTCATAAAAAATAAATGTGAGATAGAAATCCATTTCTTTAAGTATTGACTTCCATCGTATAGGTTTTAACCACCTATATAATAAATATAATTATATGATACATATATTTAATAACCATAAATATATATATCATACCATATATGATTTATTTATAACATTTTATTTCCTTTTTATTAATAATCCCTTGTTAAAATCTTGTTTCGGGTAATAATTGTTTTGTTTTTTGAGTATGTTTGGATTTTTTATTTTTGGTCTTATTACTTTTATTATGGTTCCATCATCTAAAAAATTATGAAAATGTTTTAAATATCCTATATATTCATTATATATGTACTTATAGTAATCCATTAAAGTTAGATATGGAAAATAAAATACACCATTCATGGAGATGGTAGGTCGTGCGTACGCATGAATGTTGTTTCCATTTTCTCAAAGAATGAAATAAAGGAAGGTTAAATAATATATTACCCTTATATAATTATTTTAATGACATATATATCACATTTTTTCATTAAATACAATATTATGACCTTCTATGTAATGTTTGAATGAATCACATTACTTTGTGAGACGATAGTCCTCCATAAACATGGATGATGTTATCATATTCCCACGAAATGGAAAGTAAGAAGGTATATGTGATATAATAATTTAATAAGTATAATAATTTCATAAATATCATATATAAACATTTAACTCATCATTATATCCCTCTATTAGAGGTGGTGATGGAAAATGAATAACATCGATTCACGAGGCGGTAGTCCATCATACACACGAAAGATGATTTTGTACCCAATTTGATGGAAGAGGACAAGGATTTAGGTTATGTCATTAACATAATAACATATAAGTATATATAATATAATATTTTTATTATATAATCATGTTTTAATAATAATTTAATTTTGTTGTGCAAGAAATAAAATAAAATGCTCGATTAGGGATGTTACCTCTTCTTCAGACAACTTCTTTTGGTTTGAACCAAAAGGATCATTAAGTAAGATTTATTACCAAAATAAGGCTTATATTATGAGAATATGGAGATAAATTAGTAATTTTTTAAGTTATTTTCCAAACCAATGGGTTTCTAGGTGTATATAGGAGAGGATAAAAGGTGACCTTTTATAAGTGTGGTGAGTGGCACACTTGTAATTTTTGAAAAGAAAATGGTGAGCCCACGTGTTTTACTTGATAAAAGTCTTAATAATAGAAAATAATAAATACTAGAATATATAATGTCTACATATGGCCATAAAATAGGTTTTTTATAAGTTTTAGGTCATTTTTAACCCTTATCATTTTAGGTTATCCGGTAAACTCATTTTTACCTTAACCGTGATAAATAATGTCTATTTTTTCACAATTCATTATGGTAAAAAATGAAGTTGAAATTATTATATAAGATAAATTAGGATAATTCCAAATATTTAATACATTTTTACAAATTCAACTAAAAAAATTATCATGGTTTAATTTAAAATTTAACTCACATATGTGACTACAAAGCTGGTTTTCACAGAGAAATTATCTATGAGTAGAGAAAGTTTTAATATAATAATTAATTATGAAATTTATTCTAATAAAATAAATCTTATTAATATATATATAATTTATCTAAATTTAATTTTAAAACCATATGAAAACAATTTTTTTGTTTTTAAATGCTTCAATAGAAATGACTATTATTAATGAAAACTTGTATTTTTACTATTGATCGAAAATTTTATTTTTTTAGAAAATTATCAAAAATTCCCCATAAGATAATTTGAAATGTATATTTCAAAAATTAATTTTATTTTATAAAATAAATTTTTTAAATGTTTTAAAAAATAATTTTATTATTTTTTCACAAAAATTTAAAAAAAAATACATTTTTTGAGAAAATAATGTTTCAGAAACATATAAAGACTTCAAAAAATAAAGCACTTTTTTATCAATATGTTTTCTGTATATAAAAAAGTTATAATTAATATATAAAAATTTGTTTTTAATATAAATATTAGTAAGTTTAATTTCTAGGTTGTAAGGGTCACATTTAAATAATAATAATTGCAATAATAATAATAATATATTAGGGTGTATTTAAAATTAGTATCACATGTAACACAAGATAAACTCACTATTGTGTTTAATATAACCTAGAAAAGAAATTTAATTTATTCAAAAATAATAATTCATAAAAACTCAGGGTGTTACATTCTATCCTCCTTAAAATGATTTTTTTCCTTTAAATTCATCACTCTAATACAAACAAGTGACGATACTTCTGCCTCATTATTTTCTCAGGTTCCCACATAGCTTCTTCAAACTAGTTGTTTTGCCACAAAAATTTGACACGGTGAGTGGACTTTTTTCATATAACATTCTTTGTAAAATCCAAATTATCCCCCAGTTGTTCCTCATATGAAATATCTTTCTTCAGTGGTATGACTTATGAGTTTAGTACACATGAAGGATTAGGTATGTACTTTCTCAAGAAAGATACAGTGAACACATCATGGAATTGAGAGAGGCTCGGTGGAAGAACCAAGAGATAACATAAAGTCCCAATATGATCAATAATTTAAAAGGGACTAATATACCTTCAGTTTAGTTTCCATTTCTTCCCAAATCTCATAACCTTCTTCCATGGAGAAATTCATAGAAACACATTTTCACCACATTCAAATTCCAGATCACATCGGTGACTATCATTATAATTTTTCTTCTAAATTTGTGTTACCCTTATGTTTTATTGAATGACTCTAACCACCTTTGTTATTTATTCATATATCTTAGGTCCAAATGTTTTATTTCTCCAACTTCATTCCAGTACATTGGAGTTCAACACTTATTTCCATAGATAGCTTTATAAGGATTCATCTAAATGATCAGGTGAAAGATAATGTTGTATGAAAACTCAACTAGAAGAAAGTGGTAATCCCAACCACCTTTAAAATATAGAGAATAAGATCTCAACATATACTCTAGGGTTTGAATTTTTATCTCAGAATGACCATCTATCTAAGGATGATACACAAGACTGAAACTTGACTTTTTATCAAAATCATGGGGAAGACTTTGAAAAAATATTGTAGTAAACCTCTGATCATGAAAAGATATAATGTAATTTAGTACAACATTAAACCTTACAACTTTTTTTAATGTATATCCTGGAAATCTAGTACAGAGAGAAATATTTAAAATTTTGATGTAGTGTGATGACTTTGTAAGGAAATAGATTACAAACCATACAACATTATTCCCTTTAGACATTTTGGGGAGTTCGGTGATAAAATTCATAGTGATGTTTTCCCATTTCCATTTTGGTGTGGGAAATGGATGTAACATCTCCTAAGAATTTTGTCTCTTAGCCTTAACATTATGACAAACCTAGCACTGTGATACAAGATTTGTTATATCTCTCTTCATTTCATCGCACTAGAAATACTCTTTCAAATATATATACATCT